>CM056381.1:23304994-23904994 GCA_029718625.1 Synaphobranchus kaupii
GAATTCGCCAGCAGCTCTATTTTGGCTAAAGCTCGTTTCATCGGCAAATCACCTGTTGCATGCAGACTACAGCGTTGCAATTTTCCTGTTGCCAGAGCAACGCTGTGGTAGGGCTTTGTCCCCGTCGACTTGTTTATCCCCTTTCGTCTCGTATTGTTCTCTTCCCATTTTCATTCACTCCATCCTTCTCGCGAGATTGCAGTAGGGGGTGTGGGGGGAGCCGGATTGCGGTGACCTCATCTCTCCATCGCTGCATAGCGAGGCGGAGCTGCAACTTTGTATGAACTTCCAAGTTACAATTATTGTCAAGGAGACACGGGGATGGACTGGACTGCCGTCTCAAAGCAGTGGACAATTGAAGTAGTCGTGATAAAAAGCTGAACCCCGAAGAAGCACAGGGGTCCTATGCTGTATTTTTGCTCGCCTGGAAATTGCGAGAGAAGGAGGGAAGCTTGGAATTCTGCAGCTATCTAGCTATTAGATCAGAACCCCCGCGGGAGAGAGAGAGGTGAGTTGAAAACACTGCGATCGCGATGTCCAAGAGCCAAAGGAGGTTTCCAGTTTATGCATTGTTTTGTTAATGTGTACGCGAGAGAGTGACGGATTGTTTGAAATTAGATGTTTGGTAGGCTACCTGCCGGTAGTTGGCTGAATTATATATTGTAAAATAATGTACAGGTATGAACTTTCAGCAGTCCGGGGGAATATACAAAGAGAAATGCACAGCGGACCACAAACTATGTTGCTAAAAAATAACTATCCAAAATGGATATAGCCTTCTGCATTGTTGTTTGTCGTGTTCTGATACAGGTAAAATAGTAGCCTATATAGCCTACATAGATTATGCACCAGCACATTGACTCATGAGAAAACGCGTAGATACCTTGTGGAGAAGTGGCTAGCCAGCTGGTCAGGTCAATAATGGTGCTCAAGTCCATAGCCTGAGTCAAGAGTAAAATGCGGAAACCTGTATTTTGGGATTAGGGGTTTAGCTATTAGATAGGTTTGAGTATGTCATTAAAAATATGTGTTTTTGGATTTCGTGAACCATTTACTTGAAGTAAAAGGACATAGCATGCCTTTTGACAAAATGAAAAAAATACGTTAATTAATTAATTAATTTTCTTTATTTTAAATTCAAAATCACTATAGTCTACATAATATTAGCACATTGGAGGAAGCGTTCTATCATCCCCACCCATTAAGCTGGAATGATATTAGCTATTCTGAAGAGCGTGTGATGCTTTCCACAAGTTTATACACCGTACAGAAAACGTATGAAAAAGTTCTTCTAACTTATACAAAATGACGTTTTAAATCATTCTTAATTTCGTTGCCCTTAGACTCCCAACTCATAGTAACAGGTCGTGATCATGGTTGTGTGATTTTTGGTCGATTTTAAAATGTAATTGTTTTTAGACAACCTCTTTGGAAAAACCTGTTCTTTAGCACCAAAACATGGAATGATATTAGCTTTTTTTTTTCTCAACATAGCAAATATATTTTCTGTATGCCCCCTCAATTTTATTCCATCTTCTGTGGAAGACTCAATGATATTTTAACTCTACATTTTGGAAATGTAGTGGAAGTTCAAGGCAACATTCCGGTGCACACAGCATCTGGTTGGCAGTGTAGCTTAATTGCTCGGGACAAGCTTTGCGACTCTCAAGATGGTAGGCTTTATTCCCAAGTGTGGTAGGTCTACTGCTGTACACTTGAAGAAACCTACCCTTGAAGAACAAGGTCTGGTTGCTTCAGTAATTATATCCAGCTACATAAGTTGGTTGTATGTAAAGAATTATGTAAGCTGTGTCAATCGCTCTGGATAAAGGTGTCTGCTAAATGCCTAAAAAAGAAATGTAACTGTGGCAGTGGCCCATTCTTGAGCTGGTCCACCAGGTGCTCCTCACAGGTGTCGGGTGATGGGTGAAGACGCAATGTGAGGAGCAACGAGAGCGCTCTCCTGCTTTCTTTGGGTCGGTTACATCATGGCGCCCTGTGGTGCTGTGATGTGTGGGCGGTGTGTTCTGTTCACAGTGCAGTACAGGCAGCAGATATGAGAGAGAGAGAGGAGGATGGGTGCTTTTGTGAGAAGTTGCCCTTGTGGGTCAGTGACTAAGCATCCATCTATCAGTCAAACAGCAGAAGGAGGGAGGCAGGAAGTGTTCAGGCCCATAACTGCTTCCTCTCTCACCTTGATCTGCTGTCAAGCTGTTAGCCCAAAGTCCCCACACTGGGTGAGGCACTCTGAGCAGCGACTAGCGAACCCCCAATCATCGTGGTCCCCGCCCACCCAACCTGGCTCTTAGTTTATTATTTGGCAGTTGTTTGCAGAGTTAATTGCCTTGACCAGGCTCATTGTTGCCAGCAGCCCCCCCCCAGGTAAGGATCAGTCTGTGGGGCTGTAGGTGGTCTCCTGCTTGTTGGGTAGCGGTAGCCTCAGGTAGCCCTCTTTATCTGGGGGGGATTATTTCATTTACACAACAAGGGAGGCACAGGAGGAAGCTGGATTGCCTGTAAAAACTGCACTCTGCCATCACTATAACCAAAGTGTGGTACCAACTGCTGCAGACTGAAGCAGAAATGGCTCCCGTGGCCATATCTAATCGGACACAATCGCCAGCGAGCGTCACAGCAACCCACAGCTTAAGAATGGCGAGGATGTGGAGAATTGGCTGCGGCGTGCGTTTGAGCGCTACGCAGCTCACGGAGAGGCAGTGTGTAGGTGGCTGCGCGCACGTTGCGCAACACATGCAGAAAGAAGAAAAAAAAAAAAAAAAAAAGGCTGGCTGGTCGCGATTGGCAACTGAAGGCTTAACGAGCACTTTTCATATGTAGAGTGGCTGCAAATTCTATAGGGGTTTCAAAATCAAGTGGATGTAGGGTGCCGGTAGTCACATGCACCCCGACCAGACATCATCGGCACGTTGCATGGATTTCGATACTCTTTCAGAGAATGATAATGTGCCCGCATTTCTACAGTGGACATTTTTTGTGCTGTGTTATGCGTTTAATTTAAGGGACCAATGACTCACTGACCAAGTGCTGCATATCTGTTCAGTGTTACATAAAGCCATTTATTGGCTCTCTTAAGTAGGACAGGGAGTATTTGGTAGCAGTAGGTAGATCACCAGCACAAGCCTGGTCCTCTATCTCACCTATAATGCTGTTTGCTCCATGCTGACTGTAGTGCTTTTCCTGTTGTACCATTCAATCTCTCCTCTGGTAAACGGCTTGTGATATACTGTTCTTCTCACGAGAGATAATTACTCAGAGCCGTGGTTCATTCTCACTCTTGCAGATGGAAAAAAAAAAAAGCTTTTGAGGACCTTCATGATTAGGCAGTGTGGCTGAATCGCAACACAGGCCTGTTCCGTACCCTCTCAGGATAAGCCAGTCTCAAATTATAAACTTAGCATACCAGTCGTTATAGCAATATTCCTGTATAAAGAATAAAATATGCCGTCTGGGCTATATTAAACTAAAGAAGAAATTAGGCTAATCAGAAGAATTTTGATTGTTTTCTTTCTTTATCATATGGTACACTTATAATACTATTATTTTGACTTTGGCGATCTTGAGGCACCAATTCCCTCTCAGTGGTTTATTTACCTGAGTCTTAGTACCTCAATTCATCCCAAGATCAAGCCATGCAAGACAATCAGGTGAAATCATTAATGACAATAGACTTACTCTTCAGCCAATCAGCTAATTCCCATAAATTCTACTGAAACAGTTTGCCACCAGTTGTAATGTTTATTCCATAATCTCCCCTAATTTGTGTTTCTTAAATTGCTTTGTGGAAATTGCAGACACTCTCAGCAACCATGCTCTATTGTGTTACTCAACAAAAGCTCCAGTTGTTTGTGGGATTAAATTTTGCTTGATTTCGTATTAAATTGGTGGATTTGTTGCTCCAGTGGCAGGTAGACAAGCCTAATTTTGTTTTTTAAATAGGGTAAAAGTTCTCTGTAAGAATTTTGCATATTAACAACAGGAGCTGATACTTAGCTTGCACCAAATAGACACAAATGTACAGCATGCTACCGATAACAAGTGTAAAATTGCACAATTATCAGATGAAAGACCTGAGATAATTAATACATTTGAAGATCTTCCTGATTGACCGTACATGATAATCACTCTCAAAAATTGGACTGGTCCGTGGCGAGTGCTGGTGGTGAATGCTGATGACTGATCCTGTTGGAAGGGCTTAATCCCTCTTTGGGAATTCTGGGAAGTGTGGCAAGTCAAATGTGCTGAGGCATCATTCCTGACTGCCCTCTGCATAGGGGGTATGAAGCTCCAGGGCTTAGCTGGGGGTGCTTTCAGTGCATAAAACGGCTGGGTCAAGTGTTCTAAAATGTTAACAGTGCTGAATTGAATGAATTGAATATCTATGTGTAAAATTCTCACAGTACGGCAGAGAGAGAGTCTTCAGTGTATAGAGCCAATTAAAATGTATCATTGTGTGAACTCACTTGCTGTACAAACAGTAGTGATATACTGTCAAGCATTCTGCTGAATGCCTCATATTACTGCAATATAGCCTATGTAGAAGAGCAACTATCATCAAACACTGAAGTCTTCTGAAGGATATTTTGTCAAGATTTGACCCACAACTTGTATAATAAGTGTCCATCTGTTAGCAGCAAACAAGTGGACAACACCCCCAGTTCACTGCACTACTGACAATGGTTGTTGGGAAAAGAGTTGCAAAAAGTGAAAAGAATGTAGTCTGCTTCATTACAGAATACATTACTTTTCGCTTCATTCCTCATGAGAGGTTCATCTGGGGGGGACAAGAAAATTAATACACATTACGGGGCATAAATGGGCCATTTGTAATTTGAAAAATGGAAGTGAGGGAGTACCCTCTCAGACTGGGTGTGTTATCCATGCCACTCGATCTCTCACAGAGTCAAACCGGGATGAATTGGATCCAAATCATCAGTGGAACTCTTACACAACTTACTCAGCTAGTGCAAATCACTCAATATGGACTCGATTTCAGGTTTTCGCAGAAATAGGGCGAGGTTATGAGACGGGTCCTAATTCGTAGAATGCAGTGGGCCCCAGGGTTGGGTCAGTTCCATCTGAATTTCTTCAATGCTTGAATGCCCCATAATATTTGTCAGGGATACTTTAACGAATTAATTGAATTTCAATCCATTTCTTGAATTGAGTGAATTGAAATCGAATTGACCCCAACGTTGTGGGGGGTTGTTTCCTAAAGGAACCCTGCTGAAGTCAAGCGGAATGGCTCAACTTAAAACCAATTTAATCTCCGCTCCTTATCTCAGTACCTCTGGGGACTCCGCAAATGAGGGAGCTGAGCATATAAGTAGAGTACAGCACATGTATTGATTTTGTTCTCCATTTTTCAAAGCGGCTGCCTTATTATTATTTTTTTTAAGAGATGTGATTTGATCTCAAATTCGTTGCAGTGGATGGACATTGCTAGTGGAGGCCTGTTTTTGTACTGTTTTTCGGGAACAAAGTCGCAAAGCTCTGCCAGATCCACTTAATGCTCAATGTTTCTTAGCTTCCAGCTGCTTGGCTCTGCTGGCCAAAGGACAGAATCTCAGTCCGTTTTTCTCTTCCCCAAAAGATGAAAAACCCAGGAATTTCTCAGTGGAAACGCTTAACGTAGCCACAGCAGTTAAGACCGTGCCTCTTTATCCGGCTGTATTGCAGTGAATTTACATCCTCCTCACTTGTTGTGCAGAAGAAAACCTACGAATAGGATATGCCTTGCTAATTTTGTGGACTTTATTCCACCATAGCTGTGCTGGAAGGGGAGACGGTTTTTGAGCTAACAACATGAATTAGCGGTTCTCGCTGTAGTTGGTGATGTCGAGGCTTTCTCCCGACCCAGTAATTATAGGCCTGTCTCTCCTGTTCCATTCTGGGTGAAAATCTTTGAACGATCCGTGGCCGCAAATTTATGCAGGCGTTAGGCAGGAAATCACTTATCGGAGACATTTCTTCAGCGCGTGTCCGCCTCTCACAGAATGCTAACAGCCTCAGTCAAGGATCAAGGGTTCCCAAATGATCGTGCACCTTGTAATTTATGTTCTCTTCCGGTTTTAGCTCTGTCTCTCATTTTTTCACCATTCGACGGCAATGTGCGTATGGATATAGGCTGACGCTCAATTGGTCCGATTTTCTTACAGTTTAAAAGCTCCACTCTGGTTATTTTTAAAGGTCATTACATTTTTGGCCAGTGTCTTGTGGTTTTCAGTCTTTGTAAAGGTTTGGACCTCTGCTCTGTCACTATGTGTGACCAAGTTCAGTTCAGTATCAGGTTACCATGGTACTCAGTTGGTGCACAAAGATAAGTGCCCTGTTGGGTAAAGGAACACAACTAGACTTACAATTTGAAATACCCCTCCTCCTGAACTCACCTGTTACTGATAATAACAACATAAAATAATTTGAAAATACTTTCTGAATATGTAACGCATGAGAAAAATGATTTTAATGGATTTGTAAGACTGAAACGGAGCACGGTGATTTCTACTGTACTCACAGTTCGGAGCACTCTCTCCAAACTCCTGCAATGTGCACCAATCCCTTTGTCTTCCTTCTGCCGTTCAAGGCCAAATACCTGCTTCTGCCGCACATCCAAAAAGGCTTGTGTGTTGGAAGTTTTGGTACAATTTTCTGATTTTGACTTTTGTCTGTGACCTTTGCAGTAGCTAATTATTGGCATCTGTTGCATTATAGCAGTTACTGGGTTGTTTAATTAATATGTTGAGTCACTCATTTGAATGATGTCACCTTCACTAATTCAATAAGTTGTCTGGCTGCTTGTTGTACAAGACGTCTATTTCGGAACCCATTTTTCCTCTCGAATAGCTGTTCAGCGAAACGCAGATGACGTGGGCAAACTTAACTGAGGGGGCTGCAGAGTCTGGAAATGAGAACGTTCTGTGCTCCGCTGTAAAGCCGGCTGCCTTCATTCAAAGTGCCAGGAGGTTGAAGGTCACAGAGATGACCAGAAGTAGCCATTTAACCATCCCTGGCCCACACTGTAATCAGGGCGAAGGGCGGTGCGCGCTACACCTGCTGCCGAATGCATTTTTGATTTTTATTCGGGCGAGCAACCGCTGTGATCCGTCAAAGCGTTCTAACAGACTGCCTGCGGCAGTGGCCTTGCGAAGTTGCACTTAAGCCAGTTTTTTTTTCTCCACCCGTTTGCTGATTGGCTGCCAGAAAAGCAGTATCATGCAATTTTGAAAATGTAATGCTACTTCAGTATTGGAGCAGGGGGTGGTGGGCTGGGAGAGGGGTTTTTCTCTGGAGCTGTATTTCTGTTTGCTGCGCACGTGGCTTTTCAACTCAAAACATGAAATCTGAATTTTATCTGTCAAATCTGAAAATAGCAGGCTTATTATCACAGATAATTTAATGAATGATGCTAAGTGGGGGAAATACTCAAAACTTGTTCAGTTTAAATGTTGATGAACTGCAGTGGCATTAATGGAAACGGTGTGACCAGTGTTTGTGTTACAATGTCAGGATGGAGCACCAGTGCAGCGAATCACAAAAATCACAACTAGCTTGTTTAGGCTTGAGAATCTTTATCTTGGATAAGATAAATGCATAACCTACTGATGACTTCAGACAGCCATGCGCATGATAAAAAAAACAACGGTCTAAATTTAAGTATAACCTGTGGCTACTTGGTGGGAGCCAAATTGCATGGTCCTAGAAAAGCAGCCATGTCAGAGCTCTCTCATACAGCTTTTGAGCTGTGGCTCCGCTGGAATAATTTTAGAACAGTTATGCCTCTCTCTATGTGGCACAATAGTCATAAAACACAGTATGAGTTTGGATATTTAATAACACAGTCAGCCGTGCAGTCAGATTTACTAATTTAATAGTTTACAGTAATCATATATGAAAACTTACAAGCTTCTTTTCGAGGAATTATTTTAGGGGGAAATGATGCAGCAGCATAAATGGTTAGTTTAATGTTGCTGCACTTAAGATCCGGAACCAGTCCTGTTTGATTAGTTCAGTTTCTGGTTTGTTTCCATAACCTTTTTGTCACGCTGATCTGTCAGGTTTCCAGGGGCTGCTTTGAGTGGCTCGTGGGCACAGAGGTTCATAATTATGTCACATTTCGTCCATTGGTGTTATAGCTGAGCAGTCTGACACGAGAGAAACCAGTGTGCTGCCATTTCTGATCAGCTAACAAGGAGAGGGATGGCAGTAACATTAATTTGTTTTTGAGGAAATGTCCAGGTAGCTCTTTCAATCTGAGCAGATGCCACATTTGGAATGAGGGGCTACAGTTCTGGTTGTGGGCAACAGTGGGGACACCGTGTTGTCATTCCCTTTTTATGGGCCCCCAAAAAAACTATTGATCAGCTGAAAATTGTTCGAACTGAAACCAGCACACATTCTGTACTAAAGCAATTCAGAAAATTAGGGACCAGAAATCATGACACTTAGGCCAGTGATAAAAGTAATCTTAAATTGTATTTTTTCTGAACAGATTATTTAAAAAAATGACAACAAAAACTGCCAAAAACAATTATTTAGGAAAATACACTCCAAAGTAAAATAAATATTAAAAAAGATCAATCTCTCACTTCAAGGTACTTTTTTAATAATATAATTTATAAACTTTTAAAAAACTAGTTGAAGGAAATATTCTGAAATATGTGAAAAGTCCAGACTGGGCATAATGGGTACCCAGTATGGGTATAATGTCGTGGGTTGGTACATTTTCGGTACAAACTTTAATGCAAAATATAAAATTGCTTTTCACTTATTACGAAAATGTAAACAGTGGCTAACTGGCCATAATTTATTTCTTAACAAAATAAGGCACATTAACACTAAGTCATCAGGGAGAGAGAACTCAAGAGTTTTGTATTTAAGTTCCGCACACACAAAAAAAGTTCCGCACCTAGATTAAAGCAAGACTGCAATTGTTCGGTTCGCAGCGCGTGCCAAATCGAAACTTACTTCACTTTATTTAAACCTCGGGGAAGCATTTAAACATGCTGTCCTATAAACATGAAAGTCCTGTATCAAAGGAAAGAGGATTTTTTTTTTTCCAGCCTTCACAAATTAAGCGGTGATACTTTTCTGATTAGATGCCTGATGCTTCTCCCCGGCTTTGCAGAAGCATGTTTGACTGAGCATAAGTAGAACGGCAACAATATACGGGTGACACAGGCTACTATTTTGGTTACACAGTGGCGCATGATGTTTTGCTCGCTAGACTACAGCTAACTTAGATAAGAAAATTACACTTATCACCACCTACTCGACATTCAGCCAAATAGCGAACAGAAAAATTAAACGGAACCTGGGCAGGATTCTGCAAACCACAGATTTGCTTCTAGAATACAAAATCATTTCGGCCTACAAAAAAAACTAAAACCTTAAGAATCATCTGGTAAGTAGTAAACTACCGGAAATAAACATTTTACCCACACAAGGCCCAATATTTTACAAACAGGCCACTACAGTGAAAAACAACACTACAAACACAACATACCTTATTAAACAAACACTCACAGTTAACACATATAACTGCGTATATGTCATAAAGTGCAAACACTGCTACATAAAATATGTAGGAGAGACAGGAAATACAATCAAGACCAGATTGGCACAACACATATATAACATAAGAAATCATAGGAATACAGACACACACATAGTGGCTCATTTCCTACACCATGGACTTGAAGCAGTAGAAATATCGGGCCTCCATTCACACATTAACTGGACACAGGAGGACAGACGTAGGACAGAAAGACATTGGATTAGAAAACTCAACACCATATTCCCAGGCGGATTAAACAAACGCTGGTAAAACTTCAACACAAGAGGGACCAAATTCTTCCTACTTAAAGGCTGCAGTACACTGAATGGCCAGTGCAAACCTTTCTTTCCCAAGGGGCCCTCATAGTGGTAACTTGGGAAATAAAGATTTTTTCCTAAACTTAGATAAGAAAATGACAGCTGCTAATGCATTCGTTTAGCTAAAATAGAATTGAGGATATTGCTTTTACTACTGCATATCTCTTTCTCTACTGGTCTGGGAAGACAAGGCATTCACTGCACGACGCGAACACAGGAGGATAGTCCGCCTCGTAAATCTGGGATGCTGGAGATGCAACATTTTTTTATCAGTGGAGTTCTGAGGCGCACGTGACGAGCAACGCTTCGCACGGTGCAACCATTTAGGAACGGGTAGGGGTGCTCTTAACAATAAGAAAAGATAATGTCTGACTCTTTTTTTTTTGTGGACAGCTGCCTGCCTTCTGATGAAAATAAAAAGTTTCACAATTAAAAAAAAAATAAAATTCAATCACCAAGAGGGCACTTAGTGACTGAAGGCAAGAGGGGCAGATGCTTAAGCCTCACTTCAGGTCTATCTGTGTGCACATGCCTGGCTGAGCACCAGAATATATAACTGACATGTTAGTCAAGCTGCTGGCTTGCTTGACGTTCGTACATTAGAGGGCAAGTGGGGAGGCTTCATTTTGTTTTTATGGCCCTAAACTGTGGAATGCCCTTCCCCAGATGGATACTTTGAGACAGGCATCCTAATGAAAGTTTTAAAAAGGGACTCAAAACACACATTTTCATGATTGCTTTTAAATTACATTCATTTTAAGTCTTAGTTTTGTCTACGGCTCTATTGTGCATTGTTCCTGTACTGTTAAATTGTTTTACTACTTCGTGTTGCATTTCTTATTTGCGTTTCTTTTTTCCATTGTGTTTCATCATATATTTCATTTTACTTTATTTTCACCGTATACACGAGCTTCGTGCGTAGATATGAAAAGATTCTTCTTATTCTTATGCCTTTTCTTATTATTGGATTAGCCTACTTTGGCTCCTGTTTGGGTTAGCTTGCGTCTGACTCGACTGGAGAGATGGACTTTTAGAAGCTGAATGGTTTTGGGGGATTCTTCAGGAAAAATAGGCTAGGTGTTAGGAGTTTACTTTGCACAGCACTGACGTAAATGGCAGAACCACGTGTGAATGATTTGACATCCTTTTTTTTCACTCTGCATTTCTCAGTAGCTTCAAGGTATTTTAATCTTGTTAGACTCATTCTTATGTCACCCATGCGGAGGTGCCTGCTTTGAGTTTTTCACCAACTGTGAACGTGTTCAGCAATATTAATCTTACTCTACCAGCTGTAAATTTTTGACGCACGCTGCGCTTGATGCATTTCTGAAGCAGAAACTATATGTTTTTTTTCCCCCCCATGGGGAACCGTACTGAACAGCTAAAATTAGTAGCATAACTAACATGTGGGAGTTATTTTCTCACCTGAATACTTCAAGGCGGTGAGATGGTCCTGAGACAGGTGCTGGAGTACAGAGGTCAATTACAGTCATAACCTTGCCTCCATCTGGGGAGGCAGTGCCTGCCCATAAACATCTATCTAGAGCTTTCTTCGATTGAAATAATTTCAGCTGGAATGATGCTTTGAAAGGAAACTGCCGCTGTTTGCCAGAGTTTCTAATATATCATATTATATTTATGGCTTGCTGATCCCAGCAATTACTTTTGGCTGACCCCAAACCTCCTTCCTGTTCGGAGAGAGCACATTGACAAGATTTGCATGAAATGCGTCCCTGGAAAACAGCTGGGTTTGCTCCTGAAGGCAGTTTTCATCGGCCGTTCAGATCTGCGTGCTTCGGCCCCGACAAGTTTGAGGGCCGTGACGGAGGAACGAAGGTTTAAGGCCAGCTGGCGGCACGGGCAGACGCTGCTAGTGCGCAGACTTTTCAGCCCACATCACAGGCAGACCGTCACATCCACAGTCTTGGAGCTTCCATGTTGCCTCTGTGGTTCCAGGGCACGGCTCTTTCAAAATCTTAGAACCGTAATGGATGGTTTTGAAAGGTAAGTGAAAAAGAAGTTTGGAACTCCGAATCACAGGATGAAAAATGTAATTGCCATGGGAGAGGGTTAGCGTGAGGGCCAAGGTTTTAGAATTTGTTATTTTCCTCCCTTATTATCCAGACATTGCTAGGAACTTGGAGTTATATAAATATTATATTATGAATTTAGCTAATTAAGCCATACTTGGGGCAAAGCACCCTGTGATAAAGACACATCTATTTGACGTTTGTCATATATACACACAGCACAACCTAATTTGATCATTTTACCAAATATTTATGTCAGGGTTAGTGATTCATGAAAAGTACATGGGACTTCAGCTGGTTGCCATGGTAGCATTACCATTCCAGGGACAGTGTTCCCTCTTCTACCATTGGAACACACACTCCCTGTGAGTGGGGCCGGCTGGAGAGTCCCTGCTAATGGAACGAGGGAGAAAATGTGTACTATAGTGACGAGGCCATCTCTTTCATCTGGGCGACAGGCAGCAAAATCAGCATCGCAGAGGAATAATTCTGTAGCACTGCCAAGCAGTAACACACACACACACACACACACACACACACTCGCACGCATATAGTCGCACACCTGTGTCTTACCCCTCAATTTACGAAGACACAAAATAAACATTTACTGGAAGGGTATGGGTGTGGTTAATGCGTATTTCAACAGACCAGAGACACAACGTCTGTGATTGTTTGGGTTTGCAAAGTCCCAAACCTTCCCTGCACATTCAGCATCTTGCTCTTTGGACACATCCTCAAGGGCAAATTATAATGTGCCTCATGGTAATTGTGCGTTGTGAGGCAAGTCTGAATTGCACCCGAATTGTGCTCTTGGCTATCATAAAGAAAAGTTATCAGCTTCCTTTGAGCTCGGAGGATACGTCCTTGGATCTCTGGGAGATTCCAAAGCACAGCCGACGGCTGATTAATGAGGAACGCGTCTCTTTACTCCGCTAGAGAACTTAATGATCGTTTCACTTCACCGTGTACTCGACGGGTGTAAACAGATGTGATCTCTGGTTTCTAAGCGGAGTTTTAAAATCCACGGTGCGTATCTGTGGAATTGAGTTTTGGCACGGGCGGGTGGTGCTTTACTCAAGAGGATGAACAGGGAACATCGAACACTGTCGCCGTGGTGTGTCAGTCGAGAGTCAGTTAGTTAGCCCTTAGTTGCACCAAGTGGCAGAAAGACGTTGCTCGCATCTTGCTAATTTGGCTCACTCTAATTCTGCGAGACAAGAACAAGTGATTTTGAACCCACGCTATAAAGCAAGTGGCAGCACCTGGCAGGCTCATATTTTTGTTTCAGTTCTAGGGTTTTTGTGGTGGCTGTAACAAGTAATAGAACCTATTTACCAGATTAGCAGTGAAAGGAGGAGTTTTATCAAGTGTTTTTGATGCTGTGAGATTCATTGGTAATAATCAGTGATCTTGGCCTAATGAGATGCAAACATTGCTCTGTGTGATTTCTGATGCTGGAAAATGAAAGTTTTGACCTTGACTGTCGAGAGCATTTGGTTGTTGTTTTTCTGTTTTCACATTTCTCTTGAGAGCACATCAGTTTTTCTTTAATAAAAAAAAAAAAAACATAGCTGAAAGCAGTTCTTTTCTAGTTTTAGTCTCCTCTGACTGTCTCAAAATGGAGGAATCCCATTTTATTACTTTGTATGTAAGGGTATTTGGAGAACAATATAAACCTAATTTGCTATTTACATCGCTAATTGTGCTCAGCGGTTATGGAAGAAATAGAATAAAATTAAATGAAGAGCAGTGCACACACAATGACACATTTATTTCAATTTACCTTTAATAATTTCACTGATGCTCTCATCCTGTGACATAAACCACAGTGCATGGAATCAGGTTAGAGTAGCAGCGATAGATATGGATGCATGAATCGACTGTGACCGCACAGAAACAAAATGCAATTGTGGAAATTGCAAGTGGCAATACTGAAAGGGAGCTATGGATCCAGGGCCACGGTAAAAGTGATGTAACCATAATGTCTAAGGGCAGCAGTGATAAAGAGGTAGCAGAAGACCAGGGAACGTTTCCACTGAGCTGCATTACGCTGCAGGAAGGCCTTGAGCGGTCCAATTACGACGGCAGCCAAGCGCACATCTGGTTGGCTCCGTGTGCTCGTGGCTGTATGCAAATGTTACCCCCGAACCGGGCTCCCCACGGAGCACGTCGTTTTCTTCTGTCGTCATCGCCGTCATTTGCCAGGACAGAGCGACGGCCTGTCCGTCTGTGCCGGCCACCGTGTCTGGTGAAACTGTCCAGGGGAACTCCGCGGCTCTAGGGTCCTGTCCCCCGTTTCGTCACCTGCCGTCTCGACCGGACGAGTCGCCGCGAGAGCCCGTCGCTTTCCGAGAGGAGCGCGGTGTGACGGAGCGGCCAGCGTTTTACGGACGCCCCGCTCCGTCCGGCCCTGAACCGAGCCGCGGAGCGACGGCCAATCACGGCGCGCCTTCTGCCCAGCCCCGCCTCGCCCCTCAGGACTCCTGCCGCCTGCTGATCCCCTCTTCCGCGTGCGTGGCGTGCCTCCGTTCCGCCTGCCCTCTGTCGTTTTTTTTCCCCTCCTCTGGTTTATTTTTCAGATCTGGGGAAGGGATGTTTGCACACCTGTCTTTAATGGAAGCCTTATTTGAATGAAATGGCTGCGCGGAACATTCTCCTGGCCCAGCACTAGTGTTTCCATTAGGGGAGGAGCTGCTGTGTAGTGCTCTAACTGGGAGATGTGTATTCTCTCAAGACCAATTGTCTGTTTTGCAGGAATCATTAAAAACCTACTGAAACAAACGTAGCCATGTCCTGACCTGTGATTGACTTCCTGTGATTTGTTTACAGCTCTCGGGATTTGACTGTAGAACTCAGTGGTTATGTGCTGGCAATGCAGCCCAATCAGTGTTGTTGTTTTATTTGAATAGGGCTGCAAGCCGATACCAGATGTGTGCGTGTGTGTGTGTATGTGTTCAATTCTCTGTTTGCATGTGTGCCTGGCTGTATATAATGTATGCATGACAGAGTGCATGCGTGTGAGAGAGTGAGAGAGAGAGAGAGAGAGAGACTGTCTTTGTGTGGGAGTCTAAGCGTGTGACCACTGTGGTCCTAGCCGTTAGAGAAATGCACTACTTATCTGCAGAGGAAGAGGGGGGACAGTGTCAGACACTTGCTGGAGTAAATGACATGCCTAGATGGGCAGAATGGCCCGTTTGTGTCATTATCTATTCTTATGTTCTTAGAGAGCAGAGAGGACGAGTTCTAACAGTCTGTCCCTGGGGACCCTGGGATGGAGGAGGAGAGGGGGTTAAGTGGCTGCGGGGGTGTAGAGGGGTTGCATAACGCCGCTGCGCTGGCTTCGTTAGCGTGGGGCACGTTCATTTTCCCTGGCTCTTGTGCTCAGGTGTGTAGTAGATCTTTCACTTTCTGTCAGGCAAAGTCTATAATGGAGTGCGGTGATTTGTTAGCTGGGATTTGTAGTTTCTTTCACTCGCATGCAGTGCAGGAAATATTTATGTAATCGAGTGAACCTCCTGCTCTTTTATCCTGCTAATAATTGTACTGTTTGAAATCCAATGGCGCAGACACACGCAAAGAGTGGGATGCACACCCTCACACACACACACACACACACACACACACACACACACACACACACACACACACACACACACACACATGCAAGTGCGCATGCCTGGTAACATGAAATAAATATTAATTCAGCATTTATTTGCACAATTTTAAAGCCGCTGGCTCACAATTAAATTGTATAAGCTAATCGGACGGACACTGCAGCTTTAACTCTGGACCTGCTCTTAATCTGCATGTTTTTAATGGAGGAGCCTGCTTTGGGGCTATGCCCCTAGTGGCTGCAGGTTGTAAGTTCTGTTTTAAAAAACATTAAAGCTCAACTGCATTGCTGTTCTGTGTAAAGTTAATGTATCCCTGTCAATTCAGCCGCAATAATCTTACTAGACCGGTGCATCAAAGCTCTCTCTGGGTCCGTTTGGTTCTAAATTTCAGTGTTGGGGAGTAGTAAGTTTAACTACTTGTTAAAAATGTGTAACTTTAATTACATTTTGCAGCAGCTTGCTGGTAGTTCACATTCAAGTTTGTTTAGCAGTTTCAGTACTTAATTAGGCTGCTTTTTTGTCATTTTGAGGTATAGTTAAATACAGGAACTACCAACTACTTTTGCCCCTAAAATAATTTTTCCAAACCCTTTTGACCAAATATCACCCCCTCTCTATCTTTTCCCTTTATTTGTAATTGGTGATAAGCACTCCACTCCACTATAGTCAATTGCCTATTGCCACGCATTGCTGGTTCTCCACATTCAGCTGTATAGTCGTTCTTCCTGTGCGCAAAAATAAGGCATTTCTCACATACTAGTCATGTCTGGTCACTCTGGTGAACATGATAATGATCATTTTAAAAATATTTTTTTACAAAGTAGGTTGAACTACATTTTTTGAGTAATTGTAGTTTCCGCAAGCTGCAGTCCTCTTTCGGCTAACCTGGCTGTAGTTCAACTACTTTCAGTGTGAAGTAATTGCTAGTTTGAAAACTACGCTTTCAGAATAGTTTCCCCAACACTGGTAAATCGTGACTACACAAACTCAAACCAACGAGCCACTCCGCTTTTGTTCTCTCCAGACTCTTCCCTGCTTATGGGTGTTTTGGTATTGTGGTATTGGCTTCCTATACAAGGATACCCGGCAGGGAAATTAAATACAAGAGCCGGAAAGAGGGAAATTGAGAGGTGAAAGCTGATGTAGCTCATATCTAATTACCTCTATTTAGGGGGACAGGCATGATGCACTCGTCGTACTTTGTTATACTGTAAGGGAGCTTGCTTCACAATGGGTTCATTAACAGAGGCGTCTGCGTGTTTGGATTCTTCCTCCACTGTGGCTGTTATCTCACATTCACACCGCATCTGTGAACACAAACCTCATAAAACAGAAGTTATGTATTGCTGTTGTCACCCATAGACACCGTGGGGGGATTAGCCTTGTTGTTGTTACCCCAAAACAGATCCCTGAAATTGCCTTCTAATGAACGCTCTGTGTTGTGACGGTGAAAGGTGGGAGAGGTTTGAAAATCCTCTTTCGTAAAAGATGCTCGCTGTTAATCTAGAGTGCAGGTGCACGTACACCTTAAATCGCGACAACAATGGCAAAATGGGCGTGTTTTTTTCCGGCGTGAAAGAATAGCTCGTTTTACGGTCTGTTCAGCCAGTGATTCAGGTGAGTATGTGGGGGAGGTGCTGAGAGAAACATTGTAAGGTGCTTACCGCACAGTGGGGGTGGGGCTGGGCGGGGGGGCAGAGGCAGGCACATACAGGTTTCTGTTTCTGTCCTGCCCAGCATAGCAAGGGATTGAGGGAATCGCAATTAATGGGACGGAGAGCGGCAGTTCTCCAGAGGATGAGGCGCTGCTGCCATCTCGTCCCGGCCCTGTTTGGGCACGCAGAGCACCGGACCAAAAGCCGCCACGCCCACCCCCCCGCGCCCATTCAGGTTCTTCTGCATGTGCCGTGGGCAGGAAGTGAGCTTCTACACATGTACACCCCTCCTGAACCTCGTTACCCAACCACCCACCCCTCACATACACACACACAAGGTGTATCAATTCCTGTTGGTAGCTGCTTGCCTTCATGCTGCCTTCATGTGCTCCTGGTTAGCTCCCACTTCTGAGTTTGGAACTTGTAATTACAACGTCACGCATTCGAGTGCTTTTGGTATAAACAAAAAATATAAACAAAAAAAAATGGACACCCTATGGGAGCAAGTTTTTTTGTTGCTCGTATTTGGCTAATAAGTCAAGCTGGGGGGGTATACTACGAAGGAAGTTTAACATAGCCAGGGTTTCTTTGCGTTAGCTGGCTTCAGAAAGCCTAACCACCACAAGCTAGGTTATCCGGTACTACGAACGTGGTTATCAACTTGCTAAGTGAACACGGGCTTTATTAATCAAGGTACGTACGCGTTCCCATAAAAGGGGCGGTGTCTGCAGCAACGAGCCTATTGCGGTGCAGCATGGGCTGTACTAGAGCAGCGTATTTCTCTCCTGTGGAAAAAAAGACTGATACGGACAGATATAATGGATGGATAAGAACATGAATCAATCATAAGAGCAAAAAGCAACACTGTTGCCTCCAACAAAGCCAGGAAGGAGCTTTTGCAAAAAACTTTAAATAAAAAATGCTCATCGTGTAGGTTAAATTCGTTAGTTAATACCTTATTCACCTTCATAACAAATAAATCTATACTCTCAGTGCATTGTCATACAGTTTATTTCTAATGTGACAGCTACATTCTAGAGCTGCTAAACTTTAAACTTGATACAGCATCTTTAAAATTTTTCTGAAGCAATCACACTAACGTTTATTCATGAAAAAAAGTCTCTCAAGCATTTTGCGGAACTCAGAAAATATTTTGCGGAACTCGATAATCTCGCCCTGCGAAGAGATTCCCTCACTATCCGCACATATCTCTATGGGATCCTTTGGAATGGAGACGCCTTTTTACAAAACCAATGAGTTGATTGGTCAAAGGGCAGGGCTTTCATATCTTTCAATCCAATAGCCTGAACATAACCTGCCCCGGAGCAGGTTAGAAGTGCAGAGTAAGTTGCCGTGGCAATATACCCCGATTAAAAGTGAGTCGGCTTCATGATACAGAAAACCCAGGGTTGAAGCTTAATTTAGCCCGCTATCCCCTTAATCTCGCTTCGTAGTACACCCCTCTGCAAAGTATTCTCACGTGTACACAAGTTAGCATGCAAGAGCTATGCACAAAAACGTGTAACAATTAAAAATACTAACATATTAAAATACTAATACTAAATACTAACAAAGAATAATAATTATAAAATAACAATATACAGTATACATGATTCTTACTGTTAACTGTTGGCACGGCTTCCCCACTTTGCGCCATTTTGCTCTGACGACACGCCTCTAAAATGGCGCAACTCGGCAACTCGGGTATCATAGAAAAACCGAGTTTCCTCACCCATAATTACAACGTTTTTGGGTCATTCATGTGCACGCAACTCGTAGATATGATATTTCTGACAGCACATGAAGGCAACAATACATCCTTAAGCTTTCAAAGCAAATGTGAAAAGCAAAACGGCCTGCTTGGGTTGAGGATCTCGTTGTCATTGTGTGCCAAGGCCAGCGCCAGGCTCGGGGAGATGAGCTGGTAATTGGCTGGTTTATTCTACTGTTTTGATGGGTGGCTGTAGAAATGTGTGTCACTTCATTGGGAGAAACATGACCAGGTGTCCCCACGCACTCGTATGATGCTTTTATGTAACCAGGGCACCATTGAAAATGACACTCTGTTCTCAATGGGCTCCCCTAGAGAAATAAAGGTTAAATAAAAATAAAATAAAATTGGCTGCTCACAAGCTGGCCTCTCAATCAAAGAGTACGTCCAGGCCTGACATCGGGGGCTGTCTGATATGTCAAAGAGAGGCATCACCTTGCTCTCGAGTTATTCATTTCCTGTATTACCTCAATAATTGTGATCGAAAGTCATTCAATTTCTGCTGTCTAACATGCGGCAGATTTCTGTACCGTATGGGGGCACAATTCACTATGTCTTCCAGATATCAAACATTAGATTATTATTGAAAATGGCTGTACAAACAGTATGGTCCACAATAATTCCAGTGTTGACCCCCTCCGGCCCACAGTTGCACTCCCACCGGAACTGAACTCATAATTTCCACGAGCTGAAGTGCCATGACGGTGGGCAGAAAAACACCATTTTATTTTTGAAAGGGACTGAGGCAGCCAATCACTGTGGGCGGTATTGTGCTGCACGGAAAACAATGGAGGTGTGTTTTAGAACGGCTAGTTTTTTGACGCCGCGGCGGTTATATAATGTAATTTTCCATCCTTGTGGGGACGGAGTAGGGGTGGAGCATTCAGTGAGAATAAATGCGCACTCCGGGGACACCAGGCTTTGACTTTCAGCGCAGGTAGGCCGAGGAAAACTGCGTCATACCTTTTGACTCCGCGCCATTGTGCAAAGGTAGAGACCGCATGAATGGTTGCTGTGCAACCTGGCTGTTGCCCGGCTCTGAGGCGGTCGGGCGGATCAGTAGGACTTGCCCGGTCCTATGAAGGCAGTAGTCCAAGTGAAGGTCAGCCAGTTGTTCCCCGTTGTAATAGCTATAATTACTACAATGATAACCGCTCATCCAATCAGAGAGCATGGAGGGTACAGTGTGAGAAACAGTTGAGCTTCTGCTTGTAATTAACAAAGGGACAGAAAAGGTACACTGTTCGCAAAACATAACAGAAGCAAACATGAACTGCCTAAAAAATATGCCAAATCTCATTTGCAGAGCTTGTACAGACACACAGGCAGAAACAGAAGCAGCTAGTTAGTTGCACATTTAAAATAATATAATTATGATTAATGACTGGATTTAAAATTATACTTTTAAATTACCATCAGCTAAATGCTACCAGCAAAACGCATGAATATCGCTCAGCGCTTTTGAAATTATGTAATCAACTTGTGTGACCTAATTTAAGCCTTTTCCTGTTTATCCTGTATTTTGAAGATGAGGTAATAGAGATTTGTCTTTGAGATTTCTCTGACCGAATCCTGGCTGTTGTTTTACCTTTTTTTGTCCGTACTTCAAACCTAAAAATTTACTGCACATTTTCTGTAAGGGATCTGTATGTATTTTAGGATCAATAACAAAAAACAAAAATAATTTATTTCTTTTAAAATATGTGCCTTGTCAGTTTTTAATCTTTCAATTACCATGCCATAAACGTCATTTGAACTTAACTGAATTGAATCAAAGGGTTTTATGGAAAGCCCCAGATTGGGGGGATGGAGTCTTTCAGTTGTCAAAGTGTTAAATAGCTCATGGCCGCTACTCCCACTCACGTCAGTGGGAGGAATAAGCAGGAGTCTTAGTCCAACTTCTCTCTTAGGGTCTTCTCTTCTTCAATCTGCCCAGTGCAAAGTCTGCATTGGGTTGATATGTTGAGCTTCACATCTGTGTTTGATGCATAATTTAAGTATCTTTTGAGCAAAGATGTTCATTTCGTCCTTGTACGTCCGTCCAGGATGACATGCATTACAAGAACCATTGGTTGACAATCACACAAATCACTATCGTGGGTTCCTAAGAACTGGAAACTAAGCAACAGGACTGACATTTTGATTTTGTTTGGTATTTATATGGAGGATCAAGTAGGTTGTGTGGAAAGTGTTTTGATAAAAATGGAAATGGCTCATACGATACATATTTGTTTTCATAATGATGGAGTGCCATCAAATGCCATGATCGAGTCAATGTTCCATTCTCTGTAGTTCTGTATTTACCATGAGTCCAAAGCTAATGGAACTCCAGTAACATAATTGGCTAATATTAGTTAGCGTGAGCTAACTCAGTGTGTGAGGCCGCTCTCTGAACACTGTCCTTTCCCTGTATGTACATACAATCGATTTTATGAGACTATTTATTGCCCTTTCAAAATGAATGCATCTCATGAATAAAGTACTGTAATACGTTTGATTATTTCCCTTCCTGCACATCCTTCTGATTTCCAACTGCATAGTAATTGTCGAAGTCTATTAACAACACTATTGATAGAAAATGCCAGAATCAATGGGTGGACTGATAAAATGCTAACAAACAAAGGTGATCTTGTGGTGTTTTATAATGTCTCTGAGTTGCCCCAAGAAAGCACCATGACTGATACTCAAAGATCTTGGGTGCTTCACATTGGGTTGTTAAGAGGAACCAATATAACCTTATGAGTGGCCGTAGGAGAAGGTTTGTACTGAATTATTAACGATGTGCTTTAAAGGCTTACTCTATTTTCTTTTTCTTCCTGCCAGTGCAAATGTGCTTTTTCCTCCTTTTCTGTCTCATACAGACAATGAAATGACCCCAATTTGCATGGTGGATTTATTGTGTCGATGCTCAGTAAGTTTCCAGGAATTGGATAGGATCTTTCTTTCTTCTCTTTTTCGGAAATGAGTCTGGTTGGCTCTGAGATTGAGAGAGACTTGTGTAAAGACAGACCTTTAGCGTTTGGAGATGGGTGGGGCCTGGGTGTTCAGTGATTGGAGAGGGGTGGGGCCTGGGTGTTCAGTGATTGGAGAGGGGTGGGGCCTGGGTGTTCAGTAATTGGAGAGGGGTGGGGCCTGGGTGTTCAGTAATTGGAGAGGGGTGGGACCTGTATGTTCTCTGATTGGAGATGGGTGGGGCCTGGGTGTTCTGTGATTGGAGACGGATGGGGCCTGGGTGTTCTGTGATTGCAGATGGTTGGTGCCTGGATGTTCTCTGATTGGAGATGGGTGGGGCCTGGATATTCTGTGATTGGAGACGGGTGGGGCCTGGGTGTTCTGTGATTGCAGATGGTTGGTGCCTGGATGTTCTGTGATTGGAGACGGGTGGGGCCTGGGTGTTCTGTGATTGCAGATGGTTGGTGCCTGGATGTTCTGTGATTGGAGACGGTTGGGGCCTGGATGTTCTGTGATTGGAGACGGGTGGGGCCTGGGTGTTCTGTGATTGCAGATGGTTAGTGCCTGGATGTTCTGTGATTGGAGACGGGTGGGGCCTGGGTGTTCTGTGATTGCAGATGGTTGGTGCCTGGATGTTCTGTGATTGGGGAGGGGTGGGGTCTGGATGGGAGGGAAAAAGCACTGAGAGATCTCTCTGCTGTCCAGGACTAAATCTCGTTCCTGGCCATGCAAGCACAAAGCAAGCCAAGGAATGTGGCCTTTGTGCAAAGGAGACATCTTGGATTTGGAGGAAGCCCCACTGTGGACTGGAGCACAGTTTTCAGTTGAAGTGTGTTTATGAGATGGAGGCAGGGTATTCTGGTCTTGTTGTTCCTCACTGTGACAGAACTAAATACGAGAGAACTGAGTAGTTTGGGGAACGGGGGAAGTGGACAGCCATGAGGGTTGGACATGCTCACACAGACACAACCAGACAACCACACAACCACACGGCTGCACTTCCATGCTCACCTCGTTCGACATCGTCTCCAGTCTGTGCTTACAGGCAAAGAGGCAGAAAAGGGGTGCAATTCTGAGACAAACTCCACCCCATCCCCGAAATCCCCCCCCCCCCCCCCCCCCCCCCAAACAGACACACACCCCTTTGGCACAGGCACAGTCTGTACAAATGTACACCAGCACAGTCTGTGGATGTGTTCTCCTCCTAAAAAAAATAAAAATGCAAAAATGCCAAGCATCAATGTGGCCCTCAAAATACAATGGAATGTCTCCAGTAGCTTTGATGTGGTGGACCACAGACTGCAGTGATCAACTCCGCTTTAGACAAACAAAAAAGTGGCGAAGTCGCATTGAGATTTATCCTGAGCTCTTATATTTATACGTCTGTCTGTTTCCAGAAGGTTTAGTTTGGCCTGTTATGTGCGTCTGTCTGTCTGCTCCAGGTGCTGGGGGGTGAATGATGCTAAAGGGGTCCTCTCTCCGGGCCTGCTCCTGGCCTGTTATCTGCGTTAGGAGCGATTTATTCCTCTCTGCCTCGGCTCCGGCTCGTCTGCGCTCGTCGCGCGCAGCCGTTCCCGGGCATGCGATGCGCAGTCGAGCGCCTTCTCGTTTCCTTGGCAACGGCAGCAGAATAATGATACACCGCACCAGCGATGAATTCCCGGAGGTTCCAGATTTTTTGGCTCTTCAAACGGCGATCGGTAGCGGCGCAGTGTGTGGGTTTCAAGCTGGTGTTAGAGATAGCAGTGTGTGGGGGGTTGGGGGGGGGGGGGGGGGGGGTGACTGCACTGCGAAAATAACACTGTAGAGCAGTCACACTAATGATTAAACCAGCTTTAGGAATGCGCAGTGTTTTTGGCGAGACGTGTGGCGCCGTCTGTAGGGCGGCCGACTCTCAAGCCGTGTAGAGTCCTCCTGGGCGGTTCAGGGTTCCGCCAATCCGCCATGGCGCCTTCGCATCTGTGGTCCCTTCTCTGTCCGTTTCCCGCTCTGCTTTCTCCTTGTCTGAATAAGCAAAAAGTACAAAATGAGGGCAGGTCATCCACTCTCAAAAAGAATGCAATGTGTAAACTGCGTCACGTGAAGAACGCACACACAAATGCGCGCACACACACACACACACACACACACACACACATACTCAGGTGCTTGTGGTTGTGAGCTGAGCCAATCCGATCCTGAAGAGCGAATGAGCCTTTATTAAATCAAAAATTATTTTAACCAATGATAGAGAGAGAATATCTTTTTGGTTGTAAACGTTCAATGATTGACAGCTAACTGTAGCTCCACCCATCATTCTTTATGAAACCTGAAATCTCCCATCGCAGTTGGCTGGTTTGGGACATGCTCCACGCGGTTCAGCCTGTCTTTCACTTGTTACCATTTGAAGGGTGGAACAAGCATGTCGTGTTGATCTTCATTATACAAAGGCACTGCTTTGATTACAACGTGTGTGTAATTGGAGGTGTCGCTCAATTGAATGGCAAACTGACAGGCTTGATAGGAATGAAGAAGACCGTGGAAGGAAATGCTAATTTAAGCTTGTCTTTTGCTGCATGTGATGGGAACATTTGTCACGTAGTACATTGTTTAACAATAAAATAATCTTTTTTTTAATATGCAAACCATTGAATGTTGCTGGAAGTCCTTTGCCACAAATAGCACAAATAGCAGGAGCTCATTGGAGGTTGAGTTGTTGAAAGGACATGTACCTACACGTTACCTCCGTTGGCTAGATTTAGGTGCCCACACAAAACCCGGTCCTTTGGAATTATTAGTGCCAATTCTTACAGAGGAGTATACTCATAAGCTTTCATCTGTTCTGTCAGCAGTGAACATTACTCCGGACTTCAGGTGTTAATGGTCCATTCTAACCATATCTTTTCAGACACACAACTTTCTCACGGTTGTGCAAGCACTCTGTTGAGAGCAATTTCTGTTTCGGAACCGTAATGCAACAGTCCTGTCATAAATTAACTGTCACAATGGCGTACTTTGGTCCAGGAGACAAATGACAGATTTGTGCATGGCAGAATTCTTGTTAATATTTTTGATGGCAGTGGAAGTGTAGGATCATTGAAAATCTGGCCTTTTTATTCTCTTAACTGGAATTCATTTCCCAAAGAATTCGAAGCTCTGACATTAATACTTTTTAGGCACTGAAAGGTGATGATTATTTTCTGCTGTTTACATAGAATTGGAGGCAGCTGTTGGAGCTCGACGGCCCACGTTGCTGTTAGATTCCACATTTGTTCTGGAATTTTCCATGCTTAATTGGGGCTATTGACACAGTTGTTCTATTCTTTGTTTGTTTAGGCATACAGTATGTATAACGTATCTATGAAATTGTGTGTACAGTTGTCTCGATGTGCCCTAGACTTTTTCCCTCAGGTTCTTTTTAAGACACTTTCCCCTGTAAAAGCTGCAATTATTTCCAGTTTCAAAAAGAACATGCTTGTTAAAATGATAATTGTGGTAATTTTCGAGTGGTAAAACTGAATGGCTTTTATCTGTTACAATTGGTGTCTGCAGTTTAGCTGGTATAGACAGCAAGACAACTGTAGGATGTGACAGACAGAGAGAAGAATGAGCTGCTTTTTTTAACAAAATGCTTCATATTCCTCTTGTGAAAAATGAAAAGCAGTGCTTGTCTTCTCTCCATCAGAGAAAATAGCTCTTCCTCCTACAGTCCAGACTTGAGGTCACCCTTGCACGAGATACTCAGAGATGGGGAAAATGGTCACTTTGAGAGCATAATTTCCATTTGCTCATTTTAGAAAATGGTCCCTTCTGTTCAACCTGACCTCTTGCACCCATTTGTGCGGTCCCTCAGCTGTGGACACCGGCTTGTGGACGGAACTGGACTAAACGTGCCGGGTCGGAACTCCGATAAACCTGCTGGTTATATCTTCAAGAGAGAAGGCCAAATAAACATGGTGGTTATATCAAGACAGGAAAGGGAGGAAAGTTCCAATAAACAAGGAGGTTAGATCCACATGTGGATAGCTCTAATAAAGCTTCTGGTTATGAACATAAAAGAGGCAAATTCAGATAAGCTTTGTTATTTCCACTAGAGAACAGATCTCTTATAAACATGGTGGTTATATCCACAAGAGAAGAGAGCTCTAATGAACATGGTAGTTCTATCCACAAGAGAATAGAGCTATAATAAACGTGGTGGTTATATCCACAAGAGAATAGAACTTGAATGAATATGGCTGTTAAATATGATGCTTTCGTCAAGCATTGCCTATGTCTGCATAGGTGCTGGTGCAGAGTCCGTTTCGGGAGTGTGGTAAATATGTTTCGACTTTTGGAGAGGCGAGATAAGTAAAGATGTTCTCCGTAGAGAACACACAGAACTGCTCATCTAAAGTCCATGGATAATTTTAGTTTCCTCTAACAGAGCAATCATTCTACACTGCCTGGCTTTTAGGGGATTACATACAGGCTCATTACACGGTGGTGCTAGCTATTGAGATGAGGCATAGCTCGGAGAATGGGAGCCTGAGGCCCATATTTACATGTCTACAGTTCACCATGGGCACTCTTGGCCTGCAATTGCAGGAAATGGTCCTGTCCCTCTCACACTGTCTCTCATTTCCTCCCTCCTTCCCTCACTGAATGGCTCCCTAACAAACCCTGCTGAAAAAGATTTCATGTCCTGATGGGAATTGGCTTAATGGTTCCAGCAGGAACCCAGTAGGAACCATCACACCAATCTAATGGACCATCAGTCATGCACAAAATACCAACAGGAACCAACAAAAACCAACAGACATCAACAGAAACCAATAGGAATCTGTAAAGGTTTCAATTGATTTTTTTCAATAGGGAAGTAACAGCAGTGATACTTTTTTCCACCAGAGGGCAAAAGGCCTGTCCCTCTGCAGTCGAAGCCCTTGAGCAAGAGTGATTGTTCAGGTGTCCTCACGAAAACCACCGGTAGATTCATGTTGCATGTTGTGCAATGGGGAAAGTTATATAGGATTAAAGTAGCTCATGTTCCAGCTGTTAGGTTCAGAAGCAAGAGGATGCCAGAGGCAGGAGGGCGCAGACACTGTGGAAGTGAAATAAATGCCAGGGCAAGGAATGTTCCTTAGAGGAGACGGTGAATTTGTGTTGCGCAATAACAACTTCTGAGTGGCCCTATGACCTTCACAGGGATTCTCATAACACTTCAGGGCTTTGACAGGGCCTCTTCAGAGTTGAACATCACAGCTGGTTATACCATTGAGTTTCGTGGAGGAGTGCAGATTGTTCCTTCTTTCTTTCTGGGTGAAGCCGTCCTCTTCTCCTCTGGGACAGGGGGTTATGTTTTAGGGGAGTGTTTTTGGAGTATTGAGGAGTGACTGGGGGGTCTAGGCTGTGAAGGAACGGGTCCTGGTGCTAGAATTGCAGGTCTGCATCCAAATCCGACGGGACCCAAAGGTACACTGTGATCAGGCTGGGTATCGGGTCTATTTTAAGCCCTGTCACGTCGGGTCGGATCGGGTACAGGCCACTGCCAACCTGGAAGTTTACAAATAGTAGGGTAGCAACACTTCTGCCAGCTGTTAACAATGATTGACAACAATGGTGCAAAGCTTCTAGTTTTTGTAGTATAGCCTACCATCATGCTAGCAAATTAAAACTGCCATATTTAACAGCACAGAAGCAATAAACTTATCAACGTAACGTTTAACAGAAGGGGGGAAAAACATGGTGCTAAAGCTAGCTGGCTAGCCTGTTTTGATCATTATGAACATTTAAATATAAATTATTCCTCTATTTTACAAACATACTTTGTGCAAACATATAGCCTACTGAAATAGAGGACATCGCTCCTGTGCTGTTTGTTGCAGTGGTGCAAGCGACGAACCTAATGTCACGTTAAGGAAAAACGTGTTTAAAAAATAAGTGTGAAAGCTCAAATAGGCTACGGCTGTTTTAATTTGCTATTGCTATTTGCTATTGCTTTGCGCCATTAATTTGCTATTGCTTTAAGCCTTGCTTTGCGCCATTGTTGTCAATTGTTGTTAACAGCTGGCAAAAGTGTTTTTTCCCCCCGTTCCACGTTCCACGCAAGCGGGAATCAGTGCATTATTTTCTATGTTGTATGGTGTTGTTGGCTTGTTATTTCAGTGATCTGACTATCCGGTTCCGGCTTGGAAATTGGCTAGAGCTTGTCGGGCTGCTTCGGGTAGGGCCTTGATGTCTGGCTTAGACAATCTTGGGCCTCATTTCTAGCCCAATGCAGACTTCGAGCTTAGCTAGAATTCAGGCTCTGTGGTTAGAGCAGTTCTCCCCCAACCCTGGGTGTCCAGGGGGTAGGCTAGTGTGTGTGTGTGCGTGCGTGCGTGCGTGCGCGTGTGTGTGTGCGCGGCAAATTTGTTCCACTTAGGTTCTCAGTTAATTACACTTGATTGCGGTGTTAATTGTGTACTGATCCGTGTCTGGCTTCTTTACATTCAATCATTTAATAAATTGTGAATGGACTTTGCTGTTGGAGGTGTGTTTGTAGTACTAAAACGATAATGTGGTTCATTCATCATGTTTTTTTCTTCTTCTCAACAATCCTTCAACAAATTAAATTCTTAGAATTAACAGCTTTTAAAGGGGCTTAATGAAGAAGAATAGCTTACAGAAATCCCCTGAAAGCGCTACGGTTTTTAGGTTTAGAGCACGGTGCTAGCCTTACGGGGTGAAGGCGAGATCGTGGTGGTGGACAGCGCAGAGGTGTGAGGTCATTCATATTGTTTGGGCAGATGGTGGGTGTGCGCCTGATTCTTTCAGGTTGCAGGACCTCAACAAAAATAAAATGCAGAGCTGGGCTGTGCAAAAGTGCAAAAATATCATTTTTCTCGGAGCACACAGAAATACAAGAGCTTAACCTTGTTCCTACTGTTCTATTAAAAGGATCAGAATTTACAAGGATTCCCCAGAAGATATTCTACATTCCACTCCTATACAAAAATAACAATGTATTTGTATCACTTCCGTCTATTTGCTGACATGTTTGACCATCCTCAAACAAGTCTATTCATTTGACATTTCATTTTTGAATTTACATGTATCATTAATAAAGTGTTTGCATGACTTAAAAGGGATGAATATTTTGACTGTCATGTAAACAGATTCAAAACCCAATTTTAACCAAACTATACGTCGGCATTATGAGATACTTAATCTCAGCTCAAATAAGTAGACTACAGTACAGTATTTACATGCTAAGATGGTGCTATTGTTCAGGGCAACATGCATTGCATGTGATTTTACATCCCACATGTTCCCAAATATACCGCTGTTGATCTTCACTGGAGTCAGAGACGGGGGAAGTAATACGTGTAATTGTAACGGCAGCGCGGCACTGTGGCGGTAAGGGTTCTATCCAGTGCCCCCCGGGCTCACGGCTGAGAGCCCTTATCCCGTCTCATTTCCACCTTCGCCTTGACCATAAAGGTATTAACGTCCCGGCCATTCCTTCTACTCCGAATACAGATCACCTGGGGTAAATTAA
The DNA here is from genome assembly GCA_029718625.1 of Synaphobranchus kaupii. NCBI lineage: Eukaryota > Metazoa > Chordata > Actinopteri > Anguilliformes > Synaphobranchidae > Synaphobranchus > Synaphobranchus kaupii. The sequence continues at coordinate 23,334,403 of CM056381.1, forward strand.
ACCTGGGTCTGTCTAAATTAGAATGCGGTTCATGCGCCGTCTCTCCGGGGTAGCGCACGGTCCCTTCATAGTCAAGGTCTGCAAACAACAGAAGGAGCAGAGCTGGATGTGCGAGCGAGGCGCTCAAAGCCACCAGTGTGGTGGGGGCGGGGGTGGGGGTAGGGGGTAGGGGATGGAATGTTGTGTGCATCAGTGAGAGGGGCCATTCTTACCCAAAGGTCTCCACAGGATGCCCAGGTACACAATCGAGAGGAAGGGAATTGGTAAATATTAACATCGACCATTCCTGTCCTTTCGCAGCTTAGGAAATGAAAGTTTTTTTTTTTTTTTGTCAGCGCGGTCTACTGCCGTCACTTAATTTCAGGCTCTAGTAGTGTCTGCTACCCACTGTGAAAGAAGGTCTGCTAAGGTGTAGCTGTACTTAGTTTTTTTTGTTTTTTTGTTTTTTTGCTAAGGTAGCAGTGTTGGGGTCATGGTTACGCCATGGGGAGAGAACTTCTCGAGCTCTAACTTTGAACGCGCCAACCTGATCGCTTGTGAATATCCGCCTGACAAATTACATCCAGCGACTTGGATGACACCGTCATCGGTCAAGTATAGCTTCATATAATGCTCTTAACAAAGGGACCGTCACAGTGTGCTGTGGGGAATAGTTTATTGCAGAGATACAGTCGAGCACTTAAGCTAAAGGATCTATGACTTCCATGGCATTATTGAAGACACAATAAAAACCGTAGGCGCACATGAGTCATGGATTGCGTGTCCAAGCGCTTGCCCTTCATGCAGTGACACACGCCACAGGGATGGGTCTTCAAACATGATTGGTCATTCTGATTGTGGACACAGGTTATTAAAAACTGTTAAAAAATAAAAATAGTAAGCTAACACCTGCGTATGACTGGGCATGACTCATCCCTCACCAATCAAGGGAGTCTTTGCAGTATGTCACAGATTCTGGCAGAAAGTTTAGAAAAGGATCTATTTTTGCCTTTGAGCTGTGACTTTGTAGGTGTGAAGTCTGGAAAGCGGATTCACCCTGTGCTCAGTTTAAATGTTAAAATCAACTTAAAATGGCAAGGGCTTTCCAGCAAAAAAAAAAAAAAAAACGGCAACTGTGAATTTTCTTATCCTGGTCGTCACAAGTAAAGGCAAGCCGGTAATGCTGTTTATTAGGCCGTAAGGATTTCTCCTTGTTCCTTTTACCTCATTTTGTGAGTATGGTTGAACTCAGCGGGACATTTCCCCCTGAAAGTGCAGTATATAGCATGACTGGTTCCTGTGGTGTCTAATGAGTCTTAACTGTTGCGTTAACAGTTAACCAAAAACCCCTGTGTGTGATCTACAAATCACTATATTCTTTTTTGTATGTTTTATATACATTCACGATGACCGATGCCCTGATGAAAAATATATAGTAACACAGAACCCAGAACACAGAACAGCAGACTATTAAACTTCCCTCCACTTTCAGATCGGAGAGTGAGGCATCACAAGCTACAAAGTAGGAGGAGCTATCATGTGTGATCACTGATTTGAACCAATTAACTTTTTACATTGGAGAGCAACGGCTTTTTGATTGGTTCATATGATCCAGTGACTGCCAGAACATGGTAGCTCCACTCTTTACAAGGTTCATGAAGCCCCACTCCCATCACAAAGCATTATCTGTAAACCACACTTTGGGTGATTTGCTGAATTACAGTTATGTCAGCGTCTTGTTTTTAGTCTCTTGTGATTCATTGAAGGAGGTTAAAAGGAAGACGTTGACTCTCTGGGAACATCCAAAAATACCATGTTCTCCACCCCCTTGCTCATTTGCATACTGCTAAGATGAGTCACAAAACAAAATCCAACCTATAAAAAGCATGGGGAAAAAACACCTACTCAAATATTATTTTGAAACAGTTGGTGATATGAACTATATTTCATCTGATTGCTGCGTAACTTTTCCCGTGATTTGTGTTGCTGAAGTCAATTTGTGTTATTGATTGTGCTAGGTTGAATCACCATTGGCAGTTCTATCCCTCCACAAGTGGTTTGTTTGTTAAGAGATGCACCTTTTGCAGAATCACAGTTTAGTCTGTGTAACAACATACTTATTTATTTTATTTCTATAAAATTTTAATATTAGCATTAGTGTTATGTATTAGTATGAATTCTTTATATGTGCAAACTTACTAGGCTAATACATTTGCTTATACTAATACTAATTGTATTAGTATAAGTATTAGAATTTGTATTAGTATTATACTAATTCTAATACTTATACTAATACTAATAAAATCGAGTCCTATTCAGCAATGCAGCACTCACATTGTCTAGTACCAGAGCAGCTTTGACGTCTCGACCACAGTACCATTAGTGTCACCATGGAAATCCTTTGTAAATTTATAGGCTTTAGCTTCCTTATTATTATTATTCAGACTGGTGAACAGTTATATGCTAGTTACTAACGGTCTCTTATGTACTGTGGATAGGAGTTCCATAACTTTGGTGCATAAAAACAGACAGCATCCTCCCCTCTGTGTTTGTTTAACAGTAGGAATATCTAACAGGATAGTGTTTGCGGAGCGGAATGCTCACTGAGGTTCATACATGGTCAAACCACCGAACTATATCGCTCAGTAATGTATTCAGGTGTATGTGCTAGTTTCTCTGCATGAAGAGACAAACAATAGTGGTCTGATTTTCTCAGATGGTAAAAAGCAACTTGATAAAAAGTGTCATTAAGATGCGACACAAAGTTCAGATCTGAATCAAAAATCACCCATAAATGTCTTGCACGAGATTTGCTTTGGAGACTTGGAGACCTCTGTGTCCATAATAGCCACTCTATGAACTGTAATTGCAGCCAATAATAAGGATCTCAGTCTTATCCTCATTTAATCTAGACGTTGTATGGACATCCAGGTTTTAATTTAGATTCACCTTTTGATAGCTGGTTTCTAAGTTTGTGTGTGCTTGCCTTTCAGATCAAACAGACAGCTAAAAGACCGGGAAGAGGACCTGTCATAAAACATCGCTGTAAGTGCCCAGTAGCCTGCTGTTTGAGTCATTTTATTAATTAATTTTTTGAATCCATACTGCTTTCAAAGTCTGTGTTGTAATACAAGTCCGAGTTGAAAATCATTCATATATGGCTGTCAGTGCGGTACATTTTCCTGCCGAGCAGATGGTGAAGATCTCGGATGTCTGCTGACAGAAATGGGTCTGTTCCTTACGTGAGACCAATGCTGTCTTTTCCACTAGTGCACAACCAGAAAAGTATGTATGAGTGACACAGGCTCAGTGCTGTGCTCTGTATGAGTGTTACAGTCTGAACTCCACATTAAATCTGTATGAGTGTTACAGTCTGAACTCCACATTAAATCTGCATGAGTGTTACAGGCTGAACTCCACATTAAATCTGCATGACTGTTACAGGCTGCACTCCACATTAAATCTGCATGAGTGTTACAGTCTGAACTCCACATTAAATCTGCATGAGTGTTACAGGCTGAACTCCACATTAAATCTGTATGAGTGTTACAGGCTGAACTCATTAAATCTGTATGAGTGTTACAGTCTGAACTCCACATTAAATCTGCATGAGTGTTACAGGCTGAACTCCACATTAAATCTGCATGAGTGTTACAGGCTGCACTCCACATTAAATCTGCATGAGTGTTACAGTCTGAACTCCACATTAAATCTGCATGAGTGTTACAGGCTGAACTCCACATTAAATCTGCATGAGTGTTACAGGCTGCACTCCACATTAAATCTGCATGAGTGTTACAGGCTGAACTCCTCATTAAATCTGTATGAGTGTTACAGTCTGAACTCCACATTAAATCTGCATGAGTGTTACAGTCTGAACTCCACATTAAATCTGCATGAGTGTTACAGGCTGCACTCCACATTAAATCTGCATGAGTGTTACAGTCTGAACTCCACATTAAATCTGCATGAGTGTTACAGGCTGAACTCCACATTAAATCTGCATGAGTGTTACAGGCTGCACTCCACATTAAATCTGCATGAGTGTTACAGGCTGAACTCCACATTAAATCTGTATGAGTGTTACAGGCTGAACTCCACATTAAATCTGCATGAGTGTTACAGGCTGAACTCCACATTAAATCTGTATGAGTGTTACAGGCTGAACTCCACATTAAATCTGCATGAGTGTTACAGGCTGCACTCCACATTAAATCTGTATGAGTGTTACAGGCTGAACTCCACATTAAATCCGTATAAGTGTTACAGTATGAACTCCTCATTAAATCTGCATGAGTGTTACAGGCTAAACTCCACATTAAATCTGCATGAGTGTTACAGTCTGAACTCCTCATTAAATCTGTATGAGTGTTACAGGCTGAACTCCACATTAAATCTGCATGAGTGTTACAGGCTGAACTCCACATTAAATATGTATGAGTGTTACAGTCTGAACTCCACATTAAATCTGCATGAGTGTTACAGGCTGAACTCCACATTAAATCTGCATGAGTGTTACAGGCTGCACTCCACATTAAATCTGCATGAGTGTTACAGTCTGAACTCCACATTAAATCTGCATGAGTGTTACAGGCTGAACTCCACATTAAATCTGCATGAGTGTTACAGGCTGCACTCCACATTAAATCTGCATGAGTGTTACAGGCTGAACTCCACATTAAATCTGTATGAGTGTTACAGGCTGAACCCCACATTAAATCTGCATGAGTGTTACAGGCTGAACTCCACATTAAATCTGTATGAGTGTTACAGGCTGAACTCCACATTAAATCTGCATGAGTGTTACAGGCTGCACTCCACATTAAATCTGTATGAGTGTTACAGGCTGAACTCCACATTAAATCTGTATGAGTGTTACAGTATGAACCTCTCATTAAATCTGCATGAGTGTTACAGTCTGAACTCCACATTAAATCATTATGAGTGTTACAGGCTGAACTCCACATTAAATCTGCATGAGTGTTACAGTCTGAACTCCTCATGAAATCTGTATGAGTGTTACAGGCTGAACTCCACATTAAATCTGCATGAGTGTTACAGGCTGAACTCCACATTAAATCTGCATGAGTGTTACAGGCTAAACTCCACATTAAATCTGCATGAGTGTTACAGGCTAAACTCCACATTAAATCTGCATGAGTGTTACAGGCTGAACTCCACATTAAATCTGTATGAGTGTTACAGGCTGAACTCCACATTAAATCTGCATGAGTGTTACAGGCTGAACTCCACATTAAATCTGTATGAGTGTTACAGGCTGAACTCCACATTAAATCTGCATGAGTGTTACAGGCTGCACTCCACATTAAATCTGCATGAGTGTTACAGGCTGAACTCCACATTAAATCTGCATGAGTGTTACAGGCTGAACTCCAGAGTAAATCTGCATGAGTGTTACAGGCTGACCTCCACATTAAATCTGCATGAGTGTTACAGGCTGAACTCCACATTAAATCTGCATGAGTGTTACAGGCTGAACTCCAGAGTAAATCTGCATGAGTGTTACAGGCTGACCTCCACATTAAATCTGCATGAGTGTTACAGGCTGACCTCCACATTAAATCTGCATGAGTGTTACAGGCTGAACTCCACATTAAATCTGTATGAGTGTTACAGACTGAACAGCAATGAGCCGGGTAAATCCCATGTTTGCCGTTGATGTGAAACGGTCAACCCGCATAATCGCCCCCGGGTCCGCAACCCTGCTCACGACCCGGGATTTACACGGGTCAGACACGGCTTGTCTTCGGTGTCAAATTGGCAACACAGGTTACAATTATCTGACCGACCCTCAATATTGTCATGGCTTTAACTTGTGCAGAAACGATGTTCTGAAACGTTTATGTAAATGATGGAAATTGTAGGCTATTCACGTGAATGTATAGGCTATATTACAACCAAACAACTCTGGATTTATCTTCATTTTTGCTGATTCACAGCAAGATCCACGCAAGAAGAGGATTGCTCTGTTGTCACAGGTAAATAGGCTATGCAACGGTGAATAGCCTATGAAATAATCAATAAGTCACATAAAATCATTTGCAATATTTGGAGTACACTGGGCTACCAATTCAGGAGTTAACATAGCCACTGGGTTAATCCAGCTTAATGGCAAACTACATTGTATCTGCTAGCCAGCCAGCTACCAAACTAGCTGTATTAGCACAAAAAGACGGAATGTTTAAGTAAACTTGCGGACCCGGAGCTTGTGTGAATGGTGATGACTCACGACTTACCCGTGACTATAGTGTGGTGTGAATGGGTCAAACGCGGGTAGAACCTGGGTTCAGTATCTCGTGTCATTCCCGGGTTTTGTGTGTGAAAGGGGCATAAGTGAGACAGGCTGAGCTCCATAGTAGGTCTGTATAAGTGAGAGAGGCTGAGCTACAGTGTAGGTCTGTATTAATGCCACAAGCTCAACCCCAGTGTGGGTTATGCATGTCACTATCTGTCACTATCCCTGGGGAAAAAATAAACTTATTCTGTTCTATTCTATCTGCATGTTCGGGTTTCCTGTGAACATCAGAGGCTGCGGGGGGAGGCAAAAAGGCCTTTTGTTCTGTGCCTCTTTTGTTGCTGTAGGCTGAAGCTCCGGGAATGATCGCTACGTACGCTCGCATCCTGCCGTCTCGCAAGGCTGGAGTCTTCCAACTGATTTTTCCCAACAACATTTTGAAATGTTAAGGGGAAAAATGGGTAGGCGACCCTTCATTCTTCAGAAAATTGTCAGGCACAGTACCCCCCCCCCCACCATTACTGCATCAGCACAACCTTAAAAGGCTGCTATTGTTCTCTCTCTCTCCCTCTCTCTCTCTCTCTCTCCCTCTCGCTGTCCCTCCGCCCTCATGTTTTTAGATTAACACTTGTGTTGTGAAGTGATTGCGGAGAGCGTCAAGCGGGCTGGTGGAGCCGGGGAGGATGAGTGTGGGGGCGGGAGAAAGAGAGAGAGAGGGGGGCATGCCTTGGGGGGTGACGGGTGGCCATGGGGGTGGGGGGGGGGGCATATGTTAATTTGCTGTCCTAATTTTAAAAAGTTAGCAGGAACAAAAGGGGTGGTTGTGGAAAATGCCAGAGTGACAATGGCTGTTTGTGTGGCCGACCGCTTCAGCGTCTCAGTGGGGCTCTTCACTATGTGATGCTACAGGCTTGTGGAGGCGGGGCCAAATTTGTGGGGCATGAAATCACTCCTCCCTGATTAACTCTCCTTAAGTCACCCACTAACTGGTTTACACTGAAAGAAACTACCCTGAAATTACTCCTTCCTTGTTTACACTGAGTCTCAGCACTTTGTGTTGAGACTAGATTAAGATGTAAATTACACAGGAATAATATGGAACCCATGGCTCGCTAAATGGCTGTAAGTCATCAAGGGTCTGAGGTATCAAACGAGCCTCAAATCATCACTCTGCTGCCCGATATGCTGTAGATATGGATGGATCACTTGAAGGGTTGTTTCTCCTGACTTATTTTTCCATAGTGTTAAATAGGAAAATTAGCCTATGGAAAAATAAGTCATGAGAAACAACCCTTCAAGCAATCCATCCATATCTGATGATTGTGATGGTTTGAGGCTTCTTTGATACTTCAGACCCTTTATGACTTACAGCCATTTAGCCAGCCATGGGTTCCATACTATTCCCGTGTAATTTACAGCTTAAGTTCCACCCCCGAATTCCCATAGAGATCCATTAAAATTCAGAGAGGTTATAGTATCTCTTGTAAGAGTACCTGAAAATAAGATATCAAGAGTCCTTTGATATCCTTTTATACCCAGTCATGATAGCATCACCTGTTTACCTGTGGAATGTTCCAAACAGGTATTTTTTGAACTTCCCAGTCTTTTTTTTGTCCCTTTCCCAACTTTTTTGGAATATGTTGCAGGCATCAAATTCGGAATTAACGTATATTTATAAAAATCAATAAAGTTGATAAGGTAAAACATTAAATATATTTTCTTTCTTTGTACTGTTTTCAATTACATCAGTTTATATCAGGGCCTTTAAAGTGTGGACTGGATGAGACCATCTCCTGTATGTTAATCGGATAGCAGTGTGGTGTTGGGGCCAGACAAGGATTATGTGGGACGCATGTATTGTAGACTCGACGAAGGCACTCGTAGCAGTAATTATCCAGAAGCAAATAATACAATAAATATGTCCTAACAAATGCGTAAAAAACTTCTCTGAATTTCAATGGGGGTTGGCTTGTTCTGAGCTTTCACATAGTCGCCGTGTTATGCGCTTTTCCCTTGCCATGCGCACAGCACAGTAAGAGATATAATTGTCTTGCTGAGATAGAGACCGCGGTCTCTCGGGAACCAAGGGAAAAGAAAGGGAGTTAATTGTACTCTCGTTCTCGGGGTGACATCACTCTTTGTAGTGAATGTTTCCGCGCCTATTCAAGTTTCTCTACTGCTGCCGAAGGACTGATAGAAAAGCAGATAAAGGATCTGTGTCTTTCTTTAAAAAAATGGCTTTTTGCCTGTAGTCAGAGTCTGCAATTACAAATATTATTCTTGTGTCTGGAAGGTGAATCAATCCCTGCAGATCCATGGAAGGCAAGGATCAATCCGTTAACCCTGGCCTCCTTCCAACACTTTGAGCAAAACGTATTCGTGCGTGTGCGCATGTGTCTGCGGATGACAATGTGCGTCATTGCGCTCTCAACCGATTGTTGATGCTCAACTGACTGTTCGCGCAAAAGATTTTTGGACTCCTGGACAACTGACCGACTAATGTTGACAACGGACTAAAACAACAAAAAGCAATTCACAAAACTTTTGTTCAGCAATGCGTAATGAAAAGCATAAATGGCTCTTTTCGAAACATTCAATTTTTCTGTCAGAGAACAACCCCCCCCCCACCTCACACACCCACGGTTTAATTACCGGTGGTTAGAGAGTAATTACAATAGGTTTCTTTCATTGTGTTGCAGATATGTAAGGAATATCTCCCGCAGGGCAGTTATTTGTGAGTTGGAAGATGCATATTAATTAATACGTCTTTCTTCTCCAGGTTGTTGTTTAGGTGTGCTGGGCTCCTCTGTGTTATGTCTGTCTACCCCCCTTGTCTGAGCTCACATTCCATCAACCACAAACACTAACATTTTTCTCGTTCCTGAAAAACATGAATTATTCATTTCATGTTCATTTGGATATTGTATGTTCGACTGCACTGTTTCATTATTTATTTTTCTAGTGTTTTTGATTTGTTACAGTGTAAATGATTTGAGAGTAAATCCATGAATGCATTAGCAATATCTGGAGGAAAAGACAATATAGAAAAATATTACCGTAACATTAGCATATGAACATAGGTCCATATTACATTATCACATCATGAGCGGGTAAAATTGCAAAAGGCCCGCAATTTATGCTGAAAGAAATGACCAATGTCATCCGAGTCTCTCGTCGTTAATCCGGTGTTCGGAAGCCTGAGCAGGAATGGGATTGGCCGTCTTAATAGCGTCTGTGTGTGTGCGTGAATGAGGTCCGTCTTCTGGATTGATTCAGCTGCAGATTGATCGTGTGAATGAACCACTTATTGAGCCCAGTCCCCAGGAAAAAAAGCCTTACAGAGGTGTAAATGCAGTGGGTTTCTATGGTCCGTAGGCTGAGATCTGTGTAGGCTGGCCCATTTGAAGAGTATCAGTTGGCGCCAGTGTTGGTTTGGTTACCTGTCGCTGGATTCATTCTATTTTCTTGTTGGGGGGGGCTGTGTTCGGAGTGCTGTTTGGCAGATGCATGTTCCAAGGACGCACAAAGCAAGCTGGTGTAGGCGGTCACAAGCTCCTCGGCAAGGGGGGTAGAATTGGCATAGGCCTTTCAGTGCATGCTGCTTGTTCTATGTCTGATCTTCATGGTGGCGGTTGACACTTGGGCTCAACCTCTCTCTATTTGGGTGGGCTATACGACTCATATTTCTTACTGCTTACGATCCACTGATCTTAGGAGCAGGTTTTGAGTGTTTTTTTTGTTGCTGTTATGGATATGCGTCTCTTAACTGGCAGTTGAATTCTCTCGTGTCCCAACCCGGCTTAATAAGGCTTTGTGCAATAAAAACAACACTACCGCCTGAACCAAAACAGCCTTATTACGTTTGTGCTCATTGCGAACATAAAATGATGCAATGAAAGTTGCCGGGTAATTACCGTGCTCTTGAAAAGTAAGCGACTAGTGTCTCGTCTGCAGGGAAGAAAGCTAATCTATCTTTTAAACCCTGCTTGTCTCCCGTGTTTCAGGATCCGCGTTGTGCACGAATAAACCTGTAAATCCTAGATTCCATTAATATTTTTGGCGGCAGTCATGTAAGTCTGAACATCGCCGATAATAACAGGATGTACGGATTCTGTGTGCTGTACAAAGGGAGCGTCCCTGAATTTTAGTACCTTAACCAAGTGTGGCAGTTTCGTTAATTGGGCGCACTTGGCCTGCTGCAGGCATATTATTGAACGGATATTTTATGAACCTTCTGCCTGTGAGTCTGCGACCATCGTGGAAGGCTTTCGCGTTGGCTCGCCGTTTTTGCCCTGGGGGCAGTATTGAATCTAAGAGGCATGTTGCTTGAATTTGATGACTTAATTTTGTCACAACCGCTTATTGTTTTCTGTTTGACCGGAGCCACATTTCGCTGCCGGGATTAAAAAAAATGAATTAAAAAAAACTCTAAACCCGGCCCAGATGTTGAGGAGCACCCTAACCGCGGAGAGAGAAAGCTACGGGGGAAGACCACCCTGTCCGTACCAACTCGTCCGTTCGTCTGTCTGTGGGGTCTCATCTGCACGTGAATGTGGCATTTCCCTTAACCTAAGCATCTCGATTGACATCAATCGATGCCATTGATTTATCAACACTGGATGCAGCCTACACATGGCATAGAATAATTTAAGCCTATACTTACAATGCAGTCCTGATCCAGTCCAGTTCTCATTCCTGATGTAGTTTTTCATTGACGATCAGGTGCTCCAGGGTGAAATTAAGGCCTGGGTTTCCTGGCCAAATCTCGTAATTCGTTGATGATGCGTTCAGACATGACTCCCAAGATTGGAACGTATATTTTTCTCACATAATGAGTGTAGATGCTGTTTTTAACAGTGTGTATTCAGCAGCACTTTAAAAAAAGGTGATCCAACTTGTGCAGGTTTAAAGCAGACTTAGCCTCACGTCACACACTCCTGGTTGGAGGCGTGGCCTGGCGTGGATAATCCTGGAGTCTCGCCACAACTGTCGCTTCCTTCGCCCACCATCTTCCCCAGACTGGAAGTGGCCTGGTCAACTTCCTGTTGTGTGCTTCCTGTGTGTGGACTTCTGGTTACCCATTGCTCCCAGCAGATACATAGACAGCACTGACCAAGGTCCAGGCAGCTGGCCTGACTGCCCTGGTCTGAGTGTTGAAACGGTTGTCTGATATACAGCTCTGTGACGGCCTCCATAGTCCAGAAATACAGAGTAGTCTGTACTGCAGGGCTACTTCAGCACTGTACTCTGCTCTGCTCTCTACTGGACACTGAAGCGCTATCATTTCAGCTAATGCACCAGCTTTGAACAGCATCCAGCGCTGGATAGCAGTGACTGCCCAATGGCCCTTATTTAAAGGCTAACATTTGCAGGACTCTGCTTGCTCATAGCTTATTTCAGCAAAACCGCTCCAGACAGCTTCTTATGTGAACTCGTATCAGTACCAGAGGGGACGGGACCACTCTAGCGCTTCCAGTAATACGGGGTGCATCCCGACGCCCCTTCTGTGGTGGGAACCGTACAGGTGTAGTTCGTAGAGGGGTCCGGGCGGGCTTTGGTACGGAACAGTCTCCACCTGGTCCCACAGGGGATTGCACACGTTTGGCGTTCCTAAGGGACAGACCGAGTGGAGGCGCATCTCGACCTCTGTTCATCGCTCTTGTTCCTCTATCCCGTAAACCTACCTGTGTGCCGCCGAAGCTCGCCAGCTGCAGTCACCGTCTCTCTCTCTCTCTCTCACCCTGGCAAAGGGGAACACCACGTTCACGGCTTTTTATCTGCGAATCGCTGCGCGATTTTGGCGGGGTGTTTCCTAGAGGTTGACGAATGTACCAAGGATTCTGTGGAGGTGTCTCAGGGTGTTTTATCAAACGGAGAGGGGAAAGTCAGAGAAAAAAAGGAAGACTAGATTGCTTCGTTTCTGTTCTAGTGGCCGTTTGATTTTGGCTTTGACTGACTGATTAAGCTGCCTGGTAAAGAAAATTACTTGGAATTGTTCAAGTGCTGCACCGGAATCACTGGCTTTCATTTAGTCTCACAGGTGTAATATGAGGTGTGAGATATTTTGTTGCTTCATTCGCTGTGCCAGTTATAGAGTAGCCTCCTTCTGCATCATTATAATCATATTAAAGGCCACAGGTGTCAATATCAGATTCTCTCTCTGTCTCACACACACTCACATACACACACGCACACACACACATCTCTTTACTGTGTGACTCAGGCAGCAGCCTGGCTTCCGTTTATAATCAGGTTTAGGGCACCGCATTAAAAACAGAATTCATATTACTCCCTCAAACTGTCAGTCAGCTTTAGTAATGAAACCTGGTTTAGCCCTTTAGCGAAAACTGATTTAATAGAGAATATTGGACTTATATTTCAGAAATATTGATTTTGTTGATTTCTCTTAGTTGGCCTCAAGGGGATATCATAATAAAAAATGCGCAAAAAACAAATGAGCATTTTTATCCTTAGAAAGTCCAGCTTGCTGTCCATTATAGAGTTGGCATTGGTTCAGTACAGTTGTCAAGTGACTCCTGGCCGACCATATTTGAAATGAGGGATCTGCTTTGTTTTGCTTGCAAATGACTGCCATGGTAAAGAGATTTGAGAGCAGCTTCAAGATAATCCTGGTCTTTGGCTCTCAACCAAGTCTTTGCGTCCAAAAAGCTGGGAATTACATGTTACGATCTGCATCTCTGCCACTCTGTTAATTATACTGCCATGCTATTTTGAGAATTGAGCATTCTTGTTGCTGTGTCAGTGTTGCTAGGGCGTAAATGTTAATGAGGCAGTGGTTGTCGAGGGGTACCAAGCCGCGTGATTACAAACACCCGATTAGCATCTAGCACTGGGGAGCGATTAGTTGCATTCTGTGTGCTGGTGGCTGCGGGCAAACCGGGTGGTAAAGTGCATCAGCAGCACGGTCTGATAAGGGACCAAGGGCTTCGTGTCTGAAACTCACTTCCTGGTCTTCCTGTGAGTGTTGCTTTCTGGCGCCAGTGCAGTTGGCTCCAGTATAGGTCTTTCAGGCCCCTTTTTCAATGTAAGTCAATGGTAAGTCATCAAGGGTCTGAGGTATCAAACGAACCGCAAACCATCACTCTGCTGCCAGATATTTCTCCTGACAAATTTTCCTATTGAACTCTATGGAAAAATAAGTCAGGAGAACCATCCATATCTACTGTATTTCTGGCAGCAGAGTGATCGTTTAAGGCTTGTTTGATACGTCAGACCCTTGATGACTTGGAGCCATTTAACCAACCATGTGTTCCATACTGTTCCAGTGTAATTTACAGCTAAATCTAGTCCCACCCCCCAATTCCGATAGAGATCCATTCAAATGCAGAGACGTTATAGTATCGTTGTAAGAGTACCAGAAAATAAGATATCAAGAGTCTTTTGATGTTGTTGGGTCACCGACATGAAGAAGTCATGGCATGCAAAGGAAATGCGACCAAATATTAAAAATGATTGCTTTATTCTATATATAAATGCAGGGCTGCCAATAATTGTGACACACATGTTTTTGTTAAAAATAATTATTTCTTGATGAGGGATTTTTTTTTGTTTCTCATCGTAAATTTACTTCAATTAAAGGTTTGATTTTTCAAAATTTTTTCAGTGTGAGATTAAGCTAATTCACCAAACTGTGAATTTTTTATAACCCTTTTTACTCATCTTTACCAGGGGTGCCAATAATAGTGCAGGGCACTGTACGTGTAAGTGTTTTTTTCTTCGTCTAACGTCTCCCCATGTGCTGATTTGTCATGAGTATCTCGCAAGCTAATGGATGACCTGGACCCAGCCTGGACTTTATGACCATATATGGGTCTCCCTTCCCCCTACTGTGCAGTCTCTGGCTCCAATTTTTGTACAAATATGGCAGCACAAAACTGAGCTTCCATGGTTTCAAAACGCTATTCACAAGCCCACACTGCAAAAACACTAATCTTAACAAGCATTTTAATCTTATATTTACATTTTAGAATTTAGATTTCTGTTACTTTTTTGCTAAATGAGACAAACTATCTGTTAGTGGGGTGAGATAGTTTTACTCACTTAAAGATTTGCCTGTGGGGTAAGATAATTTAAAAATAAAGCAAAAAGTAACTTAAAACAAGCTAATATTTTCCACTTTTGAGAAAAAAATAAGATTTTAAGTCTCATTACCAGACTAAAACACTTGTTAAGACAGACATTTTTTGCAGTGCATGGAAAGTCAGTGGGTGACATCACAGTCACTTTGTCAATATTCTTTCTACAGTCTATACAGTGGTGCTCGAAAGTATTCATACCCCTTCACTTTTTGCACACTTTATTTTGTTGTAGATTTAATTTTAAATGATTAAAATTGCCATTTTTGTCCATCAATCTTAATCTTAATGGCTTTTTTTATTTATTAAATCCACAACACGTAAACTGTGCAGAAAGTGAAGGGGTATGAATACTTTCGAGAATACCACTGTAGGTCTGAGCCGGCGTCACACTATAAGCATACACTGGGCTACAGGGTGGAGAAGCTCTGTACCTGTCTCAGCCTGTCGCTACGGTGACCCAGCAGTTAATTAATGCTCAGTCAGCCAGAGTAGCTCTGCAAGTACAGAGCCCCTGAGATGTACTGGTGGAGTCATGAGTCCTCTCTAGGTCCTTGAGTGCCCTCCCTAGCAACCATTTCTTTGGGGAGGAGAGATGTTTGTTTCTCTGTGTCTGGGGTGGGGTGGGGTGGGGGGGTGGGGGGTGGGGGGGGGGGGGGGCGGTGTTAATGAGTGGAAAATGGGAGAGATTGGAGAAGATTCGCTAGGGGGAGAACGCAAACTCTCGTAAAACTTTGCTGCCATTACCGGGATCATCACCCAACCTGCACATCTCTACTCCAGCTGATCCGCTGAGAATAATGGGTGCAGAGTGTGACGGATGATGCTAATAGCCCCACAACTGAGTATTTTTAAAAATTATGTTGTGTAGCCCAGTGGTCCCCAACCCTGTTCCTGGTGCTCTACCGTCCTGTAGGTTTTCATTTCAACCCTAATTTGACACACCTGATTCTACTAATTAGCAGCTCAATGAATTCTATCTGTTGAATGATGTGTGCTTTGTTACGGTTGGAGTGAAAACCTACATGATGGTAGATCACCAGGAACCAGTTTGGGGGACCACTGCTGTAGACAATTTCAACAGAACACCCACAGCAAATCATTCTGCTGAACAGTAGGCCTAATTGGTATGCCAGAGGGCTCCTGAAGATGGAAAGTCATTTAAAAGAGTATGAGAGGTTCTCACCTTTGATTTGACTGCAAGGGAATGGATTGTGAGGAGGAAATGGGCCTGAGGTCATCAGTTTGTGACTATCAAAGTCCAGACCTGAATTGGATTGGATTGTGCAATAGGCAATGCTTAAAATTTTTTTTTTTTTTAAATCACAATTTTCCCTTCACATGAAGTCAAAGCTTGCTGATGTGGGAGTCTTTGTGAGGGAAAGCTAACTGACTTTTAACGTCAGCCTACCAACGCAAACATTTCATAACGCTGACACCTCGCTCCCACCACCAGTACTATTCAGGTACCCTGGCTCCTTAGCATGCAGGCGGCAATATATTGGATCCTGAAGTATAGCAACTAATAACATCGCTGTCTAAGGGCTATAAATATGCTGTTATACAGAGAGTGAAGCCCTTCATCTCAACTCAAAATGCTAAGTAATGTAAGCTCCTTTGCTTCAGGAATCTACGGTATGGATTGTAGTGGCCCACGCTGTTTAAAGAGTGCTCAGTTTGGCTAAATCTGAATAGACGTCTGTGGAAGTCATTTGATCTCGTGTGCCGCACATTTCTAAATCTACCTCTGAAAGTCCAGCTAGATTAGCTTTCAGTTGATCTATTTCCGCAACGGGTTTGTATTGGACTGTTTCTTGTCTTCTTTTGCAGAAAGCTTCAAATTAATTTGAGGCTGCAATTATGGGCATTGAATGCTTATTCAGAAGGTTAATTACCGATCACCCTAAGTGCCTTTGAATCTCCTGCATGCCCAAGCCCATGCAGGCCCAAATCGGGAATGGAGGAGCGATTAAACAGCCGTGACTGTGCAGTCCTTTTGTGTAACTCTAGTAGGCACTTCTCTGGTCTCAGGTTTAGCTTTGTTTCATGTTTATCTTGTATAAATGCCGGATATAGTGATGGAAGGTTTCAAATCCTGTGTGCCAGTAGTGCCATTGCCTTAACCTGCTCTCAAGACCCGTAATCTGCATTTTATTGACACCCGAGAGTGTTTCTGGCAGCCTGAGATCCTCTTGGAGCTTGACTTTAAAGGTGAAAGTCAAAAAAGAAAATAGCGTCACGCCCAGAAACGTCCTGAGCACATCTTAGAATCATAAATACAGACAGAGGAGTACGTATTTGGCAAATGTGCGCAAAGACAGAGATTGCCAGTACATCATAGATATGAATGAGCATAGTTATTCTATACAATTTTCAAGATAAAAAATCCTGCATAGTGCACCTTCTAATGTTAAATATCACCAGCGAGAACCTCTTTCATTAGACTTTTTCATTTGCCAAGCCGTGGCATGTGAGTGCAAAGATCTGTAACGATCTTTCCAGGAATGTCTTTATATCCTTGCTTCTTGATCTGAGGCCTTTGATAGACGCAAGTCGATAATTCATGCTGTGAAGTCTTCTGTGTCGTACGCAGCTCGATTCTGCATCTGCATATAATCAGCGCCGTTCACCCTGACATCTCTCCGAAGCGGGAGCAAAAAGAAAGGCTCTTCCGGAAGGATCCAGCTCGGTAGCTGTCGTAGGGTCGGGAGAACCGAAGAAATGCCAGTTCTAGGGTGAACAGATCTAGATAAACAGGTAGGATTAGGATCATGGGACCAGTCTCATTAAAGATGTCATGCAGAAGGCTATGAAGTGTGCCGTCGGGTTGGATAAAGTCGGAACGCTCGCTGCGAGCCGTTAGTGGAAATGCAGATGATTTCCCGCCCCCCGATGCCCCGCGTTCTTGTGTTTTACTATGCACATATCATCCATTTCTGTGTTTTAATGCACATGTATAATGCATTCCTGTGTATAACTGCACAGACGTAATGCACTTGCTGTGCAGATACCCAGCGTTCCTGCAAGATTAATGTTCCCTCTGTAATGGCGCTAACGTGGTCTTACATAAGGATGACATGGGCTTTTATCCCCAAACCACTGAGCAACCCCTGAATCAGGCCTGCAGTCCTCACAACGCTGCTGCCAGATCCTTTGAGTTGGTGAGTTCCAGGGAGCCACAGCCAATAGGTCACTTTGATGTACTTTACGTGCAAACACTCAGGTGTAAATGTACCTGGTCTTTATGGAGGTCAGTTCTGTATTGTCATTGAACTCGGCCTTCAGTGATGGTGCAGCGGGATTCGGGTTCAGGCTGTGTAGTGCTAGAATGAACGGCCATAACTCATGATGGTACATGCATTAGGGCATCTACTCACTCTGATTAGCTATTATTAGGCACTTTACTTCCTACATCCTGTAAAAAGTGGTCAAGATGAAATCACAATTGCTGCAAACGAATGCATGCCTGTTGCATTGAAGTGGTTATAATGGATGATTATTACCAAGTATAGGGAAAGTATAGGGAAAGAGGCACTTTGTGGGACACCCCTTTTACTCACTCTTGAGTTTGTCAGGGAAATTTCTAAGCTTTCTTCTCAACAACCTGGGATCTTCCTCCATTACCTGGATCACTCCTCCATCACCAGTCTATTACCTTTGCTGCCCCCTGCAGGGCTGGAGATGGAAGCTCTCAAAATATTCTGCTTTTTAAACATATTCTCACAAACATTACGTGGCTCCACACCAGACCCGGGACAAATACTAATTGGAAATAACTTTTTAGACGCCAGAAAATTGTAATGTTTCAATCATGACCTGCAATGTTTTCAATCATGAGATTGAAACCGACATGTGCAATTATTTTAAATCCAGATTTTATCTCAATATTGATTAAAATAGATGTTTTTTTTAAACTTCTAGTATTTCAAATGTGTATTTAGCTCAGTTCTGCTCTGTATTAGGATTCTTTCCTAAGATGCTGCAGATGCATGTAAGCTAACTGGCTTACTGTTATTGTTTTGGTTGTTGTGTGATTTTTAGCCACAGTAGCCAATCAGCCGGCACTCCATGCTTCATCAGTGACTGTGCACCATTAGCGTGGTACTAGCCTAGTGTTGTGCATTCTTTGTAGAATCTGGGTGACCCTGGGGTCTCGCCTGTCGATTTGTGCGTACAAATCTGCTGATGAACCCCGATGCCAGGATAAGAGCAGCCCACCCTGGTTCCTCTGGGGGCGGACAGGACAAGTCTTGCCCGATCACCTTTTCAAATGTGCACTCGCAGGGAAAGAGGGGGGAAATGGCAAAATGGCATTTCGCCTCTAAATGAGTCCCAGGTGCTTCCTGTTGCTCAATAGGGCGCTAAGCCGCCCTTTATTTCCAGCCAATTTAAAGTTTGCGTCTCTGACTGCTGTTGTAACTCCGCAGATCGATCAGGTTTTCTCTGCGTCCCTGCCTGTTTTTTAAAACGTCCGTTTCTGCAAATTGCTTTCCGGTTTTTGGCCAGCCACGGAGCAGATGAGATCAGGGAGCAGTGCCGTTGCTGTCGGTAAAAAGGGAGGCATTCGGGGGAAATATTTAGGAGAGGCGAGGGCTCTTCTGGAATGAAGTGACTCAGAATGCCCAGCACACTTGCGCTCACAGCACACACTAGCAGACCTCTGACGCAGCCTCTAGCAACACCTCCTACTGTGGGAAGGCATGACTCACTGAGCCGCAGCAAAGCTCCATTTGGTGTTCTTATGTAGTCGTGTGTGCGTGTATTTTTCTGTGTGTGCTTGTGTGTGTGTGTGTGTGCGTGTGTGTGTGTGTGTGTGTGCAAGCGTGCGTGTGTATGTGTTCGAACGTGTATGTGTTTGTGTGCGAGCATGTGTTTGTGTGGATGTGCAGGATATCAAGGACAAGTTCTTTACAGGGTTAAATCAGTCCTAGAGGTGTTGGGCTTTTTTCCTTAACAGGGAGCTTCAATGTTTGCATTTAGCCTCACTTGTGTCTGTGGAAGGATCACTGCAAGAAGCTTCTCCAGGGCAATATCTGCCCAGTACACGTAGGCTATGTACCCACACTTACAAAGTGGTACAGTCCGTATACCTCCCTGTAAGCATTTTTGTTGCCCGCACCGCCTCATGAAAATATGGAAATATAGGAGTGTGATGTTTATGTGAATACTTGTGTACACTGACTGTGAACAGCAAAGTGCTATGAGTTGAAGTCCAGCTCCGTTTAAGAGTGCGGGAGTCCTGTGAGAGTGCTTTTAAATATGTCACAGGGAACACGGTCCTACTTCCTGCCCCACAGGCCTGTTTTAGAGGGACACTTTTTGCGTCTGGCCCCTGTCATCATCTTGCTGAAGGCGCAGCACCTTTGGTCTCGGAGCGGATCCCTTGCGCAAAAAGGGTCTTCATTTTCCTGTAGACAGAAATACACATTAAATGGCTTTTATGCGCTGATTACCTCTTCACACATCTTGATTACATTTGATTTGCGACATGATTGATGTCGAAGGGCTTCACCTGTGAGAGAGGCAGCCGCCTCAGTGTGGCGGATGGCGTCTCCCCATCGTGCTTTCGTTCCCCTAGTTATTTTACCACAGAAGATTATGTGAAGAGGGAGTCATAATGCAGCACAACCAACCATCTGGCTCATACGTAGGAGTAAAACTCACTACAAGCAGAATGTTAGTTTTCTTGAGCTCCGTTGAATTGCTTCCACATTCTGTTTGTTTTAACTGGCTTAGGAGAAGACGTGGACAGGTTTTGTGTGTGTCCCCCCATGCTGTCCACACAGGTCTGATTGTACTGTAAATCCGTAACGTGCTTGGCGGGAGGTGCGTGCGTTTATGTGAGGGCAGACCGGCGTGTCACAGATGAGAGAGCGCAGCAGAATCAAAATATCTACTTTACCTCCCTCTCTCTAATTCCTTCTCCCTCACTTGCCGTCCTCCCCTTCTCTCCCTCTCCTTTCCCCCCCCTCTCTTCCAATCTTCCCCGATACTTTCCTGCCCTGTCATTCTGGGCTTTGAGGACAGCTTGTACAAGGGTAGGAGAGAGACAGTGAGGCAGAGGACAGATTGAGAGGAGGGGGAGGGGGGTAGTGGAGGACTACAGAAGGAGAGCGAAGAGGAAGAAGGAGCTGGGGAGAGAGAAGAGAGAACGCATTGGGGAGAGAGGGGAGGATGAGGGAGTGGCAGGGGTTGGAGAGAGACCCTTGGCCCTTGTGCCAAGCAGCAGTCTGAGCTCTTCCATTTTGTTAAGCACTTTCCTGAGTGCTTGTTCATCCGCAGAGGACAGGGTAGGGGGTACACTCTTTAACAGCCTAACAGACACTGACCCACAGACACCCGCACTGACCCATAGACACCTGCACTGACCCACAGACACCCACACTGACCCACAGACCTCCACACTGACCCACAGACACCCGCACTGACCCACAGACACCCACACTGACCCACAGACACCCGCACTGACCCACAGACGCTCGCACTGACACACAGACGCCCGTACTAACCCATAGACACCCGCACTGACCCACAGACACCCACACTGACCCACAGACACCCGCACTGACCCATAGACACCTGCACTGACCCACAGACGCCCGTACTAACCCATAGACACCCACACTGACCCACAGACACCCGCACTGACCCATAGACACCCACACTGACCCACAGACACCCGCACTGACCCATAGACACCTGCACTGACCCACAGACACCCGCACTGACCCACAGACACCCACACTGACCCACAGACCTCCACACTGACCCACAGACACCCGCACTGACCCGCAGACGCTCGCACTGACACACAGACGCCCGTACTAACCCACAGACACCTGCACTGACACGCAGACCTGTCCCACAGACACCTGCACTGACCCACAGACACCCGCACTGACCCACAGACCTCCACACTGACCCACAGACCTCCACACTGACCCACAGACCTCCACACTGACCCACAAACACCCGCACTGACCCACAGACACCCGCACTGACCCACAGACACCAAAACTGACACGCAGACCTGACCCAGACACCCGCACTGACCCACAGACACCCGCACTAACCCACAGACCTCCACACTGACCCACAGACCTCCACACTGACCCACAGACCTCCACACTGACCCACAGACGCTCGCACTGACACACAGACGCCCGCACTAACCCACAGACCTCCACACTGACCCAAAGACAGCCACACTAACCCACAGACGCTCGCACTGACCCACAGACACCCGCTCTAACCCACAGACACCTGCACTGACCCACAGACACCCGCTCTAACCCACAGACACCAAAACTGACCCACAGACACCTGCACTGACCCACAGACACCTGCACTGACCCACAGACACCTGCACTGACCCACAGACACCCGCACTGACCCACAGACACCGGCACTGACCCACAGACCTCCACACTGACCCACAGACCTCCACACTGACCCACAGACACCCGCACTGACCCACAAATACAAACCCACAGACCACAAATACGAACCCACAGACAACAAAACTGACACACAGACCTGACCCACAGACACCCACACTAACCCACAAATACAAACCCACAGACCACAAATACGAACCCACAGACCACGAATACGAACCCACAGACACCAAAACTGACTCACAGACACCCGTACTAACCCACAGACCGCAAATACGAACCCACAGACACCAAAACTGACCCGTAGACACCCGCGCTGACCCATAGACACCTGATGATGTGAACATTCAACATTCTGCTAAAGCCATGTACCTGTAACACCTACTGAGTTTGATTGTGAATGCCCATGACAGAAGGTGCCATCACTCACTGGTGCTTCAGTAAGAGTGTGGTGTGGCTACAAGAGCTATAATTTGAAACCCACAGCCGACCCCACCCCCTTAGAATAAGATGTTTAAAGTGTTACTACCTTGATTTTCCTCCCTTTCGTGAATGTATTTTTTTGATAAATTATATATTTTTTTTATAGATGAATACATGCATGCTTTTTCTCTTCATTTCAACTGGGGAATATGCAAGAAAGCCTATGAGATATCTTCATTGTTCGTAAACAGCCTGTTGTTAGCATAAAAATGTATGGCAGTATAATCTGCATACATAATAAATTCCAGCCCCAGTACTACAGGTGGTGGTCGGAATAAAAGAGGGCCAAATATTGATCCTTGTGGGACCGCAGTTGTGTTGCTGATAAATTGTTATTGCTAATTTGATGTTTCCAAAACAATTACAGGGGAATTTTTTTTCTGAATCTAAACTGCATACAATAGAGCAGTACATTTCCTGCATCTGGGTAGATAATCAATAATTTATTCATCTTGGCTAATATGGGTGCTCATCTAAATCTAAATTTCATACATGCCCAGTAAAGTTGGTTACAAAAATGATAAAATAATTCAGCTGAAACCGCAAATTGCTTCTTTATAGAAAACAGAAAACCTAATCAAAATCAATGTATTGGTACTGTTTAATGATATTGTCTCATACTGTTATCTGATAGTACTGTTTAATATTTATGAGTGATAGTTCTGTGTAATATTACTGTATGCTGGGTAATAGCCTCTTAATTTAAATGGTTGTCTGATCTTGGCCCACATAGTATTCTCCAAAGGCCAGAAAACTCTGTGTTCACGCACAGTACTTTTGTGCAGTGTTGAGTCAAGTCGGGCATTTTATTGTTTTTATAGCTTTGATTCATTGCAGGGGCACTTAATGTAGAAACGGAGTCATACTTTCACAGTTTTTAAAGGTCAACCCGAAACATCAAACATTTACGACTCTGCTCTGAGTTTGATTAAGAGATTGCAGAAAGCAGGTCGGGAGAACAAATCTCCACAAATGTCAAATGTCGAGTTGTGGCTGTAAGCCTGTTTGTTCTTAAGGCTGTTTAGCCATCAGGATCGGATGAGATTTGGAGTGCTTAAGAGGCCGTGCGGTGGCACCACACGCGTGGGCCTCAACAGATTTGGTAGTGAGGACCGCAAAAGATCAGCCACCTGCTTAGCCCAGAATTGCACATCATGAGAGTTAATGTGCTGGGGAGCTAGCCAATACCGGCACTCTCTGAACACACCCGTGGACGTACGTACAGACATGCCACTGAGCAAACCCCAGGCTATCTTTTTTTTTTTGCTCCTCTATCGGCCTGGCAGTTACACTGGGGTTGCCATGTTTGGGTTGTCTTGAAGCATCTGTCATGGATCTTATGTGCAGAGCATGTGCAAGTCTTTATATTGTTTATTTTATCTCAATCTTGTTATGTATTATGTTGTATAATCTGTATGCACTATTATGTAATACGTTGTCACATTATCATTTTGTGGATATGCATTGGTGTTGAGCAGACTTGGTCCCCTGTTGTGAAATGCTGGCCGTCCAATAAAATCGCTCCCTGTTGACTGGAAGCAGAGTTCTGAGTGTTCACTCCACCGCTGCTGCATTAATTTAATAACCGTGTCAATGCCTGTGGAACTTTCAGAGGAATGAGCAAAGCTAGCTTCAACAAAATAAAAGCCATTTTGGGGTCACTGTCTGGCCTAACATAGATGGAAAAAGTAGAAGAATAAAATCAAATAACAAGAGTTTGCTGGATCTTCAATGAGAGGCAGCATTCGTGGATAGTTCGGTCTGATATGGAGTTAAAGGCGTTTTAATGTGGTTTAACAGGCTGTTTGTAAATAAACAGGGTTTGGTAAGTGAGTGGGTTAGTCTGCTTGGGTGCACATATAGAGCAACACTGGCAAACCATAAAAATGCATGCTATCGCGGCCCTGCTGTATCACCGAAAATCAGTATAATGCAGAGCTGGTGTTATTTTACCCGTAAAAGGCTGACCTGCCTATTAAACCCGGAGACAATGTAATCACAACAGACCGGGTAAAAAACCCTCCACGATAAAGGAATTTGCACATTTAAGTTCAATCACAAACTCATTAAACTAGGTTAGTGGAGCTTTTTGATTTGAAGCACAGTAGTTGCGGCATTAAAGAAAGGGAGGAAGGGAAAAATGGCGCTGGAAAGTATAAAATTAGTTTATTTTTTTTATTTTTCTGATTGGGCGATGCTTTCATGTCGTCTCTGGCTGTTCCCGTTCGCTTTATCCTTTTGAAGCCGTGTGTTTTATTTGAAGCAAAACAAGTGGGCGATTCTTTGATGAATTAAAAACAGTTCCGTCTCTCCAGGCAAATATGTGAAAAGCTGATATATCAGCGATGAGTCTATGCTGCTTACAACACCACAAATGCTTCTCCGACATGTCATTTGAAGGAATTGCGTTTGAAATGTACTGCATTTTTGGAGATTTGCGTTGGTCGCGGCTAATTTAATTTGACAATTTACATCTCCCACCAGCTTTTAAATAAAGGACAAAAGTCCAGACAGTGTTTTCATGGTATTTCAAACTGCTGAAATATAGGCATGGGGAAATAATAAGGCATGTTAGAGATAATAATTTTGAGGCATAGAGGCACGGGAAAAGCCAGGGAAATGTTCCAGAATGTGCCACAGAATATTCCAGAAATGTCTGTTTTTTCATCTTTATGCGAATGTGGGAAATGTGCATCTGTCTTTTTATTACAATACCTGTATATCCCATTTTAGTGACATGTACTGCAATCCTGTCATTGCTCACATTGGCTAAATGGGGTGGGGGCAGAGGATGTTTGTGGTAGCAAGGACATTGTCAATCATGCATATTTGCATAATGCCAGTAGATGGTACTATTTTAAGTTGGTCTTACTATACTCAACAAGATTCGGCTGTCCTGAGAAGACTATACAGAATGGAGCGCCTGGAGTTGACATGTCTTTTTAAACTATTGTAACAATTGGTACCTAATACAAGTCAAAACCAACTGGGTTGTGATTGGTGGGCTTACCCCTGTTGAGAAGTTGAAATTTGGTTGAAAAATGACCTTCCAGCATCATAATTAAAATCATGCATCCAAGTCTGAAAGGAAGTGGTAAAGGGAGGAAAAAACAATGTTCTGGTCTGCCCATTGGAATCTCCAGACCTCAGTCACAATCCTACACTGTTTGTGGTTCACACAAAGGAACCATGAAATATGCAAATACTGGGGAGGAGTGCTGTAAAACCTCTCCATTAGTGCTATTAGACCTGCACTGGGATGCATAAAATAGTGTTTTTGGGATTGTTCATAAAATGGATTAAATATTTTTTGAAAGTTTGAAATTGCTGGTTAAATATGTGCTTTTACTCTTTGTTGTTCAGGCATTATTTAATGATTTAAGTAGTATTTTTATTCTCGGAAAGAGATTGCGCACTTCCATTTTGACCTTTAAATCAAATTTGTTTAATTTAGCAAGAGCAAACTACCCGTTTTAGGCATGAATACACTTGGAAACAACTTTGCTTTGTCTATAACAGTTTTCATTTTTTACAAAAAAAGAATGTTCAAGATTAATGTTTAATGTATGGCATTTTGAACTCCACAAGTTATGCTGACACAAGAATATTCAAATTTTTACTCAAGTTGTAAATGAATTGTAAACATTTATGAGTATTCATATAGTTTCGTTTTTCAAGAAGTCGCAGACAACAATATGTAGGCTTCCAGGAATCCTTGCCTAAGACATGAAGAGTAATTCTCCAGTTCTACCCAGACTTTCATGCGTAGAAACATCTGAAAATCTGGGCACAAATCGCAACTGAGACAAGGGCATTAAACGGGACAAATTACATGGGTTTCCAGCCAGGAAGTGCCAGTCTGTTTATAGGGCACGATGCCCAGCATTGCTGTTTGGTGTGGGTTCCTTAAGGACTCGATGCACTATGTTGGGGTAATTGCTGCCTTTCTCTGCTACCCCTCCTGGCCCCTGTAGTGTGCTGTCCTGCCCTGGCTTGGCTTGGCTTGGCTTAGTTTTGTTTAAATGGTGAGCTGTCCTGACTATGTGTGAACAGTGCGCTGGTCTAGCCGTGTGAAGAGTACAACGGTCTGGCTTTTTGCGAACGGCGTGCTGTCGTGGCTACGCATGGACCAGATGGACTCAGCAGCTCTTCCTGTGCAGAAAGTGAGCTGTCGCCATGCAGACTCTTCAGTCCATTCAAAAAAGACTCCACAGATTGGTTTCCTAGGTGACAAAGCAATTTAAAGCTTCTGGAGGTTATGATTGTGTTCCTTGTAGAATATTCACATTCAAGGCATTCATTTGCAGGATATTCACTTCTTCTTTTTCTTCTTCAGAACGGTTAATGGAGGACTTGAATTGTGCTTTGCTATTACCTGGACTTTTCCGATCTTTTTTGTTTAGTGTACTGTAATGTTATTCCAACTTCTCTGTAATGGTTGTCAATATATCATCTGCCATTTATCAAATGACTCCTGATTGGTCACTACTGACTGAGACCAGACGATCCTAATTTCTGCAAGGATGGGAGCTCACACTTTTCTTCCTGTTTCAGGGTTCAGGTGAAGGAGCAGGATGGAGAGGGCTTACCTGCAAGATCCTGAACAGTGATTGGTCAGAGCCCTGAAGGAGGAGGAAGGCAGCTGATACCCCCCTGCCCCGCCCCAACGCCAACCCTCTGTCGCCGCGAAGCCGATCCCCGGCCCATGCTCCCTGGGGGCGTCACTGAGCCCGAGTGGCAGGCCCGGCGAGCTGACTCGGGACCATGACCAGCCTGAAGCGCTCGCAGACGGAGCGGTCCGTCGGGGGCTCCGTACCCGCCACCGACGAGTTCTACACCCGCCGCCTGCGCCTGCCCAACGGCGGGGCGCCCCCGCCCCGCAGCGAGAGCGCCCACCTGTCCGGGAGCACGCCCGGTGTGCCCAAGATGGGCGTGCGCGCCCGCGTGGCCGACTGGCCCCCTAGGAAGGACGGTGGAGGGGTGTGGCACATCACCGTGGAGACGGACTCGCCCAGCACGGTGGGCGGGACGCAGAGCAACCTCTCGTCCAAGCTGGGCCACCTGATCAGCCCCCAGGACTCCTCCATGCTGCGGAACATCCAGAACACGCTCAAGAACAAGATGCACGCCGCCAGCCGTGGGAAGGACAACCGCTTCCTGTCGCCCGACGGCTACATGGGCTCGCCGCGCAAGGGCATGCGGCGCATCCGCCAGCGGAGCAACAGCGACATCACCATCAGCGAGCTCGACGGCGATGGTGGCGAGCACTGGTCCTTCTCCGGGTGGTCGCCCGTCCACCGCGAGTACGGCAGTACCTCGTCCATCGACAAGCACGGCGTCTCCGGGGAGAGCTTCTTCGACATGCTGAAGGGCTACCACGGGGACTCCCCGGACCAGCGCAGCCCCGCCCCGGAAAAGCTGGGCGAGCTGCTGACCGTCGCCCACAAGCAGTCGGCGCTGGACCTGCCCGACAGCGGGGCGGCGGGCTCCCAGCGCGGCAGCCCGTCCAGCCGGCTGAAGGAGCGCGAGAAGCCGCCCAAGAGGCGCGCCAAATCAGAGACGGGTGGCGAGTTCATCTTCCGCAAGCTGCGCAGCGTGAGGGCGGAAGGCGCTGACTCCAGGGCAGGCTCAGACGCCGAGGACAACCGTTCCGAGGATGGCGGGGGGCCCCCTCCCAAACCGTGGGCCTGCCAGAAGGGCTTCGCCCACTTTGACGTTCAGAGCATCCTCTTCGACCTGAACCAGGCGGTGCACAGCCGGCAGACGGCGGTCAAGCGGAAGAACATCACCACGGGCGCCTCCGCTGCCTCGGTCGCCTCCGCCTCGCCCTCCCTCTCCAGCCAGAGCGTCGGCTGCGGCTCCCCCTGCGGCAGCCAGGAGGAGCTGAGCGCCAAGGACGGCCCCACCCTCGACCCTGGCGACGACAAATCCAACGACCTGGTGCTGAGCTGCCCCTGCTTCCGCAACGAGGTGGGCGGGGAGGGCGAGCGCACCCTCAGCCCCCCTACGCTGGGCAGCATCGGCAGCGGCGGCTCGGCCGGGGGGGAGGGCGAGGAGGGGCCCCTGGAGGCCCCCACCAGCCACCACTTCACCAATGCGGGCGTGGCCATGCTGGAGACCCCCCGGGATGGCCAAGGCCTGCACAGCGAGCGCGGCAAGCAGTACATCGTGGAGCACGTGGACCTGGGTTCCTGCTACTACAGGAAGTACTTCTACCTGAGAGGTGAGCACTTTCTGTTAGTTTTTAGGGCGATTTGGTTATAGTTAGTTTTTTTTTCCACTCACACTGTACTGAAAATGAATAGCTCATCAACTGTAGACCTGTGGTGATAATAAGCACAGTAACACACCTACGGTACTTTGCCCCTGACAGCAACTGAAACTTGTAGCATTGATAATTTGGCTACTACTAATAAAGCTGCTGTTACAGAGCTGTGCTATTAAATTTATAGGAGCTGTGATCAATGTCGAGATTTCTCCACTCATTCACTCCCAGGACACATGCTGTAATTAGTGCCAAGGATTTACCCCCTTTGCTATCATCTCCACCCTTCATTCCAGCTGATATTAGGGGGACGAGATTTAGTCGCTCATTCAGTCATTAATGAATTCGCTCAGGGTCCCGCAGGAAGTGCCAACCAACCAAGGTTCCTCTCTTTCCCTTCTTCTGTCTTTTTGGTGGGATTTCAAAAGAGCTAAGATTTTATTAGCCAGTTATTTTCATTAATATGCTTTTTGAAAGAAATCTGTATTCATCACTGAATAAAGAGTGAGGCTGATCCCCACGGGTGCTGGCTGAGGCTGAGGCTGAAGCAGTGTCCTTCATGGGAAGATATAAAAGCCAGCGATCAGTGCAGAGGAGAAACGCTCAGCTCTGGGTGAAAATAATTTGCAGGAGAGTAAGCCAGGTTCTGCCTGATAAACATTGAACACATTCCACACATTTCTCTCTCTCTCTCTCTCTCTCTCTCTCTCTCACACACACACACACACACACACACACACACACACACACACGCAAATTCTCCAGTACTCTCTGATGCGATGTCAGTGTCGCCGTGAAGTAAGCAAACGCGCACTCGTTTGGTTCTGTCAAGCGAGTGGAAAATTTTTTAAGATTTAAACAGGACAACAAAAGCTGTCTGCCACCATCATTGATTACTCAAATGTGTCATAATCCTGCCTGCTATAGATGATGAGGCAGAATTTTGATTAGTCAACATGCGCTTGTCCACCGTTAACACCGCTGGCGTATTCACTGGCTGTTTTTCTCCTGCTTGGCTTGCTGTATCTTGAGTGCTGGATGTGGTGAATTGCGATGTTTTAAGCACTTATGGACTTCAAACGGCCATTAATATAATTTTGGGCAAACACACTTTTTGCCTACACACGGCTCACCTGCTTTCTGTGTATTTCTATGATGAAAGTAAACATCTCTTGCTGTGAATATATCCACAGCAAACGGAGATTATTGCGGAATGAAATGGAGGGAAAATGGGCCCTCGGCCTCCAGCTGTGGTAGCTCACGCTGCACTGTCACGTGTGCCCCTGAGCCTCGCCTCAATCTGACAGTTACAAGTTATGGCTGGTCATGCTTAGTCTTGGCTCGTATGACAGATTTCGGGCAGCGTAGGTTCAGTCTCTCCCATGCCCGCTGTATGGATGTATCTGTATGGACCTTATCTGCACCCTCTGCCATCAGCTCTGCAAGCCAAACGCAAGTCACTGTTTCAAACGGCACGCTCCCTTGCCTTGTTAATTCACAGGTTCCTCAAGTGCCTGACTGTCTCTCTCTCTCTGTCTCTCTGTCTATCTGACACCGTTTTGTTTTTTTGATGATTGTTGACGTATGTGGGGTAATAAGGTCAAGGTTATGGTGCTCATTATCTATTGTAGTTTATTCTTTTTTTTGTTTTGTTATTTATAAAATAAAATCTGAATCTAACCAAATAATGTGCCAATAAAGGTGTGGTTAAAAGTCTATGTGACGGCTCTCTCTCTCTCTCCCTCTCATTTTCTTTGCTTTTGTGATTCTATTTTGAGCGTCACTTGTACATGTTGTTGAACTGTCTCTCTCTCTCTCTCTCTCTCTCTCTCTCTCTCTCGCTCTCTCTCTCTCTCTCTCTCTCTCTTTCTCTCTCGCTCTCTCGCTCTCTCGCTCTCTCGCTCTCTCTCTCTCTCTCTCTCTCTCCCTCTCTCTCTCTCTCTCTCTCTCTCTCTCTCAGAGCACTGGAACTACCTGGGCGTGGACGAGACTGTGGGTCCGGTCGCGGTGAGCCTCCGGCGCGAGAAGCTAGAGGACCACAAAGAGCACGGCCCGCAGTACAACTACCGGGTCATCTTCCGCACCAGCGAGGTGAGTGGCCCTTACCCTGCCAAGTCCCCCCCCCCCCCCCCGTCACAACGCCCCCGTCCCCAAAAAAGCTTCCGTTGCCAAGCGCATCTTTAAGAGACAGCCAAGGGTAATATCCGTCTCTTGACACCCACCGCGCCGTTACGCAACGCTCGCCATCCCTATCGGAGCTCCTCCCGCGCTAAATATTGCGCCCCCCCGCGGGGCTCGTCGCCGTTTCAGATTAGTTGCCGGCTGCCGCCTGCCGCCTCTCGATCGAGACCCTGCACTCCTCTGAACGCAGAGTCCAAACCATATTATGCTCCCATTAAAGAGGAAGCTGTTCTGTTTCAGACAACCAATGAGTGGGCCGGTGTGGGTAGGCGTGGGCACTTTACCGCTACTGTGTGAGAAAGAGAGAGAGATGGAGATTATATAAAATAGTTGCGTGTGTTACTTTGGAAACATATTATTATTATTATTATTATTATGTAAAATATGAAACATCTTTGTTGTCATTTCATGTATTTAACAGATTTCCTTTTTCGTTTGCAGTCCCTTAGTAGATTAGTTATATGCATACATATGCCGCACAATGCATACTAATACAAATAATGACAAAATAATAATAAGAAAAATAATAAGAAAAACAATAAACATAATGACCATATCACATTTCCACTGATGTTGGTTTGTACAATATTCAAGTAATTTTTGGCAATATGTTCAAATAATGAAGGTTTTTCATTGTATTGAGCTGTGGTGTAAGGGGATAAAATCCAAGACGTTTTAATTCCTCACTCAGGGGCACGCAGTGAGAGAGGACTGCAGTCTGTATCCAACACTCTTCAGCAATTCTGTCAGTGAATTGACCGCATTGCTGGAAACAGTCTGCTACATCCGGGCTCACTCTACATGATTGGGAGCTTATTTCTCAATCTATGTGGGTGGCCTGGTTCTGCGGTCTCTCTCAGAACAGAGGTTAGTTACCTCAGGACCTGGCACACCCGGTGAGGTCAGACATAGCTATCGGGTGACCTGTCGCGTAAACCCGGCCCCTCCCCCTTCTCCCGTCCACAGCTGACCACGCTGCGTGGGTCCATCCTGGAGGACGCCGTGCCGTCCACCTCCAAGCACGGTACGCCACGCGGCCTGCCGCTCAAAGAGGTGCTGGAGTACCTGGTGCCCGAGCTCAACGCCCACTGCCTGCGGCTCGCCCTCAACACGCCCAAGGTCACCGAGCAGCTGATGAAGCTGGACGAGCAGGGGGTGCGTCCACCTACTCTCACCTTATCGCCTCTCCACGCCCACTCACACCTCATCACGCTGTGCACATTGTATGAAAAGAGGAGTTCCTGGAAGATATCTGACCTGTTAAATTTCAGTGGAATTGTTTCGGTCGTGAGGGGTAGTTTCCCGTGTCGAAACGTATATTTACAGAAACTTCTGCACACTCCCGGGCCATGTATGTGATCTGGGAATTCTGAACTTGGATATTCCCAATTTGAGAAGTGGAAGGTCATGTCTGGCAATTTCCTGGACAAGAACATTTCCTTGCACGAAATTATGTCAGTTTCCGACGGCAGACAGGCACCCGCAAATGGCCAGATATACAGTCCGTATAGTGACAGTGATAGTATATGTGTTACCTGTCAGTGTGTCTGTCCTCCTGCACAGTGCTAATATGTGTGTTTCTGAGTGTCTGTGCTGTGTGTGTGCTCCTGCATAGTGAACGTATAGTGTTACTGAGTGTCAGTGTTGTGTGTGTGTGGTCCTGCATAGTGATGGCATGTGTGTTACTGAGTGTCAGTAGTCCTGTGCAGTGATGGTATGTGTGTTGCTGAGTGTCAGTGGTCCTGCATAGTGATAGTACGTGTGTTACTGAGTGTCAGTGTGTCAGTAGTCCTGTGCAGTGATAGTATGTGTGTTGCTGAGTGTCAGTGCTCCTGCATAGTGATAGTATGTGTGTTACTGAGTGGCATAGTGATAGTACGTGTGTTACTGAGTGTCAGTGGTCCTGCATAGTGATAATACATGTGTTACTGAGTGTCAGTGTGTCAGTAGTCCTGTGCAGTGATAGTATGTGTGTTACTGAGTGTCAGTGGTCCTGCATAGTGATAGCATGTGTGTTACTGAATGTCAGTGTGTCAGTAGTCCTGTGCCGTGATAGTACATGTGTTACTGAGTGTCAGTGGTCCTGTGCAGTGATAGTACGTGTGTTATTGAGTGTCAGTGGTCCTGTGCAGTGATAGTACGTGTGTTACTGAGTGTCAGTGGTCCTGTGCAGTGATAGTACATGTGTTACTGAGTGTCAGTGGTCCTGTGCAGTGATAGAACGTGTGTTACTGAGTGTCAGTGGTCCTGTGCAGTGATAATACATGTGTTACTGAGTGTCAGTGTGTTAGTGGTCCTGTGCAGTGATAGTACATGTGTTACTGAGTGTCAGTGTGTCAGTAGTCCTGTGCAGTGATAGTATGTGTGTTTCTGAGTGTCAGTGGTCCTGCATAGTGATAGTACATGTGTTACTGAGTGTCAGTGTGTCAGTAGTCCTGTGCAGTGATAGTACGTGTGTTACTGAGTGTCAGAGGTCCTGTGCAGTGATAGAACGTGTGTTACTGAGTGTCAGTGTGTCTTTGGTCCTGTGCAGTGATAGTACGTGTGTTACTGAGTGTCGGTGTTGTGGTTTAACCCCCGCTGTTTCTGCCTGCAGCTCAGCTTCCAGCTGAAGGTGGGGGTGATGTACTGCCAGGTAGGCCAGAGCAGCGAGGAGGAGATGTACAACAACGAGGCAGCCGGCCCCGCCCTGGAGGAGTTCCTTCAGCTGCTGGGGGACCGTGTGCGCCTGAAGGGCTTCACCAAGTACCGCGCCCAGCTGGACACCAAGAGTACGTCCCACTTTCGTAGGTTGGGGGATGGTCCTTGTAGCTGGGTGGGCCTTCACTATGTGCGTAAGCAGGTGTGGGCTTGGTGAGTAATTGGCTAGGAGTCCTGGGAAAATGAAGTTGCCTCTGGAGGAGGTGTTGGTGGGCCAGAAGAGGGAGCTCTTCCCTTCAGACCGAATGGAAATGCAGTGTGCCGGCCGACTGGTGGGTGCATGAGACGTTTATCCGAGGCCCTGGCTCGCTGAAGTCATTAAAGGCACTTTTCGACAGAGTGACCATGCTAGCCCCAGAGTCCTGGCCAAATTCCCGCAAAAACTGGCTCTCCATACTCCATATAATCATCCTCTACATTTGATTGGCTACACATTCCCTTGCATTCCCTGCCCACTTTGATCCCCTATGTCATCACCACAAAAGAGAGTGAGCTCTCAGATGACCTATCTGGTTAAATAGGTAAAAATTAACATGAAAATGAAAAGAAGAAGCATACCCGGCTTAACATTGAGGGTATGGTCCGGGGGTGAAGTGGGGGTTTAAATGCTTTTACGGGCAGTAATTTAAAAAGGGTCGTCTTCCTCAGGCGTCATCTTTGTTCATAAGATTAAGACAGAGACGTGTGGGCAGTTTGTGCAGTGAACCACCTTTGAAATACAGTAACAGTGTTGGCCATCGATTGCAGCTCAGTCAGACAACAGAGGAATAGGCCCCGCTGCCTATTGGACATGAAGGTCATGTTTATGGTCTGACCACAAGGACACTGTGCTGGAATTAATACTGAGAGTGTGGGCGCTGTTCTGAAGGCAAACCCGAGTAGTCCTGGGTCTGGACTGCCTAGCAACGCTGCGCTTCCCCGTGCTTGCGTCAGTCTGCCTACAGCACTTCCTCCACTGCTGTCTCTCTCTCTCAATTCAATTAGATTTCATTTAATTTGTTTTAATGGCATGACAAAACGCCACATTTGTATTGCCAAAGCATACAGTATTAAACATTAAACGAAACAAGGACATACAGCTAAAACTGAACAATACATAACCTCAAAGACTAGAAAGGAATGGAAAAAGTAGCGTTCTCTCTCCCTCCTTTTGTAAAACTCACTCCTTGTTTTTCTTCCTCCCTCCCACTCTGGGTGAAGAGATCAGTGAACCATATGCAGCTGACGCTTGCACCCTGTTGCACCCCTATGGAGATAACCAGACCAGGAAATTCTCCATTATCAAAATCACACACTTAATTACATTTGTTGATATTTGCCCCCCTCCTTCCCCCCACTCCCCCACCACCGAAAATGCAGCTTTACCCATGCTGCACATTGGCAGGGTAAAGTAAGAAGGCTATGACTCATTTGATCACTAAGGGCACCGGGTGGTGTCAAATATCATTAGCAGCCAGAAGTGGACGAGAGCCAAGCTCTTAATTCAAGCTCTTATTCTCTGAAGGCATCGGCTCCTATTGATGTTTCATTACCATGAGTAGAGAGAGTCAATAATATGACAATATGGACTTGGATCACTGCTGCCTGGATGTCATAATGGATCAATGCTGGCAATAAACGGTCACTAATCTTCGTAAGGCTGTGGAGTTTGGGGTACATCACGAATAAAGAGACCCTGGTGACATATGCAAATACAGTTGAAGTCGAAAATTTACATACA
Organism: Synaphobranchus kaupii; assembly: GCA_029718625.1. Taxonomy (NCBI): domain Eukaryota; kingdom Metazoa; phylum Chordata; class Actinopteri; order Anguilliformes; family Synaphobranchidae; genus Synaphobranchus; species Synaphobranchus kaupii. Next base: position 23,369,480 of record CM056381.1, read on the forward strand.
CCTTAGCCAAATGCATTTAAATCCGTTTTTCACAATTCCTGTCATTTAGTCCTAGTAAACATTCCCTGTCTTAGGTCAGATAGGATCACAACTTTATTTTAAGAATGTGAAATGTCAGAATAATAGTAGAGAGAATGATTTAATTCAGCTTTTATTTCTTTCAACTGAGTCAGGTTTGTAGGCCTCCTTGCTCGCACACGCTTTTTCAGTTCTGCCCACAAATTTTCAATTGGATTGAGGTCAGGACTTTGTGATGGCCACTGGGATACCTTGACTTTGCTGATGGCCACTCCGATACCTTGACTTTGTTGTCCTTAAGCCATTTTGCCACAACTTTGGAAGTATGCTTTGGGTCATTGTCCATTTGGAAGAGCCATTTGCGACCAAGCTTTAACTTCCTGGCTGATGTCTTGAGATGTTGCTTTAGTATATCCACATAATTTTTCTTCCTCATGATGCCATATATTTTATGAAGTGCTGCCTCCTGCAGCAAAGCACCCCCACAACATGATGCTGCCACCCCCGTGCTTCACGGTTGGGATCTTGCAAGCCTCACCCTTTTTTCTCCAAACATAACGATGGTCATTATGGCCAAACAGTTCAATTTTTGTTTCATCAGACCAGAGGACATTTCTCCAAAAAGTAAGATCTTTGTCCCCATGTGCAGTTGAAAACTGTAGTCTGGCTTTTTTATGGCGGTTTTGAAGTAGTGGCTTCTTCCTTACTGAGCAGCCTTTCAAGTTATGTCGATATAGGACTCGTTTTTACTGTGGATATAGATACTTTTGTACCTGTTCCTTCCTGCATCTTCACAAGGTCCTTTGGTGTTGTCCTGGGATTGATTTGCACTTTTCGCACCAAAGCACGTTCATCTCTAGGAGATGGAAGGCGTCTCCTTGGTGGTCCCATGGTGTTTATACTTGCGTACTATTGTTTGTACAGACGGACGTGGTACCTTCAGGCGTTTGGAAATAGCTCCCAAGGATGAACCAGACTTGTGGAGGTACACAATTTTCTTTCTGAGGTCTTGGCCGATTTCTTTTGATTTTCCCATGATGTCAATCAAAGAGGCACTGAGTTTGAAGGTAGGCCTTAAAATACATCCACAGGTACACCTCCAATTGACTCAAATAATGTCAATTAGCCTATCAGAAGTTTCTAAAGCCATGACATCATTTTCTGGAATGTTCCAAGCTGTTTAAAGGCATAGTGTATGTAAACTTCTGACCCACTGGAATTGTGATATAGTGAATTAAACGTGAAATAATCTGTCTGTAAACAATTGTCATGCACAAAGTAGATGTCCTAACTGACTTGCCAACACTATAGTTTGCTGACATGAAATCTGTGGAGTGGTTAAAAATTAGTTTTAATGACTTCAACCTAAGTGTATGTAAACTTCCGACTTCAACAGTATACCTATGGGGTTTTGGATTTGAACCCCTGTGATCCCTTCTCTATCTGTTAGCCTCTCTGCCCTCCTCTGTCTGAATAAAGCAAAAATTATGAAGGGAGGGCATACTGTCTTATAAAAGCTTTTTATGGCTGTGGGCTTCCGGGCGTCTTTGTAATTAGAGGGGTCTTTGTAAGGTTGCGGGGGTTTGGGGTCTCTTGGTAATACAAGGTTGTTTTTTGTTGCAGCTGATTCTACAGGGACCCACTCCCTGTACACCACTTACAAGGACTACGAGATCATGTTCCACGTGTCCACCATGCTGCCGTACACCCCCAACAACAAGCAGCAGGTAAAACTATGACCACTCCAGTGTGGCCAGTGCTGTGCCTATAGAGTAGCATGGAGTTAATGTTAACCTTTGCCAATCAAGAGTGGCTGCTCCATTTCATGAATTGTTTAATCAGATAGTTGGTAGTGGAAATATACAGCCCTTCCTTGTTTCTCTGTTTGTTGTCTTGTTCACCATTTTCCAGGAATATCTCAAGCCAACTACCTTTTCTCTAGGCCAGGCGATAATATCATAATAATTTGCCGCAATTTAACTCAGAATTTTCTGCTTTTGCAGTCCCCTTTCGAAAATGCATGCTACACTTAAGTGACAATGATTTATTGATAATTTTTGATAATTTTTTTGATAATTTTTTTGATAATTTTTATTGATTGGTTGATTTTATTTATTGAATGATTCATTCATTGATTGGTTGGTAGATTGGTGGGCTGATTGGTTGGTTGGCTGATTACTTGGTTGATAGAGCGATTGTGTCTTCCTGGGAACGTCAACTGGTTAAGAGTACGGAAGCATCTGCGGGGAATGTTAACTCAGGGCTCTAAGCCTCGCTCTCTCCTCCTTCGCAGTTGCTAAGGAAGCGGCACATCGGCAACGACATCGTTACCATCGTGTTCCAGGAGCCCGGCGCCCAACCCTTCACCCCAAAGAACATCCGCTCCCACTTCCAGCACGTCTTCGTCGTGGTGCGGGCGCACAACCCCTGCTCCGACAACACCTGCTACAGGTGAGAGACGTCACGCGCCGGGCCGCTCCAATCTAAGCGCCACACTGCCCCAATTAAGTGCCACGCTACAACGTTCAATCATGAATCTTCACAGATGCACTCAGGTAAAACGCAGACTCTTCCCTGTTACTCTTTAGGTTAAACACTGGCCACACCCTGTCATTTAGTAGTTATGTTACCCTTTTGGACATCAGAATAGTTTACACAGGCTTCTAAAGGCTGATTTATACTTTGTAAGACAACCCCCTGTGAACCAGATTTTCTGTCTCGTTGACGTAATTTGGAACGCCTCACAGGCTGTGAGCCACTTGTCTCGTACCTCCCGAATTTTCTAGCGGCTCACACCGCGTCATTAATGTCTCACATCTTTGATTGGTTGACTGGCCTGGGGATACAGAGTGTTCTACGTTGCTAAGGAATATATATTTGTATGTATAAACGAACGATGGCTTTATATTTTGGCATTCGTTTTCAGCCTGGCTAATTTAATTTAAGAGACTACTCACGCACAAGTAAGATCTTGTGAGTGAATCTCTTACCCGTAAATATACAGAAACTGTTTCTAAAGAGAGATGACATACATAACCTAAGAGGAAATATGATTTATAAACAAAAATCTATAAAGTCAACACTCAGAGGTCATTCATTATCCATTGTGGGGGTTAAGCTTTGGAACAGTTTACAGGATGAGATTAAAATGTCTACAAACTTAAAGACCTTCAAGTGTAAGATAAGATGCAAGATGGTAGAAAATGATCAAGTATAAACATTAGGGGGTTGTCAGGAAATGAAAACAAGGTCACGATGTCCAAAAAGGACAGTGCAGAAAATAGTGATGGGTAATGAACTCTGAGATTGGCACTCATACCTACTCAGGCATAATGCACTGAATTTACAGGGGACAACAGAGCATCATAAAAACGAAGAAACGGACACATTTATTTTGGACATTATCTGAACAATATTTGGGACTGTCTGCCGTTGAAATGAAACAAATTGTTTTGACTAATGTATGACATGTACATTTAAAACCGACTTATTTGGACTTTAAAAATTGGTTTGTTTTACTTTAGCGTATTTTTTTCTTTCTCGATCAGTTTCGCTATAAAGAAAATTCAGCTATGCTGTTGTGATACTAAAGAATCTGTGTTAATCAAATGTATAATATGAACATTTAAAATTGTGAGGGAATTGGGGCGGGACTTTGATAAGCAGTCTGCTTTTTTCCCGTATCCCTTTTCGGCAGGTACTGTATTTGTTCAAGGCATATTTCAGAAATGTGATGAAATGTGATTATATACATGCCGAAATAAATAAATAAATAAATAAACAACCCAGTGCAGCGTTTAAATTTTAAAGTTACGTTGCCATAGATACAGGACGCTTGTCAGTGAGCCGATGTATTGAGTATAAATGCCCAGAATTATGAGCCATGAGCTATTAGCCAGTCTCATAGCGGTGTCTTACGAAGTATAAACTAGGCCTAAACGTCCTCCCCCTCTCTCAGCCTCACTTTGGTCATTAACCCAGTTTCAGTCACTTAAACACCAAAACCCTTCAGAGGATATTATAGGGAGACACATTATGAACGTATTGTTTGGACATTATGGGATAGTTATGGGGACGTAGTGGTAATGTTTTGAGGATGTTAACGTCACATGCTCGCCAGATCACCACGCCCCCTCCCCACGACTTGAGCTCAGAGCCATCCATGTTCTCCAGGGTAGGGTGGGTCCAAAGTGCTCCTGCCCATTCACCTGCTTCCTGTCCCTCAGGCTTTTTTAAATGAAATTCGTATTTTTAAAAAAAGAATTCGTATTTGTCGGCTGCTTCTTTTCACACCGTAGACTACAACTAAGCTCATATAGAGTCGGGGGAAGACCTTTGAAATGCGGGTTTAACATGCATTCCACGGGCGCCCGATCGACCAGCAGGGGTAGCTAGATGGGGATTAAACGCGGACCACTAACCAACTCAACCCACCCGTCCACCCCCATACCCTGAGCGATGCAATCTCCAATCTCCAATTGCGCGTCGCCTTATGGAGCTACCAGCCAGTCGGCACTGGCACAGTCCAGATTTCCTCAGGCTTGTAAGGCTTTGTAACGGGGAACTTCCTCCTCCCCAGGGGGCCTCTTTAGCTGCAGGGGCTGCTGTTTAATGCTAATGGCCGTACCCTGCACCAAGCCCAGAAGAAAGGGGGAGGAGGGAGACACCGTGTGCATGTGTGCATTCCTTCTTCTGGAAGAAGAGGAATAAAGCTTAGACCTCAACTCTCTCTTTCTGTCTCCTTCCCTCCTTCCCTCCTTCCCTCGCTCTCTCCCACCCCTGCACATGGGGCTAATGGATCTAATAATTGCTAATCAGGTTTAGAGCATGCTGTTTTAATTGTTCCCCAGGGACGGCCTAATTCCCACGCAGAATGTACCAGGTTGCATTCGTGAGAGGCACAATGACGTCGTGCGCTGAGCTATAGCGCCGGGCAGCAAACAATAGATCCTAAAAGAGCGAGGATGGCCCTCTGACCAACTGCGTCCCTCCAAGCAGGATCCAGGGTGGATGTGGTTCTGATGCAGTCGTCCTGTCACTGCCACACGCCTCCCCCCAGGCATCCTCAGGGACAGCTTTAATCTTTTCCTCTTCCTCACACAATTCGCAGGCTCCCGAGCAGACGCCCGTGAGTTTAGCCTTGAGGTGGGTCCTGACGCCTCAGCCTCTGTGGTCAGGTGTTTTTCTCGTGGAGGGTCACAGAAAACCAGTGTGTATATGTGAGCACTTCGTGTTTTTTGCACGTGCCGCTGTGGTTTTATAGACCATGAGAGGCTCTAACCGCAAACTGGACCTAAATGTGTGAGCAGGCAGTTCCTTTAATTTGAGGTGATTGCTTCCTAATGGCTTCAATGTGGGCAGCTTGACGGAGGACTTAAGTGGCTGTTATTTTGGCATAAATCTGCAAGCCCTTTACTGCCAGCCCCCACTGTTTAATGGACTAATATGCACGAGATTAACCATTTTATAGGGATTGTGGAAATGGTGGATACGCTTTAAGAGGTGAATAGCCAATTTCCAAGGAACCTCTGATGTTACTTTAATAGCCACTCTGGGGTCGTGGAATTGCCTGTTGTCGCAGAGGATCGCGACGATATATAAAGGGTTCATATGTTTTCAGAGTGGGCTTGCATGAATTCTGTGCAGTCCACCCACACAGTGCACGATTCTGTTTTAGAGATCGAAAGTGCTTCACTGTGCCTGAGTTGGTGTGAAAGGGGTCTAAAAATACAGAGCTCTTTTCACTTTAGCGACCTTCACCCAGGGGAAATGATGCAATCCCACAACCGTTTTCATCCTCCGGGCCCTTTTTCCCCGTAGCGGTGTGTGAACTGTAGTTTGTGAAATCGCTCGCTCGCTGGTCAGAGCATCAGAGGAGTGCACGTGTTTCGGTCGCAGTGCTTCAGGCACAGCATTTCAGGCGCAGCGCTTCAGTCGCAACGTTTCAGTCGCAACGTTTCAGTCGCAGTGCTTCGGTCGCAGTGCTTCGGTCGCAGTGTTTCGGTCGCAGTGTTTCAGTCGCAGTGTTTCAGGCGCAGCGTTTCAGGCGCAGCGCTTCAGTCGCAACGTTTCAGTCGCAGTCAGTTTCATTTGTCTTTATTGGTTGTAAATTCATTTTTTCCAATAAAAACATTTTCTTTTAAACACAATCTGTCAATAATTTTAAAACATACTTTATCAGGGGGGAATTTTTATTTCCCTTCCCTTTTTCATTTTTTACCTTAAAATAAACATACAACAATCAAGACACCACAGAAAGACATCACATACAAAAAAAAAATTCACCAAAAAGAAACAAATAAAGGAGTGTTTCAGTCGCAACGTATCAGTCGCAGCGCTTCAGTCGCAACGTTTCAGTCGCAACGTTTCAGTCGCAGTGCTTCAGGCGCAGTGTTTCAGTCACAGTGCTTCAGTCGCAGTGCTTCAGGCGCAGCGCTTCAGTCGCAGTGTTTCAATCGCAGTGCTTCAGGCGCAGTGTTTCAGTCACAGTGCTTCAGTCGCAGTGCTTCAGGCGCAGCGCTTCAGTCGCAGTGTTTCAATCGCAGTGCTTCAGGCGCAGTGTTTCAGTCACAGTGCTTCAGTCGCAGTGCTTCAGTCGCAGTGCTTCAGGCGCAGCGCTTCAGTCGCAGTGTTTCAATCGCAGTGCTTCAGGCGCAGTGTTTCAGTCGCAGTGTTTCAGTCGCAGTGCTTCAGTCGCAGTGCTTCAGTCGCAGTGCTTCAGGCGCAGTGTTTCAGTCGCAGTGCTTCAGTCGCAGTGCTTCAGTCGCAGTGTTTCAGTCGCAGTGCTTCAGTCGCAGTGCTTCAGTCGCAGTGCTTCAGTCGCAGTGTTTCAGTCGCAGTGCTTCAGTCGCAGTGTTTCAGTCGCAGTGCTTCAGTCGCAGTGCTTCAGGCACAGTGCTTCAGTCACAGTGCTTCAGTCACAGTGCTTCAGTCGCAGTGCTTCTAATGTGGGAGTGGGTGGAAAAATTGGGGGAAAAAAGGTAGAAAAACACGCAGGCACACAGACGCACACATGATAGGAGAAAAGACGTATCCATGGCGAGAGCGTTACCTGTAAAAACTGTTTCAGGCCTGGCTCCTCATCCAAGTGCTGGTGTTCCCTTCCCCCTACCCCTGGGAAGAATGTGGTTGGAACAAACTGCGTCTCACCCCTCGTAACTGTGGTAACCACCAAAGTTCCACACATTCCAGACAGAACAGGAAGCTTCAGTGTCCTTTCCAGTAGATTAGTGAAAAAGAAGGGAAGCAAGGGCTACACCAAGAGAGAGAACAAGTGATTCTATACACTGTGGGCTTGATTTACTAAGACCTTTAGCAAGACTTTAGACTTAAACCTCTTTGCACACGCAAAACCAATAACATGACCAATGATTGGTCATGGTATTTGTTCTGCACCAATCATTGGTTGTGTTATTAGTTCTAAAAGGTTTTTCTCACAAAGGTCTTAGTAAGTCAGGCCCTGTATGTGCTGTTGGGGTGAGATGTATAGGAAGGAAAGTTGAAGTTAAAACTCTTGCAACACATTGGGTTCATTCCAATCGCTTATTTTCACTCCTTGCCACCTTTCCTCGCTCCTTAGCTCTGCCCAGAGGAGGACGCGAGGAAAGGATGCAAGGATCAGTTACGAGGACAGAGGAATCGAGGCAACATGCATTAGGAAAATGGAACGTCCTTGATCTATCAAGCGTTAGCGTTATATTATGCTTACATGCTTAACTATAATGTTTTTTTAGCTTATTTTCTCATGAATAAACATATCTTTTGTTAGTTATAAAGAATGAGTGTCGTTATGGATTAGCGCTTTTTAATAACTGGAAAGAAACGGTAAAATTACATTTGTGTAGGGGTGTGCCTGCGACGTGGCAGATGTGGTGAATAATTTATACACGTCACACGTTCCGAGAAAAGGCTTCTGCAAAAGCTACACTTGTGTTTCCTCACTGAAACGTGCTCTGGGAGCCTCCTCGTTCCCCAATCCTTGCTCCTCCTTTGAGTATTTAGCGGATTGGAATGTCCTTAAAAATGGCGAACCTTGATCGATTTCCAGGTCAGGCGAGGACAGAGGAGAAGAGAACGGATAAAATAAGCAATTGTAATCCACCTATTCTGTATTATCAAGAGGGGATGCTATCCAAACCCACTCCTACTGCAAGCTCTTTGAGACAAAAAAATCAAAGAAATTAATTAACAATTCTGTTTTTTCTATTCAAACTTGAGAATATACAACCCACACACCTAGACAAACTTTAAAAATGTGTTAATAATTCATTTTAAAATGTAAATGTGCAGTATCCAGAAACAATAGAAAGTCCATTAGCTCATAAGACAAATTATAATAGTAGATATTTAGGGCATATATTTATTTTTATTCCTTGTGAAAATTATTAATATGGTGAGCAGCCTTACCACCATGCTGCTTTCTCATGCATAGAGATGGTTGCATGGCTGAAACTAGTGAGGCTTGGCCTGGTTAGTGCTGAAACTAAGCGGGACTGGGCTGAGTTAGTACCAAAGCTAAGAAGAGCTGGACTTGGTTAGTACTTGGATGGGAGACCTGGGGAAAACCAGGTTGGTGTTGGAAGCGGTTTTGATGGGCCAATAGGGGCCTGCCTTCCCAAGCATAGTAAAGCAATTCAGTGCGGTGACAAGGTTTTTTCAGATGAGATGCTAAACTGACACCATGACTGTAAGTGTTTAATAAACAATGTCTTTGAAAAAACTCGAAACCTGACTTTAGTGATCTAGCCCGTCTAATCATTTCCCGGTTTAACTGATTCAGTGTTTAAATGCTATGTTTCTGTAACTGGAGTAGAGATTACCATGTTGTACTTCTGGTCTCTCTGCAGCGTGGCAGTCGCTATGTTTCTGTAACTGGAGTAGAGATTACCATGTTGTACTTCTGGTCTCTCTGCAGCGTGGCAGTCGCTATGTTTCTGTAACTGTAGTAGAGATTACCATGTTGTACTCCTGGTCTCTCCGCAGCGTGGCAGTTGCTAGGTCTCGGGATGTTCCTTCCTTTGGGCCACCCATCCCGAAGGACGTCACCTTTCCCAAGTCCACCGTGTTCCGGGACTTCCTGCTGGCCAAGGTAATCAACGCCGAGAACGCCGCCCACAAGTCGGAGAAGTTCCGCGCCATGGCGACCCGCACGCGGCAGGAGTACCTGCGCGACCTGGCGGAGCGTCACGTGACCAACACGCCCATCGACCCCTCGGGCAAGTTTCCCTTCATCTCGCTGGCGCACAAGCGCAAGGAGAAGAGCCGGCCCCACAGCGGGGCGGAGCTGCGCAGCCTGGGCGCGGTCACGTGGCCCGTGCACGCTGAGGACCACGGGGCTGGTGGCGAGCTGGAGGCCCTGCTGGCTGTCTCCAACGAGTTCCTCATCCTGGTAGACCAGGAGGCCAAGGCGGTGGTGTTCAACTGCGCCGTGCGCGACGTCATCGGCTGGACGCTGGGGAGCCCCGCCTCCATGAAGGTCTTCTACGAGCGCGGGGAGAGCGTGGCGCTCCGCTCCATCAACAACAACACCGAGGACTTCCGCGAGGTCGTCAAGCGTCTCGAGGTGAGGCTCGGACCGCCGGACCTCTGCTGAGGTCGCATTGGGTGAAGAGCAGAAACAAAATGGAGTTTTGCGAGTAGAAATGTGTGCAATCATAATGTTATCAAGGTGTGTGTTTCAGTCAGAACCTGACATAAACAAAGACCCTTTCAGTGCATGTGTATATATGGGGTCTGTCATTTTTTGTGGTATTTGTGGTGGTCAAAGATGGTCAGGCTCACAAAAATGGTCCAATCCCTGAATTGGATGATGCGTAAGAAGTAATACCCACAGGAACAGCATTCAAATCCATCCCCCAGCTATGCCTGGTTTTACAAAGGTGTAGCATGTAAGCGTTACATGCAGTAATTATAATTATTATTATTTGTCCATCCATATAATCATGTCCAGTTGACATTTTAGACTGTCGGTAATTCATTGTGTGAAAGAACAGGACGTGACAACAATGATAATTGCTGTGCGGTTTAAAGAATAATGGCTAGCATTGGAGCTGTAATGGAAGAGGAATTATTGAGTGTTTCTCAAAGACCCCTATCTTTTCATATGAGAGTTTTAACTGGCCTACTGTTGCATCGTTTGTAGTTGATGCATTGATCTGTAGTCAAATATGGATGATTCACTCTGTGCATTGTCTAGTGTATCAGCCGAACCATGTAATATAAATTGTGAATCCCATGCAGTACCCTTTTTCTGTTGTAAACTATCAAGGTTAACACTGGTCTCCCTCAGGTATATGGCGACATAGATAATGTGAATATTTTAGTTGTGTCTAGGTAATGTAATCAGGGGAGATTTCTCAGACAATGAAGTCTGGACAGAGGTATGACTCCACACACTGGAACAGACTACAAAACATGAAAACCTACCCCACACACTGGAACAGACTACAAAACATGAAAACCTACCCCACACACTGGAACAGACTTCCATACTGTAACAGACCCCCACACACTGGAACAGACTACCAAACATAAAGGTTCTCACCACATGCTATAACAGACCTCAATTTAATGTAATAGACCCTGCACTCTGTAACAGACCTTTACACTGTAATATACTACCAAACATGAAAATGATTTCCTCACATTGTAACGGACCTCCATTTACTCCCTGTTAAAATACTCCCTGTATTTTAACAGACCATGTACTCTGTAACAGACTTCCACACCATAACAGATCCCCCACACTAAAACAGACATCCACACTGTAACAGATCCCACACACTAATAGACCTCCACTCTGCAAAATACTTCCACTCTGTAACAGATCAAGTGTTATCCTGCAACAGATCCCACACACTGCAACAGGCATCCACACTGTAACAGATCCCACACACTGCAACAGGCATCCACACTGTAACAGATCCCACACACTGCAACAGACATCCACACTGTAACAGATCCCACACACTGCAACAGACATCCACACTGTAACAGATCCCACACACTGCAACAGACATCCACACTGTAACAGATCCCACACACTGCAACAGACATCCACACTCTAACAGATCCCACACACTGCAACAGACATCCACACTGCAACAGACATCCGCACTGGAACAGACCTCCGCACTGTAATAGACTGCACTCTATAACAGATCCAGAGTTATGTTGTAACTGACCCTGCATTCTGCAACAGACCTTCACACTCACCGTAGCAGACCTCCACTCTGTAACAGATCCAGTGTTATGTTGTAACTGACCCTGCATTCTGCAACAGACCTTCACACTCACCGTAGCAGACCTCCACTCTGTAACAGATCCAGTGTTATGCCGTAACAGACCCTGTTCTCTGCATACTTCCACACCGTACACACACTTTCACACAAACCCGCACACCATAACAGGCCCTAGCCTTCCTATCAGACCTCCTCAGACTGACGGAGCGGGTCCTTCTCCTGCAGCTCCTGACGAAGGGGTGCGAGACGTCGGAGATGACGCTGCGGCGGAACGGGCTCGGCCAGCTCGGCTTCCACATCAACTACGAGGGCATCGTGGCCGAGGTGGAGCCGTACGGCTACGCCTGGCAGGCGGGGCTGCGTCAGGGCAGCCGGCTGGTGGAGATCTGCAAGGTCTCCGTGGCGACGCTGACGCACGAGCAGATGATCGACCTGCTGCGCACCTCCGTCTCCGTCAAGGTGGTGATAATCCCCCCGCACGAGGACGCCACGCCCCGCAGGTACGTCGCGATTTTACACGCCGCCCTCAAAGGTCCTCCCCTTCTGTCCCTTCTGTATGCCATGCCACCTTTTACGGCATGCGCTAATGCCCTGCTGCCATCTTTTACAGAAATTCTGATGAAGTGGTGAGTTTAATGAATGCTGGGAAATGTATCACCTGAATTCCCTCCACTCCTGGGAGATGTGGTAAATTTAGTGTGTAACCTTCCCCTCTTGGAGGGGCTGCTGGGAGATGTAGTAAATAGATGTCAATGTATTTACCTCAGATTCCACAGAACCAACGCTCAGCCCCTAGGTTCCTTCTGTACTTTCTGCTTCTTAACTACAGGATGTCCTTTGCCACATTTTTGTCCTTATTCATGCCCCTTAATGAATATTACCAAAATTGATCAAATTAGATTTTTTTCTTTGCTTTGATGGCAGGGATAACATTCAGTATTAAGAGTTGAGTGTATGAGTATTGAGTAGAGCTGGGTCTATGGAATCTGTGGTGTAGTTAACCTTACTCCTTTTACATACTTCTTGGAGACTTTTGCAAAGACTGCTGGGAGATGTAGTAAATTCCGTTCGTAACCTTCAACCTCTTGCAGGGGATGCTCGGAGCTGAAAAGCATGCCGGCCTCAGACTTCAAGTCGGGCTCAGAGAGTGTCTCATTCGACTACAAGTTCCCCTTCCGCAACAACAATAACAAGTGGCAGCGCACGTCGTCCAGCCCGCAGCAGTCCCTCACCGCCTCGCCGCAGAGCCACACGGGCACGCCCAACCGGGCCGTCAGCCTGGGCAGCAGCATTGGAAAGACCCTCTCCGCCGAGCGACCCGCCATCCCCCGCAGCGTGTCCAGCGACGGCCGACCCCTCGACCCCAAGAGGTGCTCCCGGAAACCGCTTGTCGAGCCGCCATCGCTTAGCTCAGCTGTGGAAACGGAGGGCTTAAGCGCACATTCTTTTATTTCTTTCTCTCCTTTCTACCACCATTTTCTCTCTCACCCCATTCATTTACCACCCTGTTTGTCTCTTTCCCTCTTTCTCTTTCTCTCTTCCTGTCTCCCCCTCTGTCGCTCCCTCTCTCCGTCTCTCTCAGGATCTCTCCTGGCTCAGAGAACTACGCGCTGGCCTCCTCCATTCTGATTGGCCGTTCGCCGCACAACCGCAGCTCTCCCAGCAGCCTCTCCTGTTCCAGCGACACAGGCTCCGCCCACTGGCGGCAGAAGTCCATGCCCGAAGGGTAAGATTTAGCCAGAACCTTTAATCCGCAACATCAGTCACGTTGCTCCACGTTGCTCCCAACCCAACCCTGTGCAAGAGAGCATATCCTGCTGTACAGCATGTTGCTGTATTTATTAGGGTTACAGGCTTTAGTCTTGCACAGATACTGCAGTTTTATTTTGCATTCTTTATTATAGATTTCAATTTCCATTTTGTTGCAGTGCAATACAATTTGCAGCTGTCATTATGTATATATTAATGAGAAACAGAATCTATTGAGCTTAGTGACAACGTAATTGTTACAAACAGATTTTATAACAAGAAATTGATATAATGTTTCATCTGATGGTTTGTGTATGTAGCGAATGGCACAATTAAACATGGAAATTTAAACCAAATAAAGCACTTCATTAGGGTTTTATGCAGACTCATTAAATAAGTCTCAATGGCTTTTTTTGTTTGAAGAATGTTTGTATTAATCAGGATCTTTGGCGAATGAAGCCTTTATTGCCCCTTATAGCATTAAGGAATTGAGCTCTTATTAAAAGAAGAAAAAAAACATTTCTTATTAAACATGCTTCCCTCTAAACCTCAAACAGCACCGAGCTTAAAATGTGTTGGTAATAACTGAATCCGCTTAAGACCCCGGCGTTTTAATCACTCACAGATAGAAACGTGTGTGCGTGTGTGTGTCAGTGAATATCTGTATCTGCCCAGCACATGTCTGTGTGTGTGTCTGCGTGTGTGTGGTCTGTATTTCTGTTAGACTTGGCGAGTAACAGGCCGACTAACTGCACTGTGTTTCTCTTAGATTCGGGGTAACCATCTATCTTCTCTCTATTTCTTAGATTTGGGGGTAGCCGACACTCTCCTCTCTCTGTGGATCGACCTGTCATCGGGGACACGAGTGGCAGCAGCAAGTCCACGTCCAGCTGGCCAAAGACAGAGGATGGGGGAGGAGCCAGGGGTGGAGGAGACAGAGGCTCAGCAGGTGAAGAAGGCCCCCAGAAAATGAAAAGGAGGGGCTAGGAGGATCAGTGGGTGGGGCTAATGGTGATGCTGTGGGAGGGGCGGTGGGGCATAGTCAGTGGAACTTATAATAACCCTGTTGTAAGACAGTGGAGTACAGTGGGCAGGGCTAGCAGTAATTCTATAGGAGGGGCAGTGGATTACACTAGTGCACTAGGCTAATTGTTAGAAAATGTTGGTGTGCAATTGGTCAACAAGTGAGTTTTCCATCCTGTGCCCAAACCCCTGCTACAGTGCAAAGCTGGTATACAGGGACGTCTATAAAGGTTTTCCGCCGATGTCTCACTAGCCTGTTTTCATTCTTCTCAGACTCTCCTTCCTCTTCTCCCTTCAATCCCTGGATCTCTTCTTCAATATTTCTTTCTCTCATTCTTTCTTATGTGCTGCTGTGTCCATCTGGCAAACAGCTTGATGCAGATCATGTGACCTCTGACCAGGCTGTCTGTGTGCGTCTCTCTCCCTCCCGTCACGTTTCATTTCTCCTCACACATACGGACCTGCCCTATTGGAGAGGGTCTGTCTCCCAGTCTGATAAAGTAAACAATAATAATAATAAAGTGTACATTATTTACTCATTAAATCAGTATCATCAGGTTATGACAGCTGTTCAGTACAGCTCCTGTGGGAATGCCTGGTATGGGTGCTAAAGCCCTTCCCTCTATTTTCCATTAAAAAAAAAAGTATAATGAGGCCAGTGCATGCTGGGAAATCACTGCCTACCTGCAGTCAGTGGGGGTCAGGGGTCATGGAGCCCATGCGGTGTGAGAGAGAAAGGTGCAGGGCTGCCTTTGATAGCAACAGCATAGAAACTATGAGCTTTCGGGCTGAGCGAATGGCGCTGTGTTATTAGCGCCACTCTCTGGCCTCTCGGAGGCCTCTGGAACAGAATGGAATGTTCTGGAATGTTCCAGGACCATCTGTGTCTGTTTGCTTTACATAACACCTTAGAAATTACACAGCTCCTTTCCCTGCAAGGGCTCCAGGTTTAGTTGCATTAAAGCTTGGTACAAAAGCAGAAAAATACAGACTTTGTAATTGGATTGATTTCCAAGTTTTTAGTACATCATGTGATCTTGCTTATGTGGGTTTCTTGTTTGTGCGTGTGTGTGTGTGTGTGTGTGTGTGTGTGTGTGTGTGTGTGTGTGTGTGTGTGTGTGTGTGTGTGTGTGTGTGTGCGTGTGCGTGTGCGACTCCCCCTCTCTTTGTTTCAGACGCTCCCATCTCCAAGTCCGGCCCCCCATACTCCGGTGGCCCACGCATTCAGAGGCAGGAGCAGGTGATCCACCTGTCCCCAAAGAAGGGCAGCCAGGTAACGCATGCCCATCAGGGCACTTTATATACATCAGAGCAGCGGTCAGGACAGACTGACGTTTCCATGTGTTCGTGCCATACCAGAACTTAGCAGCTCCATTTGATTGCATGACTAGTTTACTTCCGGGTTAGCACCGATGCGTGAATACGTCTTTTAGTAGCCCTGGCTGTGTGCAGTGACCCGTCTGACCCGTCTCTCCCTGTCCCATACAGACGGAGTCCCACTACTCCACCCACTCCAGCAGCAACACCCTGTCCAGCTCTAGCTCCGCCCACAGCGAGGACAAGTGGTACGAGATCGGTGGCGGGGTGGGGACCGCGGAGCAGCCCGACTCGGAGATCAACGGCTTCGGGGGCGGGATCCTGCAGGGGGCGTCGGCCGACAGCGGCATCGACGCCGCTTCGTACGGGGCCGCGCACAGCAGCACCAGCTCCCTGCTGGCGCCCGGGGCACCGGGGCCCAGAGAAAGGGCCCCCTCTCCCTGGCACAGCCCCACAGAGGGGGGCCGGCGCATGCTGGAGAGGTCCCCCCCGGCCGCCGAGTCGCCCGTGCCCCCGGGGGCCGCCGAAGGGCCCACCCGCCCCAAATCCGCCCACCCCCTGATGAGGGACAGCAGCTCCTACAGCATTGGGGAAGCTGCGCATGCCAGGTACTGCCCCCCCGTCTGACGCACGGACTTGTGGGATATACGGAAAAGCCGCCTCCATGCTCTTCACTTCGTTTCACATTTACGTTGAAATTATATTTCACTTTATCATCGTATTCAGTAACATTATAGCTGATTGGAATAATCACAGCCAAGATCCAATCACATTACGCTTCACAGTTCCCCTATAATAGAGAGCTAAAGTTCTTCAGGGCTGTTAGCCCTGTGAAACGTTTGCTTTCACCAGTGTCCTCTCCACTTTTTGCACTTGAGGTGACTTTATGCACTTGGTGTGTCTGAATTTATCTTATTATTAAACCCCATTTTAATATATTGTGTCCTCAACATTCAGTTTGCTTGTATGTTCGATATTCGGCAATGATTCATCGCATACAGTAGCATGGAAACCTAGACGTGGGTATCTGCGTTTCGCTCTCTCACCGCTCTGCCCTGAAGGCCGTTCCGTCTTTTCTCGAACTCTCTGCGACAGCGCACGCCTCCACCTCAAACCCATATTTTAAAATCTCCTCAGGAACACTGTAAGGAGGGTTAAAAATAAAAGGTTTTCTTGAAAGCTCTGCATTCAGCTCACGGCTTAAGGCCTGTTTGAGACACGGCGGCAGAAGACGGTGTTTACCTTACAAAGCTACGGTAGAAAATCAATCTTTTTTGGATCGGAGTGGACCGGGTCAGAACGCGCAGCCCAAGTCCGGTGTATGTCAGCGAATCGGGTTTGTTGAGAAGCCAAGCCGCCAATTGGACGGTTACATAAGCTCTCGTTAAATCTCCAGCGGCTCATCTCTGCATCCTCCCGCCCCCGCACTCTCTTTGTGTCTCCCCTCCCAGCAGGCCTTCACTCCCCCATGCTGCCTTTATTTCCTATTCCAGCCTCTTCTGCGAGAGCGCCCCCTGCAGCACTAACGTGGAAAGACAGGGAAGGAAAGAAAAGCATTCCTGACTTCACTCCGGCAGGCAGGCATTTAGTGTTCACTAAGGCTCAAACTGCATTCGAATAGTCCAAAAAATAGCTCCTTTTTCCTTTCCTTGACCTCGCCAGAAAACGTCATGGGGGTCAAGGAAAAGTTGGAAGGAGAGATTTACAAAGAGTCTAGCGTAACTTTGGAATTCGAACCTCCTTCTCTACCTTGTGTCATGGTGCGACGTCCAGTCGTGTTGACTTGATAGCGAACTAGATGCGTGCATGGCAAGACACACTCTCATACACTCTTTCACACACACACACACACACACACACACACACACACACACACACACACACACACACACACACACACACACACACACACACACACATTTCCTTTAGTGCAAGTGAAGCATATGATTGGAGGGCGGGGCCCATCTTACTCCGGACATACAGGAGGGGGATCTGGGGGAGCTCTAACCCTTTTAAGGCCCATTTAGGAACTAGGACATCCTGAGCTCAGAGTGCGCGTGCACATTTGTGTGTGTGTGTGTGTGGGGGTGTTTGATGTTTGTAGAGACCAGTTTGTCCATCTGTCCTGCAGTGGCCACAGCTCCCGCCGCAGTTCCCCGAGGGAGGAGAGCGCTACATCTCCGTCCTCCCAGTCCTCCCTCCCCCCCGGCCCCAAGACCTTCTACCCCCGCCAAGGTGCCACCAGCAAGTACCTGATTGGCTGGCGGAAACCCGGCAGCACCATCAACTCTGTGGACTTCGGTGACACGCGCAAGTAAGGCTCACTTTTTGATCAGGAGTCTCTCCTCCATACTGACAGGCTGCACGCAGGGCCTGTCTCACCTGAGTCATAATCCACGTCAAAAATTCTCTGCGTGAATGGTGCTGGGACTGAACTGGCTTGTGTATAAAATGCATGCTCGCCACCTGGTGGCCTGACGGCATACAGCGCCCACTGTACACTAGTGCATACGTCGTTCTTCATTTGCTGAGGCAATGCCTGTCTAAGGTCACGTGCACAGTCTGTGGAGTGATCACATGGGTGCTGGAATGAATAAGGCTAAATACAACGGCGTGTTCTTACCTGGATTTTGACCTCAATGCCGTCTGGTTCAGAACACTCTCCGTCTCAGCAGCTTTATAGGGAGTGGCTTTGTCTCAGGCAGCAGCCTATAGGCTTACGGCTCAGGTGTCGTGGCTGTTCTGTCCCGTAGGAGGCACCAGGGGGAGGGGCCCGAGGGCGGGCACCACCAGCACAGAACCCCAGAGAGGGAGGAGCACACGCCCCAGCACAAGAGCAAGGCCCCCGCCGAGGAGAAACTGAGGAAGCTCATTACCGTGGACACGCCCACAACCATCCGGGTGGAGTGTGAGGTACGCCAGCATGTCCACCTGCATCTCCATGATAACCTCCCGTCAGGCAGTGTGAGGCCAGGATTGTCAATTAAAAATTTTTTATTTTCTGCCAATACTCCATTGTAAGATCGTTACACCTTTACAATCAAGTTCTTGGAAGACTTCGTCTTGAAGGTCCTTGAAGGACATTTTATTACTTTATACTTGACATAATTTCTTACTTTATAGCATTAGAAATATTGGCTCCTGCCAGGTGAATATTTAAATTTTCTTGGTTAACAGCAGAAATACTGTGATTGTGGATTGAGGCGAAGACTTATAAACGCAGTGAATGTTCCACATGGAGTGGAATTTGTCTCTCTCTTTCTCTCTCAAATTCAAAATGCTTTATTTGCGTGAAATTCACTTGTAAATATTGCTAGATCGTCCATACAGAAATGCAGAAATACACCAATACTCTCTCTCTGTTTCTCCCTCTCACCTCCATCCCCCAGAGTTCCTCTTCAGGCCCCGCCCCTAACCGGCGCTCTCTCCATCGCACTCTGTCGGACGAGAGTATCTACTGCGGTCAGCGCCTGCCTTCCCTGGCGGACTCTGTGCTGGAGGAGGCCCTGGGCAGTGACATGCTGTTCGGCTGCTCCACCGTGCCGCGATCGCCCACCACCCGCGGCGTTCCCCTCCGCCGGCCCTCCTACAAGCTGGGCGTCGCCCTGCACGGTGAGGCGCGCTGTCGCCGCGGCAATGGTTCGAGAGGGCTTTCATCTTTTAATGCTGTGCATGTTACGGGAAATGAACCCATAATAAAGCTTCCACTGAGTTTTGAGCAGGAAACAAATATACCAAACTGTGTCATTATGGTTCATTTGCGTAGCATCGTCTATAGACCTTAGCAGTGTGCTTACATTACAATATACAATCCCTTAGCCGGTGCTCTTATCTCTTATCCACGACGATACAGAATTGGAAATCAGTGTTAGCTACCCACCTAATCCTTTAAGGTGCCACAATTGGGTACGCAGGGTGTCACTGTTAATGGCATTGTTGCATCAGCTTCAATAGTACAGAGAGCCTTAACTAACAAAAGTTCGCACTGCCCCCCCACAGGTGATCTCTCGGCCTCAGACACCTCCCTGGCTGACCTGCATGATCGCCGCAGGCAGCCGCCAAAGGACCTCAACCTCATGCCCCTCCCAGACTCCCACACCGACAGCGGCATGGACTGGACCCACCTGGTGGACGTGGCCAAGGCCTTTGAGGGTGAGAGAGGGCGAGGGGGAGAGAGAGAGAAAAATAACGGTTCTCCGAAAAAGATCCAGATCTCGAGAAATCAGACGTGACGTTACTGTCGGGCCTGCCAAAATAGAATGCACTACAAATTACACATACTTTGGATTAAAGATTGGCCCCACACATAGGGAAGCCTGGCTGTGAATGACCTGAAACAAGAGCTGAGCCCAGAAAAGACCCCCCTCATACAGCTGGCCCTGGGGCTCAGTTCACTAACCCCTACTAGCACATTCAGGGTGCGTTCGGATCCAATTTAAGACGCTCCCTTCCCTTGCTGCCTTCCCTCGAGGGAGCTATCTTGTAACGCAATTTTCTACGTGCAGCAAGCAAACTTAAAAGGTGCTCTGCAAGGGAGGATTGTCGAGAAACAAACAAAAACGGAACCAAACCGCCCTCGCAACATTTCGGAAGTGCAACACCATAGAGTTGAAGTGTGACCGCCACATAGTTCTTTTCCACATTGTGGGATTCGCTTCTTGCTGGAAGTTTGCATTTTATACCCTTGGCGGAAGGGAGGTTAAACGAGGGAATATAATTATTCCCTCCCCTTTATTATTGGATCCCAATCACACTTGGTGTAGCTGTCATATTTCATCCTGGCATTTTGGGGATTTCCCCCCTTGGAGCAAGGTAAGGGAACGACAGGAAGAAAGGATAAATTTTGGATCCGAACGCACCCCCAGTATTCCAACAGAACCAGCTAAAGTCAACCGAATTAGAAGACAACTCACTACATAGCCTTATTCCACAGCCAGAGCACAGCAGTGACCCTTTTTGCATTTACTGTTATTACTTGAATTATTATTACTCCTGACTCATCTTTTTCTGTTATGTTTGTGTTGTCGTTTCTTGTTATTCTCATATTTCTTTGCTTAGTTGTTATAACTGTACAAGTTTTTTCAATATTTACTGTTATAAGTCATTCTAATGTGGCACTTAAATTGAAATTGAAAATTGAATTGAAGGGGGAAGGTGCTTACACTGTTCTCTTTGACTAGATTATCTCTCTCGCCCTCTCTCCCTCTCCTTCTATCTTTCCCTCTCTCCCTCTCCTTCTCTCTCTCTCTCCCTCCCTCTCCTTCTCTCTCTCTCTCCCTCTCAAATTCAAGTATGCTTTGTTGGCGTGGCGCACACCAGCATACCATTAGCTAAGCAATTAGTAACATAAAATGTGCACATTAACAATAACGATGTCAACTACACAAGAGATACTTAAAGCTAAATGAGTTTAAAGACACTTTAATTTATTGAATAACAAATTATATAATAATAATAATAATAATAATAATAAATTTACCTCTCTGTCCTTCAGTCCGCAGCACATCCTTCTTCTCTCCCCGAGATCTGAACCAAAGAAGAGGAAGTGCTGCCTCCAGCCCCCAGCATGCCGAGCAGCAGGCCGCCCTGCCCTCCCGTTCTTCCCATGGGTGTGTATTCACAACGGCCTCTAGTGAGGAAAGGCTTCTTCCAAGTTTAAAGCTGGAGTACGCAACTTTTTCAGTGGTCGCATTTGTTGTCATAACATCCCTTGGCCCTGCCCACAGAGAAAGAGACACACCCCCACCCCATTGTCTCCACAGACCTTGTTGTGAATGTGCAAGTTTTCTAGGTACAATTGCAGGATTACAGACTGGTATAGCTAACGTTACAGTAAAAATCAAGTCCAGGTAAAACAACAGAATCTTTTCTGTTATTGCAGAGTTGTTGCGTCACGCTGAGTTTGTGTAGCGTTAGTCTGAACCAGGCATTACTTGGCTACAGCTGGCATGCATGGTTATAGCCGAGTAGCCGGTTCTAGCTAACGCGATCTATACGACATGTAACCAGTGGCGTAGCGCAGTTTGTTGCCCCCCCCCCCCCCAATGACATATCGTGTCGTTATTACAGCACCATTAACAGTGATCGGTGCTTCACATAACAATCAGGAAAATTCAGTCACTCTTGGTCTTTATTGTTGAAAGCGTGTTTTGTCTAGCTATTCGACCACACAAATGGGATGCAAGGCAATAGAATCAAACTAAAGCTGGTGTCTCATATGGAGATTGCATATCATAACAACACATCCCTAACTGCTGTTGCTCGAAGCACACGCCCCCTCAACTAGTTGCCAGGTTGACTCGATGGAAGTCGATGGGCCGCTTTGATCATGGTTGCTGTGAAATTTCTAGCTGGTGAACTGGCAAGGTCAATCTCACTGTTGATTGGTTTGCGACATGAACTGGCCTATCTCTTCAATCACTTACATTTGAAAACAAAATTTGGGGTGAATCGGTGGTTTTAGAATGCAGAATTTGAGGATATAAACACAATGTATGGTGCAGTTTCCTATGATTGCTATTGTCTACCAACTAAGTATGATCGTTCCAAAAGATAAGTCCAACGTGCTTCAGCCAAGTTTCACAAGAGAGATTTGGTGCTCAACAAATAAAGGACAATATTTGTACAAAAACGGCAGTGTACCTGGGCACTTCAAGTGGACTACCCGAAATAAAGCACTGGAGCACTCATTGGAAGTCTGCACGTTTATTGCAGGGGTTGACTGACGTTTCAACTTGCGTCTTCCTCAGAGTCAATAGTAGGCTCCAACAGCGTTTAAACACACTTTTCACAAGTCAATGGAAAGTCGATGGGTGATGTCACAATCACTTTGTCCATATTTTCTACAGTCTATGCTTTGGTGTCACGCTCTAATGGTACCTGTTGCCTGTTGTTTTTCCTGGAAGTGAGCCCTCTGGTGGGCTGGCAGGGAAGGTCACTCAGCTAGAGGCCTTGGTGAAGATGCTGCAGGAGGATCTGAAAAAGGTACGAAATAGAAAACATGGCTTTGGCAGCACAAGTATAATAATAATAATAATAATAAATAATAATGCATTCAATTTCTATAGCGCTTTTCTAGGTACTCAAAGTGCTTTACAGTTTAAAATTACACACAGTAAAATTATTTAATAAGTAGTTAATAAAAATAATAATAATAAAAAATAAAACATAAAAAATTTAAAAAAATAATAATACAAATAAAAAAATAAAATTAAAATAAAAAATAAATAAATAAAATAGAATAAAATAAAATAATTAAGACAGATAAAAAGAAGTATGTTTCCACAAACTCATGTTTGTTTTGTCATTTCTTGTTATTCTGATGTTTCAGAGTAGCATTTTCTTCTCATTTTTAGTTTATGTTACCACATGCTTTGGCACTGTAAGTGTATCCTTGGCATGTCAATAAAGCGAATTGAATTTGAAATGAAATTAGATAGAGGGAGAGAGATCTGTGGCCACATCCTAAATATTTCCATCTACTGTGTTAGGATAGTATTTCTATTACAGATCTCCCTATGGAAGTTTGGACTTACAAGATCATTGTAAAATCTAGCCCAACTAAATTAGCTAGACTGGGTGTTCTGTTCTGATAAGACTATGTTTTTTCTTTCAATGGTTTCATAGTTCACACCAGTGTAATGTTTCTTAATGTCTTTCTAGGTTTGGCTGTGTTACAAAATTTGCTTAGCTCTGTTTTGTGTATATTGCCGGTGTTCTCCTGATAGCCAGTTGTTGTTCAGTTGCTCTCTCTCTCTCTCTCTCTCCCTCCCTCCTCTGCCCTCCCCTCCCCTCCTCTCCCTCCACATCTCTTTCTGTAGGAGCATGAGGAGAAAGCCAAACTGCAGGCCCAGATTCAGAATCTGTGGGAGGACAACCAGCGGCTGCAGGAGGAGGCCCAGAACTCTGCTGCCAAACTCAAGAAGTTCACCGAGTGGGTCTTCAACACCATTGACATGAACTGAACCCTGTGGCCCACGGCAGAGGAAGGAAGAGGAGGAGAAAGAGTAGGGTGAGGAGGAAGAGGATTGGAGAGCAGCCTTTTGGTTCCATTACCTGCCTGATGACCTTCCAGTCTTGCCTTGGTTACCTGTCCAGCTCCACTATAGCCCTCCCCCATAGCGTTAGCCCCTATGGCTGTCACCGAAGAACATTCTCTCATTTTCTTGTTTCTCAGGAGGTGAACCTTGTTGACTAGGTCTCGCTACCCGGTTGTGGTCCCTGCACAGTCATTTCAACGCAACAGTTATTTCAGAATCAATCAAGCAGCTGGGACATTGTAATAAAGACTGTCCTGCCTCAAACACCTGGACAACCTGGGGCTTTGCTTCCAAAACTCAGATATTTGTTTTCCCATCTGTTTTATTTTCCTTCCATTTTTTTCCCTCTGCGTTCCTTCTTGG
Source organism: Synaphobranchus kaupii (assembly GCA_029718625.1). NCBI lineage: Eukaryota > Metazoa > Chordata > Actinopteri > Anguilliformes > Synaphobranchidae > Synaphobranchus > Synaphobranchus kaupii. Next base: position 23,393,229 of record CM056381.1, read on the forward strand.
TGTACTTTGGAAGGATGAACTGCTCCATCTTGCCGTCGACACTTCCATCACTCTCTTACTACCATGGAAACTGGCTTAAGATCCAGCCAGCTCTTATTACTGGGGAAACCACCAGGATTCATATCCAGCTAGCGTTTAACACTGCAGAAACTGCCGGGCTTCAGAACCAGTCTGCTCTTGAATCCCCGACCTAAGAGGTGTTCTGCCAGGCTGCCAGAGCACAGGAACACTTTGGAACGGCTTCATACAGAATCTTCCCATGTGTCCAACTGACAATCAAGTCTCTCTCTCTATATATATATATATATATATCCCTTTCTCTCTCTCTCTCCCTTTCTCCCTCTCTCTCTCATATTTTCCTGAAGGAGTACAGTTTGTCGGTTGGTTCTTGGTGTGGGGACCTGATTGGTCATTGTCTCTGTGGGTCCTCATTGGGAGACGTCAGAGGGGAGGGGTGTGTTGGAGGTGTGGTTAGGGCATGCCCCCCTGACAGAGATGGCAGCTACCTGTATGTAGTGACTTATAATAGCATAGTCCCAGAGTGCATTTCAGCAGTGCAGCTCTGTGCTGTCACACAAAATAACGACTAAATGGACATTCCGATCCGATTTCATACCTTAAAATGTGGAAAAAGACGTTGTTTTGGGGTGCCATAAGGCAATAGTGAATGTTGATAATCAGGTGTATGTGGGTAATGAAAGAGGGCAAAGAGATCCTGAATGTGTTTTAATCACAAAAGTTGGGTCTCTATAGACGGTGTATAGGCTTTGGCTCCAATGTAAGCAATCTACCATCTTCAGTCTGTGGTATAGGGTACTGAGGATATCTTCCTCTGCCTGACCATCTCCAAGAATGTGAATTTATTGAGCAATGATGTGTGGTTAGTTTCAGATTAATTTATTTCTTTGTATAATATATAATTCCAAGTTGTCCTATATGTTCACCACAGCTGATGTCAAAGTGTATAGTTAATTTAGAAGGGTCAGTCTCTTGAGTTCAGTAGCCATTTTAGATTTTTTTTTTTTTTTTTAAACAATCATTTAGTTGAATGTTTTTTAAAAATTTGTATAGCTTGTGGTTGTGGTGCCCTATTCTTAGCCTGCTGTTGTGTAGCTACAGGGCCATCTAGTGATGATTATCAGACATGACACTCTAGTCAAAAATCAATCCGCACCCATACTATAAACATTCTTGGAGTCGATTGATCCAAGATGGCTGTGAATCCTCCAGGCAAAGATTCCGTGTTCTCCGGTATCTTCTCTGACTCAGTTCAGCACGTTCTCTTCTAACCCAGGAGGAACCATCTGCTCATGCATGTTCAGTAGCCCCTGGTGTCAAATTACTGCCATTACATTTCTAAAGAGATAACTTTCAAACGTCTTCTGGAAAAGAAAAGGACTCAAACCAATTGTCTTTCCTGCATTAAAATGCAAAGACGGAATGTTGTGGCATCTCATATGCCTAAGATATGACATTGCTGAGGTACTGCCTGGTTTCCGGTTTCTGAGAGGCTGCAGTTGGGCTCAGTTAGGCCAGGTTCGACCAGAAGGCAAAGCAGTTAACTCCCCAATGGCTATAGACGCATCATTTCATCCTAGGGGCCTGACGTATGACTTTTAAGTTCATTGTAAATATTGGTAAACCTGGTATTTTTCAATTTCCCAATACTTCTGGCCAGTGGAGTGGTTACGTAGTCAGCAAATAATTGATTTTTCATGGTTGATCAAGGCTTTATACACTTGCTGTTTAGACAGCATGCTGTGCAATCCACAGTGTCCAATATTACGGTATATTGTGAACCCAAGGGTCAAGGTGAAATATTTATTAAGATGAAGAAGTTTGCAATTTCTTTGAGATTCTGTCCACATCTAGGATGTAAATGGGCAGGTTTTAAGCCAAGGTGTGAGGACTGGTTCTGTTTTAAGAATCTTGAGAGATGGGAGAACATTTTTCCTATTTTCATATTGTCGTCATGACACATCAGAGGGTCTAGTGAACACTTTTCAGAGAGTCGATTGCACACTTCAGAGGATCAAGTGAGCACCTTTCAGAGGGTTGAGTGCACACTTTAGAGGGCCAAGTCAACACTTTTCAATTAGCCAAATGAACACTCCTTTAGTATCCTACGTTTGATTTTCCAACAGCCATGTAATGCTAGCAAATATTTGTTTTATTTCTCTTTTATTTTCAAATTGTCTTTCTGTAAAGTGTGAATAAATAAATAATTGAATTCCCATAAATAGTAGTCCTATTTCACACAAGTGAGTTGTATTTGTTTTTTAGTGAAACTGAGTTTTTTTTTTTGATTCTCAGCAAACATGCTTATCATTTGTTTCAATTGTTTGTTCTGTTTGCTAGATAACTCTGCCTTTAAGACTTAAAATGTGAATGTTTATTTTTTCAGTTTAATTTTATTTGCACATGGTATGTTTTGTACAAATGATTATTATGATTAGTTAGAAAATAATCTTCAGCTGTTGCCGTTTTAATTCAGTTTTCCTCTTCTAAGTAGTAGTGGCCTCAGTGTGGTTTCAGAAATGTCTGCTTCTGATTGGACAATGTAGACAGGACTGCTGCTTCCTGTTTGTGATGCCTTTTAAAATGCAACTTTGGGTGTGTTACCTGTATCTTTCTCCCAAGTGAATATGTCTTTCAAAAATCTTGTTTGAATGATATGTGCATTTAAAAGAATATAATTAATGAAGTATTGTTTACATATTCTATTGCATTTTTTGTAAGATGTAGAGGTTAAAAAAAGAATACATTTGAAGTGATCACAGTATTAATGGTTCTTAAAAAAATACTGAGGTGCTGTAATTTTTGACGTGGTCAACAGACAAGTTTTTGCTTGCTGTCGGATATGAGGTGTTTACTGCCGTTGCTCACTAGATCAATAAATTAATTTATATGCTTTTAGGACAACTTACTGTGAGGTCTGCGTTTTTCATTAGAACCTTCCTTTGCACAGATTTGTGTTTTTGTTTTGTCTGTGAATTGCACATTAGATTCTGCTGTCCTCCAGAACACCGTTTTTTCATCTGGCTGGCAGATGGTTCCGAATTCTCCACGGTAACTATCTGATAATTGCACCTTGTGGTGAGTAATAACTCCATTGAATTCAGTGAAGGCCGGCATGGGATTGCCAAGGGCTTCTAGTGTTCTTCACCGGAGATGTCTTGATTGCAGTGTTAACTCGCTCACTGCCAGGTGAGCCCAACAGGAACCTGCGGCAGGCACATCCACAGCTCGGATTCCACCTCCCCACAGCCAATCAGGAGGTACAGGGCGTTGTCATGACACCATCAGAGGACGGCCCTGCTACCAAGGCGACCGATTTAGTCAGAGTTCGGACCTGAGAGCCTAGCCTTGGTTAGGTACACTCAGCTACCCAGGAACATTATGGGACACCATCCACTGTTGGCAAACTGGGATTGGCAGGAATGTTGCTTGAGTTCTGATTAGTCGGTTGTTAAGGAGCTTCCTGCATTTCCTGTGACATAATTCAGTGGAATCGAAAAGCCACATCCTGGTTCACAGCTGTTGGGAAGAATACATGGAGCTCACAATCTGATGAAATATGTGGCGGTTGTTTTCATTCATGCTGCACAACCAAGTTCTCACCTTCCTGTGATTATTCTAAGAAGGCGCATGTGATTGATGCATTGAAAGTCAGCAGAGAGCGTTAAGAGCCACTGCAACAGGAGCAGCGCCGACAAAGAGAACAGCTCAGCTGTTCAAGGACGCGTCGGTAATATCCAAACCGAACTTGAACCAGAACCGCTCTCCCAGGGCTTATAGTTATGACTAGAGATGTATCTGCTGTTTAAATAGTCATGAAAAGTTCAATTTCCTTTATATCCGGTGGATAGTACAGGTCTGTTTCCATAATCCTTCTCCCGCTCATCCTGCACACACCGACAAACCTGTAAAATTATGCTTATCCCCAAAGTGAGGCTTCCATATGAATAAATAATGGAATGTTCACTAGTTAAAACAGCTTGGCTTGGCTCCTTTTTATTTGATCAGAAATAGCAAATAAACTGATAAAATAACAACAAAATACATTTTAAGTTAAATTGACAGTCATCGTTCACTTACGCGACATCCCGTGAACAATCACTGTCATTTTCATTACTGCTTTGAACTGAACTTTGGACCATTTGTCACAAGTAAACGGTACTAACTGTTTTGGAAAATGCCTTCCAAATATCTGATTTTCCTTTAGTGTTTGATGTGGCTTCAAGCTTCAACGGCACTCATTTCAGCAGTGCTTGCTGTATCAAGCTCATGACTCATTGAGTGTGAGGCATATAAGCATACACAAGCATATTCAATGTTTGCTGTGTAAATGCCATTTGCTTGGCTGCAGTAGGAGAATAAAGAGCGATTTTATCAAAGATTACAGCCTTGCTTCTATGTGGCTATGATTTACTAAGCATTTTTTATTTTTATTTTTTTTACTAATGTACAGTTGCACTCAAAATGATTCAACCCTCTTCACTTTTTGCACACTTTATCGTGTTGTAGATTTAATTTTAAATGGATAAAATTGGGAATTGGGGGGTGATACTAGATTCAGCTGTAATTCATGCTGGTACAGTATGGAACACATGATTGGAATGAATGGCTGTAGGTCATCAAAGGTCTAAGGTATCAAACGAGCCCCAAACCATAACTCTACGGCCAGATATGGAGTATTTTATTTATATTTATTTAGTATATTATTTATGTTAGCCAGTGGAGGGAGAGATGAGAAGATGAGAGACATGGCTGAGTCTGGGGAGGTTGTAGATCAGAGGAGCAGAAGCATTCTGAATGAGCTGCAGAGGTCTAATGCTAGAGTCAAGGGAGGCCGGCAAGCAGGTAGTTGCAGTAGTCCAGATGAGAGATAATTTGTCCCACACCTCAAGAAACTGGTCTGGTCCATAAATTTCCACGGGCATACTCCAGTGGATAGCTGTCAGTGACAATCTCCTTGCCAGACTAGCTGCAGTAACTTGGGTGACTGAGCAGGCCAAGGAATCCCTTTAGTCTTTGTCAAGGATAATTGGAACACATTTATTTTAGAGTCCTGCAGGACCTGATTTGTTCACATAATTTTTCACAAACAAGTAAACCTGTGCACCACTTAAGGGGTGAGAACACATTTTGTACCAAGCATCTCTCTGCCAAAAGAGATGTTGGTTTAACCAAAGACAGGTCCTCACATTAAAATTGTATAAATTAAAACTATTGTAGTGGATGAAGGGTGATTTGCCAGTTTAAAGTGAATAATTTGCAAAATTAAGCAGCTGAATGTTGCCTTTGTCTTTAAGGGTTATTTCATTAGCTTAGCTAGATATTTACTCATTTCTGGATGTCATAGTTAAAATGAGGCCGCTGAAGGTTGGCTCAAACTACAGTTTGAAAATGTCAAATGAACCAAACAAATGATTAATGTGTTTGTAAAACCATTAAGACTAAATTATTTGCTGCACATAAATCCACCCATTTAACTGGCTCATAATGCATGTTCTGAATGAAATTAATGCTGTGCATAAAAATGATATTATAGAATATAGATTGCAGCAGAATAGATCATGCAGCAATATTTCTAAATAAATTAAATAAAAATCGTTCCCTGCCTGTGAAATGTTCAAAGAGAAAATTTGATCTGGCTATTTAGCCTGTAAGCTCAATTTCCATCTATTTTCCCATGTTAGTGAATTTATGGACTGCACATCCTCTCGCAAAGTCCTTTTGCTGGATGATTACTTGACTGACTGTGTTCTATGTGAATTTCAGACGACGGGCAATGATTCAAAACAAAATTCAATAAGCAAACTGGCTTTTTGCACTGTACATAGTGTACGTGCAGATGGAAACAATATATTTCTCCTCTATTTGTCTGAAAAAGGGCAGTGTGTCTCAGATCTCTCCATCCCCTGTGATCAGAGCAGAATATAGCAGAAATACAAACTGCCACAAACCACGCCCCTCCTCCGAGGGGTTCGCAATTAGCACCAGCCAGACCTTTGCGGACAAATAGTGAGCATAAACCTTCCCTCAGACAACAAGCGATTTCCATTCCTTTGCTTCTTCCATGCCACACTGGGTCTGATCTCAGTGTCTCAGACTCAGTGTCACACCATCACCCAGCATGTCTATTCAGTGCAGTCAGCCTGGTACTGGACTCTCTGGCACACAACCTCGATAAAGGGCGAAGAGTGCATTTGCTGTACTCGAGTAAACAAATTTGGTCACGCGTGAGTGATGTACAGTATTGCTATTGTTACTTGCACAACAAGAAGGTCCAGTAGACTGTGCGCTCGTTTACTCTCTGTGATTGATCTGTGCTTAGCTTGTAATTTGAGTTATTAGCCATTTGTTTCAGCGGATGCCAGATGTCCATCATTACTGTTCCGTACAGGGTAGAAAATCCTTGCTGATTTAGAGGGTCAGAGTTAGATGGTGCATTAGATCTTGTTGTATTGATGTTCTGTTCTTGAGTGGTTGTGTTTATCATTTTCAACCTTCCGCTCAATCAATGAGAAAAGTGGACATATTTCTTCCAGTACAGCATTTTCTTTCTTAGTGATGTTTTCAGTAGTAATACTCTATCCACTAACATAAAACACTGTGGATTGAATGGTTTGTCTGTGTTTTTCTTTTTTCTTCCCCCCCCCCCCCCCCCCCCCCCGCCACCACCCCCCCCCTCTTTGGAGGTCAACTTTATTTTTAATTACAATTATACAAAAAAAACAATAAAAAAGGTAAAAACCTCTCTGAGGAAGGGACATATATACAAACACATACGTATACATATACATGTACATATACACTGCCCGGCCAAAAAAAAAGTCGCACACTGTAATATTTTGTTGGACCACCTTTAGCTTTGATTATGGCGCGCATTCGTCGTGGCATTGTTTCGACAACCTTATGCAACGTCACAACATTTATTTCCTTCCAGACTTGCATTCATTTTTGGCCGAGATCTTGTATTGACGACGGGAGAGTCGAACCACTCCGTGAAGTCTTCTCCAGCACATCCCAAAGACTTTCAAATAAGGTCAGTACTCTGGTGGCCAATTCATGTGTGAAAATGATTCCTCATGCTCCCTGAACCACTCTTTCACAATTTGAGCCTGATGAATAAGGGATAACCTGGTCATTCAGTACATTCAGATCATAACACTGCCTCCAGAGGCTTGTACAGTGGGCACTATGCATGACGGGTGCAACGGCGACTTTTTTTTTGGCCAGGCAGTGTACATTACCTCTATAGTGTAAAAATTAAAAAATACATACAAATAAACCATCACAGAGAAAAAGAAAACCAGAAGACAAAATCCGAAACCACACGAATAAATATATATATAAAATTTTAAAAAACAAAACAAAAAAATAAACACCCCACATGCCCATCCCCTCCCTAAAAACCAGGAACTGTCCCCACTCACTCCACCCCTTGATCATCCATTGTACTTTCTAGTGCACCTACCAGTTTTACTGAAATTAGTTAATGAACATACAGCTCCATTTTTAAACTCCATCAAAGAATATCTGTGTTTTAATTAGACCTGGGTCACATACAGTATGTAAATTAAATGCTTTAAGTCTTTAGATGCTTGTAAAATTTTAAAATATCCCATCATTTCAGAAATGTGTTACTAACCAGAATGTATTATGTTTTAAAAAAATATATACATACGTAAATAGAAAATACCATGAAATAGACATCTGCTGTCTCCTCTCTGCTGTGTGAATCAAAGGATTACAAGCCAATAAAATAATAAAATATTTTTATTAAAAAAGCAATATGAAAACATCAAGGTTATATCAGTTCCTCTAGCTCCCCAAGACTTAGGTACAAAGAAAGGTCACCCCATTTGGCTGGGCCACTCTACATTGACTATATCTTTTTTTTTAGAATTAAGATATTTGAGCAAGAAACTGCTTGCCCAGTCAAAGAACTCACTGAGAAGCCAGTGTTTTGGGTGGAAGATGTCCCATTCTTTCTGTGATTTCGTGTAAGATTACAGTTTTTCTCAATTGTTGAGACACATTTTCTGAAATTAAAACTAATTTCTCTAAATTATAAACACGAAAACCACACGGTCAACTCTTTCTGCAAAACTTCATATATCTCTCAAAATGACATTTTTCCTTTAAATACTGTAATAAACACTAGTCAAGAAATTATGACAAATCATAAATGCCAATTACACACTGGTGTAAAAAATGAAAGACACTATTACCATTATATTACTTAGGCATCAGTATTGTTTGAGTGTACTGGCCAACTCAAATATACAAAGAAAAAACTGTGAGATGGTTTTTGTTGTTTTTTATTTTTCCAAATTACAAAAATGTTGGGAGTAGACTAAGTAGAATAAGAAAAAACAGGAGACAATGAAAAGAAAAAAAAACTACTGTACTGGGAGTGAACAAAAAATGTAAATGTAAAACAAAAAATAAATGATTCTGTTCTCTGCTCTTGATCAGGCCACATAGTATTCCCATGTACATCACACATTTCTCTGGCCCAGCAGCGGGAGAAGTGTCTTTTCGAATGACACAGCTACCCTTGGCATGATCTTGTGTGCACGTGTGAGTGTGTATATGTGTGTGTGTGTCTGAGTGAGTGTGTGTGGAGCTCATTTCTGCAGCACTGTGAAAGGCATATTTCCCCCATGTTTCAGGTCCTCTTTAAGGCAGGCAAGATAAGCTATTCTTAGCTGCAGAGGGGACAGGCTCTCTCGTATTTACTCCATGTAGGAGTGGCTTCGGTATGCACACAAGGGATACTGCCAGCTTAGCTTGTGCACACTATGCTGTCCATACTGTGGTCCCCTTTTAGTAGTATACATTAGGTACTCTACAGTACATGAATCACTGAGTATTGATATGTTACAGTAAATAACAATAGAGCAGATCTACCTATTCTCATTTCTAAATGTTCATCAGCCATTGTTCTCCACATACTCACATTTTCCCCTTTTATTTGTGCTAAAGCTCTGATTGCTCTTTGAATAATTAAATCAACTAGTGTTTTACTTGTGAGGAATGTGTGTGTTCATTGATATTGCAGTTTATAATTTTCAATGGCAGTGTTTTTCATGTGAAAACCAGAGATATAATTGTGCCTAAAAAAGGAGAATTGTGTGAAATGTATTCAAAAAAGTGTTAAAGAGACTGAAATTTTTGTTAAAACAAGCAAAACAGTGCTTATAATTTTGAAAGGTTTGTCTATCTGTTGGCACATAAACTTATTGTTTTATTTATAGGGTCATAATACCAATTTTAATGTCTAAACAATTGAGAAAAACTGTAAATGCATGTAGGATTATTGAGAACAAAGTTTGAGTTCTGCTAGGCTGGGGGCACACAAAACTCCTTTTTTCAATTGTGGGATAAAAAAAAAAGCCTCAGTGCATAAGCGAAGTCAGAATGCACAGGTAAGGTTCTGGTGTTCCCTTTGTGAAAAAAGCAACAGCGAGAGTGGGAGTAGGTCAGGAATCAGCAGGAGAGATGTTTTGCTTGCTGAGGAGATGCTGAGCGAGTCCAACACAAAAAAATTACGTTTTTTATTTGAGAATCTAGGATACGGTGCAGAGACATTGTGCTCATCCATGGCTAAAGCGTGTCCCTCTAAAATACCCCACACTGCCGTTACGCCGGTCTCTGTGCCTAAGGGATGCTCTCATTAGCTGGCAGGGAGTGTGCTCTGTGTTTCCCATAGAAACCACTTGTTCAGTGAACTGCCTTCCTGGTGCCAACATATAAGGATGCCCATGGTACCAGTGCTACAGTATGGCTGATTCTTCGAGCTGGCGCAGTGTAAGGATGCCACTGACTCCCAATTGCACCATTTTCGGAAGGGTATTGACTTGCATTGCCAGTACCAAAATGTAATGAGAGGCTATGTTTCATAAGTTGTGCATGTTTTGGCGTTAAAGGGTGTTTATCCTGGCTATATATCGTGTGATGGCACATCATTACTGTGGGGTCATAATCTTAACCCTCATATTATGTTTACATTTTCTGACACCTTTTATGTTTGGGGTCAAATTGACCCCAAAAGTTTAAACTGACACAAAACTCTTGTATTAGAAAAGATTTGACACTTTATGTGTAGCAGTGTAGCAGTGATGTAGCCATAACCCATTCTTAAATTCAGGAACGTATTATACAGTGACTTAAACTTAAATAGAGTATCATGCAATACAAGCATTCATACCTGCATTTTTCATTTCTATATTTATATCACTGGGCATTTTGCCATGGTTCACAAAGAGTGGTCCAGGCAGTTTCCATTAGGAGAATATGTTCTCCAGATTAGCGTGGGGCCAAAAGTGAGCTATTCTGTGAAAACTGTATAAATCTGAAAACTGTGAGTACAAAATGAGACGAAGGTAACCCAATCAATAATACATTGCAGAATCACTGTTCTGTAACATGGGGAGCCAACACGTTAACACCTGCACCTTTATACCGATGCTAATATGGATACGTATGTTGGTTGTTGTAAACTTTCTCTGTCAACCATATGCTACAAATAATTTCATTAAAAATAGCAACTATCTTGCCAGATCTTAAAATAAAAAAATTATAGTATGAGTCCCGAGATACTGTCTTTTAATACAAATGTTATTAGATTTGTGTGTGTAAGATGAAGTATTATTTGTGAACTAATTGATTCCATATGATTTGGACAGGGTCTCCTTAGTTCCTATAGGGATGAGAATGGTTTCATCTGACAAGATTCCTACAGTACAAAATAGCCAATTAACCATCCCTGGAAATATGGCCCAATTATTATGTCAGATGACAATGCTGTGGGTACACTGCCCATCACAGGGCTAAATTACTGCCCTTGGGTGATGCTACACTATGGCAGTGGTGATGATTTTAATCCCTCAGAGATCCACCGACTTCCTCATCCTCTCAGTGAGGCAGAGTCTGCTTCTCACGAACCTTTTCAACCTCGACACTGTTTATTGGCTAATCCAAGTGATTCAGGAAAAGGTCTGTAGTCACCAGACCTCATCAGACAAACACGAGAGATAGAGCGCATTGGACATGTAGTTTCATATTCACTTGCATCTCCACAAACACAACTATGTCCCCCCTTGTCTTAACATGCATTGCTTGGACATATACAAAATAAAATAACTGTCATTTTAATTTCCCCTTTAATTCCAGGGGGAAAGCTTTATTCTTCTTCAGCTTCAGTGATACTGTGTGTCCTTTCCGTTTCTCAACGCATTCCGATTAGGTCTTCCTTTCTCTCTCTGGCTCTCTCACTCTCACATTTTATTTCTGTCTGCCTTTTTGTCTTTCATATTCTCAATCTCTCTGTCTTCTCTGTCTCCTACGTGTTTGTTCAGCATATACTTTGTCTTCCCTTTCATAAGGCTCCAGCTACATGTAGAGTAAGAGATCTATCTCTCCTGCACCCTTTCTCTCTCTTGCTCTTTCTCTCTCTCTCTCTTTCTTTCACACATAAACAAGGGTCTTCCCACTGTACCTGACCACTCTAGAGCTCCCATCACCCACGCTGGGCTGTTAAGGCACATAATAGGAGTTGCTGCAGCCCGGAGCCTCTCTCTCTTTCTCTCTCTCTCTCTCTCTCTCTCTCTCTCGCTCACTCTCTCTCACTCTCCCTCTCCCTCGCTTCCACAGAGTGCTGCGATCTCTCTTTCTGCCACATCCTTTCCTCCAGCGAGTAATGAGATGAACCTGTCTTTCGCTTGTTGCTAGGGGACATCAAATAAAGAAGACTGGACCTGCTGTTATTTTGTCGCTAAGGTAATGAATGCATCAATAAGCAGTTGAACTAAAAAAAAACAAATACTGAATTACAAAGCTGGGCTGGGTAATGGGGAGCAATATTGTTTTTTTAACATTAAGCTTTCTGCTTTTGTTGCATGTTGCCCAAGGGGGCTTTGGAGAGATGGGTGTTCTCAGCTGTTAGCTTAAATGATCTTTGGGACACTCAGAAGTAATGCTGTCGCCAGGCTGCTGTTAGGAGATTGCGTGCAGAAGAGGTGAAGGGGTGTTGGTTTACATGGGAGTAACTGATGAGGAGCCGGTGACTAAAGCTTCACTGTGCGTGACTCTCTGTTTGGATACCTGTGCGCTTCGGCGAATCGGTTGTTGCTGCGAATCGGCCGCTGCCGTTCTCTTGACTGCCAGCACGTTGCTCCTCTAATGTGGAGAACACCACACAGGGCAGGTTGGAGGTGCACCCTCTTGCCCTGTGAGTTTTTCTTCTCTGTGTTAGCGCTCGGTGAAGGCTGTGGAGGTGTGGCAGCGCTATTCTCACAGTTGTGGGGGAGACGCGATAAGGGCACGTGGGGTGAACTCGGAGACCACCGTTAAACCCAGGATGCTGGTTTATACGGTAGGTGGGGGAACTGGGCGCAGTTTGCCCCCTGTCCTGCGCTGATCTGAGAAGGCGTTCTCTGGCTGCACTGGGACGCAGGCAATGTTGGGCACTGCAGAGAGGGTGGTCTGAAACGGACGTCCAGCCAATGGCACGTCCGTGACCGATTACTCCCTGCCTTGGCTGGCTTGCCCCACTGACAAACCCTCCTGTTTGAGGGGCACCGAGACCCTTAAACTTCACCAGCATCTGCCAGTGACAAACCCCTTATCCTCACTTAAAGGGTCAGTGTAGGCTGCTGTATGTGTACGCAGTGCTGAACCCCTCTGTTTTTCCTTTTTTCTTTTACACCGGACTGTTTAGAGGCTTTGGCTGGGAGGTTTCCACAATAAGTCAAACATGTTTCACTAAGCTTTCTCACCTGTCTGGGAGAGGTCTCTGGCATCATTATCAAACACGCAGATGTGTAATTGATTGCTTCAGCTGTTTCTTCCACAAAGCGCCGTCTGGTCCTACTCTCCGGCAGAGTAATAGCATTACACATTATTACAGTTTATGGAGCCCGAGACACTTTAATGGAGGAATGGGACTCGCCGAACACTGTTTAATTTGTGAACGCGCCAACGGCTACTGTACTCGACAGACAGAATTATTTTAATGCGTTCATCTCCAAACTGAATTTTCTAGACATGGCCAGGTGATTTTGCCGGATAATAAAACTGCATCAGATGATGTTATTAGTTGATGTTATGATATTCTGAGCTCTCCAGCAGAGGGTGCAATGGATTCGCTGTCACAAAATGAATTTGTGTTACGTCGTATTCTTGTTTGAGATAAATTGATTAATATCTTTGCTATGTTGTGTATTTCATCTACAGAATATTTAACAAATTAAATGAAGATGTTAAATATTCTGTAGATGAAACACAAAAAAATAGAAAGGGCTTTTCCATGTCATAATGGGGAGACAGGACTACCTCAGTGCTCATGGGGCTAGGCTCTGTTATTGCTCTATTGAGGTAGTCTGCTTTAGGACATTGCAGTCTCTTTATACAATAATTTGCCTTGACAACCCCATTCAGGTCAAAATTGGAAGTCTACATACATCAACCAATAGGAACATTGGAGATTTGCTTCTGATTTAAAACCTGCAGCTGAAGAACAAGAAGCATTAAGGGCCACAGGAAATGAAATGAATTGAGAACAGGAAGTACATAAAAGAGCATCTGTACAATTCTTATCTCTGAGCATTGCTCTATGCTGTTGAATTATTTTGGATCTTTACAGATAGGCTCTTTGATGTTAAGTTCTTAAGATATTTTACATTAGACTCTACCTTGACTTATGTACCTCCGGGAGGGAATATCCAATGCATAACATTAGTTTTCAGGAAAAAGAAGTATAGGTTTTGGAATGGCAAAGTCAAAGTCCAGTCCTCAACCCCATTGAGATGTTTTAGCGGGACCTTAAAAACGCTGTGCATGGGCGAATGCCTTCAAGCATCAATGAGCTGAAGAAATTTTGTAAGGAAGAATGGGCAAGAATTCATCTGATGTGGTGCAAGAGACTGATCAACTCATACAGAAAACTTCAGGCTATTGGTGCTGAAGGGGGTTCTCCAAGTTACTGAATCATGGGGTGCATTTACCTTTTCATGAAACACTTCTGCATGTTGGCTTATGTTTGCTAGAATAAATAATGACAAAGCAAAATCTGTTATGTGTTATTTGTGAGATTAGGTTAGATTTACCTACTGTAAGGACTTAGTGAAAACTAGTTCAGGGTTTGTTATGTCCTATTATGTAAAGCCAGAGGATTGAAAGAGGGCGTACTACCTTTTTAACATCACTATATGGACTGCTGTGTATGTGATCTATTTTTGCATCTAGGTTCAGTAGTTGGTCTTGAACTGTTCCTTTTCACTAGTGTATTAATTGTTCTCTCTTTGCAATCAAGACTTACCTTCTTTTCTTGCTTGTGTAAACGGGTTGCCTGAAGAGTCGTTTTTCTCCCACGTGCCGTGGTTTATTTCTGGATGAAAGTTGAAAATAGAGACGAAAAAGGGGGAGCTATTTTAAGTGACACACTCTTTAATGTATGCAAAGCTATTCAATAAAATTAGTGTATAGAATAACCCTTTTCACCCTCACCCTCATGGGTCTGTTAGCAGGGTCACGCTGGTCATTTTCAAAAAAGTGATTATGGAGTTCTATGACAATGTAATTCTAATTGTGGGTGTGATGGATATCATAGACCATATCTTATAATATTGTACCATATTAAAACGTGTTATGTCATTATTTGGACTTCATATACCATATGCCATAATACATGTGCAAATAGATACTTTTTGGCTTAGTGCACATGTACATTAATCATCTCATAAAACAAAACTGTTACAAAAATCTGCTACAAAATTAGTATTATATTATTTTCTTTGTGGATGCTTTTACACCCAGTATGATTTTGGTGTCCACCTGCCTCACAACATCACGCTTAATGGCTAAGGCATGATTGCCAATATCTTGGCAGATGTCAATTCTTCAGACAATTTGTTTTTGGGCTCTAACCCATAAAAACAACACCCTGGACCATGAAATTAATCTGCAACTTCCGAACTGGGAGAGACCCTGCCTTATGCTGGTGTAATTACTTCCTGATGGTCCTGTGAGTTCTATACACATGAAAACTATATTTGTGTGCAGTGACATGGAACACATAGGATTAGGTGAGTGTTGACTGAGGAGAGGCATTAAATCTCTGGTGAGTTGGTTTTCCGTGCACCATATCTAACCATTTTTGACTGAAATAAGAGTGGTTCTGTTTTCAATTCAATATTAACAATATTGAAAGATTATTAAATGTTTGTGTTATGGCTACTGAATGATACTGTTGGCCAATAAAGGAGCTCACCAAACCCAGTCTGGAGTTCAGGATTGTGTGAGAGGGATTTCTCATCAGAACATTCTGGTAGAAATCTGGTAGTATGGCATTTCCTATGTACATACTTGTGTTTCTTATATGTACTAGACCTGAACTATTGTAGGTTGCCATTTTATGCTTTGAGAAAACCTCCTCCTTGTGCATCTCCAGCCCTGGAGCGAGCAGGCATGGCGCAGGGATCCAGGGAGCAGGCCGGTGTGGGAACAGCTGACCCTGAGGTGGATTCTCCCAACATGATCGTCTACAGGAAGGTAAGGCTCCCTCCCTGGGCCACTTTCTATGCTGATGGGGAGGCTTTCCAAACCTGTCTGAACACAACGTCAGAGAAAAGAGGTCTGAGTTTGAGCTGATTCTGATTAAGCTGCTATTCTGATATGTGTGTGTGTGTGCGCGTGCGTGCGTGCGTGCGTGTGTGCGTGTGTGCGTGTGTGTGAGCTGAGTATTAGATGCAGTGGGAATGAGCTCCATGTACTGTATTGCGTATTCTGTGGTTGCACTGGGATCACCCCTACCACCTTATTGCAGAGACAGACTGACATGTAATACGATTTCTGAGTCACTCAAAACCTTTGAAGTCTGCTGTGGCTGTAATGATAATTACTGTCCTCTCCAATTTCAATGCTTCTCCTTTCATTTTCGTGGCTCTATTTTTCTGTTTTTTTTTCTGTTTCTCATTTGCTCTTTCCAGCTATCTGCTGAACAATGGCCACTGTGAAGTGCTCTGGGATGGTATTGTCATAAACATAAATATGCAGAGAAAAATCTGATTGTTTGGATAATTAACAAAGCTTTTCTTTTATAGGTTTATTAATTTTCATATTGCTTACCATTTTCTCATTTTTCTCTGAAAATAGTTGTAGTGTTTTGTTCAATCTTAATAAAAATTAGATTTTAGAATATTATTACTTTAGAAAATTTTTGTAATTGTTTCAGGCACCTTTGAGCCAAGCAAACCATTAACCTAAAACATTGAAATTACTTTTAAATATTTTACATAAACACATTTCTGTGTAAGTGAAATGATTTTTGGGAAGTTTGAACTAACTTATGAAAATGCTTCTTTTATTGAAATAAATATATTCCAAAGAAATCAAAGTGAAGTCCATCTCCAAATGTATACAGTAAGTTACAAGTACTATCATCCAATATGGCTGACAAAATTAGAATAATAAAACACGTTAACTTTTTACAGGACAAAATGTTTGTTACATTCAAGTGGTTGCACCACTCATGCACCACTTACAGTCTGTCTCATACTTCATATCTCAGCCAAGTTATTACAGGCAATCTCTGTGTGCAGTATAGTTTGGGCCTTAAAACTTTACAGCGACATCTTTGCAATGACCCTCAGGGAATTTTTACCCTACCAAGGTAACCAGAAAAATGAGCAACCGAGTTTTGTGGTGTTGCAGCTTTTTGAGTTACATGTGTGCTGGGAGGTGCCAAGAGCCGCTGGTGTTGACTCTCAGGTTGGTCGGCTGCAGCAGACTCACACACGTGCTGAGATTAAAGAGCTCATTTTCGGCGTAAGAGAGCCGTTCTCGGCCACTGGAGAACCCTCCATGTTCCCCTCACAGCTGTTTCGAAAAACTGTGCTGTTTGATCTGTAGAGACAACCCCTGTTTGAACCATTAAAAAGGCCTCTCTCATAGTTTTTAGTTTGTCTTCCTTTTTTTTACTTACTTCTTGTGAGGTAGCAGGTTACTGTCTAATTGCTGGGGGAGACTTACAGTTTTTCTAAGACTGGCAGTTTTAGATGGGCCAGGGTTCTTAGAGATCATTGAAGACTACTAGCATTTTCAGGATGGACAGGGGTATTAAAAACTGCTGAATACAACTGAAAACTGACAGTTTAAAGTGGGACAGGGGAGTTGCAGGAAGCAGAAGACTGTCGGTTTGAGGCGGGACAAGAGAGCGTGTCTCAAAAGTGATTCTGTAGTTGCAATACAAGAAAGAGAGAACTGCGTCACAGAAAAATATATATGCACAATGCACACTATAGATATGATAAAATATCATAAATATGAATGCACTTGCATGTTAAATATCGTATTACTTTTACTCTTAGAATTCCTAAAATAACATTTGGAACTGTGATATTCGGAGCAAGGAAATGGTCCATTGTACACTGCAGCTTAGTCCGAGACCTGATCTGAGCGCTTTTCCTGAGAAGTCTAAGGAGAGAAAAAAATCAGGCTGAATCTAGTTATGGGCAGCCAGACACTGTGGGCCACTGTAGAGCCGTGTCAGACAAGGAGCAATCACACAGGGGTTTGGGCGAACGGTAATGGAGTTAAAATGGCATTACCTCCTGCGCAGACAGAGACACTCGGGGAGCGCCATCATAAATATTAAACGTCCTCTGATCGCGGGCGGCTTTCAGAGCCGTGAGAGGGTCTGCTAAGTATGCGGATACCGTGCTCGCCGCAGCTCAAGCCATTTCTGCGTACGCGCGGACGCAGCGATAAGGCAGGTTCACAGCTCGGAGTAAAACCGTGTGTTGACAGCCCGTCAGAGGTCCACGGCTGACCAGCGGTAGAAATGTTTTCTGCTGTATGTGCGCTGCTTTAATGAATCCCTGGAAGGCCTTTGTGGAATGCTTATCAGGTTTCAGGAGAGACTGTTCCCACAGTATCGATTATATAGCCTGTGAGGCTGTATGCGCCCAATAAATTAACATTAGCCTTGAAACGCTGCGCTTTTAAGTGGCAGTCATTGTGTTTGTGTGGTCAGGGCGTAGCAGGTGCAGGGTTGGAACGTCACACACTTGTGTCATTGAAGCAGCCGTCTGGCAGCGAGGAGACGATCTGAAATACGTTCCTGTTTAACTTCAAATGTTAAAATGATAAAAAATACTGCACAGCATACAGATATTATAAATGACAATGACGCTCAAATAAATATAAAAATAAATGACGCTCAATTTTGACACTCAACATTTTTCATCCAAAAGGAAATTGTCAGACTATAAATGTGTCCTATTTGATTCATGTCAGATGTATTGGTTCAACTGTCAGAATAGGCTATTTTATTTTTATTTAAAATGTGCTGTCTTGCTGAGACTTTTGGAATGCAATAACATTTCAAATGACTTTAAGATGGGCCAGTGAACTATTACAATCACATCACACATTAAATCTAAAATAATTTATTCCTAAATTCATTACATACCTTTGAGACTTTGAAAAAAAACATCTTCAGTGTTTCTTCTAGAAGATCATTAAGAATGTGAGTATTAGGAATATTAATTTTCCCATGTCCCATTGCTGAAGCTCTCAGTCTCTCTTTAATGACTTTCATTTTACTGTCCAATCATGACCTCTGATCCCTGTGCCAGTCAGGAGACGGAACTGTATAACTTACAACTCTTGAATCTCATTTGATTAGCTCCATGGAAGCTCATTGGTTATCTGTGCGCGGAGTCACAGCAGAAATGATTTAGGATTGAGATGCCTTTAGGGGCTGTCAGGAAGCTTTTCTGCACACCCTACTGGGCCAAAGATCTGGGAGCAGACATAAACAGGTTTCTTATGTGTCATATAATGATCAAATGTAATAGCCATGTAATATTCAATATACACACATGGTGTAAATGCACGGAGTTCCAGAGTGATGTAGGTAGCGGGTGGAGCTGATCGGGCTCAGTAGGGGATGGTGGTGAATATTAATAGCCGCGTGCCTGTGGTGTGCAAGGTGGTGGGCGGGGGGGGGGGGTTGGGGGGTGGGGGGAGTGCCAGATGGCCAGATATGCGTAACATGTTTGAGAGTCACGCAGGGATGGTACTGGATGCTAGCCAGAACAAATCATATTGCATTGTGTCACTCCACAGTGAGAGAGCGTGACGACAGAGGCAGAGGGGAATCCTCCAATCACTCGGAAGGGTAAAAATAAAAATGGATTGGAGTTGCACCTGCAACAAATAAGACGGTTGGAGTTTCCACTCCTGGCCAGTAAGAGCTGCAGTTTCACTCAGTAAGAGAGCCAGAGTTTCAGTCTAGGCCAATATGATGGTGGTAATTTCACTCTGGGCCAATAGGAGGACCACAATTTTACTCTCAGTCAATAGGAAGGCCGCAGCTTCACCTCCAGCCAATGGGACAGCCACAGTTTCACTCTCAGCCAATAGGATGGCTAATTTTTAACTCCCGGTCAAGAAGACGGCCACAGTTTCAGTGGGTGGACTTCTTTTGCAAGCGGGAGGCCTCCCGACCATGACCGTATGGACGTGTTCTCCATTCATTTTGCACAAAACCATGTGATGCGGGATAGCCCGACATGGTGAAAACGAGTCCACCCAATCTTTGCCTATAAAACCTCCGCAATTGCACTCTTGGCCAATTGGACAGCTACAGTTTCACTCTCAGCCAATAGGACAGCTACAGTTTCACTCTGGGCCAATAGGATTGACTTAAACAATTCAAGCACAAGGCAAGTGGCAGGTATGCTTACTACTGTATATCTAACCAGTAAATCCCTCTTCCTCTTTGGCAGTGTTTGACATCCTGTGCTGTATCTCGCTATAATAAGACACTCACTTTACTGCAGTACAATGCCTAATTGATCCAGGAAAGCTTACTTTACAAAATCAGCAGTGTATCACCTTGCTTACGTCATTAATCGTATAAATTTGTAATGTAATTGAACAAACAGCTTGCCAAAGACTGGGACTAACACAAAATCTGTAAGTTCCGCGAACAGCCAGACTGCTAGATGGGAAGCAGGTTTTTACAGTTTTTGTTAAATCATGGCAAAACTATGGTCCATTATAGCATACTCACATATAACTACACTACACTGGAAAGGGAACAGAGAGTTTCACACTGACAGAAAACAAACTGCCTGTATTAATTTAGCAATGTGATTAGCCAAAAGCGGGTCAATGCTACAAATACAATAAAAAAAGAATAATGTTGGAGGTTAGACAGGGCTTGCAGGAGAGACATAGGGGATATATCGGTGCTATAGGAGGTCACATGACTGGGTCACTCAGGGAGAGTATTGACCCATGGGGCTATTTCTTTCAGCTGCACTGCTTTGTCTGCAATAAGTGGTTCTTTAACATTTCTCCATTAATGATAAATGAGTGAATGACTTGCCACCCCTTTTTATTAACGCTATGCTGCTAAAGCTGGAACCCTCTTATTGACGATGAAATGGTAACAATAAAATCATGAATATGAACAATATTTTTGGAAAAACCGATGCATTAATGAGAGAAATTTCTTTTTCAGAGCCAGCGATTAGTGAGACAATGATTTTTCATGTGTTTCTAGCAGCATGGAAGCCTGTGCCTGATGACAACATTCAGGCAGATCAGAGCACCTCCTCCACACTCTGGTATAGTGCCAATAATGTACAAAAAAGAAAATACATTAAACCCCATATTTAAGTTTTCTAGAACTTTTTCTTGCTCATATCTAGCGGCTACGGGGAAAATTGAGTCTCTTTAAAGCGGGTACATTTGGAGAACGTTCTATTCTCCAAACTCTGTTTTTAGGTTCTCTCACCTCACTGTGTCTTGCTACCAAACCCCAATTTGCGTGAACAGTGGCTGTCATTTAGCCCTAGGTTATCCCACAAGTATCTTTGGTCTTAGCATTACAAATATTCATCAGTTTTTATTTATTAATGATGTATTTCTATTTGGGAATAGAGTATTATATCAAACCAGTGCTGTGTGTGGTAGCACTAAATGGGGTATACCTGTTCTGTGTACATATGTGAATTATTTATATTCTGTAACAGTCGAACTGCCTGCCAGCAGTTGTGAACGTGGATTACTGACAGTGCTATCATTTTCTTCTCTTTATCCTTCTGTATTCCTGAAAGCAACAATCATCCATTATCATACTAAACAACAGTGTGCAGAAAAGCGGATTTATGAAAATGGCATTGTCATGGGCATGTACGTGATCAAGCATTCGGGTATATGATGGTTATTTTTGATTCAGTGAGAGGGATAAATTCTTGCTTAACCTTGATGTAGTAAACATTTTGCCTATAGATAACTCTGCCATTTGCTTGGCAGAAACGTGCTGTAGGTGTAGAGAAATTAGGCGTAGCAGCTTCCAATCTTGGATGGCACAGTGTCTGTTGGTGTTTCAGCAATTAAGTGCCGAATTTAAGTACTTAAGTCACTGAAAAGTAATTTTTTTTCCATACCATTTTCCGAAGGCCGAAACTGGCTGACGATTCAAAGGAAAAAGCAAAATAAACTGTGGCTTTCCTGGAATTGAGTTTGACACCCCTGATTCGCGGAGAATTTATCCTGTTTTGAAAACAAACGCACCTACTTATCTCAAACCAAGCAGTGTCAGCTCAGTTTGCGAAACAAGAGAACCGTAAGTGCTTAGAGGTGTGAACAATGTGAATCACAAAGCATATGAAAACATGAACTGAACTATCCCCCCTTGTGATAGGTGTATATGACAACGTTGTGCATCCTGTGCGCACGGTGCTGCACTGCCATCTCAGTTTCCATGGAACTCCGGTAATGAGGAATCACAGCTGATCTCATGCTGTTTATGCGATGGTGGAAAACCACTTGAGTGGAACGATTTCCAGGCGTGTGCATGACGAGAAGCTGTAGGAAAATGCTGTGACAGTAGGCCTTTAATCTCCCACTGGGAATTTCATTTAGCATGTTTAGTACGTCACATTGATCAGAGGTCACGACTAGTTGGACACAGCATAAATCCTCCTTATGAACCTGCGGTGTTAACAGCTCAATCAATGCTTTAGTTGCCTTCCAGAATGGGTGAGGCCTGTACGAATGGTGAGTGTTCTTAGTTTTTCTTTTACGGTACGTGACTAAAAAGGGATGGTTTATTTTGTTGTATATTCTCATTCATGTAATGAGGATGCACAGTTGAAGACAGAAGTTTACATACACTTAGGTCGAAGTCATTAAAACTAATTTTTAACCACTTCACAAATTTCATGTTAGCAAACTATAGTGTTGGCAAATCAGTTAAGACATCTACTTTGTGCATGACACAAGTAATTTTTCCAACAATTGTTTACAGACAGATTATTTCACTTTTAATTCACTATATCACAATTCCAGTGGGTCAAAAGTTTACATACACTAAGTTGACTGTGCCTTTAAATTTTGAATATTTGGTCGTATATCCTTTGCATGCCATGACTTCCTGATGTCTGTGACCCAACAACATCAAAAGACTCTTGATATCTTATTTTCTTTTACTCTTACAAGCGATAATATAACCTCTCTGCATTTGAATGTATCTCTATGGGAATTGGGGGGTGGGACTAGATTTAGCTGTAAATTACACTAGAACAGTATGGAAACACATGGTTGGCTAAATGACTCTAAGTCATCAAGAGTCTGAGGTATCAAAATAAATCATCACTCTGCTGTCAGAAATACAATAGATATGGATGGATAACTTGAGGGGTTTCTTCTCCTGACTTATTTTTCCATAGAGTTCAATAGGAAAATTTGTCAGGAGAAACAACCCTTAAAATGATCCTTCCATATCTACTGCATATCTGACAGCAGAGTGATGGTTTGAGGCTTGTTGGAGGCTTGTTCAACTTAGTGTATGTAAACTTTTGACCCACTGGAATTGTGATATAGTGAATTAAAAGTTAAATAATCTGTCTGTAAACTATTGTTGGAAAAATTACTTGTGTCATGCAAAAGTAGATGTCCTAACTGACACTATAGTTTGCTAACATAAAATCTGTGCAGTGGTTAAAAATTAGTTTTAATGACTTCAACCTAAGTGTATGTAAACTTCCAACTTCAACTGTAGCTGGGGTGGCTTAGATTTGAATCCCCCCCCCCCCCCTCCCCAATAAATAAATAAATTGAACTGCACATGGAAGATGATTACCAGAAAACTAATTACTAAGTAATTGTTCACCCCCACCCCCCAAATGCACCCCCAGTTGACAGTTCGATTACAATCCGCCCTCAATAATTTTGTCCATTTTGAAGTTAGGCGGTTTGACTTGGAATTTCAAACATCCCAAAAAAAATTACACTGGTGTAGCAGATGCATAGCAGGCGGTTTTTAAAGCAATGGGTTGCATGCTACAGAGAAGCTCTATATTAGCCTTTGTGAGTGTGAGTTTGAGTTCACACCATAGACAAGTGACTGGACAAGTGACTGCAATGTCACCTACTGACTTTCCATAGACTTGTGGAAAGCGTTTTTTAAGCTGCAAAAGTGCAGTTCTTGTGCCTCCATGTACAAATTGGAGCCAGAGAGCTCACAGTAGGGAAAAGGGGGGGGCCCTTATATGGGCATGAAGTCCGGGCTGGGTCCGGGGCCATTAGTAAGCATGTGAGATACTCCCCTCCCCCCAAGTGACGCGCAGTGACTAGGCAGTGCTGTCACTCAAACTATCCCTGAATGGTCCACAAAATATTCAAATATTGTTCAAATGACACAGTAACTTAACAAATCAACACATGGGGAGACATTAGACAAAGAAAAAACACCTGTTGTGACGTAACTTTTGGAGGTGCATTTTGACAGCATTGACACTGAAATGGGTGGTTGGAAGACCTATATTGGAGAAAACCGTGCTGGCGCGAGAGAGCAATGTCTCTCAACAAGACCAGGAAGTGGGCTTCAAAAATGAAGCCCGGTCTTGGCCCCTTGGCTCACATCTGTGTTTATCTCAATCTGATACAGGCTTTTTAGACCTTTTTATGCATATAATGTTGCAAAATGCATAGTAGTGACTAGCTTTTAAAAATCATTCAAAGTAACAAATTGCACAAGTTAATATAAATGATTTTGCAACATATTGCTGGAGTGTTCATGGCTGAATAATGAGATAAAAAGACAACTGCTTGTTGTTGCAAAATCAGAAGTTTTTCAGCTTTTTAAAATGGTTAATGTAATTAGATTGTATATGTTTGTATTTGTAATGGAATTTCTCAAATTTGATCATTTAGGGTGCCTAGATGTCATCTCTTTCCCAGACATTTCTTCTTTTTGGGACAGAAAGTAGGCTGGATTTCTAAATTCCTAAAAATGCCCGGTTAGGTTTTGCTCATCCCATAGTCCGGCTATATAAACAAACAAATAACGTGGTCACACTGAATAATTGGCAATCGAGGATTGAAACTGGCACAAAGTTTGTAGCACTGGTTCGTCTATCACACGGCTAGACTGCTAAAAGAGAAACAGATTTTGACAGTATGAAATCAAAGAAACACAAAGATCTATTATAAATGACAAAGCTATGAGAACACTACACTGCCTGTGGACGTACAAGCAGTTTCATAGTGACAAGGAGACAAACTGCTTGTATCCATCTTATAATGCAATTAGCCCCAAGTAGGTCAATGCTTTGGAAGAAAAACAAGAAAGAGATACATTTTGGAGGTTAGGCAGAGAAGTGACAGAAAATATATCTAAGGGACTGATGGTGGTCAAATGACTCTGTCTGTTGGGAGAGAGTATTGACCCGCAGGACCAGTTTTCACAGTTGTATTGCTTTGTCTATAAAAAATGCTTCTTTTAGATTTCTAAAGTTCTAGATCAATGATGGCATGACACCCCACTTCATATTCTGTTATTCAATCAGAAAGGCCTCTTACTGATGATTGAATAACAACAATAAGAGCAACATATGCAATATTTTTCTTTTCTCTTGCGTTTAAGAATAACATGAAGGTGATAAAATGGTTATTACAGTTTAGATAGAAACACATATACTGTGCGTATATATATATAGCATATATGTCTATGCTATTATGTTACTGTGAGGGATGCTACTATAGCTACGCTCTGTGTGAACAATAGCTGCCATAATAGAGTGCTGCAGAACGTGTTGTATTTAGGTAATTGTTTAGGTAGATGGGAGTTTTAACATGGGCAGACTGAGAGAGACAGTTTTCTTTTGCTTTTGGGCACTACATTGTTTTTTGAGACAACTTTCATTGTTTTCTTGTGACTCCTGCACACGTATTACCTCAGCGCATCCATTGTTTTTTCTTTTTCATGGTTCAGACAACAAAGGAAAAAGAAGGAATGGAAAATCAATCATGACTTGGTGTCTGCTGAAGTTGAATTATGAGCAGAGCACCGGATGACAGTGACTCATGGAAACAAAAAATATACAAGCGGCAGAATCATCTAACGAGCAGCAAATTTTTCACCTTGGGATAATGGAGTCTTTCCACATTAAGATCCCAGCGAAACCTTACAAATTAAGGAATGAGTCTAAAGGATACTTCATGTATGTCACTTTTTGGAAGGCAGCCGAGTATGCTAGTGGACCTCGGGGGCTGAAGATTACCTTTACCAGGACGTCTCAGTAGATAAAGCTACCTAGGTTGTTTACAGAGCTGCAGAGATCAGTGAGCCCTCGGCAAGGTTGTCTGAGGTCTC
Source organism: Synaphobranchus kaupii (assembly GCA_029718625.1). Taxonomy (NCBI): domain Eukaryota; kingdom Metazoa; phylum Chordata; class Actinopteri; order Anguilliformes; family Synaphobranchidae; genus Synaphobranchus; species Synaphobranchus kaupii. The sequence continues at coordinate 23,418,916 of CM056381.1, forward strand.
CTGAGTGTTATGCGTTATGCCTGCCTCCTTCATTGACAGCCTTCACTACTGCCTGACAGCACCAAATGGAGAACGGTTTAAACTCCTTTCAAAAGAGCGAGTGGATCTGAGACATCACAGCAGGTTCGAAAGATATAACATCAGTCTAGGCAGCAGTGTAGCATAATGGTTGGAAACTGGCTTTGCAATTCTGAAGTTGCAGGTTTGATTCCCAGGTGAAGCAAGACTGTTCTATCTTTGAGGAAGAGACCTAACCTGCTTCAGTAAATATCCAACTATATGAATTTATTTTATGTGAAATCATTTAAGCTGAATAATTTGCTCTGGAAAGTTCTGACTGTGACTATAAATTGCCTAAATGAGTGTGTGAGTGAATGGTTTGTTTGCCCTGAAATGGATTGGCGACTTGTCTACGGTGTATTCCTGCCTCTTACCCAATGCATGCTGGGATAGGCTCCAGCCTCCCCACGACACTGACCAGGAATAAGCGGGTTAGATAATGGATGGGATGGTTGGACAGTTCTGACTGCACAACTGCAGATGCATTTCAGCTTACCTAACTCCTGTGGACTTATAAAGATATACAGACCTTGATGTTAATTTTTGCCTGCATTAGTGTCATGCGATTGTTTGCTTCGCCTTTTAATTTTTCACGTTTTGGTTTTCACGCCAGCCATTCCAGAGCAGGGGAACAAACAAAAAAAGACTTGATTGATAGTGCTAAGCTACCTCAGGACTTGGACTTTGTTGGAGGACCCAAGAAACTGCTCATTTGTGTCCACATGTGACTGAGGGGAGGGGAAGCATAGTTCAACTTCAGTTAGTGGATAGACAGCTCAGGGGTGGTGTTGCTAAGATTATGTGTGAGATATTGACACATCTATCTACCTCACATGCTCTTTTGTGAAGTGCTTTGTTGGTTGCCAGCACTGATAGTAATAGAATTATGACTTATAACTGTCTCAAAAAGTCGAGCCTATTTATCGCTGGTGGAAGGTTTTCTTTCGTATTGAAGGTTTATTAATATCTCATTGAAAATTAAAAATGACACCACAATGATATTTAGAATTGACAGACATTTCAGGTTATGCAAGCTACATTTACAATTACATTGAACCTCAAAATAGCTTCCCTTACTTTATATAAGAATCAGTTTTGCTTGAGCTGAATAACAGTCTTATTAGAGAAAGAAAAATACGGATTTTGGTGTGCCCAGCCTCTCTGGGCTCCTCTCTATGACCTCCTCAGAGATTTCCCTTCAGGCCGCCTGCCAGAATGCATGACCCGTGGCCTGATGGGGTGGCTGTGCAACTCTCATCACATTGGAAAGACAAAGCTGCATGTCTATCTCTGCGGGGCTCAGGTCTCCTGTACTCCTCTTTCTGTAGTGAGCAGCACGCTGTCCTTGCCCTTCCTGTTCCACATAGGCTGTTGTGTCCATGCATAAAATGAGCTTTTATGGCTCACCGTCGCTGTGTCGGGGTAATATGATATGATGTTAGTTGCCCATTGTGAGAGGAAAAGTGAGATACAAATGGAAGAACATTTGACAGATAAGGAGATGGTCAGAGGAGAAAAGTTCAGATCAGTGGGGAGTAATAACATTAGAAGCAATATATGCTGCATATGCAATACATGCAAATAACTACTTGTTAAAAGGTAGTGTACACATACTCACAAGATTTCAGAACAAAACCAGACAGAGCAAAGACACGTAGCTGTGACTACATTTGAAAAAATGAAAGCACATCTTTCTCCTAGGCTACCTGCAATCATACAAACCACTGGTTACAAGTCCAGCTTGTTATCCAACCCACCGCATTGTTACTTTAGGGCAGATTTCCATTTTTCAATAGAAATTTTCACTGTCCATGGACACCATGTAAAATCTCTCAAAGCAGGAAGAGTGAGAATATCGTGCACTGGGATGCATCATTGGGCCTGGTTCATAATGTTATAATACATTTGAGCGGTATTCATAAAACAATTTCATGCATTGTTTTTTCATGTCAGAAACAGACAGGCTTTTAGAAACATTCCTTGAATTTCTAGCTTAGTGCTGTCATATTAAAAACATTTCTATTGATGTATTCTAAAGTGAACCATTTCCTGATTAGGGTGACTGTTATAACATTAACAGATGCCTTCAGAAAGAATTGCTTTTGCACTTAATCACCATAGAAACTAAGGTAACCTTAGTTGACATTACCCTAAAATGTTGGCAGTTCTAGTCAAACAAATTATGAATTATCAACTGATCCAGAGGAGAGCCATGGAAGAGATTGCCTGGAGGAAGTGGAGAAGCTCCCGGGAGAGAGTCTATCCCTGCACACAGCTTGATCAACAGCATTTGGCTTCTCCAGCAACCTCTCCCCACATACACCACAGGGGTCATGGAGCCACTCGTGAAGCCCCACCCAGTGTCACGTGACCTCTGAACTACGCCATTGTGACTGTTTGATGCGTTAGTCTTTACAGAGACACTGCAAACTAAACTTTGCAGCCCTTTCACTCTGCTCCTTTCCTGGGCACTTGCATTGCAAGTCTCTTATAAAATCTTGGAGGGTCATAGTCTTTGTGTGAGCTCGTCTCGCCTGTGCATGCACTGTGTGTGAAAGCCTTAAAGCTACTGTGCGCATTGTGGCCTCTGCTGAACACGACAGGCTGGGAAAATATGGGCTGAACATGAAAAACAGAGTGGGGAACAGTGAGGGTGTGCGGTTTCCCCTCATGAGCGGTTGTGGTAGAGTGGAGTAGAGAGGCAATGTTCACACCGTGCATCAGACAGATGTGTGAAGTGAACAACAAATTATTCAAAGGAGAGAAAATCCATTTTGTGTATCATCAAAGGTGCCCAAACTCTGTATTACAGGGGAATTCCACTGAAAAACAACATTAACCTCATTTTACAGATCAAGGCACGACTGGTGGAAATTCGATCTCTTGATTTAGTCCTGTAGAAATCGTGTGACCCCTGAGTAATTCTCTGTCCTCCCTGAATCGCCTAGTGTGTGCTCTATCGCACAGCAATTTTTTAAAGACTGTCATTTGACAATCGTTAGATGTGAGCTGCTCTCCTTGGACGGTATTTTGTAAAGATTTAAAAGTCGTGTAGTGTGAGCTTGGATTAAGTATCTCTTTGTGGCTGGCCAAAAGAATCTGAACAGAAAAATCAGCAGCGAAAGATGTGAATTTGGTAGAGGTATACATCATAATGAAAAACTACAATGGGCAGGTAAGTTGAATTTGGAAATACCTCCCCTTAACCCATACTAGGCGAAGGGGGCGTTGACCGAGCTAACAGACAGTCGTTCGGTATGTTCGGTAGTCTCGCCCAAATGTTCTCCTCAAAATCATCTGACCAAAAGTGCTTGCTACACACTTGCACATTCTTTAGCTGTGTCAGTGTATGGATGATAGTTAGCGTTTCCAATTGCAGTCAGCCATTGTTTTCTCACCCTCATCTTGTGGTAGCCGGTAAAAATAAATTCCTTCCTGTTAAATGATGTTAAACCCATGCAATTTGCCACAGTACAGCAAACGGCATTTTCTTTTGTAGAACTTAAGCACGAAAATAAACTGAACTGAACACCATAAACCTAGTGGCTAGCTTGCTAGCGAGTAGAAGAAATACTTAGTAACACCCAGCTCCTCCATTTGTTTTCAGTAGAAGTAGAAACTTGTGACTGGCATTGTCTGACACCCGCCCATAGACTGTATGCGCCCACCCCACTGTAGTCTACAGTAAAGCAGGTCCCTGGAGCATGCACAGTAGTTTGGGGCTACATCTCTGCATTAACTACAGGTAGAGAGTTACCTGAGAGGTCATTTTAATGTGGAAGACAGCTACTTTTCTACAAATAAAAGATAATTATGTGGTGGAATTCCCTTTTAAGGGGGTGATGGGGGAGTCAGCTAAGGAAGCAAACATCCAAGCTACATATGTAACGTTCCGTTCCCCTCCTGTCCTACTCCGCGTTTTCCTGTTTTCCCTCCGTGTCATGTTGGATTCCCCTGTCCATGTTTTCCCCTTTGCTGCAGGCTGGGCCTTTACCTCCTGTTTGTTTCTCGGTTTCCTACTTTGGTTTCCACCTATCGCTTTCCCTGCTCTTGGCTTTCTTTCCGCACCTGGTTTATTGTCAATCACACTCAGTTACATTCCTCACGTGTTCGCCTTTGTTTTCAATTTCACTCCCCTACTTATACCCCCGGCTGGCTGCTAGTCGGCGCCAGTTCGTTGTCTAAACTACGTTGTGTGTTCCTGGTCTTCTGGTTATTGTACGAGAGTGCTGTATGCTTGGTTGCGAACCTAACCCGTCAGCTTACAGTCGTTCTACCCTCCGGTCTGGTTACTATTCTGCCCTATCATTTACTGCATGCTTTGCTGCTAACCTGTCTCCCTCTAACTACCAGCTGTTCCTGCCTGCACCAGTCTGTAGCTGTTAGTCAGTGTGTTTGTGTGTTACGGTGCCTCCAACTCCAGCTCGCAGCACGGCCGCAGTGGGGTGTCTGCCTCGCTATCCTGCAGTGGTTCCTGTCCGGCCAAGGCGAATCCCTTTGCCGCGGTTACGGTCCCAGGTTCCGCAGCAAACCAGCTACCTCCACCGGCTCCAGCTGAGCCCCGCCACACAGTTCCACCCTGCCGGGCGCTGCCGGCTACCTACCTCAGTATCCAGTCCCGTACCAGCTGAACCTCCCGGTCCAGTTCCAGTCCAGTTCCGGTGCTTCGTGCACCTCCAGTTTAAAGTCCAGTTCCGGCTTGGAACAATCCTGTTGTTCCTGCTGTCCAGTTCCAGTTGGACCTCCCGGTCCAGTTCCAGTCCAGTTCCGGTGCTACGTGCACCTCCAGTTTAAAGTCCAGTTCCGGCTTGGAACAGATCCTGTTGTTCCTGCCGTCCAGTTCCAGTTGGACCTCCCGGTCCAGTTCCAGTCCAGTTCCGGTGCTACGTGCACCTCCAGTTTAAAGTCCAGTTCCGGTTTGGAACATCCTGTTGTTCCTGCTACCCAGTTCCAGTTGGAGCTCCCGGTCCAGTTCCGGTCCAGTTCCGGTGCTACGTGCACCTCCCGTTTAAAGTCCAGTTCCGGTTTGGAACAATCCTGTTGTTCCGGCTGTCCCGTTCCAGTTGGACCTCCCGGTCCAGTTCCAGTGCTACGTGCACCTCCAGTTTAAAGTCCAGTTCCGGTTTGGAACAAACCCGCCTACTCCGTGGTCCAGTTCCTGAGTGGACCTCCGGTCCAGTACAGTCCAGTTCCGGCTTGGAACTCACCTCCTGTACTCAAGTCCAGCTCCGGCTTGGAGCAGTTTGTATTGAACTTTCTCACCCTGTATATTACTGTGTCTTATCTTTCTGTACAGCTTTGGGACTACCCCAAAGCTTAATAAAAACCCCTTGCTGTGAAATCTGCCTCCTGGTTGTTGCACTTGGGTCAAGCCCGTATTTGGTTCGTAACAACATAAGCCTTAACAATATTGAAGTGCTTTTGTCTGTATTTGCAGAACTGTATTTGAGTCTTGAGCCTTCCAATAGCCCTGGGGTGTTTGTTTTTTTAACATGGTCGTTATGATAGTTGGTTTTAATTTTGAGGCGAAGGAATTACAGATCTGGTAAAATTTATGAGGTTCCATGACCCTGTTCATCTGAACGTGTGTAGGCATAAGACATCAAAGTTCCCGCCTGTAATTTCACCCAGGGTTTTGAATGGTTGTTCATAGACAGGAAACACACAGGTGGACAACAGTGCATGTTCTGGAAAGACCCACCTGTCCCTTGATGCTTTCCTCAGCGCCTCTCCTGATAGATTGTGAGTGTGAATCGGGCCAGGGATTGATCTCCCAGTGCCTCTGGCTTGGAGAGGCTGACTATGGATGAGACAAAGCAGTCACTGTGTGCAGGCGAGGTCTCGATGGAGTGGGCAGTGTACATCACCAGCCCACATAATGACAGTGTGGACAGGATCTGTTCTCAGGCATGAGGAAGAAAGTCTTCTCCAATCTACACTACATGGCCGAAAGTATCTGGACACCCCTTGGTCTGGGGCTGTTATCATGGTTCAGGCTAGGCCCCTTAGTTCCAGTGAAGGCAGATCTTAACGCTACAGCATACAGTGACATTCTAGACGATTCTGGGCTTCCAACTTTGTGGCAACAGTTTGGAGAAGGCCCTTTTCTGTTTCAACATGGCAATGTCCCCGTGCACAAAACGAGGTCATACGGAAATGGTTTGTCGAGACCAGTGTGGAAGAACTTGGCTGTCCTGACTTCAACCCCATCAAACACCTTTGGGATCTATTTGAAAGCCGACTGCAAGCCAGGCCTAGTTGCACATCAATGCCCGACCTCACTAATGCTCTTGCGGCTGAATGAAAGCAAATCCCCGCAGCAATGACCAAACATCTAGTGGAAAGCTTTCCCAGAAGAGTGGAGGTTGTTATAGCAGCAAAGTGTGGACAAATTAATGCCCATGATTGTAGAATGAGATGTTGGACGAGCAGGTGTCCATATATTATTGGCCATATAGTGTATCACAGGTATTCAGTCACAGGTATTTCCTGGTGTAGAGCTTTCCTCGTTCCGAACTAATAATAATTGAAAGATGAATGATATTGCATAGATGTATAATTTCTTGTCCTCTAAAACGTAAGCCTTGCACCATATTGCTACGTACCTTAGACAGCGAACAATTTCCCAGCGATGGGAAAATTTACGTCAGCCGGGACGACATTCTCTCAACGCGCACCAGCAACCCCTGCATATTGATCGGGCACCCACAATTCCGCCTGTCTGTACACGTAGTTTTCCTCCAACGCTTGTCTGTGCAAGTCCGACTTGAGAATTGCGGTCTGATAAGAAGCGCCGGTTAATATCACACGCTTCTGAGCACACTGCATCGAAAACGGAGGCTTATGGCAATGAGCACTAATAAAATATATGACTGGGCATTCCAAATTAGAAAGAAAAAGGGACTAAGACATAAAAACGAAAGCGAGTAAATCCCTGAGCAAAATTTGTACTCTTGAACTGAGAAGGCATTGATGTAGCCAGGTGGAAAGCTACATCTGAGCTCGCTACGTACCTAAGTAAACAGTGTTTCATTAAAATAGCAAAGCAGCCATTGCAACACAGGGACAAGCTACTTGAACAAATGTGGGAAAAACATGGATAGCATGTCTTTGGAATACGGCTTGTTTAGTTTGTTCACTTTGTACCAAATTGTCTTTTTATAAATGTGTAGATACTTAGTCTCTACATGATTTATGCATGTTATAAAACTGAATATACACCAGTTCACAGAGATGATAACTATATATAGTCATCGAAAACTAATAACTTCTTATGAATCATAAATTGGTCATTCCATGGGATTATTAATGATCACATATGTGATATTATTTATTAATCACGCTTGATGCTTTAACGCATATATTTTTGCGTACAGTACTTGGCGTCTGTTATCCAGTCATATACTGTAAGTGCTGGTAGGAGTGACTGTGAAGTGTGTTGTGTCTGTAGATATTATATTACTGGATCAATGCCTGTGTTCACAGTGATGTGCTTTCCTGTCCATTACTGCCTTTTCAATAGATGCATCAACAGAGAACATGATACACCAAAATCTCTAATCCAATCAATGCTGCAGCTACCCTAGATTTAGAGGGCTTTCCCTGGCCAAACTGGTCATTCAGGTTGTATCGATTTTAATACTGTGCACACTTTACTACATGTGCACATACAGTATCTAAGTTAATGTTATCACCAGATAGAGAGAGAGAAAGTGAAAAAAGGGAGAAAGTCAGAATGAGAGAGAGAGCTGGTCACTGTTTGCCATGACTACTGTTCAGTTTGCTTAGGCTTCAATAACTGTTCCTGCAAAGGTTCCACTGTCAGAGCTGCAATTTTTATATATCTGAAGCCAAATTGGTAGATTAATTTATCTGAAAACACCATTAATGCCTTGTGTAGCTGTGGCATTACATAAACTAGTTGCTATCATCCACCATTGAATTTGAAGTATCAATCGTAGCTAGTCTGAAGTATGAAATGGCTTATTTATAAATGCTTCAGATGCAATAACTTGAATTTTCTCAGTTTCTTTCATGAAAACCAATAATATCATCGCAGATTTGCAGCATGAAATAAAATCAAATGACCAAAATGATATGAAATCATATGTGCGTTGTGTTTCTGGCTATATTGAACATTCCTCGTAAAGTGGATATTATTCTGATGATTTTCTTATAGAATCTGCATGGTACAGATGCTCGCTGGGCTATTTAGCTTACTAGTGTAACAAAACAGTGAGGCGGTCCAGATGCATCTACTAATGAAAATGTGAACTCTTCTGCCAGTGGCAAGTATTGCAAGAAGTTGCACTTCAAAGGATCGTTCACACCATTTCATCTCAACCAAATTAAAAGGAAATTTAATTTGAAATGATAACACTGCAGACCAGGGCTTGCAAATTCATATATTTTCAAACAGACATAAAGCCATGAGCACTTTGTATGTGTGAGGTATTAATAGCTGAACACAATGCACCATCAAGTAGAATAATTGTGCACCTGGAACCGCAGTGTTAATGACACAAATTTAATAATACAGTACATTAAAATTAATTATTACTGAATAATTTAGAGCTATGGTAATAATTGTTGTTAATTAATAATGTAATGTTGTGAAAAGTGTTGATATGATAATGTTTATTGGTCATTAATAATGTAATGATGATTAATAATAAGGTCAACATTATTTAGTAACAATTAAGTAATGTCTTCAGGCTGTTTTATGCCCTACAAAACTATATGCATTTAATGCCCATTTTTACGCTCTGCTAACTATAGACTATAGCACAACTGCAAAGATAAGATCTATGGATATGTACTCTATATCTAAATATCAGACTGATATGAAATACCTAAAATGCCACATTGGTCATTTCATATTTTGTACTCATTTATATTTGCACACATTACCCAACTGTAAACACATTCACAGCCAAAACATACACAATGCAGAACATCATCTATTATCATCCATTATGCTTGTACAGACATTCTGGGCGCCAGGTGTCTAGCGCCTGTCTAAAATATACATAAAGTATTGCAATTCTAGTTCACGAAAGAAAGGCCTCTTCTATTTCCTCTCCCAATGACGTAGTTTGATCGTTTATTTTATTTACAGTGGAACTGTAAATAACAGGTAATTTAAGACATCAAAACTTTAAAATGTAAAAGAATTTGTACAAATGAGCTTGAAATTGTTCAAAATGGAACTAGATTACAAACATATTATTTAGCATTACATAACATTTACATTACAAGATGCTCTTATCCAGAGCGACGTACAGTGCTGACAATACAGTGGTCTACTGGTATTGTCAGCACTGTACTTACTTATATCTAATGGAGAAGGAATGGCTTCTGGGTATGGAGGAGGTTTAATTTAAACTGGCTAAGCTGTTCTGAGTCATAAACCTGTAGTTAATAACATAACCTAATCTGCTTCTGTAAAATGTAGACATCGGGACCAAGAGCAGCGTTGGCACGCTTCATTACTTACAAGCCATTGTTTCAGGACAGCACTTCGATTTGCATTATACTACATTCATTTAGCTGACGCGCTTATCCAGAGCGACTTACAATGACAGGGGACAAGTGCATCCACCAGAGTTATGCAAGCCACAGTGGCAGACCTGGCGAATAACATTTCCACACCAGCAAGTGTAAGTGCAACATTAATGAGGCACTAAATGTAATTTAACTTATACCAACCTAGAACCATGATACAAATCAGATTCACAGAGCTAACATCTTGTAGCCTGATAAAGGCTGGAAAAAGTGACACGATATTGAATGGCCTGAGCCAAGTGAATTCACATTGCAGAGTGTTCTGAGTGTTTTCATCTTGCTAAGCTTAGTTTAAGTACCTGAGAGTGTAATATCAATAAAGCACAAAATGTAAGTTAACGTACGCCAACCTAGAAGAACCATAATACAAATCAGATTCATATAGCTAGCATCAATATAAATCCATTAAGCATGCCATTACAATCCTAAAATAGACAGGCGAATGAAAGTAGATTTGTGGGAAGTTCATGAAAGTTGATGTCTTGCTGCTGTAAGAGCTCTTACTACACCCAGGGGCAGCACAACGATACCCATCCATGTCTTCATTGGTTTTCAGGCTCTTCTGATGCCATAGCCCGTCTGACAGCCTGTAGACAAACAGCGTGAGCTTTCATGAGACACTAAAGAATATGGCTGCCACCTAGTTCAATTTAGAGCAATTTAAGTAACCTGAACCCTTATGTTTTTAACAGCTGTTATATCTTACATTACCTATTATATAGCTTATATATAATCATTATTATAATTTATTTTTTAAATCACATAAGCTTGCTAAAACGTTGCACTTCTGCTTTAAGGACAGACTGTTATTAACTAACATTAAGTTAATTGTGCTTGTGACTGGCACGTAAAAATATATATCAAACTGGTTCATAAACTCCCTGCCTACACTGGCAAGCAAATATCACAAATTCCAAATAATTATTTACACTTTGTTTTTAGGCCTTTTCATAAGACATTTTCTGCTCAACCTAAGAACATTAGATGTATTTGAATGATATCCCTTGATAGTGCTCAAGAATGAACCAATACTGAAGATGAATGTTGATCAAAGTTGATCTCTTTTAATGGACTACAGGAGCAGGTTGTGCCGCATCCATAACAAACTTATTGGTATTTTCAAGTCGTAACCCCGTCTGGCTCCCTGCAAGAGCGGATGTTCTTTACCGTCTGCTTTTTCTCCGCCGTGATGATGTTAAATTCAGCTGTACCAATTAAACCTTCTGCCCCTGGCATTTAGACACCTGCTCAGTCACAGTTTCATCTTCGCCATTCTGTTTGGTGGCGCTCTGAGCTTGGGACACCTCATGCGGAGACGAGGAAACGTTACGAAAACAAACTGTGTCTCCCGTGTCAGGAAATGCGCCGACTTGCTTTGAAGTATCAGGGAGGAGCTCACAGGAAGTGCAGAACTGGCAGCCTCAGAATAAAAAAATAATTTGGAAGTCTTATTTGTTCCTCGGGAATGAGAGCGAGCAGGGAAGCGGTGCCGTTTTTGTTTGTTTTTCCTATGGGAACCAAAGAGGAGAGAGGGTCAAGGACCTCGATAAATGTTTCAGTGACAGCCCCAGCAGCGCTCAAATGGAATATCCGAATTATTCACGCTGGTACTGCTGACCCATGTCATTTTGTTGACCTTCACCGGTCTGCCCCAGCTGCAGCGTAGTTGGGGTAGGCACTAATAATTCACTGTGATATTCCGTAATTAGGACTGAGGTCTACTGTGACGGGGTGGAGAAATGTAGGTATTCATATATGCAGCTACAGTGCAAAGTAAATAATAGAAAGTAGAAGGGGGGCGCAGTATGAATAATTCACGTTCAAATGGATGGACTAGCTGTAATTACGAAGGGGCTGGGTCCACAGAGGTGACTCAGGGGCAGCTTTGATGTTCATTAGGAATGAGTCGATAGGGTGTATGTAATGCTGTGCTCATTACCAACTGTCTATGTGGGCTTTTATGTGGTGTACAATACGTATGTGGACCATGGAATAGAACACAAATAAGACATAGATAACTAGGGTGTGAATGGATGGATTTGTGTGTGTGCAGATGAGTACACTGTACACATCTGTGTTTATATCTCTATGTTTATGCACACATATATTTTTGCGTCCAAGGTAAATTGATCAGTGTCAACTGGACTCCAACATAGTCTATGTGAATCCAACAGGGATAAAATGATCATTGATCACTGAACATTTTAGAGCAACCTAGAATTTCTTCTGTGCGTGAAGAATACGATTAACCTTGTAGAATGTAAGTAACTGTCGTTTGAACAAATTCCATAAATGTGGTGTGACTGAAATGAGTTTACAAAGACGTTTTTTTCAGAGCGTATTACTTTGAGCTGTAGCACATTAGAATTCAACCTGCAAGCTGAATTTATATGAGTGATCCCCACATCCCCATTGCTGCATTTGCTGTATGCATTACTCACTGCTTAGTCCTTCTCTGATCGCAGAAAAACCGCCAACCTGCAGACCTCTCTATCCTTTGCGATAGACAGACTCCACTTATCATGAGGTGCTACATGTTATGTGTCACATTCCAATATAGAGACTGGGTTTCCAGTCTCTCTCAGCATAGAATCTTTGTTTTGCGTCAACAGCTTTTCTTCACGAGATCAACAGAGGGTAATCTTGTCGAAATCTAGAGGCTTGAAAGGATAATTTATTACATTGTGCTCGAGATGAGGTTTTATCTTCACAGTCTCCTATCCAAGCGATTGTTCACAAGCTGCCGATGGTCAGTTGAACACCATTTGGTAACTGTTATTGGTGGCTTTGCTTTCATCTCACATTTCCTTTATTTTAGGTCGATCATGGCGGTGTTTTCATTGCATGTTGAACTAGATTTTTGCATCATTTTTTTTTTTTGAGAGGGTGAGCTGGCCTTTGACAGTCATCCATAATTTAAAAATAAATGAACCCTAGCAGAAGTACAGAACCATGGCTGAATTAAACCGACCCTGCCCCAGGCAGGACAAAGCCTGCCTTCATAGCAAGTTTCTTTTATTGGCTGAGTCACATGGGAGATACTTTATCGGGGGGAAAAGAGGGCTGTTATGAAACTACACTTATAGTGGAGACACTTATTCCTGGTGTGGTGGTTCAGTGCAATATTCCACACACATACTCTGAATCTGTCAGAAGGCCATTTTAGAAAGGGCCAGAAGCAGAAAATGCCTGACTGCACAGGCTAGGATTTTTTTTTTTCTACTCACAGGAAACACTGCTCATGTACAAATAACATTGACATTTTCTGGGGCAGTGTCTGATGCATTGTACACAAGTCTATAGCTAAAGCTAATATCCAACATAAGTCCCTTGATGGACATTGATACTGTTGCAGTCCACTGTTGCAGGCTGACCCCTCTAAGATGCTTTTTGAGACTAGCTTCCCTACATTTTGATGAAGACTAGCCTTTCCACACGGTTGTTCTTTCTTTGTGTCTCTTGGAATAATAAGCCACTACCTTCACAGCGGTATTTTATTCCAAAAAATATATTTAAAAAAACATATTAAAGAAGACCCTGAGTTTCAATCAGAAAACATGTTCACATCACCAATCTCTCTCTCTCTCTCTCTCTCTCTCTCTCTCTCTCTCTCTCTCTTTATCTCTCTCTCTCTCTCTTTATCTCTCTCTCAATGGTTTCTCTGGGAGACAGAGAAAAAAGAATATAAAAATAAAGTATGCAAATTAACAAAAGAAAAAGAAAAATTAAAACAGAAAATAAATTAAAATTGAATTCAAATGCAAAACAAACGTGTACCCGAAATGCTCAGTTACAATTGTTGAAAGATTTTTTAAAGTTTTTGCTATTCAGGCAAATCTAAGGAAGAATCATCACTCAAAAGAAGCATATACTGTTTCAGAAACCAAATTAATACATATATCCAAATTTTGAAATTCAGGTTTTCTCATATTTGTCTGGGAATGATATTTACTATACAGAACCAAACAATTGAAAGTAAACTAGACTTTCAAGTGTTTTGTTTTTCATCTGAATACAGAAGGGTGTGAAAGTACAAACAAATGAAAGAATTATCATAAAAAAACAACAGTGGCTGATGGGCCAATTCTCTGGGATTATTTATAACCCTCTGTTGCATATAAGACTTTCCTAATAAAGGTGTTACACAGTGATTAAATAAAGAATGCCTTTAAAAGTAAAACACAAGAAAAATAACAGAATGAGAAATGAATAGGTCTTCAAACAAAATAACAAAGAATGTATGAAAATGCTTAGGATTCTTTACAAGTGAGCTGAAATTAAAGTTAGAAATAAATGAAAGCCAAAAACAGTATAAAAGCAAAACTGGTTAAAATGCTGATATAACTTGTGATTTCATCACAAGTGTGATTATTGTATGCATAACTACAGTATACAGGTATACGATATAACTATTACTATCGTGCCTGTCTGTAGCGGATCTCTGTCACAATATGGAAACTGTCTTGATCATGTCAAATCCAGCCTCAAGCAACAAATCTCCTTGTGAGTCTTCAGTGTCACGTCCCGTGCCTCTACATCTTAGTTTGTTCCTGGTTTTTCCGTTTCTATGTATTTTCAGTATTTGTATTCCATTCCGCGTTTTCCCTTTCTCCCCATTTCGTGTCTCCGCTTCCTGCACCTGATATGCGTTTCCTCATGTTGTTTCGTTGTCTCGTCGTTAATCTGGCATATAGTCTCCCGTTTCTTTGTTCTCTGCCAGATCGTCTTGTGCCCTGCATTCGTGCTTGTGAATCAGCTTTCCAGCGTTTTCTCCTGCCTGCTCCCTGCCTGTTCCGAGTTCCTGTCTCCAGTCCTGTGTCTACCCGTCCAGTTCCTGTTCTCCTGCCTGTCTTGCCTGTTCCTGTCCAGCCCTGTTCCGGTCCTCCTGCCTGCCTGCCCTTCCCCGTCCTAGCCCTGTTCCAGCCCTTCACCCTCCTATTCTCCAGCCTCCGACGGATCTCCCGGTTCTGACCTCTGCCTGTTCTGGACTTTGTTTCTGCCCATTCTGCATTGCCTTGTTTGCTGGACTCTGACCCTGTTTCAGTTGACCTCGAATAAAGCCTTATTCACATTATCTTTTGGTGTCTGCGAGTGGTTCCAATCGGTTCTCATAACAGAACGATCTGGCCACTATGGAACCAGCAGACCCACGACAGACTTTCGAGATCCTTCGTTATCAGAGCACACGACTGGGGAAGCATGACAGTGCTGCAGTCACTCCAACAAGCCGTACAGACCATCACGGAACAAATGGCGTCCTTGATACTGCTGGCCCAGGACTCCACGTCTTCCACCCAAGCCACCAGTTCGGCCGTGCTCCAGGTCCAGTCCATGGCTGCCCCCCGAGGGATTCCAGAGCCCCATCTGCCCGCACCTGACCGATACTCTGGGAGCCCGGTTCCTGTCACGCCTTCCTCGCCCAGTGTTTGCTGGTCTTTGAGCTTCAGCTCTCCTCAATCCCCTCTGAGCGGTCCAAGGTCACCTACGTTATCACTCTGCTCTCTGGGAAGGCTCGTACCTGGGGAACGGCATGTTGGGAGTCGGGAGATTCGCACACAGCTACCTTTCTGTCCTTCGCCACCATGATGAAGAAGGTTTTTTTTGACCGGTCCTCAGTCGGTCACTCGGTGGAACGACAACTCCTGCGCCTCCGTCAGGAACAGCAATCTGTCTCTGACTTTTCCATTGAGTTCCGGACGTTGGCAGAATCTGCGGGATGGAAACAGAAGGCATTATACAATGCTTTTCTGCATGACCTGTCTGAGAGCATCCAGGACGAACTGACTACGTGCGACCTGCCCCAAGACTTGGATAGGCTAGTTGACCTCGCCATCCGAGTCGACACTCGTCTGCAGGAGCGACGGTCGGATAGAGGGATCCAGCGCTGAGTCTCTCCATCTCCAGCTAGTCCTCACTGATCCAGTCTCCCCGTACTTCCAGAGCCATCTGCCCCACCTGAAGCCATGCAAGTGGATCGGACCTGGCTAACACCCCAGGAGCGTCAGTGGCGTCTCGATTCTGGAGCGGACGCTAATTTAATCTGCCCTTACCTGGTCCGTCAGTTTGGCATTCGCACCGCCCATATGAAGACCCCTCTCCACACCAACACTACCAGGACCCCTCTGGCAGAGGGGAAGTGACCAGCCCTGTGAATATACTGGTCTCTGGCAATCATTAGTCAATGGGAGATTTCTTTCTTTATCCTGGAATCACCTCTCGTCCCTGTTGTGCTTGGATCACCATAGCTCACCAAGCACAATCCGCAGATAGACTGGTCCCGTGGAATTATAACCGTCTGGAGCCCCAAGTCCCACCTCACCTGCCTCAGCTCCACTGCCAGCCCCATGAGGGCCCAACCTCCACTGAAGGAAGAGACTATCGATCTCACTAAGGTGCCCAGTGAATATCACGACCTCCGCCAGGCGTTCAGTCACTCCCAAGCCTGCTCTCTACCTCCTCACCGCGCCTATGACTGTCCCATTGACCTGCTTCCGGGAACTTTGCCCCCTAGAGGCCGTCTGTAGTCCCTCTTTGTTACGGAGACCGAGGCCATGGAGAAGTACATTGCGGAATCCCTGGCTTCAGGAATCATTCGTCTCTCCTCGTCCCCTGCTGGGGCCGGATTCTTCTTCATGGGCAAGAAGGATGGCTTGCTGTGCCCGTGCATTGACTACCGTGGTCATAGTGACATTACTGTCAAGAACCGCTATCCCTTACCACTGATCTCATCTGCCTTCTCCACCCTGCAAGGCTTCATACTGACATGTTTACGAAGCTGGACCTTCGCAATGCCTACCACTCGGATCCGAGAGGGGGATGAGTGGTAGACGGCCTTTAATACCCAGTCCGGACACTATGAGTACCTGGCTATGCCGTTCGGGCTTACTAACGCTCCTGCTGTGTTTCAGGCGATGGTTAACGACGTTCTCCAGGACATGATCTACAAGTTTGTGTATGTGTACCTGGATGACATTATGGTGTTCTCCTGCACTCCTGAAGAACATGTTCATCACGTGCGCCAGGTGATTCAGCGACTCCTGGAGAACCAGTTATACCTCAAGGTAGAGAAATGTGAACTCAGCCAGCCATCTGTCCAGTTTCTGAGGTTTGTTGTGGCCAAGGGAAGGCTGGAGATGGATACTGAGAAGGTAAGGGCGGTCTAGGAATGACCGAAGCCCAACAGTCGCAAGCAACTCTAATGTTTCCGTGGGTTCTCTCATTTTTATAGGCGCTTCATACATGACTATAGCTTTGTGGTGGCCACCCTAACGGCTCTTACCTCCACTACAATGCCTTTTAGCTGGACCACGGAGGCTAGCTCAGCCTTCCTCCAACTGAAGCAGTGCTTTTCCACTGTGCCTGTCCTATCCCTTCCTGACCCCAGCAGACAGTTTGTGGTAGAAGTTGATGCCTCCAATACTGGCGTGGGAGCTGTACTGTCACAAGACTGTGCCGAGGATGACAAGATGCACCCCTGCACCTTCTTCTTCCACCGTCTCTTTGGTGCCGAGAGGAATTATTGTATTGGAGACCAGGTATTGCTGGCAGAGCGGCTGAACCAAGAGCTGGGGAGGGGCCTGCACTGCCTCGCAGAGAGGACTCCAACCACTTGGTCCAGCTGTCTCCCATGGATAGAATATGCCTCCCTCCCTGTCTCCTCCACGGGAATGTCTCCGTTCCACTGCTGCCTGTGGTACCAGCCCCCCTTATTCCCGGAGGAGTAGAGGGAGGTGGAAACACCCTCAGCGCAGGCCAGGAGAACTTGGAGGAAAGCTAGGTCCACACTAGGTCAAACATGTGTCCGGGATGAAAAGCCAGGCCGACCGCCGTAGACGCCCCCCGTTACAAGGTCAGTCAGAAGGTTTGGCTTTCATCCCGGGACATTCCCCTCCAGACCTCCTGTAAAAAACATACCCCGTTTCATTAGCCCATTCCCCATCTCCCGTGTGATTAGCCCCACTGTCGTCCGTCTAATCCTTCCACCTCCTCTACACCGCATCCACCCTGTTTTTCATGTGTCCCGTGTTAAACCTGTTGTCTCTTCTTATTTCAGCCCTCCTGTCTTTCCCACTCCTCCCCCCCGACTCATCGAGGGCGGCCCAGCTTACACCGTCCGCCGCCTCCTGGATGTCCGGCGCAGAGGGCGCGGTCGCCAATTCCTGGTGGACTGGGAGGGGTATGGTCCAGAGGAGTGGAGTTGGGTAGCTGAAAGGAACATCCTCGACCCCTCCCTGATCCAGGAATTCCTGCGCCAGCGTCCTTTACAGGCTGGTAGGGCGCCAGGTGTTGCCCCTGGGGGATACTGTCACATCCCGTGCCTCTACGTCTTAGCTCGTTCCTGGTTTTTCCATTTCTATGTATTTTCAGTATTTGTCGTCCGTTCCACGTTTTCCCAGGGAACACTGTAAAATTTAGACCCCTACCTGTTTCAGGATGAATGATTAATACCAGCCAGGTCCTCTGGGACATTTTCACATTGTAAACACAATACTTAATTAACTGAGATTGTGAGGGACCATACGGACATGTCTGTTTTCTCCATGGCGGATCCAAGTACCCTCCTCCAAAAGGGCTGTGCCAGTTTGACTTAAAAGGCTGGCAGATATTTATTTTGTTTGTTGTGACAGTGAAGCTCGAGAGATGTACAGGCAGTGGCAAGCAGGAATGACGTTCTCTTTGGCAGTGCTTCAGTAGTGCTGAAAAACTGAGAGGTTGCAGGTTCAAAGCATGTAAAAGCAGGAGGGGACAAAGCATGTCACCTGATTTACCCTAGACAAGGCCAAGATATTCATACACAATACAGTAATGTACTCAATTTAATATATAACTTAACTTAATAATAGCCACTATGTTGTAGGTTAATAACACGTTTGAAATATCATCCCATGGGCCCAACTTTAATCAATATATCCACCATTCCTCACTTCTTTGACTGTACTTGACTTTTTAGGGAAGGTGAAAGTCAACACTCTGTGGAAACGCTGAAGCTCCTGCATGTCTTTCTCAGGAGTATTCATCCGATCATATTTCATCTCGACTTATTGCTTATTTCAAGGCTTAAGTAAATCCTCATCAAATTTCTAACCTTTCAGAGCAAACCTGAGAAAGAAATCAATTCACAAGTAGGTCCTTTTAATTATGTGCTTGAGAAAATCGAGCTGTAACTGCACTGATTATTCATGCACTCTTCCAGAAAGCAATTTGCTCAATTTCCATTGCTCGTAACATTGCAGGTATACTGGTTGACACCATTGTCAGAATTTAGTCCTCTCCCACTCAACTGGCTTCTGCATTTATACAGACTTGTCTATTATCTCAACAGTTATTCATTTCGCTATGAATATGAATTCTATCAAGTAAAATTTGCTATATCAATTTTAATGAACAATAAAATATATTAAAAGCTAGAAATTGGAAATAGGATTGATGTTGATTAAAAATGTCTGTTAAGAGCTATTCCTCTGTGATTAATTGATCTTGCCTTGAAATTAAGGGTGCATGTTGGGATTCATTGGGGAACAGTCAAAAAAATGCCTCGTGTCTCAGTGTAAGTCAATTTTATGTTGAAGTAAGTCAAATGCGCTACTCATACTAGTATTAAAAAAGCATACCCATACACTCACATGTAAACGTGCACATACACACACCCACACACACACACACAATTGTGATGTTATCTGTCACACACAGGCTACTGGTCAGTGTAGAGGTACAGTGAAATATGGAGGCAGGATATTGAAGCTTGTAAAATGGATACCCTTCCTGAGACAGAGGCTTCAATAATGCACCAGTGCACAGCTTCAGTAACAGCTGAGGTTGCCACAGACATGATTGATCACTGGTTTTAGGCTCCTGTGGAGTGAAAGAATAAAAGATTAATCAGGCAGAGAAACATTTTAATGCTCAGTTACAGCTTGTCTGGTAAAAGAACGTGATAAACTGTCCTCTGGAGGAGGTACATGACACTCTTATCAAAGGCTCAAATTTGACTCCTAAGAATAAGATCTTAATTAAACTATAATGACTCACAGCAAGGTTCCCACAAGAATTTGAGTCCTTCTTCAAAGTTTTACCCCATGCTTTCTTATACATTACAAATAAAGACTGTATTTTTTAATATGTCTATATCTTTTGCAAGCATTTAGTCACAGCAGGTAAACTATATTCATACTGCTCCAAAATGCCCAATACCCATTTTAGACTATGATTATGATCAACCACAAATGATGCATTAGTCACAGCAGAATTTGCCTGTTTATTATAAGAACCTTATTGTATATAGTGTGTAAATATACAGTACATCAACATACCTTGTGTAGCATTGTGGATATTTGGCAGAAATTATTTGCGGATTTCTATGGGTTTTTGTCATTCATGGAGTATTTCTAATCATTTTTTGAAGATTGCATACATCATCTCCTTTAAATTTTCTATCTTTATATAATTAAAGTTTCATAATTATAATTATACATTTGCTTAAAAATAGCCTTTTTTTAGAGAACAATTACAGTCAGCTTGTCACATTCATACGACCGAATATTTTATCTCTCAGCTGCGGTAGAGTTCTTTGAATAAGGATGCAAAAATAGGAGGCGTCCCAATTAGGACTGAATCCCGCTAGCCACAGGTCTGAAGCTCAGCGAAATTTCACCTCAACGCAATGTCACACAGCTTTATACTCACTTTCAAAATTTCAATGAACTTAAGAATCTCTCTGCTTCCATCCCCTGGACTGGCCTCACAATCATGCAGTTCTTAGAGTAATGTTCAAAGGATGGTCTACACTCTGCCTCTTGTCAGTGATCAAATCTTCCACAGCCCCATTTGTGTCTTCATCTGCTGCTGTAAAGAGATTGTGCAAATGACTTCCAGCGAGCTCTTCCTCCTGCATAATCTCTTAGTCTCTTCACTTTTATAGTTTTCTGCGGTGATCTTGGGAAGTGCACAAAATGCTTTGAGGCACTCAGGTATTATAAAGGCAGTGGAGCAGCGAATGTTTGGGGAAACCAACACGGTTTGCTGCCTCGGTCTCTTTACCTGGCATACTGTACGCTGAACGAGGCCGCTCACAGCGTGCATCTAAAATTCCTTCTCAAAACATCTCTCATGCAGCCTGCATGCAGTCTCCAGATCTTTAGAGATCATTAATTATTGTCTGACAAGGAACACTGAGAGGATCATCCCCAAATGTAAGATAGTAAATCTTCATTGGCTTAAAAACTAAAAACAATGTCAATGAGAGGTAACAAGAATTACACACGTCTTTAGTGTTCCTTAAGCCCAGGAATTCCTAAGTAGAGTTTAAATCCCCTCATTTCTGCAGCAACCTTATTTGTGATGGGGATGTGTGGGCAATAAAGGAAGTCTGATGGCAGATTCTGTGCACTATATCTACACCCTTCATGTTAGGACTGATGGGAGGATTCCATAAACAGCATTAGCTGACAGAGTCATCTCCAGTCTAACATGTCTTCAACAGTCTGCAACTGAGAGGATGGAGAGCATTTGGGAAGCACGTGGGATACGTATAGATTAAAGTGTCAGACGAGGAGCTTTGAAGGTGATATAAACCATAATCAGATTAATTCCTCCAGAACTAGGGCGAGCACTTTATTCCAGTACCTCCTCCTATGTCCTTTATATCCTGGGATCCCTCATTAAAAGTGGTTAGGACTGAGGCCTAGTTCTGAACAGTGTCTGCTTGATGTAGTTACTGTAACTGCCAGATCTCCAGCCCTGGTATCAGGCCTCAGCTTTTCCAGCTGGACCCTTCTGCAGATCCATGGGCCAATCACATGCAGTCCCAGGGACAGACTATACCCACAGAGACACCAGAATGTACTAGGTAAAGGTGGTAAAAGAGAGTTTAGCATAAAAAGAGAGTTTGGCATAAAAAAGCACCCCTGGTCATTCTTTTTTTTAAATATAAATTTGGCACCCAATGTGGGGCTGAGCATCTCCAGTTCCCACCCCAATTCGGAATGGTCAATTGTCTGCAACTACAGCTGCGTTCATGCTGCAAACCCCACAACCAATTTCGGTTCTCCTCCGAATTTCGGTTCTCCACCGAAAGTCATGGTATCGCCAGCTGCTTCATTTCACTCCGTGGACCACAGCTAAGCTCGCACAGAGCGGAATCGGAGGAAGACCTTTCATATGCAGTCCAAGGGTGCCCGATCAACTAGCTGGGGTCGCTAGTTAGTGATCAATGCGGATCCCGAACCAACTGAACCCTCCCATAGCCTGGGCGACACAATCGGCAATTGCATGCTGCCCTGTGGAGCTACCACCCACAGTCAACACAAGGTCCGGATTGGATCCAAGGGTGTGAGGCTCATCCATGCACCACAATGTGGTGCCGCAACCAAATGAGCCATTCAGCAGCCCACCCCCAGTCATTATAATGGTCCCAAATCTGCCTAATATGGAGTCCTGGGCTGTAGTTGGAAGTCAACACTCTCTATTCCAGCACATTACAGTTACGGTTGCACGTGTATGTCTAAATGGATAATCAAATGTACATTCTAAAGTAGCATAAATGCATGCTAATGGAAACATTACTGCAGATGATTCGGTCCAGTTGGTATCAGGAAAGAGTCTAGAAACAGTTAAAACATTACTTGGCAATGAGCTCTAAAAAGTAAGTAGTTGGCTATGTGACAATAAGTTATCTTTGCACTTAGGCAAATCTGAATGTATTTTATTTGGATCAAGGCATAAATTAAGAGACTCGTCCAGTTTTTCTGTTGTGTTCCATTGGACACTGATAAAAGACAAAATATTCTGTTACTTACCTTGGATGTGAGCTGGACCAATGTATGACAGGTGAATCTATGGCCCTTCCTGTTATTGGGAAGGTCCATTTAAAAACAAAGTTTTTGGCAACAATATCAAAATTCCTTGATAAGGAGACCATGAGGACATTAGCTACATCACTAGTTCAATGCCACTATGATTACACCTGGAAAACCTGGTACAGTGGTTTAACAAAAAGAACAAAAGACAAGCTCCAAAAAGCTCAGGATAAACTAATGAGGGTAGTCCTTAAGCTCAGTCCAAGAACGCACATTAGTTGAAATCATTTCAAAGAGTTGAACTGGCTTCCTGTTGAGCTTAGAATTTTGCAGTTAAAACTTATTATGGTTTATAAGATTTTACACAGATCTCTGTCCAAATTATTTTGCTGGGTATTTTCATTTTATTAGGGGCTCTCATGGCTTGAATACGAGGGCTAGTGTGTACAATCTGAAACTGCCCAATTTAAGAAGAAAGTTAGGGAGAAGTACATTTCTTTACTCAGGTGGGGAAGAATGGAATAAAATCCCAAATTAAATTAAATCAGACCATACTTTGAATAGTTTTAAAGGAGCTATATGTAACAAATTTACTGTACTAAATCCTAAAATGACCACGATATGTCATCAGAGATTAAGGAAACATGCTAAGTCAAAATACTGGCTTCTCCGACAACAATGCTACAGCCAGTATGTTCTCCTTTGAAATTTCCATTCCGGATCGGAACATCTATTTGTTTTGGCCTGTGTGATTCATTATTCTCCGAGTTGACTCCGCCCACTGCCCATTACGAACAACCAGATGTACTCCGGCACTCCGACAGCCGATTTACGAATGCCTAAGCTAAGTTCAACATCGTTTTCATTTAGCTAGCTAGCTAAAGATTTAAATATTGGGTTGGCAGGTATGCCATCCGCCAAGTTACGGCTTGGCGGGGCATGCCCCATACCTATTTCAGCACAGAGAGTTTGGCACTTTTCATGGTTTCCTACAGAAGTAACCACAATGACCATAGACACACAGCCCTTAAAAATATGAACTTCTGTATGTTCTGACCTCATGTAACCACACAGCATTCAGATACAACTTCACACATCCACACAATAAAGCCCCAAACTTGGGTTATTTTGCCGGTTTTTCTCCTTCCTCTTCCGCTTCTTCTTCTTCTTCTTCCCATTTTCCTGCCAAACTGCCTGCCTCCGTCGTGATGTTATCCAATGGGGAGAATTATTATTTGAGGGTATGGTCCGTATACCTGCTCATCAAGCTTATCGTCCATTAAAAACGCTTCATACTAATGTTTTTTAATGTTAATAGAGCTAATGGCTTCATACTTTCCAAGAAGTTACTGTGGCTTAGTGGTTAAGACTGCAGCCTCTCACACAGTGGATAGTGGGTTTGAGCCCAGCAGTGCATGTATATTTTCCACAAAAACAATGTGCAACTGTTAAGTACTTTTCATTTCTTAGACTGTTATTATTTTCACATTGACACATTAATGTATTTTTATTGCAAAGGCAAAAGAGGTTTACAATATTAACTGTTCAATGTTTCACTTGTATTATATCAAACCCTCCCCAAACCGGACGCTCGCTTTTGTCTGGTTTGGGGAGGGTGTTACGCTCTGCTCTTGCGGTCATGATTGACTGACTGTGGAAATCCCTTGCCTCGGCCAACATTTATTTATTAATTAATTTCTTCACTTCAGCTCTGTTCACTTTATCCTTTTCGCACATAACACAAGGTCACCATAAAATTAACTACGAGGAAAATTAAAGAATTTACGATAATAGCCTACATTAAAAATTGAGGATAGCCTCTTTTAAACTGCAAGCCTTTAAGCGATTGGATTTATAAACCGCCACTTCGCCAAACATATCTGATTCATGGTTAGTCACTTTAAAAGAAAAAAAAAACAATATCTTCCGAATGTGACTCTAGCCTAGTCTACGCTACTCTGCAGATAATGTAGCTGCAAACACTTTTAATTTAACTACCGGAAAAAAAGGCAAAAGACGTTTCCAATATTAACTGTTCAATGTTTCACTTGTACTATATCACACCCACCCCAAACCGGACGCTAGCTCTTGTCTGGTTTGGGGAGGGTGTTACACTCTGCTCTTGCGGTCATGACTGACTGACTGTGGAACCCGAACCTGAACATACCCTTGCCTCGGCCAACATTTCTTTATTCATTAATTTCTTCACTTTAGCTCTGTTCACTTTATCCTTTTCACACATAACACAATGTCACCATAAAATTTACTACTAGGAAAATTAAGAGTTTACGATAATAGCCTACATTAAGAATTGATAATAACCTGCTATAAACTGCAATCCTTTAAGAGATCGGATTTATAAACCGCCACTTCGCCAAACATATCTGATTCATGGTTAGTCACTTTAAAAGAAAAAAAAACCAATAGCTTTCGAATGTGACTCTAGCCTAGTCACCACTAGATAATGTAGCTGCAAACACTTTTAATTTAACTACTGGAAAAAAAAGGCAAAAGACGCTTCCAATATTTACTGTTCAATGTTTCACTTGTAGCCTATTTCACTTGTACTACAGTGAAATGGTGAAAGTCAGACCGACACTGACAAATAGCATATATCATGTGATTATACCCCTTTGGTCTTCTGGTTAGCGTCAAGCCTTAGTATTGCGAAAGCCATGGGTTCGTACCTCGCCCGGTTGATATTAAAGTGTAGTTTCATTTTGGACTCAAACAGTGTGCACACGTTCTGGTTTTCTCATGCAAGAATGTTTTTTCA
This sequence comes from Synaphobranchus kaupii, assembly GCA_029718625.1. NCBI lineage: Eukaryota > Metazoa > Chordata > Actinopteri > Anguilliformes > Synaphobranchidae > Synaphobranchus > Synaphobranchus kaupii. The sequence continues at coordinate 23,444,110 of CM056381.1, forward strand.
TTGCAAAGGCAAAGACACGTTTACAATATTAACTGTTCACTTGTAGCCTGTTAAACAATTCAGTCACTGGACACCACGACAGTAATGCAATAGGCTAGCTAACGTTATGGGAACAGGCATCCCATGGCCATTTGTCAAGCAAAGAAAAAAGTTTAAACGCAGAATATCATCCGGTTAACATCGCGTTCTTGCATTAATGTAAAAATGCCATTGCCTACATGTTTTAATCTCACACAAATGCCGACAAAAATATTTGTCTGTATGGAGCGTGCTGTCAATTCCGCCGCGGTCTTGTCTGACTCACTGTGGAATCAGAACGTTCAACGCTCGCCCTCGGCCAACATTTCTTTATTATGTCTTCATTCATTTCTTCACTTCAGCTCTGTTCAGTTTATCCTTTTCACACATAACACAATGTCACCATAAAATTAACTACTAGGAAAATTAAGAATTTACGATAATAGGCTACATTAAGAATTGACGATAGCCTACTATAAACTGCAATCCCTTAAGACATCGGATTTATAAACCTCCAATTCCCTAAACATATGTGATTCATGGTTAGTCACTTTAAAAAAATTACTATAGCTTCCGAACATTTCTCTAGTCTACGGTACTCTGCAGACAATGTATCTTACTGCAAACACTTTTAATTATAATTATAATCAGAAGAATAATCTCTGGTAGGCTACTTTCTTAGTTTCTTGCTGGCTAAGATTCCTGGGAAATATGCATGGTCCAATTAAGCTTGTTAGCCAACGTTAGTTTTGCCAGAGAAACGTCAGTCAGCTGCTTGTCAGGAAGCAGGTACAAGCTAAAAAGGTAGCCAACAAGCTTTTTTTACCTTCGAAAAAAAAACTGCGAAGGTATTATGCTGTGCTTATGAAGTTCGGCAACTCGTAGCCCAGACATGGAAGCTTGCAGTTACGCATCCAACAAGCCAGTGTTGAATAGCCTAACATTATTTCTATAGAAAAGTAGGTAATATGCCTATTTTACAACTGTATTTCCATATTTTAGGATGTATGTATTTCTTTCAGCTACAATGTGTATGCGTCTAGCCTATTGTACATGCATGTCTCCATATAGATTTGCAGGGCTCGAAATTGCGACCGTTTTGGTCGCATATGCTCCCGAAATTTAATCTGTGCGACCTCGAAATATAATTGGGAGCATTTGTGCGAGTGCAAATAATTGTTCTGGTGCGACCTTTTTTTCTCTTCTTTTTTCCCCCCCAGTCGAACGTCCCTTTCTCTGTACATTCGCTAGTTAGTACATTCAGTATGTGCCTTGTGAGCTGACAGTAACCATTCTAACCAATCAAACGTGAGCTTGACGTTCTTACCTTTAATGCTGATTTTAGATTGGTTAAGAAACCTTCAATCACTCCCTTTCACGGCACTCCACTCTCACGTGACACAGAGAGCTAACGCGTTAACTAATGTTACCTGAAGACAAAAGTTTATTATCAATTTATTAACGTTACCTAACTGGCTAAATTGGTAACGTTAGCTAGCGTTATCGAAAGCTAACAATATGAAGCGAACGATTACGGATTTTTTTAGTAACGTTAACGTTACTAAAAACGTAACAGATGCAGTGGCGCCGGAATCATTTCAAAAGTGCTTGCATAATATGAATGAAAAAAAAAACATTTTTTTTCATTCATATTATACTATATATATATATATATAGGCTATATATACAAAACCGTGTGCAAATTGTGAAAAAAACAGAGGAGGCATCCGCGCACATGTACACTTGGGTTAGGCTATACAACATCTGCACGCAGTCTTTTACTGGAATATGCGGGACATCATGTTGATTTTTCGAGGCATTTGTGAGAATCGTATACCCTATATTCAAATTATCACATAAAGCCTAATAACGTACAGGAATCAATTACCATGCACTTTACTTAGGTCTACATCATTTAGATGTAGCTTTCCTGAATGTAGCTATGGCAGAATTTAACAACAAACAAGTTTGCAAGCAATACGAGGAGTGAATAAGCCTGTGCTACATATTTTCCTTTAAAACAGTTCATGAAGGAAGTGGATTAATAGGCTACCCTTTTAGTATTCTCAGTTTAGCGCTATGGCTAGGTTGACGTTGTTGTCCCGAAGCTAGACTATGCTTGTTAGTAGAGATCTTATTAAAAGACTAGGCTACTAGATTCATTCTCTTGGGCTATTAGCTTTTATTCTGGCATATATGCGATCGCTTATTTAGGACATTATTAACAAGGGCGTTTACTTTCTGTTCTGTTTTTTTCGTGGTTTTGAGATAGATGTGCGCTGCTGACTGAACACATCCACGTTACTGATTGCTTGCTGCTCCTCGGCGGCTGCGGCAGCGTTACTGTTCTGTAAACTCGTAGGCCTAGTTTAGGTTCATTGACAAAGTAAGCTTGTATCTTGTAGGGCTACATTATGAATTCTGACATTAGCTAATCAATTATACAATCACATAGCTTAAGCTACAGTGTGCGAATTGATAGGGGAATATGATAAAAAGAAAAGGGTAGGCTATATAGCCTATTAAGTTACTTCCATTATGCATTATTGTAAAGTGGTAGCTGAGCTACCAAAGCTCACTCCTCATATTGTTTGTTGTTAAATTATACCATAGCCAAATTCAGAAAAGCTGCATCTAAATGCTGTAGACCTAAATAAAGTTTCCGGCACTTTATTAGCCTAATTTTAGGATAGGCTACGATTCTCAGAAATGCCTCGCAAATCAACGTGATTCAGAATCAGAAATCAGAATCAGAAATTTGTTTATTGCCATTGTACTTACATACTAGGAATTCATGACGACGTCAGTAGTGCTTAACCACATTACAACATTGGACAGGTGCAAGGACAGGACTGGACAGTGCAAGACAGGACTTATAAAGTGCAGTAATACAAAGTGCAAATCACAGTGCAAATTGGAACAGTGCTGTAATCAGTCCAGTGCAAAAATTTTGCGGGGGGAGGGGGGGGGGAGTCAAAGGGGGACACGAGCCATGTTGATTAGGCTGGTGGCCGTGGGGAAAAAACTGTTGGTAAAGACGAGTGTGCATGAAGGTTAGGCTGTGTCCCTTCTATAGGCTACTATTGAGTAACGTTATGATAGTTGAGTAGGCCTAGCCTACACTGGATGAGAACGTTAAGCAGGCGAAATGTTCTCTAAATGTAGTGTGCTTAAAATCCACAAATAATATACTTCCGAGTTTTCGCTGATAATAGTAGCCTATGGAGGATATTTTTTTTGCATACTGCATGTCACTAAACAGTATACAGTAGCCTAAGCAGTATACAGTAGGCCTATGCTATTACACAGGATGCAGACCATTCGGACACAGCAATGCACACAGTGAATGGAGTTTTTGCTTCCGGAACCTAAGCCTCACGTTTCCACTCTATGCAGCCTCGCAGTCTACATAATTGCAGCGGGTGCCGCCTGAAATGAAACAATGCTGTGCTACATTGTAGTTATTTTATCTCGTCTATCGCCCCAATAATGTAACTAAATGGAGCAACATTGTTACCCCGCCCACTGATTGCCGTATTCAACCCGATACAACAAAATATTGTTGGTGCTCCTTACATTTTGGTGGGTGCTCCTAAATTTTTGCTGGTGCTCCTAACTTTTTGAAGTTGGGAGCACCAGTGCTGCCAAGTAAAAAAGTTAATTTTGAGCCCTGATTTGGTTAATTAATTTACATGCTTCTTCATGATCCATAGTTCAGGTGGTGCTGTTCATTGTATTCCATTAGACATTAAATACAGCTCATCTACAAACTCTTTTAATGTAATTGTTGGAGAAATCTTATCATTCTCGTCAGTAGAGGGTGTTATGGTTATGCGAATGTCTGCATGCATTTAATTGGACTGCATGTAGGCTACTATTCTGTATGCATGTCTCTCTCGATGTCATTATCTTCATGCATTGTTCATCATTAGTTACCTACCAAAAATAAGTGATATCTGAACAAAAACGTCTCCGACATAAAAAAAGCCAAGTTACTCATGCATAGCCTGAGAAACACAGGGCCAAGTTGCATTAAATAATTTAAGAAAGTTTGGATAGCATTGCTTTGGAATAGTGCTAGTTCATTTAGTGTGAGCTACGATAGGCAATATTGCTAGTTGTAACTTGGCCACATTTTGATATCAATACTTTTATAGGCAGGCCTAGTTTTTGCAAGTTGGAATTAAGGACTTATAGACAGCGCTCTGTAGGCTATGCGTGAGTAACTTGGCTTTTTTTACGTCAGAGACGTTTTTGTTCAGATATATATACAGTACCAGTCAAAAGTTTGGACACACCTACTCATAGAAGGTTTTTTTTCACCCCCCAATTCCCATAGAGATCCATTCAAATGCAGAGAGGTTATAGTATTGCTTCTAAGAGTACCTGGAAATAAGATATCAGGAGTCTTTTGATATCCTTTTATACAGAATCATGACGGCATCACCTGCTTACCTGTGGAATACCTGTTTACCACAGAAGTTGTTTGAGAGAATGGCAAGAATGTGCAAAGCCATTATCAAGGCAAAGGGTGGCTACTTTGAAGAATCTAAAATATAAGACTTTTTAAAATTTGTTTAACACTTTTTTGGTTTTTGCATAATTTAATTTGTGTTATCTCATAGTTTTCATGTCTTTACTATTCCAAAATGTGGAAAACTGTAAAAATAACGGGAAAAAACCAAACATACCACTAACGTTAGCTTATATCTGTGTGACCGTAAACATAGCCAGCCATGCATCCAGCTAACATTGACAGAGTTATAAAAATCCACATGAGCTGGTTCAACAATTTGCAAACAATAAATAAATTGCAAACGTATACATTAGCTGATCAACTTACAGTGTAGGACTCATCGTCGCTTGTCATTGTCAAAATAGAATAAGCTCGTCTCAAAATATGTTGCGCTCGGCTATATTTTATTTAATTGAGAGCCCTTCAGTTTACAGCTGCCTGATTTCTCTCTCCTCTATCTCACCTTGTTTGTCCCTGAGGACATCTCTGGCAAAACCTCTTCTTATAATGGCATCCCACTATCTTCCAACGCTCGGCGGTAAAACTAAATTACTTTTTGATAGCCTTAGAGCATCAGGAGCACAGATTGAACACGGTCGTCGCCTGTGCAGGACTATTCTTTTAATTCAGCTTTAATGAATATGGCCAGATCCTGGTCCAATTCCTCCGCTGTTTGAGCTTGACATTTGAATTACCATTCAAGTTTTGGGCTTTATCTCAGCTTCGTCTCTGGCTCACTAATTTCTTACAGAACACAGTGAAATACGTATTCCAACGCATGACCTGGATGTCTAACCAGAGGGTTATAAGAAGAATGGAGCACTGCTCCCGTACCTGTCCTTCACCAGATTTGGTTCTGTTAAAGTTAAAACCTGGCATAAATGTTTCTGCGGTTGTGGGTGGTGGTTGTATGTTCTTCAGCCCATATGGCTGTTATGTAAGTAAAAACAAAGCTGTACATCCATATAAATTGTGTGTACATGCTTGTTCATAATTAGAGAACTGAAGGTCTGCTTGTCCGATTGCTGAACTCCTCCTTGTCTAATCAGAGAGCTCCGTCCACGGGGGGCTACTGTTTCCCGTGTGGATTTGATTTTGTGTCTTTGACCCTGTTCCCTTCAAATCTACTTTGACTCTCATCTAGCCCTTCTAGTTTGTTCTCTGTATAGTAACTCCAGTTAGTTAGGGTGAACCCAGATGGATTGTTATCCTTCCGTCGGGACACCAATTTTGCGTTGTTATTTTTCCTTTATTGTTTCTGAAGGTGACTCGGGGTGGAAATCTAAATCTCTATCGGGGTACACTTTTCTCTTCGTCTCAGTCCGCAAACTCATTTGTTCAGAAGTTCAGAGTTTGAAGCTGCCCCATACCCGGCAAGCCTTTGAAGACTAGATTGGTTGTAGATAGTTTTGGTTAGGTAGTTAGGGACTGGAGTTGCTTGCTCGTTTTTAGTACCCATTTGCCATTCATTTTCCAATTACCTTCATTTACTGTTATGATCTGATCTAGACCGGGTCCTAACACCAAGAAACCCATGGCTAGCAACAGCTAACAGCACTAGCCCACATAATGACATTGTTAACATTTGTCCACTCTATAATTATCCACATAAGCACAAGTCCTATTCCGTTTATTTTGCCAAAATACCTTTGCTTGTCTTTCTTAAACAACGATTCAATGCAATGTGCTGACATTATGACAAAATAGCAATGATAGTTATTCAGAATAGTGACAGACACGGGAGTATTTTACCCCTCGCTGGCTCCGCCTATGTGCCTATGATGTGTTACCGACTGTATCTGCGCCAGCACCTGGATGTAGATGTCTAAGCCTATCTCAGTAGGTTAAAATATACAGCTCAATCTGGTGGACAATTCAAATCATTACATTTTCTCAGAAAGAGGGTTACAACGTTAGGCAAACCAAAATAAAATTAATCTTTTTAATTGTTAAGCTTGATTGAGGTGAATGTGTAATGAAGAATAATCGATCATTGATTAGTTGTTAACATCCTGAGTAGAGGGTGTGATAAAACTGAAACAAATGAATGTGAGGAATTACGTATATTATGGTTAACCCCTGGCAGTCTGACCTCACGGAACAGACAGAACTGAGCCAGCAGGAATGTGCCAGAGGCAAACGTACACTCTTCCTGCTCCAATAAAGCTTTACTGTTCAGTTGTCAGGAGCCTGCATGTACCATTACTATATACTCTTCCTCATTAAGGCTCAAACAAAGAGAGCGGCTTTATCGAAGGCGATTACTCTACTCACAGCAAGTGGACTTGTCATGAGCCGCTTTGTTATCGGGTGGGGTGGGCTCTGGAGGGCTCCCTGCAGTTGGAGGATGGCAGCAGATCTGTGGAGCATATTAGGGGGGATGCTGCATGGATCACTGGGTAAGTAGGGTATCCACATGGTCTTAGACAAACATGGACTATCCTGTCTATTAAAAAAGAGCATGGAGTGCACTGTTTCAACTCCCTCTTGTGTACAGTTTTCATACCGCAGAGTTATCTAGCTGAAATGTGCACTTTTGGGTTGGGAGGATGCCTTGCTGCTCTTCTGATTTTAAGAGGATAATGGGCTTCCTGGCCTGCTCTTACCCAGTCCTGATATGTTCAAGGTAGGTGTATTCATTGCTTTGTCGTCGGTGATGTGAGAGTACAATCAACTGGGTGAAATTCTCCTCAGTTTCACATTTTACACCGTCTTAAATATTAAATAATACAGGACGCCGTGAAGAAATGCACGCTCCTATTATTCAAGGGGCCACAATGATCATGGGTTAAAATTATTTGGAGCTTAAGAACATAGGAACGTTTGATCATTAGGCTAGGCCATTCAACCCAGCTAGGCTCATCGTTTTGACATTTATCGTTTGCTGTCTAGACAGCATCCCATATCAAGCCTGGCCTTGAATGCTCCAAGGTTCTCTGCTTACATTATAACCTGGTAAGCTATTTAATTCTGGGTCAAATATGTTTTTGTATTCCATATGATACTGTTAGAATCATATAGATCCCTCAGATTTTGCTAAAAAAATTTGTCACTATGCAAAACTAAACAATCCGTATAAACTACTAATTTAGTTGTAAATATTTGTGAAAATAGATGATTCTTTGTCAGTATTCAGCAGGGATTTCAGTGGTGTCTGAAGGGTTAAGATAACTTTCAAAAATATTACCCAGGTCTGATTAATAACACTGTGTGGAAGAACAAGTTCCTGAAACCAGTGTGAAATGTGCCTTTAGTTTAAACCTATGAAATGGCCATGTGACTAGTTTCGACCTATGCCCCCGATTTCAGAAGCTTCAAGGTAATTCTCTGCTGCCTTTCCTCATTTCTGCTCTTATCTCTGAAGGTTGGGGATTTTCCTCTGTGCTGCGCTGCCATTCGTGCAGAAATAGACACTGGATCCCAGCCCACATTGTGATTTTTGCCAAGCTGCTCCAGCGGAGCCCACGCAAAACACCCACTGGCTCCCTTTCATTTCAGATCGCTGTATTTATTTAGCACGTCAAAGCACAATATTAGTTATTATTTAAAAAATTTAGAAACTTAAGACGGTAGGATAATCAAATCCAAAGCTAATTTAACAAGGACTTCATTTTTCTAAGACGTGGGCAGGAAGCACATATTTTAAAACAATGTAATTACTGTACAATTAAAGCCCCGGGGAACAAAGCCGAAAATTGTTAAAATGTATGTGTGATATCAGGCGAGTGTGTTATTAAGCATCCACCAAAGTTTAAATAAAGTTAAAACAGCTTAATTAGCTCATCAGACCTGTATTAGGACGGTCGGGGCGTGGTCGTAATATTGTAATGAGCAGCCTTGATTGACATTCCTCTGTCCAAGAAGACACTCGGCATCACACACAACAAAAATACAAAATAGCGGGGAGAATCTGGGTTGTACAACCATATGTGTACGAACCTACCGACACTGAATTTGACAGTGTAGGAATTCCACAACCAGATAACCCGCGTTCCCTAGCTTCACAGGTGGTGACGGAATGGTGGGTTTCAAGATACTAAGTTTCCATGTAATAATAAACCACACTTCTTAACTTTGTTATTACATTTGTTTCTTCCAATAAAGACGTGGGTATTGCTGCTAGTTAGCTAGCTAGTTGACGCTGAGTAGCTCGCATGTTGAATGCCATGGAATTGTTTAGTTGGTTACACTGGCAACTAAAGCTCCACTCCGCTCCGCTTCTGTGCGTTAAAAAAAATCAGCACCGGCAAGCGCAGCGATGAGAAGGCATATGTGACATTATTAGCTAACCAAACATTACTCCCTTAGCTTTAGTAAGTGCAGTAAGGGCTAGGGCTGTGATTGGGTTTTTGGTTGAAGTTACAGCTGTGCTGTACTGTAAAACTGCAGTGTTTTGGGCAGCTCACTCAGTACCATGCCTTGTACTGCTTTTAGAGCTATTGGTCAACACTTTAGTCTGGTCATTTTAGCTGCATACATTACTTTGAGGCACCATCTCTCTGCCTCATTACCATGGTAAGTGGTCATTTTCTCCTTTTGGAGAGGTCAGGATCCAAAAATCCAGAAAGCTTCCCATAACCAAGCAACCTACATATTTATTTAGTGCTATAGACAGTGGCTGAAGCTAGTTATGACGAGCCCCTGTGCAAGATTTTTTACGGGACCCCTCTCAGGCCGCGATCACACCTAATCTGTTGTTGCGTCTCCGTACGACGGAAGTTGTTTTCAAATGGAAGGATCCATAGCCACTACAACTATGCGTTTCATTTGCGATGCCAATGCATTGGTGTGCTTTGCAGGACAGGTGTTGTATGTGTAGCGGGTGCAGCTCGGCTAGTTCGCTAAGTAAGCACAGTGAGGTGCGGTAAAGCGAAGGCCTCGTAGCAGGTTAAGGCCAGTTTATAGTCCAGCGACAGTGTGTCGCTCGACTGAAATCGCAGAACTTTCATAAACATTCTATTGTCGCGCTACATACACTGTGGTCGTTGTCGTTCGCAAAAAGTATAAACGCACTCCAGCGACAGTTTACACTCAGGGGACAGTGGAGGAAGAAGCAGCTTTAATAGGCTAACCGACATCTCATTATGTCTTCTGCTTTAGGCTACCCCTTTTTTGTCGGAGGCCTCTGAAATAAAGTTTATAAATGTCCGTTTCGAGGGCACCGTATATTGTTTTAAATGTAATTCACTGCGTCTTTCATACACTTGTAGGATGTGGGTTTTGAACGAACAAATGTGTAGTCAAGCTGCAAATGTGTATTTGTAACCATTCACAATAGCCTAGGCTACAGACTAAAAGGCTATCGTAGGCTAAATTGTAGCATTGGAAGCGAGCTGCTTCTTGTTTTGGATTGTAACGTTCTCTCAACCTCTAGCAAAGCATCAATCGATGATATTACATCGTTATTATTATTAGGCTATTTATAATAATAATATTAAATTGTGCTCATTTATAATTATATTCACGCGCTTGCTAGGTAGGTAAGCTATGGGTAGGTAAGCCGACCCTGTGGCTGCACGCACACATTTTTCCAACAGAGAAATCTGTCCATTAACAGCTTATGTGCTAGCTAGTAAGTTGATAGCTCGACCGAAGCAGCCGCTGTCCGAGACAAACGTTACCATAACAACAGAGGCAGCGACAGGGTCAAAGTTGAATTTATTTTATGTCTCAGCGACATCTTCAGCGACCGTCGCAGCGACCACAGGACGACAGTCGCCCGAAGTATAAACCAAATGTCGCTGCGACCAGCGACATCCATGGCACGTCGTCGGTCGCAGCGACACTCTGTCGCTGGACTATAAACTGGCCTTTACCGTGACAACACTCTCTGGCGACGCAACCCTCAGGTTCAAAATAACGACGTTGCCCTTAGCTCTCCGGCGATTTTGCCTTTAGCGTTCGCTTTACAATATTTGGACGAGTGAGAGGAGCGGGATTCAAATCTCACCTTGGACTTCTGAGTAAAAGCTTCTCTCTTTGTATACTCCAGAGATTTTCTTATAAAGGGGGAGATGGGAGACTCCACGTCTTTTGCATTGTGAAAAGCGTAACGGCTAGTAGTAGCTTAGCTTGGATCGCATGCACCGTTGCTAGCCAATCGTTTCAAAGTATTGACGTCAGTGAGACTCTTCAGAGTTTTTCGACAGTCATCTACGGCATTTGGCAATATAGTATTGCACACACCCGTTAATATTTTGAAAGACAGAAAAACGACCATTTATGATATTACCACTCCATGCACCTATAGAGTGATTTGCTTACTTATCACCACCCTTACACTGAAATATCAGTGTTTACCAAAGACACATGGATGAGGAGGCTGCGATCACACCTAATCCTTCATTGCATTTTGTTTGTTCTGCGATTGCACAAAATAATGCTCTATTTTTGTGCATTCGGTCTCTCCTCCTAATGGATCTAGGTTCAAAATAACGACGTTGCCCAATCAGCTATTTCGCCTTTAGCTGATTGGTAAAGCGTTCGCTTTACAATATTTGGACGAGTGAGTGGAGCGGGGCTCAAATCTCACCTTGGACTTCTGAGTAAAAGCTTCTCTCTTTGTATACTCGTTACATATGCGTTGGATTTTTCCCAACGTGTGTTTATAAAATGCATTCTCCAACCAAACCGGATGTTGCCATTGTAGAAATAATATTTGCAATATAAGAATATAATTTTTGTTTGAAAGCTTTTAATAATCCTATTAAACATAAAAAATTCACCCTTATTTCAATTTTATTATTTAGAATTTCCCACCATAATTTTCAATTTTGGAAGTTTTAAATATCCAAGATGAGAACCAGAACACATCTGGGTAATGTTACACAAGCTGCTTGTGACGTCTATTCCTAAGCCTAGATCCATTAGGAGGAGAGACCGAATGCACAAAAATAGAGCATTATTTTGTGCAATCGCAGAACAAACAAAATGCAATGAAGGATTAGGTGTGATCGCAGCCTCCTCATCCTCAGACACATGCACGCACCGAACCATCATTTTAATCATTTTAGGTTTAGATATTTTACAGTAGATAATTTTAGGGTTGAGTCAGGCTATTGGGAAAGTAGGTCAGGGTAGACTTTAGAACCATGAACAGTGCTCAGCCCGTACAGTGTTCGGTCACAGCTGCTGGAGGAAACGTAAACAAACGGTCACCGAAACAAACAACATCCCAACTAGCTAGGCCTAGAGCTCACACAATTCAAAAACGTAAACTATAAAACAAATTTTCACTCATTTTAAGGGCATCCGACAAGCCTTGCATTGTGTAAAGTCTTCAGCAATCTCCTTCAAATCCAGAAAGTCTAACCAGTCCATCCAGTCTCTCTTGCCCAAGTTGCCCTGCTCCTCGGGTAACGTTCGTTCTTGAATCATTTTAATTTAGCAAATGGGGGCTCAGCTGTTGCGACTTTACATAAACATCAGTGCAGTAGCATACATACCTCACCGAAGGTAGATGTTACCGGATGGTGTTCTACAATAAGCATTTTCACAAGTTGGGAGACTGAGCTGTGTGTTGAGCGATCAACAGGTCCTGAACGACAGCAGTTGAGCAGGGAAGGTTAACATTACTGATATATTCCTACAGTCGAGTGGTCAGAAAGACATTTTAGAGTCACGGGTTTGGCAATTGCTTTTTAAAAAAGCCGTACACTTTGGAAACTTAGCTACCCTTTTCACCTGGTCCGTTTTGAGATCGACTTTTGTGTGTATAAGGAATTTTGGTTCGCTTAGTTGTAGCAAGGTCTCTTTTCTCACAAGCTTGTTAGCTGACCTTTGTGCAGAGGCTTAATTTGACCAATTTTCATCTGTTCTGTACCGTTCTGTTTAAAGCTTTATAACTCCAGATATCAATGTAATGCAAACATCACTGTCCAAAGCTATCCACGCTATTCAAACATGAACACAGCTTTTGTGTCCATTTGAAGCACATTATTATGTCCTGTGAGGAGGCAATTAATGAAGGGAATGATCCTTAGATAATCAATTTATTTGTCTCAGTTTACTTTCCAGTGCCAAAAATGGCCAACACAGCCCTGTTAAAGGTAATTTCTTCTTACCAACCAGTCAGACTAACAATATATGAGAACATGCACACAATTTACAGCGTCATATGAATTACTACAATTATTACTATTACAACTACTATAATTATCTCCTATACAATGGATTACTGTACGGGACAACTAGCTGCCGTGTCGTCCATTTATGTCCCTATATTAGCTATGCTGTTTCACCCAACGTAATGAATGGCTAGGCCACACATGAAATTCTACTATAGTGTAGTGTAAATTCCCAGTCTAGCCGTAATAGATTGACAGCTCACCACCATTGTCATTACTTGTGGTATACAAATCCAAGTCGTCTCAGACAGGGACTTTTTTCCAGACTCCCCATACTTTATCATGAGCCTTATGCAATCTTAGCTTATAGCCAATACCTAATAGGTTGCTAGCTATCTAGGTATCAACTAAATTAAATCAGAATAAGAGAGACTACAAGTCATTTAATTCTGAATTCAGCACCACTAATGTAAAACTCTGTGACATCATAAACAATAATAACACAACCTAGCTCGCCTTTCTGTGGCTAGCTAGCTATACTATTATGAATACAACACCATAAAACACACACGCACATGCTATGGAACGCTTAGCTATGGAATCCATGCTGTCTGCTTCAGATGAAGAGTCATGGATGTAAATCTCATCTGAATCCAGAGGACGACTACAGCATGCAGCAGTTTCAAGCACTGACAATCTTTTTGTCACTTTGACTTCGCCATTGTACAAATAAAACAATTTCTCACCGGAGTTCACTAGTGATGCGTATGCGCTCACTTGCGCAAAACCACGGAGATGCAGACGCTTAATGGCGCGTGTTGTTTTGAAATATGCTCATGACACGCACAGCTCTGACAATCGCTTCCAACTGTCTAATGCCTAATGATTATACCTCTTTGGAAAGTTTTTTACCTCTTTAGAATGTGTTCTTTTTGGATATTAAGGCTGTCAATCAATTACAATTAGTTCCAAGACATTACTACTCCCAATTTGAATTGCGTAATGTTCTGCAGATAAATTTTTGAGATTTCTCCCATATTGAAGCTTACACTGTACACCACATATAAGCAGAAAAGGCTGAAAATAACTACATAATCTTAGAAAGGACATATCTGGCTTTAATAATGCAGGTAAGGTTATGACTTTATTCCATACTTTATGTGAGATTTTCATAGTAGAAGAAAATTATGTTATGATGACAGAAATTCACAGATGTGTTCAAGTGAGCAGGCAAAATAACAGTTTAATTAACATATATCCAGGACCTTTTGTGTTTTTTATTGTTGGTGAGATAGTATAACATTTTTTGGTGGTTAAAGAAGAACTGTAACCAACTCCTAAATATATTTAAATGTCCAGTATCTTCAACCTGATTCACTCTCACTTAGATCACACTGTAGAGTGGTTGATATACTTTTATGAAATACGGAAGAAAGGTGGCACGTAGGAACTTCATATTTTGCCCGATAATAGCCCAACTCGCGCTGATGAAGACAACATACAGACAACATACTGCTAGACCACTCAAAACGTACAGTCAGAAGAGTGCAGGAGTCCTACGAAGCTGGATAACTGCACTGAGTAAAACCCAGAACAGCTCTTTTTACTTCAGTCCATGTTCCAGACTTTTGAAGGTTCCAGGTTTTACTCAGTGCAGTTATCCAGCTTCGTAGGACTCCTGCACTCTTCTGACTGTACGTTTTGAGTGGTCTAGCAGCAATAATCTCTGACATTCCAATCTCAAGCCCGAAGGTGATGACGATGTCATAAAATACACATTTTTAATAAGTTTTATAGCTCAAAGATTATGACAGCACCAACAAGCATTTAAATAGCAAAGCGGGTCACGTGCAGACAAAAATAAAATATGCAAAAAATAACAATGCACAATAACAAAGCAATGCAAAATAACATTAATGTGATCTCTATTCTTACTGAAATTCAAGCTTTCATCACACACCAGTATGATGTTCAGGTCCAGGTTCATCACACGCCAGTATAATCTTCAGGTCCATGTGCATCACACAGCAGGAACACTGGCCTGGTCCAGGAAGATAGTTCTGCACAATCTACAAGTGCATAATACAGTGCTTACATAAATAATATATTGTTTGTCATAACTCCGTAATGTTAGTACGATTCCAAAGGCCCTGACTGACACGGGCCTGCAAAAAAATTGTGCTGTAATTGTGCAGGGATGGGGTGGCCTGGGGTGGTGGGGCCCAATGTGAGATTATTTCAAAATCCCTGGCATACATTGGAATGAACCCAGCATTAGCGCAGTCTCTTTTGATTGTCTTCTCGGTTGGTTTTTAATGAGCTTGATTGAGTCAAAGGCCTGGATTCAATCAACATTCGTCCTTAACTTTGACTCACAAATAATTGCAAGCGTTTGGCGAGTTCAGCAATCACCGAAATTACCTTGTCACACTGTGTCTGTGAATATAAAGAAGGAACACTTGCATCCAGATATTTATGAGTCGCAGCTGAATGTTGATTGAATTCAGGCCTGTGCCACATTTCTGTCAGCGCTCATGGCTGTGCTGAAGTGAAGCTGCTGGCCCAGGCTTTGTGATATTGCCACTTGCCACACGTCTGTGGCGTGTTACACTCTCAACTCTGCCAGACCCACGTCTTCCAGTTTGGCCGTGAGACTGTGAGCCTGTTCATCTCCCTCAGAGCAGGCAATAAAGCGTAGTTGGAATGATCCTCCCTGGCCCTGGATGGACCCTGGAGCTTTAGCTGTGCAGCGCCCAGCCAGGCCCAGCTCCCGGAGTTTTACAGCTTCCTCTGCTTCCTGGCTCCCTGCCCGCAGGAGAAGGCTTCGGCAAACTTTACCTTTTTTTTTTTTGTTGGCGGCCTGATTTTGCTTTCTACAGGCGTTGCCATGGAAATGTATCTCGTCCATAGCCCGGGCCACTAATTTCTTCCTCTCTCCCTCCTCCTCCTCCTTACTGCCAGCATTGCACCCAAACCAGGTCCAGCCTTTCACACCTAACAGACAACATATCTCCTTGCCCTGTTTCCTCCCAGAATTCCAAGCATGGCAGAGAAATAGCTAGATAGAACCGATTTCTACCTGTTTCTTGTGGTGATGAGAGTTCACGGCACTCTCCTCTTTCCAAACAGATGGGGAATAAGTTAATACATAAAAACACGGTTCTTTCAAAAATGTTGGCATGCAGTGTGCAAATTCAGAGATGCTGCATGACTGAGAGAGAAAACAAAAGCAAACATGTTAAATGCCTGGCTGAAGAACACACAAAGCTCCTCAATGACCTGAGGAAGTAAGGTTTGCCCCTTTATGTATCACACGCTAAAAGGATTTCTAGATTTATTTCAGAGCTCTGTTGCTGTTAACATCATCAGTCATTACGTATAAGACTGATACCCTGCTCAACATAGACTCATCAAACATGCGTGAAGGAAAGTGGGCCCATCGATTAGAGATTATATTATATATCCTCTCTCTTGTGCTCAGATCATGCAAGGATTTTGTTTAAGCACTAGCATGCTTAAACACAATAGGATACAACAAGATTTGCTTGAGATGTAATGTAATACCCTCAGGTATTCAAAGCTTGAGTGTTATACAGTTAGGTTTCTTGCCACACTTTTATCTAGATAGCTAGCCCTAGCTGGGTTTTTAAAACCCAGTTTGAAATAGTTATAGTAGTTTCTTTGCTAGCAGGCTGACCATTCCAAGGCAGTGGCCTTAGCTTACTTGATAATTAATTTACACATTCTGTTATTATTAGGTTAATATTAGTATCATGTGTTTTCATGCTTGACCATTGCATATACAATTGAAGTCGTTAAAACTAATTTTTAACCACTCCACAGATTTCATGTTAGCAAACTATAGTGTTGGCAAGTCAGTTAGGACATCTACGTTGTGCATGACGCAAGTAATTTTTCCAACAATTGTTTACAGACAGATTATTTCACTTTTAATTCACTATATTACAATTCCAGTGGGTCAGAAGTTTACATACACTAAGTTGACTGTGCCTTTAAACAGCTTGGAAAATTCCAGAAAATGATGTCATGGCTTTAGAAACTTCTGATAGGCTAATTGACATTATTTGAGTAAATTGGAGGTGTACCTGTGGATGTATTTTAAGGCCTACCTTCAAACTCAGTGCCTCTTTGCTTGACATCATGGGAAAATCAAAAGAAATCAGCCAAGACCTCAGAAAGAAAATTGTGGACCTCCACAAGTCTGGTTCATCCTTGGGAGAAATTTTCAAACACCTGAAGGTACCACATTCGTCTGTACAACAATAGTACACAAGTATAAACACCATGGGACCACTCAGCCGTCATACCGCTCAGGAAGGAGACGCATTCTGTCTCCTAGAGATGAACATGCTTTTGTGCAAAAGTGCAAATCAATCCCAGAACAACAGCAAAGGACCATGTGAAGATGCTGGAGGGAACAGGTACAAAAGTATGTATATCCACAGTAAAACGAGTTCTATATCGACATAACCTGAAAGGCTGCTCAGCAAGGAAGAAGCCACTACTCCAAAACCGCCATAAAAAAGCCACAGTTTGCAACTGCACATGGGGACAAAGATCTTACTTTTTGGAGAAATGTCCTCTGGTCTGATGAAACAAAAATTGAACTGTTTGGCCATAATGACCATCGTTATGTTTGGAGGAAAAATGGTGAAGCTTGCAAGCCGAAGAACACCATCCCAACCGTGAAGCACGGGGGTGGCAGCATCATGTTGTGGGGGTGCTTTGCTGCAGGAGGGACTGATGCACTTCATAAAATAGATGGTATCATGAGGAATTATATATTATGTGGATATATTGAAGCAACATCTCAAGACATCAGCCAGGAAGTTAAAGCTTGGTTGCAAATGGCTCTTCCAAATGGACAATGACCCAAAGCATACTTCCAAAGTTGTGGCAAAATGGATTAAGAACAACAAAGTCAATGTATTGGAGTGGCCATCACAAAGTCCTGACCTCAATCCAATCAAAAATTTGTGAGCAGAACTGAAAAAGCGTGTGCGAGCAAGGAGGCCTACAAACCTGTCTCAGTTACACCAGTTCTGTCAAGAGGAATGGGCCAAATTTCCAGCAACTTATTGTGAGAAGCTTGTGGAAAGCTTACTTAAAATAAAGTTGTGATCCTAACTGACCTGAGATAGGGAATGTTTACTAGGATTAAATGTCAGGAATTGTGAAAACTGAGTTTAAATGGATTTGGCTAAGGTGTATGTAAACCTTCGACTTCAACTGTATCAGGGTTATGAATGAGTCACGTATAGCTGCAGGCTGCAGGCAGCCCCTTTTGGATGTAAAGTCAGATGATGAAACTGAGGTTTTTCAACCCAGCCAGTCTTCAACATCCAGGAGATTTGCAGAAGAAATATGGACAGAAATCAGTATTTCCCTAGACAGCCCTCTTGCCCCTGAGAAAACGTGTTGAGCAGTGAATATCACCTCATAACAGCATTGCTGTGACATTGTGTGGTCATTTTCTCAGAACAGAAAGTGCACCACATGAGTTTTCATCTTGTGGAAGGTGGTTTCTTCTTCTTCTGTCACACCTTTTCAGTTTTGTAGTGATCACATTGAAACAAACAGCATTACATTGGAGTTCAAACAAAGTGATCATGTATGTCTTCTGCAGGGAATATTCTCTCTGCCCTGCTTCCACTGAAAGCCTGAGTAGGCCCAGTGGAAGTTAACAGTTGTTTTGTGTACAGCCTGGCAGTGTTTGGTGTTTAACTGTGCCTTTGTCTTCAGAGGAAAAGCTGAGAACAATTGAACCCCTCTAACTGCCTCCTCATAGCATGTAATGATAAGCTTCAAATGGACAATAAAGCTGTGTTCATTTTTGCATTGGTTGGGATAGGTTTGGATGGGTTTGGATAGGATTTAATAGGTTTGGGTAAATTTTGATAGGTTTGCACAGGTTTGCATGGTTTTGCATAGGTTTGGGTAGATTTTTGGACATGTATGTCCATTCCCCTGTTCTTTTGCAAAAGCTAGAAATTCTCTAATGATATGGCGCAAATATGTTTCCAATGAGTCCAAAGAGTTTATCTTGTCGGGTATATAGCTTATATATGTATCTTTTAGATTATTCTGCACGCAATGATCCCATGAGTCCATGTTCCAAGATGGCTTCATTGTGAGTTGACCCACTTCGCTCTACTGCTGGTTTATTGTCTACTGCTTTTACCACTTTTTTTTACTTTTTCGAACTTAAGCGATCGCAGGTGATTTCACAGATCTCAAGTTGTATTATCGATATTTGACTTTTGGTAATACAAGATTGCGGGCGGACTGCTGCCACTCTCCAACCGAAGTCCCTTGCTAGCCAACCCTTCAGACGCCTGGTGGAGTGGAGTCCCTCTTATTCTGAATTAACACTCTAATGTTGATAGGGTTGTTATTCATGTCGCTACCAACAATATTCCCAGGCAAGCATCCAAGCTACTAAAATTGAACTTTAATGTCCTTTTAGGGTCTAGAATTGGCCAGGTGTTCATCTCTGGTTTTATTTCCACATTTGGCTGTGGGATGGGGCAGTTTAGTAGGCTACTGAGCCTGAACGACTGGCTCTCCTCTGCCTGTAGTGCTAACAATGTGGATTTTATTGACAATTTTAACCACTTCTGGGATTGTAGACAGGTTTTTAGTAGAGATGGTCTTCACCCAAACCAGCTTGGTGCACGGATGCTTTCGGCGAATATACTATAACCAAGTCCACCAGAGTCTCAGCGTAGCAGTTTATGTCAAGTTCTGTTTTCCTGTTATGATTTCGAAAGTTGTCACTTTACCAAAACATTTTGAATTTATTTCTCTGAAGGTTGAATTGGGACTAAATAATTATGTGGTTTTGGCAGGTATTTATAGACCACCATCTGCAGTTGAGGGTTCAATTATTAAGATAGTTGAGCTTCTGTCTCCTTATCTTGAATTTGAAGTGATAATTTTGATCTTAATCTAGACTGGTTAACTGATGCTTCAGATGATTTGGAAATCTTAATTTAACCCAGTTTATCACAGAACCGACTTGACCAAACCTAAAAAAATGTATCAAAATCTACCTTAATAGACATCATTTTATAAAATAAACCAGAGTTAATCATTGCAAATGTTTTTTATCTAGGTATTAGTGACCATGTCCATAGCCTGTGTTAGGAGTACAAAACTAAAGTGAGCACAACCACGCCTAGTTATGAGAATACATTTTAGAATCTTCAATGACCAAGCATTTCATAGTGACCTTTATCATTCTGTGAACATTCCAGATATTCAGCTGGCCTTGAGTTTCTTTGTATATACTTTTAACCAGGGCTCGAATTGTCATTGAACGTGGGGGAGTGCCGTCCCCCTTGTTAATTGAAATGAGAAAAACCATCCCCTTGTTAAGATAGGAAATTCTGTACAAGGAAATGCACTGATTCACATAAAGGAGAATGTTCTTGACTGAACACATCAGCTGTGCAGCATGACATAGCAATTACATGCAAGCCTTTAACAGCTGTGGCTGATTATGTCATCGTAGGTTTGATTTTTATTAATTAATAAATACTAATAGGGTAGCCGATACACAAAAACGTCCACACGTGAATACAAATTGATTTAGCAATGTTTTTGTGAATGCATTATCAAAGTGAATTGCAAAGTGAATTACAATTACAAAGTGGCATCTTATTTGTCATCTTATTGCTTTTTACTGTTATTTTATCATGTTATTGTGAAGCACCTTGTTACTACCTGCATTGAAAGTGTGCTATACAAATAAAGTTTATTATTATTACACTAGAGGCCTAACACAAAGCAGGATTACTGAATTAGCTGCATAACTTCACTGAGTAAAAGGTCAGGGAATCCTTGCAAAAGTACCGCCCCCAACCTATGCTAGGCACACTGTAATGCTGCGTTTGCGACATTTGGGGGAGATATGGTAACTATGAGCTCTTCCAACTTGGAAATGCCGTTCACGTCAGCTTTGAAATCTTAAATAAGTAGCCTACTTTATCCCACTTGACGTCACCAGTACGGAAATGGCCTGCAACGGCACGTCAAGCATGCTGGCGAATTATGTGGTGAAATGCAAGAAAGAAGCATATGTTCAACAAGTAACGTTAATCAGAAAAAATAACCGACTCTTGTTTATCGGATTTAAAGAATAACCGGAGGACATGTCAATAGTTGGGGGGCATATTAACTATTGTTAGTGAATAGAAATGTCACCGTGCATGGCGTATGCTACATGTCTGAAAAGAAGACAATACTAGCCTTAATACTACCAAATAAAGTGCCACAAATAAGTTAATTAATACTGTTTGCAATACATTCTCTTCATAAGTTCGGCCATGTTTGGAGGCTGTAAATTTTGAAAAAGTGTGTAACCATGAAGTCGATATGTTTGTTGAACTGAGGGTATGAAATACACATGCCAGGAACAGCTTGGATAAGTCCTTCATTTTCTTGTGCCATGTTCATGTTTGGTTGTGAACGTCAGAAGGTAAAAGTGATTACAGTTTGCCTATAATATTTCTGTAGTTTGAGGAAGAACGGCAGTGCCCTGCCTACGTCCGGCCCAGTTTCAATATAACATTGGGAAGGACAGATAAGGCTTTCTCAGTCCCCTGTGGAAATGACATCTATGTATGTGTGTGAATTGCAATGAAAGACCCCAAAAAAGAAGAAAATAAATGTAAGGGAAATTCTTGCATTTTATTACACAACCAATACACAACATGTTACAAGACTTTTCATTTATATTTCTGTCACAACAATGCCACCAATTATAAAAAGAAACATCACACATCACACAAAACATAAAATATTTACAGTATATAATTCCAAGCAGACCAAATCTGAAAACAAAACTGTGCCAGGCCTCGGAGTCAACTATCAATAAATATTACATTCAGAAAGAGACATATTAATAATATTGTAATAATAACAATTTTGGATGTCAAAGTTACTGACCAAAGAATGGAAGAAGGTGTTTTCCACCATGTGCGATGAAATATCTCAACCCCTAATTGGTCTAGAAACACTAGTAGCTATGGGACTTAGTTTTTGAATGCAACCTTCCAAAGTGTGGGGTGCCATGCTCAGCTGAAGGGGGTGCAGTGCGGAACAGCCAAACCCCATCGATAAACGGGGAACCCCAATGCCTGAGCTCATCACTCACTTTCTTGAATCTCCTGTCACCAGCTGGAAAACGCAGGAGAACGGGAGGACAGCTGGTCACAGGCGAGTAATTTCCAGTCACCAGCAGGGCGGTACATTGTTTACATTGTGATTAAACCTTCTATAAATCATATATCACACTGCTGTCAAGTGACTCTCCGGTGCCTGGCTGTCAGCATTACTATCCACTGAGTCAGTCAGTGGCACAATGTCCATTACAGTTTCTGGCACAGAGCTAATCCACAGGGAGGTGAATGTTTAGGTCTATCACTAAAAAAAAGCCCTTAATGGAGTCCTTCACTCACATGTGAAATTCTGTGTCAAATGTGACATTAGATATGATATCACTCAATTTAGTACTGTTAAAACAGAGTTAGAGGCTAATGCTATGCTGTATAGGTTATAATTTTTGTTCACCAGTACTTTATATGTTTGAATTATTCACTTATAAACAATGTTATCAAAAACATTTTCTCATCAAAAAAACACATACACATCCCATTCCTGTCTATTAGGCCCATATTTATCTACGTATTCTCCTATAGTTCTGAATCCATGGGGACTTATTGATCATTCACACCTAGATTTGTAAGGAAAGAGTTAATTATTGTTAGAATATTCTGTACATCGACGTAACTTTTAATGATGAAAATGTCCTTGAACAAGTCCTATGGTCCATCAAATTGTTTTTCCTTTTGGAAGTGATTCAGTTTCACTTTGCAGATGTTTTATGAAAAAAAACATGAGAATCAAAGTGGGATTTCTTTCCCAATTTAGAAAAAAATGAACGGGTGCAATAATTATATGAAAGTATGTCCTGAAGCAGTGCAACAGATTATAATTACTCAGTCAATTACTTACTGTCATTTCTATCCTTACTCATTTTTAATATCACTCACCTCACTATCAATACCTCCTTCTGGTGCTACTGGGCCTGCTTTGGCCTGGGAGGTGGACAGTAATGAAAGCCCTGACTACGTAACTACAGTTGAAGTCGGAAGTTTACATACACTTAGGTTGAAGTCATTAAAACAAATTTTTAACCACTCCACAGATTTCATGTTAGCAAACTATAGTGTTGGCAAGTCAGTTAGGACATCTACTTTGTGCATGACACAAGTAATTTTTTCCAACAATTGTTTACAGACAGATTATTTCACTTTTAATTCACTATATCACAATTCCAGTGGGTCAGAAGTTTACATACATTAAGTTCACTGTGCCTTTGCATTTTTTATATTTGGTCACATATCCTTTGCATGCCATGACCCAACAACATCAAAAGACTCTTGATATCTTATTTTCTGGTACTCTTGTAAGGGGGAGTGTAAGGTTCGGAGAACCAAACGCGACCGATAAGGATTTCTAAAAGCGTACGAGAGATAGGCCACAAACGCGGAAGTAGCCGCACCAGGACTGAGATAACACAGGATCGGGAGCAAAACTTCCCTAGCACAAGGCAAAGCAAAGCAACCTCCAAAAACTGAGCCGATCTCGATAAACAGCGAGAATAACTAACAAAAGAACCTCACACACTAAATAATTAGGCGTAACAAGAGGTGGTGAAACAAAACAAAACTCGATAAAACGAGTGAAGGAAAAGAACAGAAAATAAAACCTGTTATCCAGAGCACTAGTGCCGAAAGAGCTGAACACAAAAATTAACAGGTTCCAAGAATAAAGGATAAAGAGAAAGATTGGAAATAAATGAGAAAACCAATCTAATCTACTCTAACCGGACTTGCCGTGTTTCTTATTCATACGAACCAGAAATGTAGCGACCAAATTTCCTATACCCACCGACTTCGTTGTCAACATAGCAAAGAAAATATCGAAGTGAGGAAATGTGGAAGTACCGAGGCATTTATAGCCGGCAGGAATGCAACACAGGTGCAGGGAATAATTGCCGGGCAAGATACAAAGACCGAAACGGAGGCGGAAAAAATCCGATAGGAAAACCGAACGCAGAAACCACAGAGGCTGCCAATAACCATGACAGGACCCCCCTTCAAAGGGACGGCTCCAGGCGATCCCTCAGCCTTGCTTCTACGGAAGTCCCTAATAAGTGCAGGGTCCAAGATGTTCCTGGAGGGGACCCAGCAGCGCTCCTCAGGACCATAACCCTCCCAGTCCACCAAAAACTGGTAGCCTCTGCCCACATGCCTCTCAGCCAAAATGCGCAGAACGGTATACACTGTGCCTCCCTCCAAGAACCGGGGAGAAGGCGGCGGCTTGTCAGCTGGGACGAGAGCGCTAACGAGCACCGGTTTCAAGCGAGAGACATAGAAGGTGGGATGGATGCACATGGATGATGGCAACTGAAGGCGCACAGTGACCGGGTTGAGTTTCCAGATTATTTTAAAAGGGCCTACAAACCGAGGCGCGAGTTTAAGAGACTCAACTCACAGAGGTAGGTCCCGTGTAGAAAGCCACACCCATTGCCCCACTCGGTAAGAAGGGGCAGGCCGACGATGTCTGTCAGCCACAGCCTTTTGTTTAGCCGAAGCGCGTAAAACAGAGGAGCATACGCGCCTCCAGGCCGCTTCACATCTGCGAACGAAAGAAGTGGTCTCTTCCAGGATGACAATGCCCCCATCCACAGGGCACGAGGGGTCACTGAATGGTTTGATGAGTATGAAAATGACGTGAATCATATGCTATGGCCTTCACAGTCATCAGATCTCAACCCAATTGAACACCTATGGGAGAATTTGGACCGACGTGTTAGACAGTGCTCTCCACCACCACCATCAAAACACCAAATGAGGGAATATCTTTTGGAAGAATGGTGTTCCATTAGAGTTGCAGAGAGTAGAATCTATGCTAGACTAGAGGGAAGAATCTATGCCAAGGCACATTCAAGCTGTTCTGGTGGCTCGTGGTGGCCCAACACCTTACTAGGACACTTTATGTTAGTTTTTCCTTTTATTTGTCACCCGTCTGTATATACTGTATATGTGTGTGTGTGTGTGTGTGTGTGTGTGTGTGTATACAGTGCCCTCCACAATTATTGGCACCTCTGGTAAAGATTAGTAAAAATACTTTTTGGTGAATTAGCTTAATCTCACACTGAAAAATTTAGAAAAATCATCAAGAAATTATTATTTTTAACAAAACCACGTGCGCCACAATTATTGGCACCCCTAGAAATTCATATGAACAAAATATAACTGAAGCATTTTTTCCATTTATATTTTACTTTTAAAATCAGAGTGTTTAAGAACTTTCAAGCAGTAATCCATGACTTCCTGTTTCACAGCGGTATAAATATGAGGTGACACAGAGGCCATATTCCCTTATTCATACATCAACATGGGAAAGATAAGAGAACACACAAATCAAATGAGGGAAAAGTGTATTGAGCTTCATAATCAGGGAATGGCTATAAAAACATAGCTACTCACCTGAAAATGTCCATATCTACCATTAGGGCAATACTTAAAAAGTTCAAAGCAACTGGAACTGTTGCAAACTTGCCTAGAAGAGGACCCAAGTTTATTTTGCCCCCACACACAGTGAGGAGGATGGTAAGAGAGGCAAAAAAATCCCCAAGGATCACTGGTTTCCAAAACTACCATTAGACGTCACCTGCCAATAAATTATTTGGAAGGCATGCCAGAAAAAAGCCTTTTCTGTCATTTCACCACAAATGTAAGTGCCTGGAGTTTGCTAAACGCTACTTGAACTTTGACTGGAACCATGTTCAATGGTCAGATGAAACAAAAATTGAGCTTTTCAGCAAGCAACACTCAAGGTGGGTTTGGCGTAAAAAAAAAGGATGGCTATACCGAAAATAACCTGATCCCCACTGTTCAGTATGGTGGAGGTTCCGTGATGTTCTGGGGCTGTTTTTCCTCCAATGGCCCTGGGAACCTTGATAGGGTACATGGCATCATGAACTCCATGAAATACCAGGAAATTTCAAATCTTATTTTGCCTTTGCTTGTAAAAGCTAACATGAATATTTTATTCTTCCATGATTTTACTCTTTTGTGTTGACCTGCATCATTCAAAAGCTATTTTTCATAAGTCTGTATATTGCTATTGCCGAGGCATATGCATATTATGCATACACACATGAGTGAGTGTGGCTCATTGAGAAGCATTCAAGAAATCACACACGCCATTTGGCCCCCCACTGGTAAAAGGAATACCGTCACATGCATGAGGACTGTTTTCAACACCAGACTGGCTGGGACGGTAGTAATGCAGAAGCACAGCACTCAGCTGCCTTTAATTCAATCTTTCCATTTATTTTAGTGGCTCCTAACAACTGCTAATTGCTTGGATATTGTTACATATAATTTGTTGTGTTGTGAGTGCTTAAGTCATTAGAAACAACATAATGCGTATTTAACAGATGACCGGTTTTCCATGCTGGAGAGGCATATGGATGAAGAGGCCCTTGGCTGCAGACACATTAGTTGCCACAGGACTTGGATAAATGTCAGTTAGTCTGAGGAAAAACTTTGCACTCGTCTGCTTTCCCTCTTTTGAACAGGCCTTTTTCGACTTCACGGGCAAATTGCAACTCAATAGCTGTATTCATTTAAATTCTGAGTACATACTCGAAGCCATAACTGTGAGGAGATTTCTCACTTTAGAACATCAGAAGCAGAGTTGTGCTAGACTGGCCACATAGACTGCGGGAGCTTTAACTGCGGGGTTGTGTAGCTTGTGAGTATTTATGTTCTACTGCAGTCCCTGCCCAACTGGTGTTAACTAAAGAGATAGATGTACCGCCAATCTATCTGGGTTTTGGTTAAAGCATACTGCATCAAATGCTTGCTTCTGTGGCTGTCCTACAAGGTCCGGTAAATCAGCACCATCGATTGCAGTCTGGCCTTTAGGGACTCTCTTGGCACTCTATGTGCATTATAGCTTTAGTACCAGACAGCATGTACTACCATTAGTGCATCAGTACAGTCTGCTACCCACTGGTCATCTAGTATGTATGAAAGGACTGGACGCTGCTTTATTGACATGTCTTTCTGGTATCATTCTCCTGCTGTCCTTAATGCTAAATGTGCCGTTCATCTGAACTGCCAGCTCTCAGAAGCTCGTAACTGGAGTGGGATGGGGCTGGCGGGGGGTTGCCATGCTCCAGCACAATAATGGAGGGACGGAGGGGGGTTCCTTTGCACTGGTTTGGGGAGTCCGAGTGCGTTACCCCTTTCGCTATTGTGGGGGTATGCATTAGCCATATTTTCAGCAACTTTCTCTACTTTGAAGCCTCTTTTTAGCAGTAGCGTCCTGGCATTTTCACAAGCTCTCATAATCCATGAAAAATATAACGGCTTGCTCCTTGCATTTTAATTCAACTGCTCCTTGAAATTGTTGAACATTGACAACCTCATAAAATAATTAGTTTTTTCTCATTTACTCTCTTCTGTAATAAGCATTTTGGTCGAACACAGTTGAGCTGGTGGACTGTTGATTAGAGTGAGAAAATTAATTAAAATGTTGCTAAAAAAATTAACAAAAGTGACCGAAGACCATTGGTTGCCTTTGCATGGCATTGGAGGGTTGGAGATTAAAATGTGTCCATGCTTGATTGTTTCTTAACAAGTCACTCAACAAACAGTATCTCACCATATTGCTTTTTTGAGTTTCCTGTTTACAGCGTGGAGACTCCAGGCCCTTGCCTTGTACCCAATCCTGATCACATTGTTATCATGACAGAACATGAAGGAAAGAGACTATCCACCTCAAAATCTTCCAAATACAAATATCTGCCCCTCACTATCAATATGCTTCCACGACCAGGTTCCCTCTTTGCAAGCTCCTCTTTGACGATGTCCGATTCTGTCAAAACCAAACTTGCTTGTGTAGATATGCCAAGTCTGCTTGATTCCTCTGAAATCACAACACAAATTATCATGCATTACTGAAATAATCATCAAGCATTTGTTCAGTTCAGCCATTTCCGGAGCATAGTACAAACTTTTGCACATTTATTTATCAGTGTCATGCTATTCATAGTTAATAGATAGAGCCTACCACATAATAGTTCTCATAACACATATTATCTGATCACTATTATTGAAAATCCATATGTTAATGAATGGCATTAATGTCCATAATTGCGCGTGGCAACCAACAAACACTGCGCCTTACGTAACAGGCACAGCTGTCATATGAGCTGCCACATGCTGTTAAAATGTTTATGCCATCTTAATACGAGAAAGATGAAAGATCTGAATTATCTTCTCTAATGATGCACTTATGTGTAAATCGCTATCAGCATCTCCCTCTGTGTAAGGAGGAAAGCCCATTACATTATTCAGTGCTGTTACATTATGCTGCTGTTTAGCTGTCTGCCACGCATCACCAAAATGCATCCCATAATAAGTGCATGTCTGAACGTCCTCATCTGCTCGCAGGCAGGCCAATGCACGCCTAATTGGAAATTATTTCAACACCAGTCGGTAAATCCCGGCCTTCTCCTGCTGTAAAACACACTCTAATGACCCTCTGTGTGATGTCGTTTTGATCGCAGGACTGCAAGGCTCTGCGTGAAAGCATTAACTATTCGCTCATCTCGTTATGCTCCCAGACTGACGACAGCAATTAAGCGTTAAACAGGATTATCTGTTATCGTCGGTGACCAAAACACTCACCGGAGTCTGAAAAGGCTGCGGGGAGAACTTTGGCACTTAGCCTTCTGTGACGATCACCACGGACCGCTACGGGCCCACGCAGGGCTTCTCCTGATTCACACATCATTAAAGAGGTTCATGAAAGCATGTTGCCACTGTGTTGCTGCTAAAAAGTCCAACATCTCACCATGTGTTGTGGAATGACCTTGCGGAGGTGTAAAAGCCAATGACAGCTACTCAGAGACATCATTGCCAACAAGGTATGGTTTATTGCTTTCGGACAGGTGGAAATAAACGACTATGGGCCTGATTTACTAAGACTTTTAGCACATGCAAAACCTTTTAGCATACACAAATTTAATAACGCAACCAATGATTGGTGCAAAACAAATACCGTGACCAATCATTGGTCATGTTATTGGTTTTGTGTGTGCTAAACAGTTTTGAACATGCTAAAGGTGTTAATAAATCTGACCCTATATGTCCAGTCTTAATTAGGTGGAGAAAAAGCTGATCATCAAGTGCATATACAGTGCCCTCCACTATTATTGGCACCCCTGGTAAAGATGAGTAAAAAGGGTGTAATGGTGGTGTGACGTGTGAGGTAGGAGGGGCCAAATGCAGCAAGGGGATTCATTAAGCACTAAGGCCACTAAGACGGGAAACCCCGTAATTAAGGGAAGGAGACAAGACAGGGAACACACGTACAAAAGCTACTAACCAGCTGTCACACGCAAATGAGTAGAAGCGCAAACGCCAGGTTTCTCAGTAAGAAAACCAAACAAGGCTAATGGAACAAAGCACTGGGCTCCCATACTTCTACGAGCAAAGTGACTAAGAAAGAGCCAGAAATAATAAATGCCCTGCCTCGGTAACGAGACGCATAAGAACAGGCGAGTAGCATAATGGCACAAATAACACACACCAAACGTACCGAAGCTACTAACCGGCTCACTGTCACACGCAATGAGTAGAAGCGCAAACATCAGGTTCCTCAGTAAGAAAACCAAACAAGGCGAATGGAACAAAGCACTATTATGGCACAAATAAAACACACAGCCAACAAACACTGCAAAATAATACAAGATAGTATACGGGGAGGTGAAAGGAACAGAGATCTAACGTTCCAAGGCTACTCTCAGACTCGCAGGACGAAACAGAACTACAGTTCCGAACAAAATCGGCAAAGCTCCATGGACGGAGACAGGTACCGAAGGACAAACAGGACAGCTGCACCGGACATTTACCGGCTAAAAGACTAACGCAAGCTTAATAGAAAATACACGCCCTGCCTCTCAGAATAAATAAAGCCCTGCCTGTCAGTACGATAAAACGCCCGGTCTCTTAGTAAGAAATGACTATACAAATACACCCACAAACAAACAAAGACTCCTCTCGCTTTCGCAGAAGAAAGTAGACAGAGAGAGGAGGAAGAGACAAAAAAGGCAAAAGGTCTAGGCAAAGGAAAAAAGGAAAGACCAGGAAGCAGAGACGGAAAAGAGCCAGGGGGGAAGAGTCCTAATATATCCACAAAGTCCCACATTACTCCAATATAACCCACTGGAGCAAAAAGGGTCTCCTTAAAAAACCTAGACCTAATCATACTGGCTAAGCAATCAAAGGGCAAAATAATACCACACACAAAACAGTGCAAATAATGCCAGACAATACAAATTAATATCAAAGCCCAGAATGGAGGAAAACATGGGCTGAAATAGCTCCAAGGTAACCACGCACAGGTGTGAGGCTGAGAGAAGCCCCGCAATCAAGACGGGGCGGAGCAAACATCCACTAAAAGGGCAGCGCCCTCGCGTGGCTACCAAGGAAACCGACCGCAAGGGAAAAAAGGGTCAAAAACCATGACAAAGGGTTATAAAAAAATCACCGTTTGGTGAATTAGCTTCTCACACTGAAAAATCCAACTTTTAATTGAAGTAAATTTATTATGAGAAAAAAATCCCTCATCAAGAAATAATTATTTTAACAAAACCACATGTGCAACAATTATTGGCACCCCTGCATTTATATATAGAATAAAGTAATAATTTTTAGTATTTGGGTCGCCTTTGCATGCCATGAATGCCTGATGTCTGTGACCCAACAACACCAAAAGCCACTTGATATCTTATTTTCTGGTACTTTTAGACGATAATATAACTTCTCTCCATTTGAATGGATCTTTATGGGAATTGGGGGGTGGGACTAGATTTAGCTGTTAATTACACTGGAACTGTAAGGGGGAGTGTAAGGTTCGGAGAACCCAGGCGCGACTGCCAAGGAATTCTAAAAGTGTATATAGTAGAATATACACCACAAAAGCAGATAGCTCCGTGGCAGGAACAAATGAAAAATGGGAATAAAAACCTCCCAGCATAAGCCAAATCAAAAACAACCCCAAAAGAGGGCAAACTCGATAATAGCGAGTAATATAACAACAAAAGAACCTCACGCTCTCACACAAAGAGCGTATAACAGGAGGTCAGAGAAAAACAAAAGAAAGCCAGTGTAAAAGGGCTAGAGAAACAAAAATAGAAATAGAACTTGTTACCTTAAGCTCTAGGTGCGAAAGAGCTGAACAAAAAGATAACCAGTAGAGGAGTTTAAAGGATAAAGAGAGAAAGGAAAGAAAAAGACTAAAATAAATTTTTCTCGTAACTCTAAACCGGACTTGCTGCATTTCTTATTCGTACGAACCAGAAATGCAGCGACCAAATCCTATACCTTAGCGACTTCGTTGTCAACATAGCACAGACAATATCGAAGCACAGGAAAGCGGAAACCCTGAGCTTAGATAGCCGACAGGAAACTCAAAACAGGTGCGAGGAATCACAGCCGAGCGATAGCAAAAGTACCGGAACGGAATATGGAAAATCCGATAGAGTGACCTGACGTCACTAAAAGAAAGGACGACCGTAGAAATAACCGGAGGCTGCCAGAAACCATGACAGGAACACATGGTTGGCTAAAATGGCTCTAAGTCATCAAGGGTCTGATGTATCAATCAAGCCTTAAACCATCACTCTGCTGATAGAAATACAGTAGATATGGATGAATAACTTGAAGGGTTTCTTCTCCTGACTTATTTTTCCATAAAGTTCAATAGGAAAATTTGTCTGGAGAAACAACCCTTAAGCCTGACGCACACAGCCCGACTGAAGAAATCTAGACTCATCTCAATTGAACTGGTAGAATTCTAGAACGGTTTTGCTCAGATTTTCTCAGATTTCTTCTGGCAACCGGGGGTTGCACACTGGAGCAACTGGAAAAAACTGAGAAATTCCAACTGCCAACAGCTGACGCTGCAACAAAAAATAAGTCCTTGCTTATGTTCTACAACAATGTTTTTTAAGAAACTTGCGCTGTGCACTGCAAGTTTATTTTTATTAAAACGATTAATATGAAGTGTGACCGAATTCGAACTTCCCGGAGTTTTAAACTATTAGTAGGCTAGCTTAGAATAACATCATTAAAATCCATGTGCACCTTTAACTCAAGTTTTAATTCAAAGTTGATCTCAACAAAGGTATTTCCATGCATTGTCATTCAAAAATATTAAAATGTGAAATGTGTTTTATTACAGATAGCTGCGCAAACAGTAGGCTAGTCGTTCATTAACTGTAGTATAATTTGCCTACCGTTATGTTTTCATAACCTATCCATGAAGCAATGGACAAGTGTAACTCAGTCACCTACCACAAAATACGTTGAGCCAAATCCAATTATTAGCATCAGGACAGTTGCCAGGCTTTTGAGGATGAAAGCTGGACGAACTATCGTGTAATTTTATTACGTTTTTTACAAAGTTGACACATAGGCTACTGTGGCAGTGGGTTAGCCATACAAATGTGTCGGTACACTGCAACACTATTCAGAGCTCTCCTCGCTGCTTCCAGGTGGCCTAGGCATTCGTTTCAACAATTGCAAAAGTCAATCATTTAGCCATTTCCCGAGATTACTATAATTTACTCAAAGTTGCATACACATTGGTTGAGCAATACCAAAATCACTGTACTGATGTTTATACAGACTATTCCCAGCCAAGCGAAACAGAAAACATGAATTGTGACGCAATTCGATCGAGTTCTAATAAAATAGCGCCCGTTTATTGGCTGGAAATCTACCAGTTTTTGTCAGTTTTTAAACCCGGTGCACACTGAAAATCTGAGTCCATCCAAGACTGACTGAGATCCAACATGCCCAATCTTCAAATCTGAGAAAATGTCGACCAAAAACTGGATTTTTTCTGATTTTCCTCCGTTTTTTTACATGCACACAGACCGACTGATAAAAAACCAGTTGAGTTGAGATGAGTCTAGATTTCTTCAGTCGGGCTGTGTGCGTCGGGCTTTAAAGTGATCCATCAATATCTACTGCATATCTGGCAGCAGAGTGATGGTTTGAGGCTCGTTTGATACCTCAGACCCTTGATGACTTATAGCCATTTTACCAACCATGTATTCCATACTGTTCCAGCATATGCGATCAAATATTAAAAATGATTACTTTATTCTATATATAAATGCAAGGGTGCCAATAATTGTGGCACACGTGGTTTTGTTAAATATAATTATTTCTTAATGAGGGATTTTTTTCTCATAATAAATTTACTTCAATTAAAGGTTGGATTTTTCAAATTTTTTCAGTGTGAGATTAAGCTAATTCACCAAACGGTGATTTTTTTTATAACCCTTTTTACTCATCTTTACCAGGGGTGCCAATAATTGTGGAGGGGGCTGTATATGCCTCTCCATATTATCAACTGTGAGATGTCTTACAATTGGCAACACTGAACATGAAAATCAAAAAACATACAATGAAAACAAGTAGCCTATAATGCAAACAGTAGCTCACTGGTCATGTTGCTGTGTACTCAGGAGGTGACGGCTAGCATTGATGCTGCAGCAAAGCTTCAGTCACAGAAAATCCCATTTCATCTGGATATATTCAGCACTGCAGCGCTTTCTGTCACCAGACATTTACCTACAGGTTTCCTTTTAATAGATAAACCAGATCAAGGCTGATATTAATCTCTTCCATCACTTTTCTGTCCAAGCCAGGAATACAGACATATTATTTAAGTCCTTAATTAGTTTACTACAGTTTTACTGTTTGTTTTGTGCTGGCAGCAGCTGTATATGCAACTAGTTCTGAAGCCTGAAGCTATCATCACTGTGTTTGTTTTTTGTTCTTTTTTTTTGGGGGGGGGGGGGGGGGGGGCAGGAAGGGCTTGAATATCCCGCAATAATTACCTAACTCCTTTTCCTGTTTGTGTCTGTGAATTGATGTGTCTGCAATTATTGTGCTGGTTGTCTAAAACATAAAAAATTAATTTAGGCGGGCAGTGATGGTTCTTAAGTGGTACAGCCTGGTGTAACTGCTCGGTATTTTTTAAGAGCAATGAACCACAGACCACAAACACTCAGACACACACCTCACATCTCCCCCCATGCCTATCTCTTTCCCAACACACACCCCTCAAACACACACACACACACACGCATGAACACCACACACACACACACACACACACACACACACACACACACACACACACACACACACCTATAGCACACACAGCATAACCCACATCACCTACAAACGCACACATACCCCGTGCCGTCAGTTCTAAAATGGGCCTGTTCCACTCACCGTGCACTGCTCAACATTTAAATTTTCTGCTGGGGATAAATAACTGAGCACAAATTGTCCATTTTTAAATTGTCCTGCGACTCATGTCTTTGGACTTGCCTTATTCACAGTCACCCAGCTCCAGGGGAATTCAGTAATGTCTGGAGGTGACTAGCGATACACTACGGAACAGCTACACTTACCTGGTTATCCGTGTCTCCTGAAAGGAGGAATCCAAACAGCACAACATGGGGGCTAATCTGAATAGCTGTATCTCCTGAAAGGATATGGCGCATTTCATTTCATTTCATGTTATTAGCAGTCGGTTTAACAGGACTTTGTGCAGGCTCACCGCTGCATAATTAGCTGTGACTGCAGTCATGTCATGCAATGCCCTTTGTCCTGTTTTTTGCTTCTTTGACAAATATTTAATTTGTTTCTGTTACCACAACTTGCAGGTCTCAAAAGGACAAAGTGTATGATGATTACTACAGATCTGAGCTGTTGATTTTACATTTTACATGATGGTCATTTAAGGAGCTGAGCATTTATTGAGTTAAGCTAAGGTTAAGCATTGTTCTAGCGAAAAGGCAGAAATGCAGTTTAGTACCTCAGATTCATATCGACAACAATCTGGTTACAAGCCCAAATCCTGACCCGGCACTGTCTTCTGCCACCCAAAATCATTGTGTGTAGAGTCTCTACATGGGATGGTTTCATAATCGAACATTTTTGTGGACATACTCATCCCGCCAATCATTGTCGTAACAGTGCAGATGAATACATTATGTGATTGCTCCTGCCAACCACCCCCCCCCCCCCCCCTCTCTCTCTCCAGATTGAGGACATTGTCTGCCGGATACAAGATGAGACCGAAGGAGTACCCGTAAGGACAGTGAAGAGTTTCCTGTCCAAGATCCCCAGTGTGGTCACAGGTGAGTTTCAAACCGTTTGACACACCCACAGGTAAGGGGACAGGAAGGGAGCGAAAAGTACCTATAGCCCCGAAGTGTCTGACAGCATTCAGCATGTCCTTTCTGGAAAATAAGTCATTCCTGATTGGCTCTGGGTTTTCCCTCCATGATTCATAGACACAAGGCAGGGCTGGATGTTGTCTGTTGGGTAAAATAATAAAATGATTCGGAACATGAGCAAATCAGGTTTTATTGTTCAGCGATCAAGCGGATTCAACATGTTCCCCTGATCCATCACATCTTTCCCAAATCAAATTCACCACACAGTAGCACTGCCCCAAGAACAATGAAACAGGTCATTATAATCCACATGCCTGAAGTGGATTTTTGCAGCATGTATAGACAATATGTAAATTTACAACACCAAAAAGCACACAGCAGTTTGTGGAGATACTGTAAATAAGGAAATTATGCCTAGAAAATAACACAGGGTTCACAGGCTGAGCAACGGTACCTAATTAACCCTCATATAATTTTATGACGCCTTTTATGTTTGGGGTCAAATTTCTGTGTCACCTTTTGTGTGTCTCTAAATTGGCTAGCCTTTTATCCCTAAATATTAAAAAACCGCGGTGAAAAATCAAATTTTAGAGACTGAGGTCAGTGAACATTTGTGAAGTTTAAAACCTGTATGGGAAATTGCCACCAGAATCATCCGCAAAAAAATAACAAAGGTTATATTTTTGTACATTTTATACTGACATTTTATACAGCTAATGCACAAATGACCCCACACAACACCTTTGTATACAATGTTGGTACAGTACTTTTGAAAACATATCATTATTTTTATTGCATGTTTAATGTTTAATCCCGACAAATTAGGAAAAGGCTTACAGTGTCAAGGTGAAAAAAATTAACAGGTTTTTAAGAGAATCAGGTCAAATTGACCCCTGACCTAATATGACGGTTAAATGTCTCTACCTTTCTATAGGCAAGACTAAACATGGAAAACTGATAAATTTCCCCATAATAAATAGGCATTTAAAGTGTTTATGGAATATTCTTTGTGAGTGGGAGTGGCTGTGGCTTATGGTTACAGTTCTGAGGTTATGGTTAGGATCAGAGGATAATGGGTATAATTAGGAAGTTATGGTATGGTCAGAGGGTAATGGTTATTCTCAGGGGGTTATGTTAGGGTCAGCGGGTTATGTTTTTGATCAGAGGGTTGTGCATTTAGTCAGGAGTTTAAAGTCATCAAAGGGTTATGCATTAGTCAAGAGTTTAATGTTTGCATCAGAGGGTTATGGATTTAGTCAGGAGTTTAACCCCTTTGCGCAGATGCCTAGTGACCATGCCGCCGCCGGCAAGATTTTGCTCAATGGAGACAGTCGCTGCTCCTGCAGCCAAACTATTAGTGGAAATCACAAACTCCGTGTTTTAACTTTATTGGTAGACGATTTGTGACAACTCTGCTGAATACGGAGTTTCTATAAGTGTCACTATTTTCCCACAGCAATTCCATTTAACAAGCAACCCCCCACCTACCCATGCATGACATAGTGGACAATAGCGTCTATGTGTGAGTTTATAAATATATTTTATTCATCATATAAAATTTGAATTCTGTCATAGCAACAAGATAAATCCAACAATAGCCAGATTGTATGCCAAAAAAGCTGTGAAAAGCCCTGCTCACTCAAATGCAAAATAAACATTAACATAAATTATTGTCTCATTATACCACATATTTTACTATGAATATCTGCTACTAAATATTAAATAAATATACAATTACCATTGATTACCTACCATTGATTTTACACATAGAGATGTTCCTTTCAAAATTCAGCAGTCATTTATTGTCTGGTACAATCCGTTTGAGAAATATGCAACACTTTATACCGCTTATATCTGAAACGTTGACTCGTAATACCCCCATGCCCTGCAAGCCTGTCTCATTCATTACAGTTAATTCTGGTTTAATTGTCGGCTCTTTTATTCAATAGAGTACATTATAACTTTAGCAACGGTATATGTAATGTCTTATTGGGTACTTTGAACAATTAATTACAGCTCAGCGGCACGGAAGTTTTCGTTTTAACGGTCTAGTATTATGAAAGCTCTACAGAAAACGCATTCCCCGACTGGAGTTTTCCCTTCCTGATATGTAAGTAGTACTGCTTCTAAAATGTGGTTGGTCTCGCTGGCTACATAATGTACATACATTAGTTTTTCCACTCGAGCACTGTCTTGGCCAATATCATTGATAGGCCTATTGTTATTTTCACATCTTGAGTGCATTTCAGATACTGTAGTGCAATCGTTCATTTTATGTGTGATGTAGGCTACCGATGTTCATTGAAGATAGCACATTTGGCAGCATTTTGCAGATGGTGAAATACTATTTTATTTTCATGTTATCGTACATAATATAGGCTACATACTTGTATATACTTAGGGCATGGAAAATGTTAATTCCAATTTACTGTGCGCTGTTATGTGGTAGATTAATGTAAATCTTTTCCCTGGAGTCATTATGAATGGGAACATAAAAATAAAAAAATACAGAAAAATGCAATCCCGGGGCAAAAGTATGCATAGCCTACTGTAGAGTACAGGTAAAAGTGATGTTTAATTGAGGTACAAGAGTGAATGATTAGGCTACAGATTTAGGTGTATGTAACACTGTGATATCAATGTTTTTATCTTAAACCATCAGAATGGGAAAATGTATATGCTTTATAATGGACAAAACTAATTTTATTAATTTTATGACATGTTTTGGATAGGGTTTTAGACCAATAGATATCTACCCCCTATACTGATGAAAAGATAGTAATTCCCAGTTGAAAATGATGCAAAAGTAAGTTTTATGAGCAAAAACTGTTGATTTGATATCAATGTTTTTATCTTAAACCATCAGAATGGGAAAATGTATATGCTTTATAATGGACAAAACTAATTTTATTAATTTTATGACATGTTTTGGATAGGGTTTTAGACCAATAGATATCTACCCCCTATACTGATGAAAAGATAGTAATTCCCAGTTGAAAATGATGCAAAAGTAAGTTTTATGAGCAAAAACTGTTGATTTGTAGTTAAATATATCTTTTTTTTTTATTTAGAGCAGTGCACAATTTAGCCATTTGGATAGATTTGGAGACACTAATGGACAACAGGGTACACTGCCTATATTTTGCATCATAGACCTTTAGTAGTTCTGCATATCATCCTCAGATGTTGCACACTTGTGAACATGGAGTTTATGATCCAGGAAATGTATAGATTTACCTGTTTCATTTATGTAGCTCAAAGTATTTTGTTGCAAGAAAAACAATTATTTTTTTGCATTTGTGGCACTTTATGACCTAAATTATGAAAATTAACAAATCAACTTTTTTATTCTAAATGGTACACATATCTTGTTTCATTTAAGTTTACCAAGTTTACCAAGTTTCTGTGATGCTCACACCTGGAGTTATAAAACCTTAAACAGAGCACACCCTAAATAGTTCAGAACTTACCAAATTTACCAACTGCGGAAAGGGTTTAACATTTGGATCAGAAGGTTATGGATTTAGTCAGAAGTTTATGGTTTGCATCAGGGGGTTATGGTTAGGTAGGGATGCACACAGGAGAGCATGAAAGTTGAAGTGCCAACCTGTGTTTAATCCTATTTGAAAACATCTAAATTTCAGAGGTGCTTTATTTGCCTGTCAGGAAAACTTGTGCTGCAGTAACCACACCCCTCTGTGTGGGATTACTAAGGAGGTTGTTTGTCACTGTTAACAGCATGTTGCTGGAAGCTTATCGACTCTGATTTTTGTCACTGTTAACAGCACGTTGCTGGAAGCTTATCGACTCTCTGCTTTTTGTCACTGTTAACGGCACGTTGCTGGAAGCTTATCGACTCTCTGCTGCAGGGAAGCCTCTAGAGGAGAGGCAGAGGAAATGAAACGGCTTTATCAGCGGCGAGGACGCAGAGCGCGTGGGGTTCAGCTTGATACTGCGGTAGCAGACAAGGAGGGACACGCTGGCACACGCTGGGCGCCCGTGCACCGCTAAGGTGTCCGATACCGGTGGAGGGCTTTGTTTCTCCCGGCATCTCGGAGTCGATGCCGCGTGTCCGCGGTGCGGTAACTCCAGCTGCTCCCCACATTAGCGGGTGAATAGGAAAGACCAGGAGACCCCGGGAGGTCCCTCTGCAATTGCTCAGCCTGTCAACAAATGCTCAGTATCACCAAGGGCTGCTGTTCCCCTTGTAGCTCAAACATTAATCTATGATACTGTAACAATTCATTACTTGCAGATCAAGCAACATATTAGAGATGTGAACTTTTTGTGAACGTGACTGTATAAATGCTGTGTATTTCTGTGTGAGAGAGATACAGTGGCAATACGATGCCTATTACTTGTTGTGTCAATAAGGTTGATTTTAATTTTAATTTGAGAGAGAGAGAGAGAGATCGAAAGAAAGAGAGAGAAAGCGATCAATTACCATGGCTCATGACTAGTTACTTGTGTGTAACCTGTTTCTCAGGTACAGACATCATTCAGTGGCTGATGAAGAATTTATCCATTGATGATCCAGGCAAGTACTTTTAACACACTTTACTAGTCTCACATACATTCTCCACAAACAATGGGAACCCGTGTGCATTCGAGTTCCAGTGAGTTGTATTAACCTGCACAAAAAAACATTTATAAGCCCCTTACACACTTATCGCTATCGGTAAACCATGTACAGCATGTACCGTTCACACCAGCTCTTCCTTTTTCCTCCTGTATTTGAGGGAAGGAATGCCTTCTTTCGGAAAGTAATAATAATTAAAATGTGATATGATATAATTACATTATAATTTATTTACAGAGGGCTTTTCAAAAGCTCAAAAATCCCGGTGCTTCTCTTTGGTTTCTCTGCTTCAGCTGAAGCCATTCATGTCGGGAGCCTTATTGCTGCCCAGGGGTACATCTTCCCCATCTCTGACCACGTCCTCACGCTGAAGGATGATGGGACATTCTATCGCTTCCAGGTGAGTCATGAGATTGGAAAATAAGACTACATATCTCACAATCCCCAGCTTTAGGACACATCACAGTGGATATGCTGACGCTAGTGGGCTTGCAGGTGCATATTTCAGCACACAATTTTGTATGTCACTAGGAGACCAGAAGCTAGCACATATAAGGCCTGATTTAATAAGGCCTTTAGGATGTGCAAAATCTTTTAACACACACAAAACAAATAACATGACCAATGATTGGTCATGGCATTTGTTTTGCACAAATCATTGGTTGTGTTCTTAGTGTGATAAAAAGGTTTTGAGTACGCTAAAGCCCTTAGTAAATCAGGCCCATAATGTTTCTGTCACTGCTCATCATCATAATTTCAGTGTATGGTACAGATTGCACTAGCATATGAACGCACTAGTACTAATTGTTATTGTAAAACATTGATTCATGTGTGTGTCGTGCTACATCATTCAGACATAATCCCGGCACATGTATAGTTTAACTATTTTGTGAGCCCGCATATGTTTACCCCAGAGCACAGTAGGAGGCAATGAAAAACAGCTTGGATATTTATTCAGTGTTGGTCACATATATCAGCACTATTCACTATTTAGCAATTTGTTGGAGTCCCTGCTGAAAAAATATTCTCCTGATGGCCTGAAATGCAGTGAGTAGGACTGGTGTTTAGATTAACATCTGGAAACCCATTATTTTCTCATTTCTGTACGGTTATTCTGCATGGTGTGTATCTTACCCGTGAGGTTTGAACGATTCAT
Source organism: Synaphobranchus kaupii (assembly GCA_029718625.1). NCBI lineage: Eukaryota > Metazoa > Chordata > Actinopteri > Anguilliformes > Synaphobranchidae > Synaphobranchus > Synaphobranchus kaupii. Next base: position 23,484,823 of record CM056381.1, read on the forward strand.
CTGTATGATTCATTGTGTAGTACATGGACCATGAATACGGCTACGCAATAACAATAGCTTCAAAGACCTTTACAAACACTGAGCAAAATGGTCCCCATAAACCAGCCTGTGCATTCATCTCCATTGTAGCGTTGATTGTGTTATTGCAATAATGGAAATTAAATTAATTAATTCCAGTCCATTTTATCAAGTCTGGGAAAGCAGCTCTTTGGGCTCTGGCTCGGAGTGCTGCAATAGAGATTAAATGAACTGCAAGTCGTTTTCTCCAGAAGCAATGAGATTGAGTTTGTGCCTGTTATTTCTCAAACCTGTCCTGCTTGTTTTTCCTTTAGAGTTTGCCTGTAGGACTCTCTGTCCTTCCACATCCCATTATATCATTGCATGAAATGCATGACAATTGCTATAGAGACTGGGGGGGGGGGTTATTTATAGGCCAATGATTTCATATCTCTTATGAATTTTAATCCTCTGAAGACCCTGGAATTTCACTGGAAATTACCTGGGATCAAACATCGGTGTCTTTCTCATATTTTATCAGTGTTAGTCAAATGTCAGTATTCATAGAGGTTTTGGTCTATGAATCCAGTTCAATTTTTATATAAGATAACTAGGAGCCTGAAGATTAAAATGGTGGTAATAGACTTTCAATAAGAATTGAAAAAAGGAAACAAGAAATTTGACATCATTAATGTTGGAGAAGTTGTATTGCTCCACCTTACCTCTACCACTCATGTGAAGGAATAGTTTTAAGAATGATGCCGTTTCAGTACTGCTATGTCAATATATAATTTGAGACTTTTATAGGATTTGTTATTGTATTGTCAATAATATCATTGTGAAACTATAAGGCATGTTATTGATTGCATAATAATGAATATTATTTTATATTATTTCTTTTTTTTTCTTTTTTAGTTTTTAAAGATCTAAAGTGGCTCATTCTGTAAAGAAGCTTGGTGAGGACACAAGCATAAGACTAAATATTGCAGGCTTAAGTGTGGGCAATCTCATTCACTGACTGTGAGCAGTGGAATCAGTGGGAATTTAATGTTTCTATGTTTTGTAAAGAGCTGTAGGGGGAGCTAGTTTTTAATGCTGCTCTGTTTTGTCCCTCCCTAGGCTCCATTTTATTGGCCTTCCAACTGTTGGGAGCCAGAAAACACAGACTACGGTAAGAGCAGCCATGACCTGTGCTCTCTTGCCTGACTAGACTTACCTCTGAGGGGCCAATCAGGACCAAGGGGAGAGAGTGATGAGACTCGCTACCTTGAAAGAGGGCCGGTCGGCACCCAGCACTGTGAGATTTATGGGGAGGTGTTGGTTTCTCAGGCCATGTATGACCTGGCTCTATCAGGAATCCTAAATCACATAGCCTGGTGCTGTAATGATCTGTGGAGATGTGCAGATGAGCTTGGTTTCAGAGCTCCTTCTGTCTGTCTGTCTGTCCGTCCGTCTCTGTGCACACAGCTATTTACCTGTGCAAGCGCACCATGCAGAACAAGGCCCGACTGGAGCTCGCTGACTATGAGGCTGTGAGTGGTATTCATTTCCTTCTGCCAATGCACACAGATATCCCTTCTTCCACTGTAGAGCCAGCCTGGCTCATAATACCCCTCTGCAACTGCAGAGCAGGAATCTGGCAAATTCATTAAACGCCTTATATCCCTTGGGACTGGTTAAAGATGGGAAATATCGCATGCAGCAGAATGGCCAAAGTTGAAGACGTCCAACATGACCGAAGCACACCTCGCCGTACAGCCCTTTTACGCTGCATGTTACTGAAAACCGTACTGAAAATAATTTTCCAGTAGGTTTTGCTGTTGGTGAAAATGCCTGTCTCTAGGGCCTTCAATTCTGTCTGTCTGTCTGTCTGTCTGGCTACAGGAGAATCTGGCAAGGCTGCAGAGGGCCTTTGCCAGGAAGTGGGAGTTCATCTTCATGCAGGCAGAGGCACAGGCCAGGTAAGTACAGTTGCCTAGGGCTGCTAAACAGGAAGATCATTCTTACCTGTCAAGTTTGGAGTATGAGGCTTTGGCCTCGTGCACACCGGCGCACACCTGACTGGTCCTGTGCTTTATTGGGTGCCGTCGGTGAGCTTTCTGCAAACACAGAGTTATCCGCTCGCTTAAATTTACCACTTGATTATTTTCCCACCCTGAAAACAGTGCCTTGGCGGAGCCACAAAATCGATAGCAACCGTCAGCTGTTATTTCTAACCCCCGAGACATTACTTCAGCTCGGCACCATGAAGATTGTAAATTTTCAATGACACCAATGCTCTTACAGATACCGAAGTTCAGGAGATATGTTCACTTTAAAAAAAAAAAAAAGAAAGAAATACTGTCCAAACAATGCCATCAGTGTGCCTTTTAATTATTCACAAACACAGAAAAGTACACTGTACCTAAACATCAAAATTCAGGAACTGGATTGATATTGAAAACATCTCTCAACACATGGGAACTGGAAAACACATATTTTTATCCAGAAATGTATTACATTGCTTCTTTGTTTGTTTTAATTGCCATAATACACCCCTCCACGGTTATGCAATTAGAATTGTATAGATATTTCTCCAAGAAACACCCTGTCCTCAGTAAGATATCTCACTGTTCCAGTGATGTCCCAGACCTGACTGTGTGGCTCACACATGGGAATGGCTCTTAATAGCTCAGGAGCCTTGCAGAATCGCCTATGTTGGACCCAGAGAATGAGTATAAATGAGGATGTGCATCACCGTATGCCCTGAGAGCCCACAGTAATGGTGCTCCTCTGTCTCACCAATCAGTTCATTTCCCGAGTTGGTTAAACTGTTCAATGCGTCTCTGCAGATTAAGGTAAATTGCACTTTATGCCTGGGGTGAATTGTTTTCAGGTAGCACAGCGCTAATAACTCTGCCACAACATTCACCATGGTTGCACACGCTGTTAGCTAGTTGGCTCAACAGCCCCATCTATTGGGAAGTTAGTGTAAATGCAAGGAAAATTCCTCAGTTCCAGTAATGAGTATGGGCACTCCTCCTGGATGGTAAAAGTGTCTTCATCTCTCTTTATGTTCACCTCTTCCTCTTCCTCTCTCTTCAGGATTGACCGGAAGAAGGACAAAATAGAGCGGAAAATTCTGGACAGCCAGGAGAGAGCATTCTGGGATGTCCACCGGCCCGTGGTGCGTTTACAGGAGGGGTGGGTGTTACGGGAGCAGTGGGTGGTACAGACCAGTATATGTTACAGTAGGTTGTCTGGTGTAGGTTAGGCAGCACAGTTTAAGTTTGCGGGGGGCAGGGTGCTTGAGCGTGGTGTTGTAAGTTAGATGGTGTAGGCTTGGCGGGGCAATGTACAGTGGGTTGGTATAGATTAAGTGGGGTGGTGCAGTGCAGGTTATAGTGTTTCAGTACCAGCACCACCCAGGGACATTGCATACACACTGGTTGATCTGGTCATGTGACCTCCAGCCCGGCTGCGTGAACACGACGGAGATGGACATCCGAAAGTGCCGGCGCATTCTGAACCCTCGCAAGGTGAAGAAGGTATGGACCAAGCACCGCAAGCAACCAATCAGATTCCGCTATGTGTGTGGGTGTGGCCTGCCAAAGCAACTGACTGTCTGGGTCCTCTCTCTGCAGTCTGTGTACGGGGTGATTGAGGAAGGCCAAGAAAGCAGTCCAGTGCACACACCGTCACGGCCTGCCAGGAAAGCCACCAACGAGGATGTGCAGAAAGAGGTGACTCACACACACAATAAAAAGCCTTTTATTAAAGCAGATAACAGCCACACATGTAAAACTGTTGTGTTGTTTGTCGATCTTAGATCTCTTTCCTAAGCACCCAGTTGGACAGACACTGTATGAAAATGTCGAAAGTCGCAGAAAGGTGAGTCTGACATCACAGGTATGTAGAAAGACACACGGGCACCTATTAAATGAAACTATTTTTTTTATAAGAACTGTTGTTTAGCTGGTAGCTAGGTGCCTGTGCCTGCTCCCAAGTCAGCTGTAGATCCATCCCTCCATCTAAACTTGCAACGAGTCATGGAATGGAGCCCAAAGAAACCCCCATGTTCCCCATTGTGATGTCATAGGCTGTACCATCCTAACATGGGTTCATGGGACAGTGAGTTACCTTTCCTTGTTCCCGGACAGTCTAATGATCTACACAGAGCAATTTCTGGACTACGACCCGCTCGTGTGCCCCCCAGAGCCTTCCAACCCCTGGGTCTCTGAAGACTGCTCTCTTTGGGACTTGGAGTCCAGGTAACACCTGCAGAGATCTCCCTCCAGCCGATTCACATGCCGCCTCTCCTACAATGGGAGTGTGACATCCATCTTGCATGTGTCTCTGTGACCAGATGTTGCTTTACATTCACTTCTAACAGGGCCATTTTGGGCTCTCTCTTTCACTGACAATATTTCTGCTCTGAACATAATCAAAGTAATTTCTGTCAAGACAACTGTTTTAATGAATGAATGTGCTGCATAATTATTTTGGTTTGGCGCTGAATGGATCTGCTTTAGTACTGCTCTGGAGCACGGGCATCTCCCCCCGCTAAACGGGAGATGACCAGAAACCCCCCATACTAAAGCAGATGCAAACGACAGGTGGAAGCTGGGATGGTGGAGGGCGACAGCAAATTTCTTTTAACACAAGCCATAAGCAGCGCGTCAGAAAGCAGCAGAGATAACTGATTCTTGGTTTAAAAAGGGGCGCTGCATTAGAGGTGTGTGCATGTGATTGGTCGAGTACGCGTGGTTGCTAGCCGACCACAGTTGGCTACAGCGAGAGGTTTTCCGACAGAACTTGCTCTGCGGACTAATCGTTCGCGACGCTCATAAGCTGTCAAGTACAGCCCAATCTGTGCATTTAAATACCTCATGCCATTTAACACTGTAAAATTAAGTGTCAGCTCTAAAAAGAACTGAGTTACACCATATTACACAGAACTGTGCTATCAGCTCTAAGCATGCTTAAAAGGGGTTGATTACGGCATACAGTCTGCTACAGGGAATGCGCATGGAATCATATCTGTGCAGTGCAGTCTTCCTCAGATAAAGAGCTGTGCCATGTAGACGTTCGCTGTAGCACTGATTTCTGGGAAAACGCATTCCTGTAGCAGGACAGTGACCTGTGTGACCCCCCTGCAGTAACGAGCCCAGCCAGCGGCGTGTGAGAAAGTGGGGGTTCTCTCTGGAGGAGGCTCTCAGGGACCCCGCAGGGAGAGACCAGTTCCTCAAGTTCCTGGAGTCAGAGTTCAGCTCGGAGAATCTGCGGTGAGATCAAAGCCCTCATACCTGTGATTGTTTTCACACACGGTCCAGATTAACCTAAACTCACCAGGAGAGCACTCTGCACGTGTACGTGCAGAAGATCAGACATACAGTGAGCACCATAATTCATTGGACAGTGACACATTTTTGTTTTTTTTTGGTTCTGTACTCTAGCACTTTGAGTTTGAAAGGATACAATGACAATGAGGTTGAAGTGCAGACTGTCAGCTTTGATTTGAGGGTATTTTCATCCATATTGGATGATCCGTTTAGAAATTATAGAACCTTTTATACATAGTCCCCCCAATTTTCGGGCATCAAAAATATTGGACAGTTTAACTTAATGTAGAATAAAGTAATCATTTTTTTATATTTGGTCACATATCCTTTGCATGCCACGGCCTCCTGATGTTTGTGACCCAACAATATCAAAAGACTCTTGATATCTTATTTTCTGGTACTCCTACAAGCGATTCTAGAACCTCTCTGCATTTGAATGGATCTCTATGGGAATTGGGGGATGGGACTAGATTTAGCTGTAAATTACCCTGGAACAGTATGGAACACATGACTAAATGCCTGTAAGTCATCAAGGGTCAGGAACAGGAACTCGGAGGGTCAGGAACACCCCATGTCGCGCTCTGGATGCGGCATGCGTGGTTCTTTGGTCCAAGACGGTCTTCAGAGTCTCCTGGACGTCTTCCAGGCGGTTGCCGTGTTGATCGACGACAGTGCTCTGGCAGGCAAGGGCGTGGTGAATCTGTTCTGATTCCGAGAAGGGACTGGACTTAAATGCACGACTCACAGACAGGAATTGCAATAATTCAAATTATTTATTACTTCGTCCAAACTCCAGAAGTATAGGGAGAGACAGGGACTGGCTCCTGGAATGGCGTTAGCAGGGGATTGAACGGGAGTGGGAGTAGGCGTGGGGCTGGACGGTGGCGGAAACCCGGGCTGGAGCAGCAGAGGAGGAGCGAGATGCGGGAGACAGAGGCTGCATGGAGTGGGCTAGGATAGCTGCAGGATGGCAGCCAAGCAGAGCAGAACACGGCGTTAAACAAAGCAAGGCATGAACAAATTAAGTAGCGTTAATTCGCTAGGCAAGGCGAGACTAATAAGCAGCAAAAGCAAGACAGGGCAAGGCTTAGATTCTTGATACGAGACTAGACAAGAGTTTTTTCAAAAACGCAATTTAACAAAACATAGCGAACTCGAACCCAACAACACTTAACGAACCGGCACAAGACAACGAAGACCGGAGGAATATATAAGAGAGTCAATTAGCCAATAAATGCGTGCAGCGTGAGAATGTATGCGAGAGTGATTAACAGAGAAGAGAGCGTGAGGAATGCAAGCGGGGAAAGGACCGTGACAGGCAGAGGAAATGCGAGAGGGAGCTATTGACAACAAAGAGGGAAACCACGCCCAGCCTGCAGCACGAGGAAGACAAACAGGAAACATGAAAACAAGACACGAAACGCGAGAACAGGGTAAAACAAGGAGCACAAACGGGGACGGGGACAGAGTGTCACAGTGAGACTTCTTTTTAAATGCATTCCGAAGCGCACAGATCCGTGAGTGAGGGCTCTGCGCTCCTCAGGTTCTGGTTGGCAGTGCAGGACCTGAAACGACGCCCCCTGCAGGACGTGCCAAGTCGTGCTCAGGAGATTTGGCAGGAGTTCCTCGCTGACGGTGCTCCCAGTTCCATCAACCTGGACTCCCACAGCTATGAGCGCACCAGCCAGAACCTCTCAGATCCCGGGCGCTACAGCTTTGAGGACGCGCAGGTGAGCAGGCTCTCACTGCACTGAAGAGATAGGAAAGTGAACCCATGTCTCTCTCACACACACACCTACTGTACATTCACATACAAAAAAGATTCTCTCTCGCTCTCTCTCTCTGTCTCACACACACATACACACACACACACTCACATACACAAATGCATAGATTCTCTCTCTCTCTCACTTTCTCTCTCTCACACACACACACACACACACACACACACACACACATACACACTCACATACACAAATGCATACATTCTCTCTCTCTTTGTCTCACACACACACACACACAAACACACACACTGACATACACAAATGCATATATTCTCTCTCTAACACGCACACATACACTGACATACACAAATGCATACATTCTCTCTCTCTCTCTGTCACGCACACACACACACATACACAAATGCATAGATTTTGTCTCCCTCTCTCTCTCTCTCACACACACACACACACACACACACACACACACACACACACACACACACACACACACACACACACACAAATGCATTCATTCTCTCTCTCTCTCACACACACACATACACAAATGCATTCATTCTCTCTCTCTCTCACAAACACACATACACAAATGTATTCATTCTCTCTCTCTCACACACACACACACACACACACACACACACAAATGCATTCATTCTCTCTCTCACACGCACACATACACAAATGTATTCATTCTCTCTCTCTCTCTCTCTCTCTCTCACACACACACACACACACACACATACACAAATGTATTCATTCTCTCTCACACACACACACACATACACAAATGTATTCATTCTCTCTCTCACACACACACACTGTTGATGTTCTCTTCTGTTTCCTTTAGGACCACATCTACATGTTGATGAAAAGCGACAGCTACGCACGCTTCCTCCGATCAAACACTTACCAGGACCTGCTGCTCTCCAGGAAGAAGGTACCGGCTGCATCTCCAAAGCACCATCTCATTACCAGCTCCATCTCTAAACCACTATACTACCAGCTCTGTCTCTGTAAAACAGCACACATTATCCCACTTTATCAGCCCCATCTCTCTAAAACAGGTGAACAATGCACCAGGTGAATTCATTCATTTATACATGCATTAATTAAGTAATTAATTAAATTATACTTAATTAATTATTCTGTCCAATTGAACACTACTGTGACTCGCTGTCCCTGCTGGTGCCTCAGGGTAGTGCAGGCATCTTCACCACAGTGTTGTGTGAGACTGCATGGCTCCATATTGACAGTTCAGTTTCTTTCTCTGTCCTGTAATTGCCATGCCACAGACTGACAGTGATCAGGGGCGACGGACCTCCCTGGAGAAATTCACACGCAGTGTGGTGAGATCCTTTTTTCTGCCACCCCTATCCATCGCCTTTACCCTCCTACAGTACTTACCTTGTCCCCCTGTCGTATACCATATGATGTATACATATATCCTATTTATTTATTATACCGTCGTTTGAAGTTCACTCCCCTTCTTGACCAATATCATTTTGTGTAAGCATTGGAGTCTATGATCTATTCTCTTTTTTATTACCCATAGCCAAATTAGTTAAACATCAATATTTAGACTTGCTGAAATGCAACACTTTATAAATTTAAAATGATAGTACCATGAATTGTGCGCCTTTCACAAGATGTCTCTTAATTTTTGTCGTCTTCAACCACAACTTCAATTGAGAAAAATTCTCCTCTTTGTGATATACAGTGCAGTCCGTAAGTATTTTTTTTTTGTTCTTTGGGCTCTGTAGTCCAGCACATTGAATTTGAAATGGAACATTGGCTATGAGGTTAAAGTGCTGACTTTCAGTTTTAATTTGAGGGTTTTACATCCATATCAGGTGAACCGTGTAGCAATTGTAACCATTTTTATACATAGCCCCCCCCCCTAATTTTAGTAAGTAATTGGACAAGTAAACAAAAACTTAAATAAAGTCATCATATTTAATATGTGATTGCATGTCCTTTGGTATGCCATGACTTCCTGATGTCTGTGACCCAAAAACACTCAAATTAAAGCTGAAAGTCTGCACTTTAACATCATAGTCGGGTACGTTCACATGCACAGCAATATCCGATTACTGGAAACGATCACCTTACGCCAGTATTTAACTTATCACGTTCACATGGACATAAGAAATGTGATTACTCCAAAAGCCGCGTTTACATGATTCTCTCCATAATCGGCTCTGTGGAAAACGTAGCTACTAACGTAAATGCTTCCCGTTGTAAGGACAAAAATGATCCGCCCGTCAAAAATGTACGTAAGTAGGCTATTATTATTATTATAGCTGGCTAGTAATTATTATAGCTACTTATTTATAGCTAATTGCTAGTAGTGGTTGATTTATATTATTGTACTAGCTAGCTTTACCGATCTCTAAATCTGGCCAATTTCCCGATAATTTTAGTTATTTAATGTGCTAGCCACAAACTAGCTAGTACAGACACAAGCACGTAACACTGAACAATATATTTTCACCGGTGAAATGCTAATTTAATAATAAAATTCTGGAAGTGAGATGCTGAAGGAACCCCAGGCATAGCAAATGTTGACGGGTGGAATAATTTTGACGTTACACCGCCTCTTCTGCCTGACATGCGTAGTTTTGAAAAGCCGAAAGAAACCGGAGAAAGGTGTTTACATGCCCCAAAAAATCGAAAGTTTGGCCAAAAAACCAGGGGTGTTAATCGGGTTTCGAAAACACGGATTATGACCTTACATTATCGGATAAAGGTGTTTACATGACATTTTCAGTAACCAGAGTATTGCCATAACCGGGTTCAGATCGGAGTATTAGTGTGCATGTAAACATACATTTCAAATCCAATGAGTACAGAGCCAAAACAACGAAAATTGTGTCACTGTCCAAATACTTACAGACTGCACTGTACACTTGACTAAGACTGAGATTCTTGCTGTATACCTCAGTCATAAACACCATTGTATTGTATTGTATTTTAGACTATAACATATTGGTTACATCATATAAGTATGGCTGGTATATACCAAATGACATATGGTGTGATCTTATTGCATTAGCTTGGTATTTACTCACAAACACGCACGCAGACACACACACACACACACACACACACACACACACTTATGTTTGTGATTCTCCAAACAATTTTTTTGTAAGAGAGCGGGAACATGCGAAAAGGCTCTCACGGTTGGATTCAAACCGCTGACGTCGGGGCTCGCAATGAGCATCTGGATAGTGCTCTACAGGCTATGCCACACGACACCCCTCTAGGAACAATTTAAGTTTGCGATTGTAATGCACATTGTTGAGGTCATACAGATACAAATCAATTAAGTGCAATTACATAAATTTTCTGTTGATAAAGCTAAATGTAATTTGATGAATAATCAGAATTCTAGGGAACACTATTGACTTAGGAAGTAAAGAGGGCCCTGTGTCAGAGACTTTGGACAAAAGGTCATGAAGCAGCAAGATAAAGAGCTCCTTGCAGTACAGTCTTAACTGACTCCTCTATTAACTATTCAACTCCCAGATAAATTTTCAATGATTGAAGAACCAAATGTCGCCTACAAAACAGACATATACCACCCTTTTCATTGCATTGACCTACACATTCTAATGTCCAGTACAAACATAGATAAATACAATGCATTTTGTGTTCAGCAAAAACACATTTGCTCTATGGATTTACCTTTGGACAATTGGAAATTCACATCTGACGGCTGAATCTAAATAATGCTGCATCGATCAATGAAAAGTAATTTGCTTAAACTCTTCATTGAGAGATAAAACGTCATTTGATTGAATCGGGGCCATAGTCACATACAAATTTGGTCCATAACATCCATGTTCTTTTCTGTGTTTTTCAGGGCAAGTCATTGACGGGCAAGCGACTGACAGGCCTCATGCAGTCTTGACAGGCCTGGGGCTGGAGTACATGAGGAGACCCCAGGGAAAGGTGGCATCTGGTGTGGGGTACAGAGGGCCGTAGGTGGAGCACACAGGAAAAACAGGCAGGGGCCCCCACACTTACACCTGTACATGCAATATACCACCAGTACAGCACTATAAACCAGACAGAACCATCTTCATATCATTTATTAATTACAACTATTCTTGGTGTTTGATCTACTTTGTATCTACATGTAAAAAGTAAAAGGAACATCTCGTTTCTCCCCTGATCATTTTCTAAAACACACTGGGTTTATCAGTAAGTTATCAGTTATGTAGATGACTCAATTAACTGTTTAACTGGAAAACCCTGAGGAAAATTATATTGCTCGGATGAGTAGACCAATAAAGGGTTAATGCTTTAATTGGTGAATTTTTTAAAGAATCATGTTTTTTTAAGCACTTTTTGTTTGTTTCTTATAGAAAACTTAAGGAACCTTTAATGTCTTGTCAGACACATATATTAATCTTTAATTAATATTAATGACCAAAGTTTCTATTAAAATGTTTTTGTTTGGGTGGCCTGGGGGTTGCCATTAGACTGGCTCAAGGGTAAGAATTTAATTTCAAATTAGTTGAAATTGTAATATAACCCTGCTGTTTTTTTGTTTCATACTGTATAAATGTAACTATAAACCTCATGTGTAAGGTCCACAAGTATACAGCATGCTTTTATTTCATCACGTTTTCTGCACAGTACTGTCTGGTTACATTACACCTTGAAATTATATTTACTTATTAACTAATGGCAAAGCTATATTGTGACCCATGTGGACTGGCAGCAGTAGGTTCTAGTTTTTATCACCTCATCATGTATTTGCAAGCAGAGTGTGATTTGAAACGCCACTCCCACCCACTTTCACTAATTTGATTCAAGGCCAGTCCAGTCCATTGCAGTTTTATGAGTGTCTTCAAGCTAATATGAGAATGATGATAATGTGATGATGGTCATTATGATGATGTTCTGTGATAGTTTGGTGAGGTGTGACTCATTTCCGGAGAGACAGACATCTCTCTTTCTAGGCAGCGAAGCTTTGTTATATGGCCTGTATTAGAAATGGTGGGTACTTTCCACTCTTACAAACTAAAATCAGTCAGTTTTGAGTTAATTTTTAATTACTGGGTGGTCTTGTATTTTTCTTCATGCTGGTTAAACCTGTTTAAGGTTCATGCTGGTTAGACCTTATGGCTAACATGGACTTTCACCCATGACTTGAAACACCAGGAGGATCTCAGTGAATCACAAACATTTAACTTCCAAAGATGACATGGCTGTGACCAACCACAAGCGTAACTAGTCTTCTTCAACAACCCGTGACTAGACACCCGCCCTTACCTGCCTCACCGCTCTGGAGAACCTAAGCACTGCCTCAGGGGCTGCAGTGCCCTCTGGTGGAGAACACTGGAAGGACATATGTCAGATTCATGTTCATAATGGATTACCACTGCCAGAGACACTGAGGCCATATTGTATTGACACAGAGAGAGAATTTCCTAAAGGATTTGACATTGTTTTCATTTTTTTATTATAATTTGTATTTTAATATGCTGTACATATGTGTTTCATGATCACCAGCCTCATAGAGCTGGCTAGAACATATAGAGATGCTGTGTTTATTGAACACCAGATTCCTCTGCACTGCATAAAGACAAAGCGCTGTGTATATACACTTGCTAATAGTTAATTACTTAATGCACAACTGCTCCTGGGGCACACAACTATGCATGTAGTATAAGATAATTCCTGCTTTTAGTTTTACACTCAGAGAGCTAACGGACCTATGAATATGATAACCTGTAGCTGCTAAATAAATGTCTGTACATCAGTCTTACATTGCCATCATGTCATATGTTTATTCTGGGCTACTTTATCTGTTTTTTAGCTGAATATCTTTTAGCTATATTTAGTCTCATACATTAAATATCTGCAAGTGTGGGTTTTGATGTAGAGCATATTTCTAATCCTAACTTTAACATTATGTGTAGTAAATGCACGTTCCAATGAGCAGGTCAATTTCACAATTGCTCCTTTTTAGTCATATTTACTTGGAATAATGACAAATGTGAACAGAGGAAGATTCAGCTCTGGCTGGGCAACACCAAGCTTATGCCTGGAGAGCCAGTGCTTGTTGCTTTTCCTCAGCTGCTTCCAGATTTTGGCAGTGATTCATTCGCACCTTCTTGGCATGTCAGGCCTGCGCATTTGGCTCTTGTATTCCTCTTGGTCCTCATTGGGCCAGTCGAGGTAAAGGGGGATGGCTGTGGCCAAGACCGGTGTCCTCACAAGTAACTTTCTATCAGTATACAGACGCAAACTACTTTGGGAGTATGACGTGAACACCAAGGAGGCCCAGTATAGTAGGGATACATCTTTGGCATGAGGCTTTAGGCACATATTCACTCAGGCTTTGGGCTTCACTTGGCTGATGTGATAGACATACAACAATGAGGGTTTCCATCAGTTCTGGTGTTCTGGTCAGGATTAATAATGCAAGGACCATAATTTTCTTCCTCTCGGTAATGCTTTTTGTTTATTAATGCTGGTTAATTACCAGGAACATCAACTGGCTTTTGGAAATACAAAATAAATAAATAAATAAGAACAAAACACAAACCAACCTCTTGAACAAATGTATAAATTCCGTAATACGTAATTTCAAGAGGAAGTGGGGGTTACTTTCCAGCAAAACCACTTCACCTATATTTTGTCAGTTACACAGACACACCCTGTTATTATTTCTTTAAATTGCATTCCAATATTATACACATGGCAAGTAAGCAAATACTCAAGGGTTTGCAAATGAGTGTCCTTTCTGATGTGAAGCAACAGTAGGCTATTGCCCTCTTAAAGTCAGTCCTGTACATCCACTCAATGGTTTACTGTCAGGGTGAATATGGCCAGTGTCAAACCTGGAAAGTAGAGAGAAAAAACACAAACCACAGATTTTCTGGTCCCTCACATGAGCAGTTATACTTTGAAAGAGTCGGTATGGACTTTTCCAGGACAAGAACAACAAGGGTGAACCACAGAAGCAGCCATTCTGCATCTCACAGTAAACAGTCCAGGAGACTTGGTCATGCTTCTGAGCATTTGATTGGTTCTCGTGGGGGCAAGACTATAAAAGCACAGCCTTGTCTGAGGTAACAGGGCGCTGGGGTCAACGTTTGTGATAAAGGTTTGAGGACTAGCAAGGAATTTGGCACAGCACTGTAGTGTTAATGAAGACTTTGGGCCTCTCTTCCAAGAGATTTTTGAATAAAGATTAAATGCAGATAGATTTCAGAGTGGTGTGTACGGTCACCATAAACACTTCAACACGCAGATTTCCTGTAGGTTCTCCAACTCCTTAAAAATGTAAATATGAAAAACAAACTGAAAACAGTGAAAAAAATGTCCTACATGCTACAAAGCCCTAGGTCACAAATACAAAATGTCAGTTCACTTTTGGGTTTAAAAATGGCAAGTCAACTGGTAATTGAGGTTGGCTAGAGATAAAACTAAAACTATACTAATCTGCTTCATTCTACCCCATGATTGTCAGAACACAGAAGTAGTCATCATGTATTTCCAGTTTGTTACAATTTCTCACTCTATCTTAGATTTTTAAGAACTGATATCTTGAACAATCAAAAAGGAACAACCAATTGTTTTAGGTTTTCGGTTATCCAAACCTTTAACTATGAATCAACACATCCTTCCTAATTGAAATACTAAATAATATTTTAATGCATATTGGAAAATGTCAGCTAGAAACATAAAGACACTATGACATAAGACACGTACAGTATTTACAAGGACAGCTAGCATGGGCTTTTATGTGGAAGATTATTATTCTTTTTTTATGGATATTAGGCTGTTAGACTTTTAGGCCCATAAACATTTTAACATATGTTAAACACAAGCCAAAAATGTATCACTGGATATTAAATATGAAATTGAAATGGGCCCATATACATGCATAGGCAATAATTTCTGTATTTTCAGTATTGCCAATGAGAGCAAAAGACACAAAAAATACAAAACATCTCATGTTTTCTGTTCACGAGAAGCTTGGCCAGTCATTGTCTTTCCTTCACCCCTATAAGGTGGCCTCAAAATACTGAACATATGTAACAACACAAGGACACTAGCCAAAATAATATTTTCAGTGTGTGGTGCTGTTCATTTCCACTAATGTTCCAAAACCATTGCTTTAAAGGGTAGTTCCACAGAAAAACATCATTATCCTTATTTAACAGAGGGCGCAACTAATTATGTTTCTCTTTGTGGCTGGCAAAAAAAAATAATGTAGGCTACTGAGATATTTGAATATAAAGTTGAAATTTTGGTAGAGGTATACGTCATTTAGATAAATTTTTGGCTTGTGTTTAACGTGTCATTTTGACGTATACCTCTACCACTTCCTCGTTTTTGAAAGACTATACAGTGGCGTCAAGTGGGTGTGTAAATTACTTAGGCACGTAGGCGGAGCCAGCGAGGAGGGAAACTGCTGTGTCTGTCACTGTTCTGAGTAGGGACATATCATAGATCAAGCTAGCTATCATTGCTATTTTATTATAATGTCAGCAAATGACATTGATAGGCTACTTTGTTTCCTAAAGATATTTTGGCAAACTAAACCAAACAGGACTCGAGTGCTGTCGGTTACAGAGTGGAGTAGCCTCCGGTAGGCTATCATGCCCTGACATCTTCCTCTGCCTTATTGAATCATCCGGTAAGGAACTATGTCAACTAACGTTACATTATGATGCTTGACCATGAAAAGTAGACTATCATTAGCGAGTTGATGGAACTGTTGTTAGCCAAGGGTTTCTTGGCATTAAACAAAGGTGCAAATCTGACTGCCATGCAGTAGCTAACCCTGCATTCGTTTATGGCCGGAGGTCTGATATCGGAGGTGGTAATGACGCGGAAATGCGTCATTACCGACATCAGTGCATTCGAGTTGCACAACTGGGAAAGTTATGGCTTTGCTAGCAAACATAGCTAAAACAGCTAACAACAGTAACGTTTTAACTTTTAATTGTATATGTTTATCATTATGTATTGGCATGTTGGCCAATACGAAAGCATTTCATACTGAAAAACGGGAGGTCGGGGTTGATTTCCCGATCCCTGATTTCCGATATGGAACTTCTAGTTGGAAGGGCGTTTTATAAAAAGATTTTCTGTTAGAAAACCGGGGTGAGAAATTAGTAGCCTAAGTGTTACAGACTTCTGGCTAGGCTGGCTAATGTTTTCACTTACCAAATGTAGATAGCCTAAAAGAAGGGCCGTATTTCCCCCGTTTCTCTGCGTTGTCTGACACCAGCCATAATCTGTAAGTGCTCTTGGTCGTTGTAGTTCACAGTAAAGCAAGTACCTGGTACATGCACAGTAGTTTGGGGCTATATCTCTCCCTCAGCTATGCTCTCACTACAGAGCTCATTTTAATCAGGAGGAGAGCTACATTTCTAGAAATCACACATAATTTTTTGGTGGAACTACCCTTTAAATGCTGTCTTGTCTGATATGCCACTCCAGGCAAATGCACAGTAATCTCAACACAATAAGATGAGCATAGTAGCATCTATGCTATTATTGGTAGAAAAGAAGAATAGTGCCAAACAGAAAGGACAGACCACAGCAACCTTGTGCACGGTCAATTTGAGGTAAGTGTATGGTTTTTGTGTAGTTGGTGTACAATCAGTTTGAGGTCAATGAGTGGTCACTGTGTGATAATGTCATGAGCAGGCCTATGTCCCCATTATGTGGTCAGTTTGATGTCAGTGCTAATGATGTCTTTTCGTATAATCATATTTCAAGAGTAATTAGACCCTGTGTGTTACAGAGAGCACAAACAACATTAAGGGCTCTATTTTCCGGCAAGCGCATGGTGTGTGGCGAGTTGTCATAGTCAATGGCGTAGTGTATGGCGCACTGGGCGTGGCTACTGAATTTGACTATTTTCATACCAGAGGCGAGGAGCGCAGAGCTCACAGTGCATTGCGCAGGTTGAAAATGGGCTGGGTTATGCTGATTATTTATCAGTGGGTGTGCTTCAGCTGCACCATAGCTAATCAAATTACCTCCTTTCAGTCCTTTTAAGAGCCGTGTGCATTGGATTCGTTTTGACCATGTCGGGAGGCCTCCTGAGTCCACCCACTTTCAATTTCCAACTACTGGAATCGTAAAGGTGACAAAAGTCACTAATAGGTTATCTGGACATTTTCCTCGCCACGTTTATTAGCGACTTTTGTCGCCTTTAGGATTCTGCATTGGAAGACGATAGGCTATCTATTTTGCATTGATTTAATTGAATGTAATTGAGTTAAGAGGTACGTTTTTATCCTACAATAAGAGTGAATGTATGCACCAAGTTTGTAATTATTCTCATTACAGACGGTGAAATGATACAGTACCCCTGGGACCACAGAAAGAAATACAAAAATAAATATTATAAAAAAGACAATGAGCAATAAATGCAAAGTATAATCTTTTCCTGCTTGGGGGATTTATTTCAAAGTCAAATTGGACCACACATGATCCACGGAAATGGTTGATTGGCTTTTGAATAGGTTATGATCATGCACGCATTGGGGAAAGCCCCAAAATGAGCAACTCGCCATACGCTGTGGTGCGATTTGCACTGTACACATGATCTCACCTGGCGGCCAGTGCAAGCGAGAATCGCAGTCTACTCTTATCCCAAAATTGCATTTCGTTCCAGTAAAACTGAACTGGGCTGCTCCCTCTTGATGGACACACCCCCCAATAGCAGCTTCCCTCCCACTTCAGCTTACGGTGAGTCACCAAATTACCAAACGGGCTCAGACGCGTGCAAATCCGTGACAAAATTGCAACCTCGCCAGTGATGGCTCGCCACCGGCCGGAAAATAGAGCCCCAAATTTGCAGTTTCGCTGCTCGATCTGGACTGACACACCTCCACCAGCGACTATCCTCCCACTTCCGGCGCGACGGGCTCAGGAGCGTGAAAATACATGCCGAAAATGTCACTTCGCCAGTGCGCTGGCTCGCCACCCGCCATGCGCCAGCCGGAAAATAGAGCCCTGTGAGAGTAATGGGCCAGTATGTGTGTGTGTGAGTGATACCTGTGTTCGTTTGTGAGTGCATTATTGCAGTATGTTGACTATTGTTACTTGGCACAGATAACAGTGGATATGTAAACTACAGTATTTAAACCACTCCTAGTTAATAAAATGTATCACAAAGAACATTTACATTTTTCATTCTCTGCGGTGTGGTGTGTGTCAGTAGGTGTGATGTGTGTCCGTAGCACTGTGTCGGTAGCAGTCTGGTGTGGTGGCACTAAGGCCCAATAAAGGCTGAGGCCTTGTCCTTTAGGAGGTCCAAGCACAGGTGACAGCTCCAACTCCCTGGGGGGGAAGAGAGAGAGAGAGAATGAGGTTCTGAGCAACTACCAACTATTTAATGTTAACACCTTTTAGGGCAATGTATTAATTTTCTAATCAGAACACAACATGGCTTTATAGTGCCAGTCAAGTTCAAGTGCTAGCGAATGACCCCCCCCCCCCCCCCAGTACAGATCCTGGATCAGTATTTACTTTCTACACAAATCATTTGGGTGTCAGGATAAGGACTGGGTACGCTGACCCAGGTATTGGCACAACTCTTACCTTCAGGGGGCTGGGTCATAGGGGGCTTCAGGCAGTACATGTGGTAGCCACGGTCACAGTCATCACAGAATAGGAGCTGGTCCTGAGAGCAAGACACAGGGACACATACACTAGTACTACCTATTACATTCACAGATTTCAAACTAATTTCAAACTAGCTTTGAATTACTAACTTTGAATTACATTTACATATAATATCATCATCACTGCAGAACTCTTGTAGAGTGCTGGGGGGGTACAAACGACAAGCTAAATGAAAAACAAAAATACTATGAACTATACATTTTGTCCACAGGTTTCAAAGCACCGTTTTTGTTTTTTTGGCTTGTAGTTTCTTCCCCAAGCACTCTACACTGTTGTCACGCACGACTAAAACAAGCACTTTTGTAACATAAGGTAGACTCTCTTTCACTTGTCTGAGTTCTGCTCTTCTGTTTGAGTAGGCTTCCGCCACTCGTTGCCTTACGTCGTTCTCAGAGGTGCCGCACAGACTGCAGGACTTGCACTCGATGCACTGCCACTGGTAGGTGCGCACTGCCTGCATCATGCTGTCGGAGAACTGCAGACAGGTAGGGTGACCTGGACAGAGAGAGGACGGGGGGGGGGGGGGGGGGGGGGAGAAGGAGGACGAAGGGTTAATAGCAGCAGCAGAGCACCTTGGGAAAACCCTTTTTCCGTTTTATCACATAGCCAGGTTCAGTTGTTTGCTAGGAGACTGTGGGAAATCATCCATCCATACTATAATTAACGGTTTGTTGTCAATGGGACAAATGGTGCTTACGTTATCATGCCGGGTATTTTCGAGAGTAGATTAACTTGTGAATGCGGTCATGTCATTTCATACCACAACAGGTGTTCGTTCCAATCAAATAACGACACTCACTTTCATAAGGACACAGACCACAACATAGTAGTACTGACCACAGCATAGTAGTGTGGAACACCTCACTTCTGTACAATGGTGAATCCTACTGAAATAAGAGCTACTGAAATAAGAGCAAACTCTATCGGGCCAATGGAAAGGCCTGTTCTGTCTCTCACACTCACACACACCTGAATGGATGGAGGCTGAATGTGATGTGGAATTAATCAGGCTGTCAGCATTGAGCTGGCACTGCTCTACCTCTAGGCAAACAGATCTGAACATTTCTCTCTCTTCCAGTGTTGAAGAGTGTTGTGGCAGTTCCTTAAAATGTAGTCTTAGAGAAGGCTAAAATATACTCTTCAAAAAATGAAAGTATACATATTAAAATATTGAGTTCCCATGTGCATAACTATCAGTCATATCTTCCCTGTTAAAGTTTTTCCTATGTATAATTTTTTGAAGAGTATATTATTCTGTTCCATTTTTGGTAGAAATAGAACTACCTCAAACAACTAGACTAATGAGGAAAGAAAGGAGTTTGATTGGACAATCCTAAACAGACAACCACGATCAGTTCCAGCTGGGTTTTATAATACAATCCAAGCCAGGGCAGCATGATAACATGTTGATAGCATGTTGGATAACACAATCATAACTGGGTGAGTGTGACCACAGACAGAGTTACCCAGGTAAAATAAATTGTATACTTGGGCATACTTGAAGAATAATTACATACATTATAGTATACTATTTCTTCACATGGGTACACGAGACCAGAAATAATAAAAAGAAAAAACTTGCACACTTGCTTAATGTCCCAAAAAACAAATAATGAGGTTTAATTCACCATGCAAGCGGTTGACGTTTTCGAGCACATCGTTTTTTTCATCATGATGAATTAAAATGAAACCTCATGATTCGTATTTTGGAGCATTAAGCGAGTCTTTTCTTTCTATTCTTAACATGTTCCTGTGACCCAGCACCTTGTGCAAAGCTTTTTTGGAGTGTGTATGTTTGCTCTCATACCGCGATAGACTAAAACAGAAGCCACACTCACTGGAATCATATGATCAACTCATACACAGTTGGTGGGAAAACACAGGTAACAAACTGAAAATGAAACCTAGCACAATCTGTATCTAGTTCCTCAAAACATAGTCAGGTGTATGCCACCAGCACATTAAAGCTCTGTTCAACTGTTGAAAAGCTCATTGAAATTGAAGAAAATAGATGGTCAATGGAAATCAATGACAACAAGAACTATAAGCAGTTGCCAACATCCTTTGCACTAGACTGTCTCAGATGCTGCCGATGCACAAGTTGGGGATGTGAAGAACTGGCAGGTTCTGCCAGTTCAGGTCCAGGTGCTGTCATGTCTGCTGTCGCATTGCCATGGTGGTTCATGAGCTCAGTGACAATAAGTCTGAGGGGAATGGAGCAAGGGTTTTTTGGAACATCCTGAGCCATTTGATCTGATCCAGGAGTGCAGGAAATCTTCAAAAGGCAACCAGGGAATGGAGAAGATAATGCGGGGGAGGAGTGAGGCAACGACTGGGAAGGTTGACGCAGTTCGGTGGATCCGTTTCGAAAGTGTACAGAGACCGCAACACTGTGTGTTTGGAGTAAAATCGTGGAGGCGCAGTTTGTGTGTTGGACTGCTTAATGCCACTGGACATCTCGGGACAGGGGCTATTTTTAATCATGGCAGCATGGCTGTATTCAACTTTAATTCACTTGATTAATGAAATGATATTTGATATGTTTGTTTGTGTGCTGTGGATCTGCCCCACTGTCTCTGTCTTTTTGTTGTTGCTGGGGCTACAACTGAAGTTCCCAAACGGGAAAATAAAAGTTATTCTATTCTATTTCCTGCTCTGATGGAGAGATAGAGCACATTCCATTGTTTTTCTCAGCTTGGATTTCATGTGTTTGAATCTCCACAGGTCTGCTTGTGTGCAGAGTCTAGCCTGGAGCAGCAAGGCCTCTGTGTTTTCATCATCTCCCCGGTGAGGAAGGGTCTGTTCTCTTCCTTCGTCCTTCATTGAAACATCAGTCTAACCTTAAAAAGCATGTTAATTTATACGCTTTGTCTCTCTCTCCCACCTCCTGTGGCTCTGCCAGTTAATGAACACAATTCTCAGTGTCCTTATCTCTGCCGAGGACATCACCCATGCCAATTCCTCCAGGAAAAAATAAAATCCCTACAAATAGAACACAGGCATCTGCGGTAAAAGAGCAGTTCAGCTCCGAACCACCTCATTGCTGTACAGTAGTCTACCTGTGACATTGTAAAAATACTTTGTCAAAACGAACTTTTTTCATACATGGAGTTTCTTACAAAAGTCTCCAGACTAGCAAAAGAACAAAGTGCTGAAAAATAGCTGCTCCCGCAGTGAAGACAGCAATTTAAATAAATTAATTTTTTACACTTATGGCACTACATTAGAATAATATAAAACTCAACAGGTTTCCTTTATGATCTTTATAATCATTTCCGCATTCCCCTGCACAGCTGCATGTGTCCATCCTGAAAACCTGACAGTGTCTACAAAAGGTCTGTTCTGCACATGCTCAGTAGGAGTTCATCTATAATAGGTCTGTTCTGCACATGCTCAGTAGGAGTTCATCTATAATAGGTCTGTTCTATATATTACATTTTTTTGTAGGAAATAAAGCTTGAACTGAGCTCCTGTTGAGCATGGTTGTTTTGAACTAACGGGGCACAGACACTATTTATGAATTTTTATTAAGGAAATTAATTGGGGGTTTCTTTTCAGTAAAAAAGCACATGCATTCAAAAAATTGTGGGAAATAATTAAGCATACAAGCAAACACATATTTATTTCTAACCAGTGAAGTACATGGCATGCCGTTGAATTCCCCTGCAAAATAGTTCCCCCCCTTCCGTTAGTAAGGGAGTAGTTTAATATCAAGGCAAATTATAACAGAGCCTTTGCAAAATAAACTGTCTACCATCTGGTTACAGAAAAGGTTTGATGGTGGTTTACGTGCCACCTTGCGTCCATGACCCGCATTTCATATAGCTTTGTTAGACCAACTGTCAGCTATATCGCAGACCAGCAATTTCCCTTGCCTGAATATGGGCAGTTCTAATTGCAGGAATATTTCTCCAGCAGCTCTAGCAGGCTGATAGTGAAGATACTGGCCTGGGATAATACGAGGTAATGACCTTCAATATGTGTGTGTGTATATATGAGCTTATTAGCGAAGAGTACTCTGGATATTAAAAGTAACGGTGAGCCACTATGCACAAGGCTGGCCGCAGCGCTTGCAATGTTTTTTTCTGCATCGTGAATTTTGGGAGACTTTATGTTTACAAGGAAATGCCGACTAGCTCTTACCTCGCTGCTAACTGTCATCCTTCGACTCCGGAGGGAATGTGTGACCTGACGCTCCTCCCTCTCCTGATCCTCATTGGCTCTGAGTGTCCGTGGTGACGATGGTGACAAGTCTCATAACTTCTTCAGACTGTGTTTAAATCCAAATGTCTGAGCAGAGGGATTCTCATCTCTAGTGAGGCCCAGAAGAATAGTTTTATTAAGAGTTTAGTAGGGTTTACGAGGTTGTTTTATTCTTTGTTTTTCAAGCTGTCCAGTATTTAATATGTTCTAAATTCTGCTTTTCAGGGGAAATGGCCCATCTGATTCATGTAGCCTACTTACATCCACATGCAGACATTGTTGCTTTTTGTTTTTGCTGTTGTATTCCCCCCTCTGAGGAAAACTCTTACAGAAAAATAGGTTTATGCAAAAATTCATTAAGCAGAAGATCGTTTTCTCATATAAAAAAAACAACTATATTTCTTACTTTGGCATATGGAGGTATACTAGTTGCATATCATCTAAAATAAACTTATTTCCCACTTCTTTTGAAGTTCTGTGATTAATTGTGCTTCCCATAAAAAAGAAACATCCGGAAAACAAAAAAAAGCCCAATAATTTTTTGGGGAAGTTTCCGGTGCTCTGTCTTTTTCCTTTGCTCATCTGCACTCGGGAGACCCCACGCTGCCATTCGACCAGAGTTCGTCCAGGTCGTCCTCGTCGAAGCCATGAAACGTGGACGCTTCGCTTTCAGACGTGGCGCCAAACAATTCCTCCAAGCCCATCTTCCTCTCAGCTTGCCCTCCAGTGCCTCCAGCTGGCATGCACAGCATGATGAATATATCAGCACACAGAAACAACCACACAGCAGTCACTTAGGCCTCCAAACCTGTCCCAGCCCCCCGGCTCTCACGCGACCTCTCTCTGGGTGGCGGTAGCAGGAAGCATGTGACAGTTTAAAATCAAGGGGCAGGAAAGGGTCATGTGACACCAGTCCGATAAACTAATATAAATATGGGAGATTTCCTTGGGGAAAGCTCGGGTAGCTAAACTACTTCAGACAAAGACTTCCTACCTTTATTGAAATATACCATGTCATTGCCAAGTCCAATATGGAGTGAAATGAACCAACCTTTTCTAAGACCAAACAAATGCAAAGTGTGTGAAAAGTGTTGAATGATGAATGATACAGGGTGTTAAATAAATAGAATAATTTAATTGTCAAATAAAGGGATATAAATATGATTGCCAAAATGCAATCTATTCAAAACTGCCTTTCCCTGCCCTCCCAACTAGAGGTCTGCATCGGGCTAGAAGTCCGCATAAGCCCGACATCTTTACGGCCTGACCAGAACCAGCCCAACAAGCTCTAGCCAAATTCTAGGTCTGAACGCCATAGACCCCGCCTGCTGAAATAATAAGCAAACAACACCGTACATGTCAATATGAAAGCTGCTTGCGATCAGGGAACAGGGGAGAGCAACACTTCCACCAGCTGTTAACAATGATTGGCAACAATGGCGCACAGCAATGCTTCTAGTTTTTGTAGTGTACTGTACTGTTATGCCCAACTAGCAAATTAAAACCTTATTTAAAGCCGTATTTGAGCTTTAACAGTTATTGTTTAAACATATTTTTCCTTCAGCACAGGAGAAACATCCTCTGTATTTCGTATTTGTAGTTTGTGTTTGCATAAATTATCTTTGTAAGAGGAATAATTTATATATTAATGTCCGTAATGACCAGAACAGGCTAGCCAGCTAGCTATCGTTTTTCCTTTTCTTAAATGTGATGTTAATACATTTGGCGCTTTTCGTATTGATCAGTACACGCTAGCCAGCTAGCTTTAATGGTGTTTTTCCTTCTGTTGAACGTTAGGCTACGTTAATAAGTTTATCACTCCTGTGCTGTCAAATATGGCTGTTTTACTTTACTAGTTGAGCATGACGGTACACTACAAAAACTGGAAGCTTTGTGCCGTTGTTATCAATCGTTGTTAACAGCTGGTAGAACTGTTGCTACGCTACTACTTCTAAACTTACTGGTTGGCAGCAGGCCCATACACAATCTTACCTGCCATCACAGAGCTAAAACAGGCCCAATACCTAGCCTGATCCCAACATACCTTCAGGGCTCCATTGGGTTTGGGTTAGGATGCATACCTCTGCTCCCAACCATAACCAACTGAAAAAATCTAAATTCTGGAAATAAGTGTGGTCTTCAACAAAGAACAATGATGCCAAGGTTTTAAAGAAGGGATTGCATCACCGCTCCCAATACTAGGTCAATAATGGCAAACTGATTAATCTATCATAAAACTCATGCACAATGGGCTAAGCTCAATGTAGGATACATTGAGCTGAAAGCAGATAAAAATGATTAAACGTAGGCAAACCACCAGGCTTTGTAATCCATCCAAAAGCATGCACTGTTCATTCTAAACCACAGGTGTCAAACTCCAGTCATGGCAGGGCACAGTGTCTGCTAGTTTTTGGGGTGTTCTCCACACCAGTGGTTCATTTAAGTCATTGATTGGCAAAATAATCCACACACCTTGTTCTCAAGGTCTTAATTGGCAGCTGATTGAAAGCACAAAAACCCACAGACACTGTGGCCCCCTGGGAATTTAGTTTGACACCACCATTCTAAACTACAAGTATGGTAAATAAGCAACAATTAAAATGTAGATGTATTTGTAAATATATGTGCTGCTTCTAACCATGACAACATTATAGGTTTATAGGAAGGACCATTGACTGGAGACAGCTTCCGCTTACCGGTTCCATGGATTCCTACGGGAGCTGCTCATTGGTGCATGATGCCAATTCATGGAGGTTGCCATGTTAGGAACCAAAGCATGCGCACTGCTGCTGGGTACTTAACGTGGCTTTTGGAACCAGAGGGGTACTGGGTACCTAAATATGCAGAACCAATTGGAATGAAAAAAATCTTATAACTTCTTCTGTGGGGCACAGAAAAAAAAATCGGTCCCTGGACAGTAATTAGTTCGGTGAGAAGAATTTTTTTAATTTAAATGAACTGTCCAAAATAGTATAAGTTGGCCTGGGTAATTCCGTAGTATTTAATTGACTTCAATAGAGTACTCAAGTGAGTACGTCAGTCGTGGGCGGAGTCTGGTTTCGGAAGTAAATTCCCTATGGAAGATAGAATGGGCTTCGGAGACTATCGACTATTTCTTAAAATCTGATTTATAGAATGAGCCGAAACGTTCCTGGATTAGCCTGTGTGGTACAAGGATATAGACCATATATCGCATGTTCCAATTTTTATTTTTGAAAGTAATGCATTAATGATTGTAGTTTGACTTGTAGTCCACTTTAACGGACTGCATATCCAGTACTGCAACGCACGGGTGGTTCTCGACCAATAAGATATCATCATCTCGTCTGTCTGTTCTGTGACAGATGGGAGTAGGCTACTGCCACTCGCTCAAGAAGAGCTAGCTTGCTAAGTAGAGAAGCCCGCCCGACAAGATCAGAAACTATGCTACGGTTAACCACATAAAGCAATTCTAGCTTTTAGTCCTTCAAGCTATCTAGCTAACGTTAGAAAAAAGTGTTTAAAAACAGAGCTGTGTGCTACTGCTGGCTAACGTTATATGACAACGTCTGGAGACAAGGCTGCTCGTTCGGAGGGAATTATGGGACGTGGAGTTTTTAAACAGTGCCAGCGCTGGTATGTTCACACAAAAAAATACTAAAACGTAAAATATACTCGAAGCTGGTCCAGAAAAACTACATAGTTTGCGAACAGGCGTTATATTTAACAATCCGGGAAATTTACAATAAGACATAATCAGTAGAAATGGTTTAAAAGTAAGCTTTAGTTAATGTCTATGCTCTAAATGAATGGGGAGTTTACTTCCGAAACCAGCGTGACGTCGTGACTTGACTACTCTTTGGGAAAATTTGCTTTTTGGCACCAGAGGCTGCAATACCTCCGGTGACCACTGGAATTTGCAAGCTTCAAGGAGAATTTCAATCCCTGGTCCCCTGGGAGGCACATATGCTATACAAAAACTATTCGTATATGAATATGATTATGGAATTTATTTGACACTTCTTGATGTTTTTACTGTCATCAATAATGACTCAAATGCACAAACAGCAATTCAAAGCAAGGATTCTGGGATGCTGAACTGATGCACAAACATGCCATATGCAACCTGCATTCCAACTGTACAATGATCAGTTTACAGCCAAACCCCAAGAGACTATGAACTATGGCTGCACACCAACAATATCCTCTACAGGAACAGCTAATAACCTATTGAACTCTGGGTAATTAACCCATAGGGCAAAAATGTCCTATGAATCATTAATAGGGCGGCAGTGTAGTATAATGGTTAAGGAACTGGGCTTGTAACCGAAAGGTTGCAGGTTCGATTCCCAGGTAGGACACTGCCGTTGTACCCTTGAGCAAGGTTCTTAACCTGAATCGCTTCAGTATATATCCAGCTGTATAAATGGATAATATGTAAAAAAATGCTAAAAAGTTGTGTAAGTCGCTCTGGATAAGAGCGTCTGCTAAATGCCTATAATGTAATGTAATGTAATGTAATAGGTTTGCTTTACCCTTTCAAGCAGAATACATCACATTGTACCTACTAAAAAGGCAAACCCACTGAAGAAGCCATCTGCAACATCACACATCAACATTTTATTTCTCCTCGCCTGAATTCTCTCAGCATTGTCATTGAGGCAGTGCAGTCGAGGTCACAGGAGTATTGTGACACCGTGATGGGTCCACAGGCATCCACGGCAGGACACCAGTGAAACCATGCTTCACCTCGAAAGCACGACGCTCTGTTTCGTACCAGTACAACAAAGGGACAATCCTGCTACAGCTCTATGGTTGCGAAAACCGGTGACATTCTGGAAGGTTCCAACTTCCAACAATATCATGGATGTTGTTTCCCACAGTTTCACTTAGAGCTGAGTTTCCTAGAGCTGAGGTAATGCAGGTAATGTTATGTTTAGGCTTTGTGAGGACCGAGCAAAAGCAGACGAAGGGGCACTTAGTGCTTAATAGCACCTTAAAAGCATTCCCCTAATGACAGCATACATGCAGCTCAGGAGTGTGCACCCCAGCGAAACCACTTCAAATGATTAATTACAAAAAACATGATTATTATGCAGATATTTTTTGGCTCAGTGGAAACACAGGTAATTAACATCAGTGCTTACCACAGTTCAAATCCCCTTTTTACGTGGCATTTTGCGTTGATTGCCCACCGTGTTAATGCAGACTCGTGCTGATATATTAAAACCCTCATGAATACTGATTTAAAGGAATTAAACTGATGACATTCTTTCGTTGATTAAGACGTGTTGAACACTCACCTGAGCACATAATTATTGATGTTGTGGTCAAATATTTTAATAACAGGACATTAGTATTGCACCTGGTAACCTTGGTAACAAATGGTAAGTAGGTATATAAACATAAAAAGAAACAATAGGCAAGCTGAAAGCCACCATGATTTGAATGTAGAGTCCACTCATACACCATCCAGTACTTTGATCATTTATTTTCAGACTGTATATTCCTGAATTTAATGCTATCAAAATAAAAAATAAATAAATATGTATGCTGTACTGTAATATTTTCACTTGAATAATTCAGTGTTTTTCTGTATGACATTCAAATTTCCCTGGTGTTCCCTTGGACATCACAAAATGTATTTTCTAACTTTGACAATCCAAGCTAGAAATGTGGTAATTCATTGTGTCCACCATGACACATGGGAAACAGGAAGCATTGCTGTGGATCTGAAGAGCTAATACACACAAATTCAACTAATGCATTCAGGTCCCAACTCACGTAAAGCACTAATCGCTTTATGAGCCAAAACAACAATATCAATAAACTCAGAGAAGCAACTGATATTACCTTCATATTTCCTTAATATTACTACCAGCTATTTAGTTTGACCTTAATATTCCAGCCAGTACTGTAAAACTATGAGAGTCTCATTTAATTGAGGTAGAATGCACCTCTTTGCAGCTCTCCTCAATTATTAGTGTAATTTTTGCTTCTAATGTGGTTTAGAAAATCCCAGGCATGCAAAACAAAGTGTGGACATGTCTACAGTGTTAAGGGGGTGGAGCTCTTGGCTTGACTGACAGCACTCTAGAGCAGGGAGGAGGCATAGCTCATGAATGCAGCCCCAATCAGCAGCAATGTTGGGAGTGCCACCTTCAGTCAGCATTATATACCTCTGGTGAGAACAATATGCGTCATGTTGTCAGACCTAGCACACAGCGCGTAACTGAAGCTTGCATGACAGAGGCAGGCAGAAGCAGGGGAAGCTGGGAAGAGAGGGAGGCGAAGGAAGCACGTGGGCCTGACTCACCGGAGCGCCCACAGTCTGAGCAGGAGACCAGCTCCTCCGCCTGCCCGGTCTTCCTGTTAGAGTCCGAGTCCCCCAAGCAGAAGTCACAGTAGTCGTTGGGGATGACGGACCCATCAGGGCCTTTGTGAGCTGGGGGAGGAAGACAGACAACTGTGGTAACCATGGGGATCAACAGCACGCCAACCTGTGCTACTGCAAGGGAGACATCAAAGTTACATTATAAGATTAAATGGAGGTCAGTTTATTAAAACTGTTTAATTAAGTATATTTAACCAGTGAACAGTCCCCTGGGCCTTTTAGGTTAGGAATTTCCATTAGCAACTGCTTCCGCACATATGAAAGTGTAGAAGAGAATGTACTCATTTCTTATATATAATTAGAATATTTTTAGTCAGGTGTGATAGGCATGCGTGGGGATCTCCCCCATCGCTCATATCCCCCAGACCTCAGAGATGGTCTGGCTGGAGCATAATGCCCTCTGCTGGACAAAGAGGAACATCTTCCAGAAAAACTCTGCCATGCCTTTGTGAAGTCAGTCCAACTCAGCCAAACATTGCTGCCAAAGGTCACTTTGTCATGAATTTCTTACTTTTATTAATAGCAAATTACGTTTCATTATTTTTCATCGTGAGTAATGTTATCATATTGGAAACAGAAGGATCTATTTATTCACTGGAGTCCATCTGCACTCCTCTCTTTAGGCTCCTCTTCTATGCACACACGTGTCACGGGTTACCGTGGAGACAGAGTGCTCACGTTTGTGGTTGTCGGGGTGGTAAGGGGGCGAGGCCGGCTCGGGATCCCTCTCGTCCTCGCCCTCCTCCTCGGCCAGGTGGGTGTGGGCGTAGTGGTAGCTCAGACCCGGGCGGTTCTTGTAGCGCTTCCCGCAGACTGTGGAGGGAAGAAGCCCATCAGAACCCCACACAGTGCCCCTGTGCCCCTCTCTGGAGCGGCCTGTCTGTACCCATATACGCCAGTTTAGCTGGGGGCAGCGTCTGCCAGTGGAAGAGCTTCTCATTTGTTCTCATATTTAAGCGATTTTCTATGTTTTGGAATAATAAAGTCAGCCATCACACAGTGAGTATAGCACACTGTTTCTGTCATAGTCAGAGGCATATACTGTATATTCAGTGAGAGTCTGAGGCATATGTATGTGTAAAAACCGTGGAGCGAATGACGCGTTCCGCCTGCCGTTGCTTCGTCAGGTTTGCTCTGACGAAGCAACGACAGGTGAAATGTGTCATTGGTTACAAGGTTTTCGTGTCTATAATGTAGTTGATTAATAAAGCGTCTATATCCTGCTGGAGAGTTAATTAATGAGTTTGTTAAGGTTTATGATAGTTAACTAAGATCAACAAATACATTAATAAATAAAAAAAGTCCACAAACAATTTGAAACAAAAAGAGCTTTCAGTCTATTGGTTTATAGGATGTGTACATTTGACAAGCAGTGGAAACTTGGTGTTTTTGGAGGGGGGGCAACTGTCGTGATAAACTATTTTGTTATCACTTTTTCCTAGAGGTTTGGCATTTTATAAACAGTAACAAAGAGATTTAATAAAATGGCTTAAGTGAACTATAATCTTTATTAACCATTTATTCATGTATTAATTGACATTCATCAACCTTAATAAGCACATTAATTAACTGTTAATTAATGTTTACTACTGTATTTATTAACGTTAATTAGTGTACCCTTATTGTAAAGTGTTACCACAGTACTACCAGCTATTTAGAAAGAGGAGAAACCTATAAAACAGAATAAAACAGGCTGAATCGAGTGCCTTCGGCCAGGCATTCTGACATGTATTGTTTTATTGTATTATTTTAAATCACTTTGAACCTTTGGCCTGAAACATTCTTCACAGTTTATTACTATGTATTAGTTTGTTATTCTGAGAGCAAACTTACGTTCAGATATCCCAGTATTCCCTTGGGGAGCTTGTGAATCAGATCTGAATCACCTTTTCTTACACTGAGCTATAATGAATCCTAAAATGTACCAATTAGATTAGCACAGCTGGGTTACCAGTGATGTTAGTAAATTCTAAACAAATGCATATGATAATGCTGTTGGTAGAAATTTAATTGTATTGGTTCTAAGCAATGCGTCAGTTTAACTTCTGTTTATGGAGTCGTCCGCTGTCTCCCCAGAAAGAGAAATGTGCTTAATCTGGCAAGCTAGACGCTACATCTTAAGAACATTTACCATATACATGCCATCTAATGGAGGCGTGACCTCACCTTGAGAAATCTGCAAACAGCTAGTGGACTGATTAAATGGCTGTAAACAGTTTTCAGATAAGTGAATACCACTTGGAAATGTTCTGTGTGCTTTTGTAATTCTGCCTGCAAGCTTCAAAAGTAACTTCCCTCTTGACTGTAAACCCCAACACAGGGCTTCCAGAACCCAGTTCTGGGGACCCCTATAATCTACTTTTTGTTCTAGATTAAATTATTATTTTAATTATCTGCTAAACTGCTAATTTAGCAGTAAAGGGAGTTATGGTAAATACGTAGCTTATAATCATTTTATGAATTGATTAGTTTAGACACATCTGTTCGCTGACCATTTGGCTAACAGATTGATTGATTGATTGATCTAAATTATTAAGAAGTAAAATCACACTGTCCTATGTGGACACCTGCTCACTGAATAATAGCATTTGCCTGTGGGAAAAAAAGGATTAAAATACCTGCATTCTGACCAAATCAAATACAAAAACCATGACAGCGTGTTAGCACATTATGTTGCCAATTATCATATTGGTTAGAACAAAACCAGCATGCACAGCGACACCCAGAATCAAGTTTTGGAAGCCCTGATGTAATACACATCTATCTATATAACAAAACAATAACATAACAAATATGTGGCTACAGTTTGCTCTATGTTTCTAAGAAGGTGAGGTTTTAAAATTTAACAGTCTAGAGCTTCTGAAACTTTGGAAGAAAAATAACAGGGATATTAATATTCCTAAACTAACTATAACTAGAGTGGCTGTTTTATTCTGTTTTGATTAAAATGCCTAAAAAATGTAGCAGGTGGCTGTGATATATATTTATATTTCCAATAATATTTTATGTGTTCAGTACACAGAAGAAAATGAGGCACTTTACCTAAGATGAAGACTGTAGCCCTTGAGCAAGCAGAGCATATTTACCATCTACCCTCAGCCTGACCTACTGTCTAACTGCACACAACTACTTCACACAGAGAAATAAACTGACTTGAAAAATTATGCCAACAGGGCGTTGCCCCTGGAAGACATAGAGAGTATCCAGAAGCCAATTCAAGCAGTATTAAATAATAATCAGGTCACTGAGCAGGGACAGAAACGTGCACTGATGTTTAGGTAAATGTACACATCAGTGTGTAAAAGCTGTCAACAATTTACATTATAGCGAGTATTAACAGCTTGCAAAATCAATCATATTAACAGGAGATGACAGTGATTATATGGCCTGCATGAGTACAAACAGTGAAACCTTGACTATCTGAGGCAGTCTTCCAAAAAACATGAAACCATTTATATGAATAAACCAACCATAATATATTGCATAGATTCCATTATACAACAGTTAGCTCCGACCGTGCATTGCGATTGGCCGAGCCGCATTCCATGAGTGGTGATATACAATATAACATCACTCAGACCTCAGCACCGTTCTGGATCACTCTGCTTTGTTTACAATCTAATTGATACATTGCTGGAGAAAAATCCTTTTTTTAAATGGAATTCTGAAGGAATTATATTTGTTGGTGGAGCCAAATAAACAAAAAATCATAATCTGTTGTGTCAGTCATTACTTGATAGATATTTTATAGGCTAGTAGAACTGTTGTATAAAAGCAGTATGATATCACACTCGAGGTTATTCTGATATACAGTATAACAGCACTCCCTCTCGTGCGATATTGCTTTCATTTTATTAAATATTACAATTCTCAAATCAAATAGTTCAAATTCTATATTGACTGTTTACAGGTTTCATATCTTTTTGCACTTTCAAATGAGAACTCTGCTGTAGTGATCCAGTCCTTTAGAACATCGCTAAGGACTCCAGGCAATATTATGATATTAAATTCAAAGACATATTAAGAGACAGGGTTCAGAGGCATATCTGCATCAACAAGCAGAAAATGGTATTATAGCCACATGCATCTAATTAAAAAAACACTAACTATCAAGTACAGATACTGGACTACATACACATGATACAGTACTACTACGAAAGGTCAAAACTACACTAGCACCAAGTGTCTCTAAAAAGCCCCTAATTCCCTCAGACCCAGCTCCCATAGTCTTGTCATCAAACAGCTCAAAGCGAAGAGGAAGACGACAAGTTGAGATACCTGAGCCAGCAGTATGTGAGTTATGCTTTTGTCTGTATCTGTCTGAAACAGAGAAGACACAAAGCAGAAAACAGCAAAGAGTGAGTTTTACTGACAATTTTTACCAGCTGACAAAATGACACAGTCCGCGTGTTCTGAAAACAAAAAGCGCAGCCTTGGAGGACCATTCTGGACTATGGCGACTGATCACTTATCAGGTGTGTCGCTGAAACAGATCAATGCTTCGGAAGGATCAGGTTACAGCAGCTTCAAGGCGCAACATTCACAGACTTCCTATGGCTCATTTCAGTGCCGTGAGATAACCTATTTTTATTTTTTAAAGGGGCAGTTCACCCCAAAATATTTTTTAAAATATATTTCTACATAGCCTACCCGGAGTGCTATCTATCCATCCAGGTAGTTTCGCTGAGAACTCACTAGCTTTGTAGATACTGCAGAGACCTCTTTGGAGAGGTCCGTTCTATCTGGGTAATATCACAGTGAGCTGCAGCGTATATCTGCAAAGCTAGTGAGTTCTCAGCGAAACTACCTGGATGGATAGATAGCACGTATGTAGAAACATATCAAAATATACATTTTGGGTGAATGTTCTCAGTGTAGTAAATGCTAATTGTTGTACTGTTAAAGGGGAATTTGCCAGGGACAGTAGTGAGAAAGAAGCTGATTAGCAGTAATGTTCCATTGAAACAGCTTTTGTATGGAGACCAATGACCCTCAGCCAAGATTGAACCATTGTGAAGGGAGACAGACAGTGGTCATGGTCCTCAGTGATGTGTGTTAAAATGACCTTGAGTTTACAGATAACACATTGTGGAGATTGGGGGATTGGCTAATGACCGTAAGAGAGATTACTATGACTTGAGGGTAATAAAGATCTGCCCCTCAGAGACGATAAAGATCTATTGATTGATTGACTCCTGGACGGTGAGCTAAGTCTGGTCCAGAGGGGTTCAGGGAGTCGATGGCTTATTGCTGGTTTCAGACTATTCTGGGAAAACTAGTGTCAGTAAAGAGTATCACGGTCAGAGCAGAGCATTTGGAGATACGAGCAACAGGCATGTGGAAATCAGGCTATATTCCTTTGGAGCTTTAGGACCATGTTGCACTGAGCTTCTGCTGTTGACCAAAAAATAAATCATTGCATCAGTCTTAGGCTAAATGTTGTAATTCTTTAAATGAAGGGTAGATAACATATACTAACCTGACAGTAACATTTAAAGTAACTTAAATTCCACTGAATCACCTTGTATTGACAAAATACCCCATTATTGTTGTGTAACACATAACACTGTCATCCATGAGTCATCTACGATAAACTGTGCAGCTGTGGGTCTTACTGTCGCAGACGTAGGGCTTGTCCTGGTCATCATTGGAAGCTGCCTCTGCCCTCCGTCGCCCTGAACCCCGGCCCTGCCGACAGAACAGCACGACTGTGAGGCCAGCATGCTAAAACAGCACAGTCAAACTGAGCACTGCCAGACCTCCTGTCCTGTGGTTTGCTTCTATGTGTTACTGTGAGCCTATTGGACTGCCCTGCTGTGTGTTACTGCGAGCCTATTGGACTGCCCTGCTGTGTGTTACTGCGAGCCTATTGGACAGTCCTGCTGTGTGTTACTGTGAGTCTATTGTACTGCCCTGCTGTGTGTTACTGTGAGCCTATTGGACAGTCCTGCTGTGTGTTACTGCGAGCCTATTGGACAGTTCTGCTGTGTGTTATTGTGAGCCTATTGGACAGTCCTGTTGTGTGTTACTGCGAGCCTATTGGACAGTCCTGCTGTGTGTTACTGTGAGCCAATTGGACTGCCCTGCTGTGTGTTACTGCGAGCCTGTTGGACAGTCCTGCTGTGTGTTACTGCGAGCCTATTGGACTGCCCTGCTGTGTGTTACTGCGAGCCTATTGGACAGTCCTGCTGTGTGTTACTGCGAGCCTATTGGACTGCCCTGCTGTGTGTTACTGCGAGCCTGTTGGACTGTCCTACTGTTTGTTAGTGTGTGTGGTAGACCAATCCTAAATCTTTGTGAATAAGAAACAGGAACTTCCAGGTTTGAGTCCCAGGTAGGGCATAAGAGGTGTACAGGTCGACCTAAACCACGTTATTGGTTTCTCTAAACCTGACATTCTCCAGTTGCGCAAATGGATTAAATGTAAAGTCACCCTGAATGACAGGGTATACTAAGGATATGAATGATATTGTGCTGGCGGTGTACACTCACCCGGCCCTTGGACCTGTGCTTCCTTTTCGGAATGTCCACTTCGTAGTCGTCATCATCAAGGAAACCGTCACCATTTTCCTCAGCCTCCAAGACCCTCTGTAGCATGTGAGCAGGAGGAATGAAGAACAGAGCTCTTACAGAGCCCTGAACACTATGATGAACGCTGCCCTGAATGCAGCACTGAACATGACACACAAGAATATAACTCCTACTACACTTATACAGCACTGAACACTATACTGAACACCATGTAACACCCCGACAGCTCCTGCTACTGAACTCTTTTTGTTGATGGGAGAGTGAGGCTTCATGAATCCCAAAATGAGTGGAACCATTGAATTGATTTATGTCTCGTGAAACCATTATGATTCAGTCTAAGCCTTCTATCAGTAAATTCAAGAACACAATGTTAATGCAAGATGGTTGTGGTCATGGTCAGAGCTGGGTTGGCCTGATCCTGGGTCAGTATTCAGAGGCTCACCTGGATCTCAAGCAAGCTCTCCTCCTCCTTAGCGTTGCTATGTGCCTTCCGTTCCAGTCCATCTCCTCGCAGCAGCGCCTCCAGTGTGGTG
Source organism: Synaphobranchus kaupii (assembly GCA_029718625.1). Lineage (NCBI taxonomy): Eukaryota > Metazoa > Chordata > Actinopteri > Anguilliformes > Synaphobranchidae > Synaphobranchus > Synaphobranchus kaupii. The sequence goes on from CM056381.1 coordinate 23,521,193, forward strand.
CTCTCTGTGGGCGGAGCCTCCTTCTTCTGTGCAAGCTCCGCCTCTGTGGGCGTGACCACATGTACGTGTCATTCACTGATGAGGCCACCAGGCCCCAGCCCTCTTTAAAGCAGTGGTTCCCAAACTGTGGTTCAGGGGCATTGAGGTGGGTCACATGCAAAATGCAAATGTAAAAAATATACTTTATAGGCCTAGTGTCATCATTTAAATGATCTGTTATGATCCACATATAATGCTAAATCATTGCAGATAATTAAGCCAAGTTAAAAGGAATCTGTCTCTCTGCTGCCTTTCATTTCCAGAGGGTTTATACAGAAAGAAAATGTAATGGAAAGATTGATTTTTCTTCAGATTTGGGGATAAAGATTTGCTGCATTATTGAGCTGAGCAGAACTGGGACCCAGTGCAGTGTCTGCAAATTGATATTCAGCTGCCAGCGAGGCGACAGCTTCTCCCCCTGAGGGTCTGACCTGACTGGCAGTAAAGAGCTGCCCCTGCATGCAGACCTTCATCCCCCCAACGACACCCCCCCCCTCCCCCATGTGCCCCCTGTCAGGGTAGACGACCACGTTTGAAAAGAAAGAGCGTCCCACGGGAGAGATTCGCCCGATAGCTCTGACACATACCTCCTGCTGTCTCTGAACTTCACTACCTCCGACAGGAGACTCCATCATCAAAGCACTGATTCTCAGTTTCTAACAGACACATTTATGATTTGCCTGCTTGGGGATATATAGCTGTGTATTAACACTGGAAAGTTAGCATATTTCTCATATATGAATATGTAACAATTGAGAGGTTGAAGCTATCAGTGACTACTGTCAGTTGCTACTGAGTGGGACAGTCAGCGATCCCATGAGTAAGTGGTAGGTGAGTGAGCATATGAGTGAGTGAATGAGTGAGCAGAGGTTGAGTCAGTCAAAGAGAGCCCAAGTGATATTGTGAGTGACAAATTGAGTGAAAGTAGAGGGATAGAGGGATAGGATTGAAACAGCATATCCTATCACTTTCCTACCAGTGTTTACTGACAGTACATCGGCGTATCGGAATGTGGATGAAACAGGAGTAGGAATGAGGGAGGTCAGGGGTCACAGGAGGGCCTATTTCTCCTCTTACCGAGTCGGAGCTCACAGAGCCGCAGCTGGGGGTCCACAGGGGGGTGCATCCTCCTCTTCTTCCTCCAGCATCGGGCGGGGTAGGTATACATCTGTCCAGCCCCCACTCCTGCTCAGACACACAGACAGGAAGCTGTTTTATAACCTCTTGTTCCTCTGCTGGCTCTCGGCCTAACCCCGAGTCACGCGTAGCTTTTAACTACATCACGACCAAAATCCAACACAGGATCCCATTCCCAAGACCCTATAGCACCTCAGACCAATAGATTTCCAGATCTCATACGGAATTACATTTCCGAGTTTATTATCAGTTAAATAAAAAGACAGTCCTGTAATAAAGCCATGCCCATCCCACCACCCGCAGGTACTGCAGTTAGCTCACCTGGCCCACGGTGGCGCTGTTCCATCCAGATGTAGCAGTTGTTCTGCGCCACACCGGTCTGGGAGTCCAGAAAGGGCATGCGGATGCTCCGCTCGGCACACAGCCTGGCATTGTAGCTGCGGCAGTGTTCGATGGCCTCCCTGTAGAACTGGTCACCCAGCCTGCACATACAAAACAGGCATCAGTCTCAGCTTTGCTAAAAATGAACTTTCAACAAATAGTTCATCGTCATTCCTAGGTCTGCTTTAGAAAAGTTTTTTTTCTACATGGCATCTCTGTGGATTCCCCAGCAGGTTGGTCAGTATAGGCTTTTGTCACAAACACCTAGACATGGCAAGCCCACCGTGCAAGAGGCAGGGTCAACTGGAGAAAGCACTCCATCAACCACCTTCTGTTTTTGTTTCCCGCAGACAGGTGGGCATGCCAGTGAGCGAAAGCGTTAATGCACGGACCAATGCAAATTGCAACTGTTCCTCGCTGATGCTGTTGCCTCAGTGACTCCAGTATGCTGCTTGATTAATTTATGGCTTTTAATAACCCCCCCCCCGCCGATGGGTGCAGCCAGGCACTGCTGTTAGGCTTGACCTGGTAATGAAAGCAGTGGGGAAGAGGACGCCACAAGATGGATCCCATGGGAACCAGGTTTGGGTCGATGCCAGAGGACGTCCAATGGAGGACAGCTCACGGCGGAGGAAGGTGCCCTCCATCTTTAGCTCCATCCGCTCGGCGAGCGGAGAGAGGTGTTGGCTAAATGAACCTGCCGCAATAAAATCGGACAGGTCCCAAAACAAATACCAGCCTCTGACCCATAAAACACCGCCTGATGCATCTTTGCTATTGACTTGTAGGATTTTGCTAATATCCGGCAGAGCTTGTTCACATCAGTTGTGGAAAGATTCAGAATCAAAGCCTTGATTTGAAAAGCATCACGGATTTGGTGCTACGTTTAGACTAAATGACCTGGTGGCTGGGACTTAGGAAGTGAAGCAGGCTTTGAGGATATGAGGAGCATGTTGATTGACTGGATTACTCTGATCCAGCCCATGGTGTTAATGGGAGGAGTCAAGGGACTAGTTTATTGAGCTTGGAGGCAAATAGCAGATGAAAGCATATAGACCAGAGACAGCCTCGGCGTACTCAGACCTTATGGGGCCAGCGGAAGCCGCCACACAGTGAACAGGGGCGTGTTTATAATGACCCCTCTGAGAAGAACCTGTCCCTTTCTGAGGTCTCCTGAAATCCTGATTCATGCTGACCCTGAACCAGTGGGGTATTTCACAAAGCAGGATTACTGAGTTAGAGTACTGAGTAAAACCCGGAACAGCTCTTTTTACTTCATGCCACGTTCAAGATTTGGGAGGTTTCCGGGGTTTTACCCAGTGCAGTTATCCAGCTAACTCAGTTATTCTGCTTTGTGAAATAACCCCCAGGTCTCAAGACTACTCTGCCTCGGGACCCTGTCTGTGTGTAACACCAGCAACTGACCCCCCCCCTTTCTGTTGTGATTGCCGACCCCTTGTCCAGAAGATTCATAGAAATGCTGAGAAGGCCACCTCAGAGACAAAACCGGGACACAAAGCATCCCATTGTTCAGTGCCACAGAGTCAGTGTGAACAGAGAGAGAACACGGGCACAGACAGGGGAAGAAAGAGACAGAGAACAATGAAGAGTTTTGCAGTTATTAGGAGAAATATGGTTAAGTGATTTGGTCAGCTTTTAGCTTCCATTTTAAGGAGTATGTTCAAGGGGCCTGTGTACTGTACACCACACATACACACACACACACACACACACACACACACACACGTTATATGATATGGCTGGGGTCGTAATAATAATAATAATAATAATAATAATAATAATAATAAATTAGCTGTTTCAATTTCATTGACATTGACTGGTTAAAAACGAAGTAAGGGTAAGAGCAATGTTCACTTCACTTTAAGACATTAAAATCATTGATGCATTAGATAAAACATCACTTCTTACAATATGTGCCGTGATCAAATTAGGAGAGAAGGATCTCTAAACAAATATACAAGGCTTCTCCAAAATGCTTTGATTGAAGCTTTGTTTCAAGTTGGCTGGTTTACACTAATATAAACAATACCAAGAGCCTGGTAATTCACAAGGATTGCAGGAAGACAAGGAGGGCTTTGTATTGCCATTCTTGTAAAAAAGGCTAATGAATATTTCAAGAGTGATAAGATGTAGTGAATCAAAGCCATTGTTGGTCAAGTTGAGTTTTTAAATACTATACTGTAATAAAACTGGTTTGCTTAGCAACTTGTTCTACCATTACCATGTACACACACAAAAACACACACACAATGAGAATGAAAAATCAGCTAATACAATCCTTTGGGCATCTTCCACCACTATCCAGCGACTGCCTGTGCGAGGGGCTAGCATGACCCTTGCATGGAGGTGTAGCGTGTCTGGGACTACAGATCACATAGGAGCATACATGACTCATGGGGAGTGCATGACATGTGACAGGATGCAGCGAGAGCATTGCGCTTGTGACCGTCGAGAGAAACAAAGCCGGTCTTTAGCAAGCTGGCCTTCACAGGGCCGGGACTGCCTGCATGCTCCTGTCAGTTGCATTCTGTGTGGTACAGGTCACATGTCCATGTCCGTGCTGGCAGTGGGTTACGTAAACCAGGGCTAGCATGTCTGCCTTCGGTTCCCACTCGTTTCAGTCAGAGGGGAAGACGAGCATAGATTAACAGCTCCTGAAGAGGGCCTATAGCTTATGGAGGTCAGCCAGTCTCAAACTTGATCTGATTGCTCTCAACAGGGAAATGGCAGACACCAACATCCAATCAGCTGCTGTTAGTCATCAACAAGGGGTGTTATCAGTGAGACAGACACCATTTGAGATTGGAGTCCCACCCCATCACACTCTTGGGAAAAGCTGTATAATTAAAGTAACCAGACATTCAACATGCCGCAAGGTTGAATTCCCTTTCGTGCCATTTTACGTTATTATCTTTTCCAGAATTCTGGACAAACAATGCAATAAGGATACTAGAAATAGCAATCACTTAGTGTGATTTAGGTCAGACGCAACCAAACATGCATTTCCTTTATTTGAATGATCCTGGCTCAGACAAAAGAACTGCATAATTTAAATTAAAATCTTGGTTTGTACTCTGGCCATTAATTCCACAGACCAGACCAGCTGGCACGTCCCTCTTGTTTAATTCATGAATGAGTGAATATTATTGTGTTCATTCTAAAAAAATATGCAGCTGCCCTCACCGACGGAAAACACGAGTAACCATGTTTAAAGCACAGAGCTTTCTGGGAAAAGGGCGAATAAAGAGCAACAAACACACTTCACTCAAAAGTATACAGCAAAAATGTCGGTGTAAATCTAACACTGTTGGTGTACATTTAACACCCTTGGGTGTTTATATGAGACCACGGTCTCAAATGCACACCAAAAATGTTTGCTGTGCACCAGCCATTTATTCCAGGAATCACTTGAATCTGTGTTGGTATTAATCTTGTGATTTAATTGATATTCCAGAACAGTCTTTTTTTTGACCCAGCTACATATAAACAAAGTAGCTCAGGCCAATTAAATGAGGGAGAGGTTATTCAACAGAGCAGTCACAGACAGAGATGCCTGCTGAGGATAATCAGTTGTTTATGTTCAACTGTCTCGGACCATGCAGACACAAGCCATAGCTAACCGAGAAGAAAGGCTACACTCCTAGTCCAGGTAAGGTCTCCAAAGCCCCATTTCATGGCCTTGCCCTCTATTCAGTAACAGTGACATGGCTACACATTCAGTTCTGATGCTAATCCGAAACCGTCCAGGGACTGCCCACCTAATGAGTATTCATGGTACACTGAAAGAGGGTCGTTTTCATCTGAACTCTGACGGAGTGCTTTGTCCTGTTATACGCCGTCTCTTTCTCTCTCCGTCAACCCTCCTCGTCTCTCTTACCCTCATTCTCTCCGTCCCTCTGTTTCCACATTCACTCTTTCTCTCTGTACCCTTTCCTTTTTCTCTTCCTCACTTTCTTAAGACTCCTTCTTTCTTTCTATGCCCATCCTCCACTCATATGACTCCTACCCTCTATTTCTCCCCTCTCTGGCCTCTCTCTGCTATCTTTTACTCTGAGGGCAAACCTCTTGTAAAAAGAATCCTTGAAAGCCAAAACATATTTTCACTAGATTTACAGGAGGCAACATGTGAAATGAAAGCAGGATGTCTATTTTACTTAGTCTTATTTGTGCCTTTATTGAGATTAAGTAGAAAACACCTGTGTCCAGGCTTTATGACGCTAAAGTACTTTTCTGCAACCAAGAGATGTTGCAAAACAACAAGAAACATTAGGTGATGATAAAAATGAATTCTCTTTTTGGTACGGAGTCAATCGGTACCTTTATTTTACCAACGGTTTTGTCAGGTAGAAATGCAGAAAAAAAGAACATTAGCACACCTTTCCTGAACACAAGTGGAGACTGGGTTTGGTAGGGGCCTTGTCCGAACTTCTGTAGGAGAGATAGTGTGGTGCTCAGGAACTGTGCCATTTTGCCTGAGAGATGAGGGTGGGACGGCGGAAAGGGTTGCAAGCAGCAAGGCATCAAGGTCAGGCTCTTTCATCTACGCACGGTCTACAGAAAAGAGACCTGGCACAGGAGATCTTTCCCCCTCGGCACAATTGAGACCAGCATATAATGCACTGGCTCATTACACGCTCATTAATCCAATTGACAATTAATTATTTAGGACAGCCGCAGCAAGAGAGAAAGTGAAAAAAGGAGACCAGACCAATATAATGGCTTGAGCAGGAGAGGCTTCCTGATCTCCCCTACCAACAGGGCGATGTACTATAACTACAGCGAGCACCATAATTCATTGGACAGTGACACATTTTTTGTTATTTTGGTTATGTACTCTAGCACTTTGAGTTTAAAAGGATACAATGACAATGAGGTTGAAGTGCAGTCCATATTGGATGAACTGTTTAGGAATTATAGAACCTTTTGTACATAGCCCCCCCCCCCCCCCCCCCCATTTTCGGGTATTAAAAAATATTGGACAGTTTAACATAATGCAGAATAAAGAAATCATTTTTAATATTTGGTCGCATATCCTTTGCATGCCATGACTTCCTGATGTCTGTAACCCAACAATATCAAAAGATTCTTGATACATTATTTTTTGGTACTCCTACAAGCGATAATGTAACCTCTCTGCATTTGAATGCATTGATCTCTATGGGAATTGGAGGGTGGGACTAGATTTAGCTGGAAATTACATGGTTGGCTAAATGCCGCTAAGTCTTCAAGGGTCTGACGTATCAAACACACTTTAAACCATCACTTTGCTGCAAGATATGCATTAGATATGGATGGATATATTGAAGGGTTTCTTCTCCTTACTTATTTTTCCATAGAGTTCAATAGGAAAATTTATCAGAACAACCCTTAAAGTGATCCATACATATCTACTGCATATCTGGCAGCAGAGTGATGGTTTGAAGCTTGTTTGATACCTCAGACCCTTGAAGACATACAGCCACTTCGCCAACCATGTACTCCATACTGTTCCAGCATAATTTATAGCTAAATCTACTCCCACCCCCACAGGAGTATCAGAAAATAAGATATCAAGAGTCTTTTGATATATTTGGGTCACAGACATCAGGAAGTCATGGCATGCAAAGGATATGCGACCACATATTAAAAATGATTACTTTATTCTACATTATGTAAAACTATCCAATATTTTTTGATGCCGAAAATGGGGCAGACTATATGTACAAAAGGTTCTATAATTTCTAAATGGTTAATCTGATGACAATACCCTCAAATTAAAGCTGACAGTCTGCACTTCAACCTCATTGTCATTGTATCCTTTCAAACTCAAAGTGATAGAGTACAGAACCAAAATAACAAAAGATGTGTCACTGTATATATATAAATATGACAACTGTGATTCAAGGTTAGCTCTGCATTTACAAAAGGTTAAACAATATATATCACAGCAGATGGATATGCCTTACAAACTAAGTTCCTGCAGGGCATGATGGGATGAGACTGCAGGTTGTCAATAAGACCACAGCAGTCTCTTCTTCCATTAATAGCCTCCTATTGACTCTCCTTCTCCAACCTGAATAATATGAATGCTATACGATTCATGATAAGCTAATATAAGGGTTTTCACAGACTTTCAAATGATTTCTATTTATAATAAATTTGAATACACTGACATTGTGATCTGTGTCTCTGGTTGGAGGTTATATGCAGTACATTGTTTAAAACTGTGGTATAACTACCATAAAAACATTCCCATAAGGTCATAACATTTATAGGATCTGAAAATGTTTTTATCTTAAAATTTTAGATTTCAAGCTTAAAATTTCTCAAATCAATTTTAATGGCTTCCAGCGTGGCAATCTGACCAATTAATCAACATTGTTAGCCGCAGCAGCAGACTACAGCAATACTGCTCAGTGAGGTCACTGTGTCTGATGACATCATGAGCCCTTTCTGAGGGGTGTCCCACCGCCCCACTGTCTCAGGGAAAGATAGACAAGCGAGGGGCAAAGCCAAAGTCCCCAGGGCTTTATAGCACGGATTGGGGGGCAGGAGCTTCAAGGGGGGAGCCTATTGAAAGCGAGTTTAGCGGTCACATCCCCCCCAGAACCCTGCACGCTTCTCCTATAGAATTAACTATGAATGAGCGGAGAGTGGGGGTGGAGAGACAGGGAAGATAAGAGGGAGGGAGACTGAAAGAGGGGGTGACAGGGATTGAGGCGAGAGAGAGAGAAGGGATGAAGAGAAGGAGACTGGATTTAAATAGTCAGGGACATGCTGTCCCTTGGTGTGGTTGTGTGTGTTGGGGGGGGGGGGTCAGGCTTCCACAAGCACCATGCAGAATCAACATCATGACCATCAGCAACAGAGAAAAAACCTCACAGGAAGTGGGAGGAAATCATCACTCTGATCACGGTGGCACAGCCAAGCATGGCACATACTACATGCACAGGGACATGCCTAACAACTCATTACAGTCTCCTGACTGAGAAGCACGTTCATGTTCTGGGATTGCAAGCACGAGAATTATGGAGCATTGCTCAGTTCAGTTCTAATGGTGGAAAAAAAAGTCATCCCTACAGACGCCTAATACTTATTTACACACACAATGTGTCAACTGTTAGACCAAATATATAGAACATTGTCATTTTTCCTCCAAAAGCCACTTCACAATAAAAAAAAGATCCACATTACAGATCAGACTCAGTGCTTTACATTTAACACATTTTCTCTGATTATCTAATTGGTCCATGTGAACACGGTACTTCCAATTAGCATTGAATGAAACTAATTATCATCTTCAAATTTGTGCAATTACCCTGAAATGCAAGACTTGCTAATTGCAGGCAGTTAATTATTTTAGGAGGCAGGGAGATTATCTCCTCAGCATCTGTTACCAGACTATGAAGGGATGAGATCTATAGTGAACATTTTATGAATATTAACATTGTGAGGGTTCACATATCAGAGCGCAGTGAATGTTTCCTACAATAACAAATGCATCGCCACGTAACTATGAAAGTGTGTTATTGCTACAGCAAAGGCCATTTGTAACAACAACAGCACAGGTGATATTTTGATGGGTGCAAACCTGAATGGACAAAGTTCGGGAGGCGTGGTGATTGGCAGCGTGGGGTCGGCAGTGTCAAAGGCGGGAAGCATATGGGGTTACTCTTGTGGCCAGTGCTCACTTTTCGTCAGCTTAGCTCCCGCCAGATGGTTCTGAGTCTGAGACCCCACTAATCTGAATTCCCCCACCCACCCCCCGACTCCCCTCCCCCAATTGTCCTGAAAGGACAAAGACCGGACAAGGTACAGTGCAGTGACATCACAACATCACTGCCATGCAAAATAGACACAGCAGAATGTTCAGAGTTCATTTTACTGTTAGAGTTTATGTGTCACTGTGACCTTTTCATTTGATTTAGGTAAAATATGTCTCCCAAGCACAGTCACACACTCAGACTCAGTAAAGGAAAATAGCTCACTGGCCTTTAGTTCAGCTTGTGATGAACTTGAACAATGATTCTTAATAGCCATTAATGTAAAAAAATATAATTTTTTAACCTCTCTCCTCCACAAGGTTATTAAGCAAAAGCCGCAAAATATAACGCATAACGTTCGTGCTTTTTTATTAGACTGCCAGCTCACTCATGAATGGAATTGCTGCAATTTATCCTATTCTTTATTTTGTTGGGTAATTATTCGCCTCCCTCTTAACTTGGGAAGCGGAAAAGTCACCTCTATTTTTTTTTTTTAAATGTATGATTGAACTTGAACTATTTCTTATACTTAAAATAAAGGGAATCATACAGCTTAATTGTGGGAACCATAATGTGAGCAAATAATATGTACGATCTATTGATATTCCATGCTTTGCACATTTAATCCAATCATTAAAATTTCCAGAACGATATAATCCTGCACTCTACGGCAGACTACCTGTACACACCGACCACTGACACCATCACATTGGATTTCCCACTCAACACACAAGTAAAAACTGAACTACAGCGTTCTCTGATAGCCTACGCTTCGTTTCAAAAGTAAGCAATGTTCGTCTTTGTGCAGGATGTCCACTTAAACCACTTTGGTGTTACATTGTTGCAAATTATGTGGAATTATTATGGTAACATTCATTGAATTGCGTAAATACTGGGCTGCTCTGATTAGAGTCACTATCCCGACAGCAAAATCAAGCTTGCTGCGCTTCAATTGTACTTGTGCTGATAAAACAAAACATGTCAGCATGAAACAAGAAAGACCGAAGAAAAGATAACGATGCATTTTTGTACTGCACTGTTCAATCAATCATTCCCATATATTACAAACCTGGACTTATTACTACAGTCTCGCTTTGGGGATACATTAATGACTTTGAAGAAAGACTACAATAAATATTATTCTATAGCAAATTTTACTTCGAGAAATACACTTATAACACCCATTCAAAAATAATGCAATTATGTCTCTATAGAAACATGTATGCACGTCGATATTTTTAAACAAAATATGCAATGCCATTAAATGCAGTAATTTGTGCAGTTATTCGATTTAGCAAATTTGTAAAAATAGTACAAAAATAATAAATAAAGCACAACTTGATTCGTCGAATTGCCCTTTTATATGTAGACTATGATACAATTATGCAAATTTTAAAAAAACTGGAAAAAGCTATAACAACTATAATCTTACGTTGAATTAATTTTAGATACATTTACTTTGACAGTTCCGCATAAATATAAATAATAAAGTTCATGAACATAATTGTAATACATTTAGAGAATTACTTACGCTTTAAGTGGATTCTGAATGACAGTCGCCATTTTGCTACACTGTAACCCACTGTTACAAGTCTCAGAGTTGCGAGGACATCAACGAAAACACAACAACCAATCAAGCTCTAGGTGTAAAGCCCAAAAGCCAATAAAACACCAGTACCCGGACGCAAGGCGTGGCCTGTGAGGAAAACTGTCAATTTCATTTAAAAGGACGGTTCTTGTGTACCTACACATTAGGGGAACTTCCTTCATGGCTACATTTCTTAAAGAGGCAGTACACATGTTTTCTTTGTAAATGTCTAATCAGTATTATCAAAATCCACACACAAACACATAGCGGCTGGCCAGTTAGGGTTAGGGTTATTTCGATGGGGGAGGGGGTTTATGTGTCCATTGTATGGATGACTTACTTTGCGGCTATATTTAAGCCTGAAGCCAGCTAGTACTGTGAAGGGAAATTAAATTCTTTATCATACATTCTCATTATCATCGTAGATATAATTATTTTTCAAGCAGAAATCTATAATAAACATTACAGTTTCCACTGCATATGTACAAATTACATTAGAAGGGGATTAAAACATATATATGATAAATAAACACGTAATACAAAAACAATCTTTCCTGCTCTAATATAATCTATTTCAACAATAATAATAATAATGCTGCTCGAATAAGTATTTAACCCTGTATGTTATTAAACATGAAACAAGACTTAAAATGCATCAAATAGGCCAGCATGTATTTAATTCTGAAATACTAGGCTATAACAACTGAAATTTTTGGAGAGTCGGTTACAATGTAGCCAGCTCAGTGTGTGACAAAGGAGACAGCGTGTAGCCTACACAGAGGGAAAAAATATAGCTATTTGTTCATTTGTCCAAGAAACGTTAAAGGAAATGGATATCCATCAAAGCCAATCCTATACACACAGCGTGACGTCACACATTGTCGGCTGCGTGCCAATAAAAATTAAGAGGCGGGGTCTATTCGAGGTCACGTGCATCAAACGTTGTCGCAGGTAAAGCAGGAACCTAATGGAGATTGTACCAGCATATCCAGTTATATCAAAATGTTTTAGTTGCTGATCCATCGATGAATTGAATTGAACGTGTTTGGATACGTTTAACAAAGTTTCGATGTCAACCACGTTTAGCTGGCAGGCTATAGGTAGTTGTTGGACGGCAGCGTTGCAGTAGCCTACGTGGTCTAATGCTAGCTATCAAAATAAATGCTAACAAACAAAACTGTCCATTTGGAGGAATCTAATATTGTTGCTAGGTAGCCATCACCGTGCTTAGATTTCAGATTAGATTGTTTTCGATGCGGATGGAATAAGCAGTAGCCAATCATAAACTTGCGGTCGTTTAAAACTAGCTCAAATAAATTGCCTGGTTAGCTAGGCAGCTCATATCAGTTCGCAGGGTTGGTAGGTGGTTACAGACTGGTTGTTTCCACTGAACTGTTTTTCCTGTTTTAAAAGCTATCCGTCCCGCTGGCCACGTGAATTACGATGTTTTGTTCATGAATGTCCGCAGGGATGAAGAAAGGGAGCTGGCGGGACAGGGGCCGTGACCGCAAACGATACAATCGCCGCCCAGAATGGCAGAGGGACCACTCCGGTCACAGAGCACAGGAACAAAGGTATGCCCCGCGCTACCGACACGCTCATCCACAAAGCCGCTGCCGCGCGTTGTATCGTGTAGCCTACTGTGCAAGGCACTATACACATAACGTTAACTGTTTAACACGCACATCATATAAATACTATTACAGTTAATTGGGCAATTTATGCTTTTCATAAGAATAATCACAGTGGGATTAATTGACTTACTTTCCTAAGACTTGTTTGAAAATTCATCATAAGCCGTTTCAGATAGTCAGATAAATAGCCACATAAATAAGCAGTGCGGGTTAGTGCCCCCGCCACCGAACTTATTTTCAGTTTTAGCTACATGATGCCTGTTAGGGCTACCCTTAATGCCTACCGTGATGTAACTAATTAATGATAATGTCTGAGTTTTTTTATTTCATGACCAGCGATTTATTTCCATAAGTGTTTTTTGACTGCATTTTCCTCCTTGTGCATGCAAATATCCCCTGTGTTTCAACAAGAATACCATATGATAAAATGGAAAACTTTGCCTTGCTTTAGGTATGAAGGTGGTGTTGCTGGCCCTTCGCACAGGACCCAGGTGCACACCACTGACACCAGCAGCTCATTACCTGGGACTCCAGCTGCAGCGCCAGGTTAGGCCCCTCTCTAAACATGCGCACAGTGGAGCAGCAACCTTTTCTGCGTTTTATAGTTTAGTTGTACATCTGGGCCATTGGGCTCAAAACTTCTGGATTCTTTTTTTTTGTAATTGTTAAAATACATTTTCATAAATCTGTTGGTTTAAGGAATTAGATTTGTCAGTATACATACAGCTGTGTATGTCCCAAAATATTACTGCAGTAAAATATTTCAGCAAAACATTGCAGAGTGAGAGAGCACCTGACAGAAGCTGACTTAAAACCCCGAGAACCAGAGCAAGAGAACAATTGGTTTCCTCATATTTATCTTAGTTATGTAATCACGTGTTGCCCACAACTGTGTGGACGTGGTTTGAGTTCAGCTCTCTGTTGTCAGTGAAGAATTGGTTTGTTGGTCAACTGATTTGCCTTAACAACAAGCGTAAAGTTTGGACTAACACAGAAGTTTAGAAGAGAATGTCTTGTGTTGTATATAGAATTGCCAGGTTTCTACTTCGACCCGGAGAAGAACCGCTATTTCCGGCTATTGCCTGGACACAACAACTGCAACCCACTCACCCGAGAGGGGTTGCAGAAGGAGCAGCAGGAGGGTCAGCGGGTTCGTCTGCTTGAGGAGGATGAGCGGCCCAGGAAGGTGCGTCCAGAGCTGGGCTGCTCGTTACTCAAACGGGAGGCTTGGCCTGAGGCCTCCAGCAGTCCCATTCACCAAACACATTTTTTATTGCATTTTTGCCTCAGGTGATTTAGTATTGAGTCTGCAGTTATGTACCAAGAATGGTGATTTATTGCTTGGGCCCTGACTTTTTGTTGACTTTGACTTATGAACTTAAAGAACAATTTTTGCGAGCCAGTACTTATCTGAGAACAGATGCACAGTGAATTATGTTCATATTGGAGAGATTGCTGAAGATATTGTCGTCTGGCCTCTTGTCTCCAGAAGTCCTTGAGAGCTGGTCTAAACTCAACCCTGCTCCTGCAAAAGCGACACCTGGGACTCCTGCCTGAGAGCTCATACTGCAGGTACAGTACACACTGACCCCTGTTCTTCTGTGGAAACCTGCTCTTAGGTGTTTTGGTTCTTGCTTATTATAGTTAATTTGTATTTGTGCTTTAATGATGTTCCATGCGCACTGGTCTGGGAATGTTGTTTGACGGGTCTGGCACTATTACTTATCTAAATCAGCAGAATGCACTAATGTCATCCTACACTAAGTCACTCTGGAAACAGTTAGGAGAACAGACTAAAAAATTAGGATGTTGTGAGTCTTTGCTGGAATGGTAGTTGCAATGTAGAACTATTATGAAAATGCAGCTTGGTAAATGGTGTAAAAATTAAGCTTCGTAAATGCTATGAAAATGCTGCTTGCTAAATGCTGGGTGAATGGTTGGATGTTTCAGGCTGATCCACGAACTGAAGGTGAGCAGCATGAAGCGACACAAACTGGAGGTGCAGAGCTCCGATTCCAGCAGCCCCAACACCGACAACTTCCGCCTCATTGTGGTAAGTCTTACTGATCAACTATGTCAACGTAGTATACATATACATTATTATATAACTTTTTTTTAAAACTTACAATAAAATGTCATTCCATTGGAGTTAAAGGAGAATTGTACCCATATTTAAATGTTTAATACGATGTCCTTACATATACAACTGTATGCACATACTTTTTTATGTATAAAATGCATCAAGCAATAGCAGACCTTTTGTTCTTTTCATGTTACTTACTGAAACTACCCCCATCCTAAAAGCATTTATTCATCCTTTGCATGCAACAACACAAAGCATGTATTGCCAAAATCTTGTGTAAAATTTTACGAAATATTAACGCTGACATTGCGTTGTAACGCACTTAGGGCCTGATTTACTAATACCTTTAGCATGTGCAAAACCTTTTAGCACACACAAAACCAATAACATGACAAATGATTGGTCATGGTATTCGTTTTGCACCAATCGTTGGTTGTGTTATTAGTTTTGCGTGCGCTAAAAGGTTTTGCACCTGCTAAAGGTCTTAGTAAATCAGGCCCTAAATGCGCTATGTTGCACCATGCTCAATATAAATAGTTAAAATAGAAGGTAAACGCAGCGCTCCATGCACAATTGGGAGCGTACAGTATTAGTCGGGTGCTAAGTGGTGGTGGTCTGTCCCCAGGCGGACTCTGCTTGCGAGCGGGTGTTCACAGTGAACGACGTGGAGCACGGCGGCTGCAAGTACGGCATCATGAACTTTCGCGGGTGCAGCAAAGGCTCGCTGTCCGTGGAGATGTGCGACAACCTGTACTTCACCAACCGTAAGGTGAGGGCGATCTCTGCTTCACCTGCTCCCAGGTGAGAGGAACCCCTGTTTCACCAGAGGTTGCCGTGGTGAGACTCACCTGTCTGTTGTTATTTTGCAGGTGAACTCCATCTGCTGGGCCTCGGTGACGCACTCCGACTCCCACGTGCTGTATCCTTTACCCACCCCTATTGCTTGCCGCTTTAAGGTTAATTTCACATTTTTGCCAGTGATGACCCTTTTAGCTAAAGCACTGCTCTTACGCACTAGAGAGGGTCTTGTGCTTTTGAATCTTTGCTTTTGAGAAAAAGTGCGTTTCCTTGATGGGCTGAATAAGATTGTGTCTAGTAGGCATCGCTGAGACGCCGGGCTGTGTCAGCTTGCTACCTGCATCCCTGTTCAGCAACTCAAACCCAGGTAAACGACACGCAGACGCGCGCGCACGCACACGCGCACGCAACCTCCTAACACATGCACGCACATATACTATAGCCTGCTAACACTCTTACACACACTTTTTATCCCACCCCCACACCAGTATGAAGTCAGTATGTAATGCATTATTATAGAGTTTTAATTATGGCCATTGCATTAAATCTGAAACTTGCAAATAACGCAGTGCGAGAAACAAAAATCACAGTAGCGCTTTCTAAAGTTGCGTGCTAAAGTTGCGGAGACAGTGAAAGGCGGTGTTTGTGTGACACTCCGCCCCCTGTATGTAGACCAGCCAGGGATGCTGTGCAGTTTTAAGATCTCCACGGCCTGGTCGTGCGCCTGGTGCCTCAACCCACAGGCCGATAAGAACTTCAGCACTGGTGAGTACCCCCGATCCCCGTCTGTCGCTCGGGGCCTCGGAAGGAGGCGGCGCCTCTGACACGTGCGCCGCTGTTCCAGGGCTGTCGCGGCGTGTGATCGTGACGGACGCGGTGACGGGGCGGAGACAGACGTACGGGATCAGTAGTGACGTCCTGGCTCAGCAGTTCGCTCTGCGGGTGAGTGGCTGCTCCCCAGGTCATTGGTTCATGTAGAAACCCCACCCCTATGTGGCAGTGTCACAGCAACATTGCAAAACTTTAATTTGACGTCCTACAATAGTGAGCGATTATGTTCCATGCACATTTTTGTAAATGTAAGAACATTCCTGCATTCAAGCATTACATATGCTCTTGCTATATTTCTTAAAATAAAAAAAAATTGTATGTATTGTTGGAGAAAAAAAACAAAGTTGCAACCACTTGAGAAGAGTTTTTGCAATATGAAAGCATTTGAGAGTGAATATTAGACATTTGTGTACAAAGGTAGATGAGAACTGTATGATGATACAGGTAAGTAAGGTATGTGTGTGAAGGTAAATAAGGTGTATGAAGGTAAGTGTGTGCCTCCAGGCTCCAGTGCTGTATAATGGCTGCCGCTCGGGGGAGATCTTCAGCATTGACCTGCGGCAGAGAACACGGCGCGGGTCTGGCTGGAAGGGCTGCCGCTTCTACCAAGACTCGGCCATCACCTCCGTCCGCATCCTGGACGACGAGAACTACCTCCTCGCCGCCGACATGCTGGGAAAGGTGAGGGTGCGCACAGCGACCCGCGGCAGAGAGGAGTTACTTACCCTAAAATATAAAAAGACCACTCACAGAGAGGCTAAGGGGCTAAAGAGCACTCACATAGAGGCTAAGGGGCTAAAGAGCGCTCACAGAGAGGCTAAGGGGCTAAAGAGCACTCACAGAGAGGCTAAGGGGCTAAAGAGCACTCACAGAGAGGCTAAGGGGCTAAAGAGCACTCACAGAGAGGCTAAGGGGCTAAAGAGCACTCACAGAGAGGCTAAGGGGCTAAAGAGCACTCACAGAGAGGCTAAGGGGCTAAAGAGCACTCACAGAGAGGCTAAGGGGCTAAAGACCACTCACAGAGAGGCTAAGGGGCTAAAGACCACTCACAGAGAGGCTAAGGGGCTAAAGACCACTCACAGAGAGGCTAAGGGGCTAAAGACCACTCACAGAGAGGCTAAGGGGCTAAAGAGCACTCACAGAGAGGCTAAGGGGCTAAAGACCACTCACAGAGAGGCTAAGGGGCTAAAGACCACTCACAGAGAGGCTAAGGGGCTAAAGACCACTCACAGAGAGGCTAAGGGGCTAAAGAGCACATAGTATGCTTGTCTCGTATTTTTATTGTATGTACTGTGCACAGCAGGTAGCAAGCTGATTGTTGTTGGATTCAGTTTTTAAGAGTAGGCTCAATACCTTTTTACTACTACTTTCTAATGATAGTTATACAGTTTTAATTGTACTGTCAATTCAATCTTCCTTCTTTTTTTTTCTTCATTATTCTGAGAAGCCGTTTGAATTGCATTCAGTTGTATGAATATGTGCTATACAAATAAACTTGACCCAAACCTGCGGCTTTGGTGAAATGCGCTCTTATTGGATCCTTGTAATGTGTGTGCAGATTAAGCTGTGGGACCTGCGGGTAACCCGGGCAGTGCAGCATTATGAGGGACACCACAATGAGCATGCGTACCTGCCGCTGCATGTCAACCAACCAGAGGGGCTGTTGCTGGCCGGTGAGTGGCATTCCTGTGTGTGTGTGTGTGTGTTGTGTGCGTTCTGTCTGGTGTGAGAGTGTGAGAGTGTGTGAGAGTGTGTGAGAGTGTGTGAGAGTGTGTGAGAGTGTGTGAGAGTGTGTGAGAGTGTGTGAGAGTGTGTGAGAGTGTGTGAGAGTGTGTGAGAGTGTGTGAGAGTGTGTGTGAGAGTGTGTGTGAGAGTGTGTGTGAGAGTGTGTGAGAGAGTGTGTGTGAGAGTGTGTGTGAGAGTGTGTGTGAGAGTGTGTGTGAGAGTGTGTGTGAGAGTGTGTGTGAGAGTGTGTGTGAGAGTGTGTGTGAGAGTGTGTGTGAGAGTGTGTGTGAGAGTGTGTGTGAGAGTGTGTGTGAGAGTGTGTGTGAGAGTGTGTGTGAGAGTGTGTGTGAGAGTGTGTGTGAGAGTGTGTGTGAGAGTGTGTGTGAGAGTGTGTGTGTGAGTGTGTGTGAGAGTGTGTGTGAGAGTGTGTGTGAGAGTGTGTGTGAGAGTGTGTGTGAGAGTGTGTGTGAGAGTGTGTGTGAGAGTGTGTGTGAGAGTGTGTGTGAGAGTGTGTGTGAGAGTGTGTGTGAGAGTGTGTGTGAGAGTGTGTGTGAGAGTGTGTGTGAGAGTGTGTGTGAGAGTGTGTGTGAGAGTGTGTGTGAGAGTGTGTGTGAGAGTGTGTGTGAGAGTGTGTGTGAGAGTGTGTGTGAGAGTGTGAGAGTGTGAGAGTGTGAGAGTGTGAGAGTGTGAGAGTGTGAGAGTGTGAGAGTGTGAGAGTGTGAGAGTGTGAGAGTGTGAGAGTGTGAGAGTGTGAGAGTGTGAGAGTGTGAGAGTCCTTGTGTGCCCTGTATGTGAGTATATGCCCTGTGCCGTGCTCTCTGCAGTGGGTCAGGACTGCTACACGAGGATGTGGAGTTTAGGCGACGGGCGTCTGCTGCGCACCATCCCCTCCCCCCACCCGGCAGGGAAGGACTCTGTGCCCAGTGTGGTGTTCTCCTCGCAGCTGGGCGGCTGCAGGGGCTTGCCGGGACTGCTCATGGCCGTCCGCCACGACCTGTACTACTTCCCCTACAACTGTGACTACCAGGACGGGGGCAGGGCCTCCGGTGGGCTCGAACGGAGACCCGCGAGTTCCTGCTTTGCTTGCTGAGATGGGAGCAAACGGGCCTGTTCACACAAGATTGGCAAACAGCTGCCATTATTTCACAGGGAAACCAAGGGAGAGGGGCAGTCACACAGGGCTAGACAGGGGGAGGAGCAAAGTTATGCAGACAAAGAGGCGTGTGGTTATGCAGAGAAAGGTGAGGAGAGTTGTATGTGGAAAGATGGAGAAAGGCAGAACCACCAAAGGTTTGGAAATACACTGGCGGATTTACCCAGAATTCCATCCACATGCTTTGGCCCCCTTCGCTGCATTTGCACTGCCCACAATGAACTTTTAACAAAGACCTTTTTTAATAATGACCTCAGAAAGTGCAATTTGAACTAATGGATGGGTTTGTTTTATGGAAAAAAACTGTTCACCATTTGCAGATTTTTTTTAACAATACAGATTAAAAAATAGAGAAGAATGTTAAGCAATGGTTTGTAAAAATTGCATTTTATCAGTGAAAGTGTATGTGCATCATTTTGAAAGGATGTAAAAAAAGTAATAAACACTTTTGCAATGTTTGACCACTCTTAAAAGCCTGAACACATTTTAAGCATTACACTACCATGGCCATGTAATGCATTTCCTCGCACAACCAAACGCACATCCACACACAGTCCTATTGTTTTAATGTTATCATGCATGATACAGAAGACATGACTGATTTTGTTGACTGAACAATGCGTTGGGACCTTGAAAGTTCTAAAGCAGAAACCCACATTCAGTATGTCAGAGAGTGTTTACCTTGAGTGCCTGGCAATATTGATAAGAAGTACTGAGAGAGACGCATCGTGTTTATTGTAAACATAGTCTGAGCACGAGTGCCTGTCTGTTTGGAGTGCTAGTGTTACCCATACATTTGTTTGCACGGCAAGTGCCATTCGGTAATAAGCAGACGCTAATCTTAATTTTCCCTTAAACAAGTTGCTGCATCTGCTCTGTTATTTTTCCCCCCTAGTTCCATAGTACTGTACATTGTTTGTCACACTCCTTCATCTCTTCATTATGTACTAATGGGAAGCTGGATAGTTTCTGTCCCTTTGACTCATTTGATATATAGTATTGGATGCAGGGTCGAGGTAAACTTTATTATCCTAGAATGGGGGGATTCAGGTGGTTATGGTACACAAAGAAAAAATGTTCAAAGACATGTACAAAGAATAAAAATACAAAAAAAAGAAAAGTTCAAAGTTCAATACAGCATTCCATATACATATATGTTGCTAGAAAATGGATAATATACTCTATATTGCACCCAATGAAAATTTAACATAAACCTTGGAAGCGTTTTATTTATTGGACACAATACTTATTAAACCTAGTTGTTTTTATTTTTAGCTGCAGGATGTTGCCTTTTTTCTGACTACTTGTTTAGAACTTGTGAAGAGGCTGAGCAGGATCACTGAGGATTTGCCTTTTTCAGAATAAGATCAGGTAGGGTGGGAGTGTGTTTCCTTTTGGTCGCACAACCATACTGTGAGCCACACTCAATAACACCCACCCCCATTCCTTGCAGAGCCCCCTTTGCGAGCAGTCTTCTGTCAAGCTGCATCCAATTATTTATATTATAATACTGTCAAAGGGCATGTGTTGTGACCATATGATCTGGACAATAAATCGGATTAACTATTAAAATGTATAGTGATATATCTATCAAACCCGGGGAATATTTGAACCTTTTAAATTCACATCAGTGTATTTGTTGTTCTCACGTTTGACATGATCCCTTTCAGAATTAAAGGGGTCAACTCTTGGTCTGCCAACCACCTAGCTAATCAATGTTGTCCTATGTAGTATTGTGTTTCGCTTGCTTTTTGTTACACACAGCAAATCATTAAATTGCCATTGGTTATTGACAAGTGCCTTAAGGCAGTAAAATGTTAAAATAATTGGCTATAATATTCAATACAAAAAGGAGAAAAAAAATCTATATTCTGGGCATGATTGTTTCTCTGACAAATGTTCTAGTCATTTTTAATCCTACACACGACACGTGAATTAATAATTATACGTCCCAACGTGGTTTTAACAAATACGATGAAGATTTTTTTTTAAAACAAACCAAATTTTTTTTATTTTATTTCCCTCACCCCTAATGTGGGGACTATCTGACCGATTTGACCTGATTGTTTTCTAGGTCAAAGGTAATAGACCAGGAGCATCCTGGGAGATGTATTGTCTGTTTATCAATTTAGTTCGCCTTGCTGTATTTATGAAAATGGAATAGAGCCGCGTTGTATTAACGTAAGTTTTAATATTAGAAAATGTATACATCTAAACACATGCTTATGCACATTAAATTAGTTCACTAAATAGCTACGTTACCTGAATGTTAATACCACTCAATAGGAAAGTTATCAGTCTCGTTTATCGATATAATTAGTTAAATCACAGAAAATTATAACACATAAATAACCCATTTAAAAAATACTTGATTCTTATAGTGGACCTCGTGAGTTAGCGAGCGATCTGTATTTAAATCATAGAGCGTAGATTTAAATGCACCGTTTTCACTTTTTCACGTTTTCAGAGTCTCACTACATGTCCCATGATGCACAGTGAAGTTTTGAAGTTGTCGGCTTGTCGCACTCCAATCGGAATTCGGTCAAGAGACTTTCGTAAATGCTAAGCTCTTTGTTAAAATGTATCACTTTACGTACATCTTTATGAATTATCGTGAATCACTGGTTGACTGCTGATGTTTGTCTTTGGCGTAGCCTACTGCTTAACTAGGAAAGTAACGTTATACAATAGCCTAGTTAGCGACCTATTTATCTGTCAAGCTGACCGACACAGTTAGGTAGCTAACAAGCTACCCTCTTTCGTGAGAGGGTTCAAAGATTATTCAGAATGTCAGACGACGAGGAATTTACAGATATCAATGGTAAAGTGATTTTCTTGGCATGCCAAAATCACTCCAGTTTCTGCAGGGAGTTCACCGTCAGTGTGCCCAAGGTGTCCTTGCGTCACGTAATGGTGTACACTTGTTCGGTCTGGCTGGTTGCCTACGTTGTGTTTTTTCTCACAGAGGTAAGATTTTTTTAGGACGCTAGTGCGCTGCAACCGCAGCATTGTGATGCATGTTGTGTTTCACTTTTAACGCACCAATATTAATTGAAGACCCGCTTCCATGTTTCGCAGAATACCGCTGTCCTGTCGGGTGCCATATTCGTCACGTTGGTAGGGATGCTGCTGCACGTGCACTTCGTGAAAATCGACCACGAGACACTGCTAATTATTGGATCTTTGGGGGTCCAGGTGTCTTCATCTTACGCCTCGGGGAGAGAAAGCACTACCTTCATTGAAATGAGCAAGATCAAAGACATTGTTATTAATGAGTCCATTTATATGGTGAGAAGTCAGTAGCGTAGCTACATTTTCTCACATAAGTTGTGCAAAGAACAGCGCAAATAGGCTATAGCCTATGCAAAGGAACTCTTTGTGCAGTTTTTAGCTAGCCAGTTCTTTGGTAATATAACTAAAATAATACTGTTTACTCGGTTCAATGTTTCCTGTAACCGTGACAGATACTGTAAGATGAAACCCCAGGAATTTATTTTGTAGGGGAGCAGTTGAATTTTTTGGCCCATCAGCTTTCTTTCTCATAATTTCTGACCACACTGTGATTTCAGCAACGAGTGATTTACTACCTCTGCATTTTGCTGAAAGAACCCACAGATCCGGACGCCTTGTCAAGTGTGGTCCCTCTTTTTCAGGTATAGACTTGGGTTTATCATACAACAGGCTGTTGAGGGCAGTCAGAATTAGAGTATCTTTAATAGGTTAGGCTACTGCTTGAAGTTTGTGCTGATATACGAATGACTATGTCTTTAAGAACTTTTGTTGCAGTCGAGGGGGTTTACTTAGTCAAAACCTTTTAATGTCCAGTTTAAAAATATGGACTGTAATTCAGGGTTGTTGTGCCTTGCATAATAAGATCTCTGAATAGCATATGAAATGGAATATACACTGCCTGGCCAAAAAAAAAGTCGCCATTGCACCTGTCATGTATAGTGTCCACTGTACAAGCCTCTGGAGGCAGTGTTATGATCTGGGGTTGCTTCAATTGGTCAGGTCTAGGCTCAGCAAGTCAGCTGAGTACCAGAATGTACTGAATGACCAGGTTATCCCATCAATGGGCATATTCCAGGACGACAATGCCAAGATTCATCAGGCTCAAATTGTGAAAGAGTGGTTCGGGGAGCATGAGGAATCATTTTCACACATGAATTGGCCACCAGAGTCCAGACCTTAACCCCATTGAAAGTCTTTGGGATGTTCTGGAGAAGACTTTACGGAGTGGTTCGACTCTCCCGTCGTCAGTACAAGATCTCGGCCATAAATGAATGCAACTGGGCGGAAATAAATGTTGTGACGTTGCATAAGGTTGTCGAAACAATGCCACGACGAATGCACACCGTAATCAAAGCTAAAGGTGGTCCAACAAAATATTAGAGTGCGACTTTTTTTTTGGCCAGGCAGTGTATGCTGTAGGTGTGTCTTGATCGGCATTGTCTTTGTGTTACATTTCAAAATAAAATCTTGGTTTTGTTTTTCAGAGTTCAAAGCCAAGGCTGAATTGCTTGGTCAAAGTATATAAAAGTTGTCAGGAAATTCTTGCTCAGTGCTAACACACTGTAGAGGTAAGTCAAGCCACCACTGTGCTCAAGTGTGTCACTTGTGAATAGATTATGTTGTGACTGAGTGCCCATAAGGTGTCCATCATGTAGGTAAAGTTAGTGAGTTACATTTCACTATGGTGGGGGCTGAACAGACTCCTCGCTAGCTAGGTGTGTACAGTAGGCCCCCTACCTCTGAAACTGAGAGGCAGACAGGAAGGAGTGGGAGGTTCATGATGTTCATATTCCTGTTTCTTTCTTTGTATGGTGCATACCATATGAGCACCATATGATTATGACACCTTCATGATTTTATTTAGCAGACTGATTTTTTAATTCCCCATTGACTCTGAATGTATGTTTGGTGATGCTTCACTTTTTTCATAAAGATATTAAATGGCATGTAATACGTGGGTGTTTTTCAGATTTCTCCATTCACCCATAAACTCGGAGCAATGAGATGTACCACCAAAAAAATGGAGGAAATAACTTTCACAAGGATTTTACAGTAGGTTTCAGCCAAGTAACAAAACTCCTCTTAGGTTTAGACTTGGGAGGGAACTGACAAGATGTGTTTTATGTGTAAACCATGAAAACAATAAATTATATTGTGCACTTGTATTCATTTATTAAAATGACATGATACATTATCTAGCTTAAATTCTTAAGTTCTCATTTTATAAATTAGATTTTCTAAATTTTTTCACCATTTAAGCAATAATTAGATTGTGCATTTATATTCATGAACTGAAGTGACATGTAATTCATAAGTGTTGAGTTTCAAAATTTATATTTAAAGAATAAGTACACCCACTGTCTCAGCCTGTCTCCGCCTACTACACAATTTTGAAAAATACTTTGTGGGGTGAGCGAGGGAGAGGGGTGGGGGCGGAGGAGCTGTGTCCATCATCATTTGCATAGATGAACGTAGCTACATTGTACAAATGATTTATAACTAAGATCAAACTGTCAAACTAGATGTTGCTCATCAAATATGAATCAAGATTCAGCAGCTGCATGGCCTATTTCTCACCTCAAACATTTTCAGAAACATATTTTAGTGGACTATTTAGGTGGAATAAGAGAGTTGAAAAGGACGCCATGTTGTTCCGGTTTAAAAACGTGGAGCCGAAACGAAAGTAATGTAGTGGGTCTAACCAATTAGGTGCCGGCTGTTTCCGTTGTGGGCGACAACAATAATCCATATGACGTAGAGGTACCTCCAAAGAGGTACTCTTACATCACGATTGGGGCAGGGGCAGTGTGCGGAGCAGTAAGGAAATTTCAACCATTAGAGGGCAGCACAAAGACGCTTTTGTACCAGTTTCTTATGATATACAATATTATTTCAGAATTGTTGAAATAACGGAATGCATGAATAAGTTTCATTATAAGGTAGGCATACAGACACGTTTACAGCAACAACAAAAAAAGGTGATCTAGGGTGTATTTACATCTTTGCTATTGTTTTACAAAAATTATTTTTGGCAGCCTCCGTCCTTATTTATAGAACTCAACGGCTGTGGTGTTCCTTGTCAAGCTTGAACAATTTTGTAAATTTTTGTTACTTTTTAGTTTTCTTTTTTCTTATTTAAACCTTTTTTGTTTAGTCTTTTACTTCAAACAGTAAAAAAGGTAAATGTTTATAGTTGTGCCTCGTCTTCTGTTATTTTATGCCAACTTCATGGGCCCCTTGAGCAATTAAGTAGGCTACTCTTTCACCAACAGAGGGCGCTAGATCCCAGCTTTAATCTGTTTCGGTGCAGGGCTGGCTCGAACACTCGTGTTCCCAAACAAAAACATTTAAGTACACTACAACTTCTTAAACAAAAAGAAGCTGTTTTACTTGGAAAACCAGTTTAGTCTATCAGTGCTGACTTTAGAGAAAACATGATGCACCAAGTCTCAGTCCAATGAAAGGGTCCCAAGTTTAGTCCCATCCAGTAACCAAGACTGCCTGTTTTAACTTGACTCTTATTTAATTGAGTGTATTGTTTGTATATATTTTAGCTACGCACACTACCCTCTCAAATGAAATGACATGCACATACACAGGGCTCCCTCTCCCCAAAATGTAATTTACCCTGACAAATTACTCCTTAAGCCATTTAAGTTTTTGCAATACAACCAAAGGTTTGTCAGGTGTTTCTGGAAGCCAAGCAGTGGGTGCAGGGTCGTTTCAGAAGAGTTACATAACACTATGCAAAGCGGAAGCTGTTGACTCAGACTAATGTGATCAGCAACAGAAAGAGGAACTTGAATACTGTACACACAAAAAGAGTATGTAGTTAGAGTGCCACTGCTTACTTGAGCTTTCTTTTTTTTGTGTTCTGTGACAAAAAGCCCCAAATAATGTATAAATATGTCTAACCTGTATCGTATTTGGTAAATTAACTCTGACATCAGTTCTCATCTCTTGGGCCTGAACTGTGAACTGAATCCCCCAAGTTTATCACACTTAGTAGTTATCCTAACAACCCTAAAATGGGACACTTCACCTGTGCTTCAGAGCCATTAATTTCACCCATTTTATTCCAGACCCACTTATCAGTTACTGTGCTCAGAGATAAACGGGGTATAAATGCATTGCCTCCACTCCACTTGCCATAGTTGTTGCGGAGGTCAACATTTTTATTGGTTAGTATTTAAATATTATCTGTGCAGTGTTATCAGATGTGCTCAGTGATGCTTGTATCATATCTCGTATCCATGTCTCACAAATCTAGTTTACACAGTTCAGAAGCTCCTTCCTGTTTATTGTAGTCCTCTCCCATGTTAAAGCTGTTCTGCAGGTTAACCGGGTTTTGAGGGACAAAAATACGATTTTGGCATTTTATTAGCCATGATTGCTAAAGAAACCAGATTTATAGCATCCAAACCGTATTCCTTAAAGCTGTCAATCATTAATGCTCTAGGGTTACCTGATTCTGCGCAATAACAGAAAAACAAGAACCTGCTCATAAACCCGGCTAATTTCTTGCCAAAAAGTCGTGCTTCACAAACTCGAGTCTTAGTAAAGCCAGGCAAACACTTGACTATTCTTGAAAGTTTCTACTGGTTTCCCATGAGTGAAGGTGACACGGGTAGCTAATGTTCCAAAAGGCTGCAGAATCAGTAGAGCCGTCGTAATACACCACTCAGGTTCAAACCAGTCGTCCATAGGTCCCAGCCTATAAACCGGGGTAAATCCCAAAAGGGCTGCAATTTCATGGGGCAATTCGTCCATGGTGCGGTGTGGCAGGCAGGCCATATATTTTCCCAGCAGGTGTGAAATGCCTTAACGCTTTAATCTATTAAAGGGAATGCCACTGTTTACTACTGCTATTAGTAGTAAACAGTGGGCATTAAAATTTGTGCATTATGTCTCATCAGATCATTGTTTCCCTGTGCAGTGTTTTTGCGACAGTTCTCTGTAAATAAAATTGAATTGAATCATCCAATAACTATGCTATCTATCTTAGCCTTTATTTAGCTTTTCCATCTCTTTTTTTAAACTGATCTGATCACTCTGACGATGTAACCGTGAGTGCTAGAATCCAATTTACTGTCAACATAGTGTAAAACTGGATTAAACGAGTCCAGATCATAGCACCTGGTTTAATATTGAATATCCTTACAGATTAGTTGATTATACTAATAATAGTTGATCCTGGCACTTCAGTGATTTTTTTATTTTATTTTAAATATCTTTTTCTGTAGCACTGCTCTTGTCAACCATTTGAATGCACATTTCTAAGTGAATGTAATGTGATGTAATTATCTGTTTAGTTCACATTGTCACTGTAATGCTGTGAATTACACATGTTCATTTTCTGATAAAATTCTGAAAGAACATACATAAATGTGATGGTTGACGCTTGTGTTTTTTCCATTGGGCACGAGCATGGCTAGCGTGCAGGTTAGGACTGACAGAATGAAAAAGCCGTGTGCCCCAGGGAAAGCAGGGGAGTGGGACACGCCCCCTCATCCTGGGAGTTTCCCCGGCCCCCTGCTGGGGGTGGGAAGGGGGTGGGGATTCTACCCGCGTCTATCCTGATCCTGACCAGTGTTGTGTGGTCAGATGAAGGCTAACTCAGCTGCCACAGACATCGTTATCGAGATGTTAACACTATCTTCTGGGTTCCTTTATGAAAGCACAATTTCTTACTTGCACTGTCACCCTCACATAAAGATGATTTCACTGTCCCCAACAAACATTTTCACTGTTTTTTTAAATCGCAGTCTTATTGATGAGGAAGGTAGGGTGTATTAGCACAGGGCATGTGTTTCCTGAGACAATATGGTTCCTTCTGGGTAGTTGCCCCCGCTCTTCTTTCTTATAAATCCCTGCCGATGCTCCGGCCACAGGGCATTTGACTGTCCCATTGGCTCCCGCCCAACGTTCTGTTGATGGTAACAGCCTCGCCAGTCTCTCTTTGTTTACTGTGGCCGAATGTTGACTCCATACAGTTTTTTTGTGAAAAGGGGGTGGGGGTGGGGGCAGCAGGACTGTGGGACAGTGCATCACCAGTCTGGTCCCTTCGACCCCCCACCCCTCCTAAAAAAAAAGGATCCAGTTTCAGTTTATTCAAATGCCCTTGGTGGTCTGCTGTGCACCTGTGTTTTAGAAGGGTGTGTTCTAGACTCCAGGCTTCTGCTTGCTTGCCAGACACTCTATGCAAATATAGTGTTGAAATTTATATATGAAACATGATATTATTTCCAAACTGGATTTTCCACAAAATCAGGAACTTATAACTTATAAACTGATCTTTAAATGAAGGAAGTCTAAACACACTACGTTGGTTATAGTGGCAGATTGTGGGGAAAGGTCACCAGCTGTAAGTCAGGATGTAAGCTTAACTGTTCTTGTGTGCCTGTTACTCTAGATCTGAATTTTTTGCAAGACATTTGATCCTTGATTTTAATTTTAACCCAGTTGTAAAGTACCCTGTGATGCCTGCATTAAACAAGCTCTTCAGTTGAACTGTCTCTGTTTGTCTTCTCTGTGGATTGAGGCTAAAATGGTTCCACACCCATATTTTGACAGAGCATTTGTTTGACCTGCACCAGATAGGTAACAGTGCAGCTTATTGCTCTCCTAACACACTCTACAAACATGTAGGCCCCATGTCACTGAAATGTATATGGTAATGTAAACATTTAAGAAATGCTGTTACAGCAAGAGCACACAGCATTAAAATTTCAATGGTTGTGCGACAAATCAGTAGATATCTTACTCTCTGTGCCAGAAATCATTGAACACTGGGTTACTTTGGAGCCGAGAGGAACTGAGTGATTGATGTGTTTGATGCGTCACACTCGCTGCCTGCCAACTGAAAGCGGTTTTCTTCATTTCCTCGCTGTGTCGATATAGTCATTTCGCAGTCTTCGCTGTCCTCTTCATTTTGCACAAAGCAGTCCCGGGCTGCGGATATGATGCGTTCAGATGCCCCAATTACATCGCACCCCTCCCCGGCGCATCCCGCCCCCGTTTATTGATGACGTGGAAGTGACCGATTCAACGGAAGGCATGAGAATCTGTGAATAAGGAATAGGTCACCGGATCAGTGATTCGTAACATGCTACAGCACGCCCTTTGGATGCCACCCAGACCCACACTCGCCCTCAGACTCGATTATAAAGAGTGTGCAGCGTATTGCCACCGAATCGTGGGAAAACCGTTAAGTAGCCAGCGTAAACGCGGGCCGCGCGTGGCCAAACGGCCGGGGCACCCCTGCTGAAGTGGCATGCTGGGTCTGAGGGGTGCTGGGGGTTGCCGAAGGTGCCCCGGCCCTTCCTTCAACGACTGTGAAAGTGCCGCTGCGCAAACCTCACCTCGTTTCACAACACCCCACCCCCACCCACACACCCATGGGGAGTTGGGTGAGAACAAGTCCACTCCCTGATTCCCAGGCGAGAGCCTTCCCCCACGTGATTGCCCCTACCCAGCCACGGCAAATCAACCCCTATGCCATTCTACATGTTCAGAGCTGAAATAATTTTGAATGTGACGGTCTTCGTGTTCACTGGGCTATCAATGTTTCAGAGTTGAGAGGAATTGGGGTAGTTTTACAAGTGGTTATTGTGTTCTTGTCAGGTTGATTGCCTGTAGAGGTGTAGTTCATTAAAGAGAAATGTGAACAGTTCCTCTGATCTGTCCTGTGATTCGGGTTAAGTGAGCAACGCTCACTGACAAGATCACTAGTTGTTAAGTGTCCTATTACACTGGAACAGATTTGCCACCGATAGCTCAGTTGGCTTGAATGGGTCCTCATCCTCATAAATTATAGATCTTCCCTCTGGAGAAGAGTGGGACCAGAAGATAAAATCTTCCCATTATTACCGTGTCACAGCTGTTGCATTTGTAATGATATATAGTCAACTGCTGCCATCATAAGAAAATAGTATTGAATTTCCGAAGCAATAGCCAGTCAGATTATGCACAATTACGTGACAACTATTCATTATGATACACAGGTGATATGCAGTACTGTGCATATGTAATATCTCATGCCTGGACTATTGCAATTCCTTTCTCTCTGCTCTCCCTGTTTACAGCGCTAAACCCCTGCAGCTAATACAGAATGCAGCCACATGACTTGTCTTCAATCTTCCCAAGCATGCTCATGTCATACCCATCCTCTCACTTCACTGGCCACCTGTTACAGTTCAAATCCAATGGCAAACCTTGATGCTCGCCTACAGATAGCCTTCCACTAATTCTGGTTGACACGGCTGTAACTCAAGGGGCACAATTGACTATTTCAAATGAGGTAAAACAGGGGACTAAATAGTTCATATTGAATTGAATTAGACAGACGTGGGGATGCTTAGAATTATTATTAAAATATCTTTTACTAGAGAGACCTGTTCAAGAGGCAGCAGTCACGCATGCGTTTCCATTACAAATATACGTTTTTAAAAAAGGTTAAATGTTACAATATAAAAGAAATGGCACAATAAATCAGTGGGATTCAAATTATTTACACCCCTCAGTTACAATATTGCAGATCCTCGCTTTGAATTCATTCACAGGAATGAAACAGTCAAGATTATCTTTATTCAGTAACATGTTCCATGACCATGGAACATAAGTAAAAGCAATAATAAGTGGGATGTCCCACCAGACTATGAGTCTAGGCTATGTCATGTGGATGATGAGGCATTATCACTTTAAGATCCAGCCGTGGAGATCCTGCAAATATGCCGGGTGACTATTATTGTAAAAATGAGGTAATGCAGCAGTGTTGACCTCCAGTTACCTGAACACTCCCCAGAGTATGGGGATCCTTACACAGAAACAAAACAGAGGTATAAATGCACTTAAATGTGGCATCAGAGCTGTTAAAGGAAAAGTTCACCCAGAAACATCAAAAATGTATTTTCCTATCTGCAGACAAGTTGCTTTGGAGTTAATTATATGTTCTTGCTTTAGAACACAAATAGCTGAATTTCCCTATACCAGCTATAGTAAAGCCAGAGTATCTTCAAAAACCTCTGTAAATATCTAAAATATCCTTTATTGAACACAGAAATCCTCAGGATAATTGAAAACAACAATAAACTGATATACAGATTTTTTTTAATCTGAGAAAGTGAACTCCCCCTTTAACTGCAATGCTATAATAGTACATATAGGGCCTGATTCATTAAGGCCTTTAGCGGGTGCAAAAACATTTAGCGCACGCAAAACTATTAACACTACCGATGATTGGTACAGAACAAATACCATGATCAATCATTTGTCATGTTATTGGTTTTGCGTGTGCTAAAAGGTTTTACACATGCTAAAGGTCTCAGTAAATCAGGCCCATTGTATTTGTGTGTAACAGTGGCATGTTTCATTGTTCTGGTCATGCACAAAGAGGGTTCTCTGTACTCTCATTAAGATATGGGAATATAGGGCTGAACATTGGCAATCTGTGGAGTCCAGAGAGGCCTCTGGCAGGCGTTCCCTATCTACCTGAGCTTTTCCCATTGGATGGTCTTCAAAGCCTCCATCTCCTTCCACTTTGAATAAGCAGAATAAATTAAAGCTTCCAATTTTGCATTTGTTCTGGCCGTACAATTTCCCTGTACAAAAAAGCCCTTTGGTGTTGGAAAGCAGATGGAAAGTAGGAGCAGATATAACCTGAAGCATGTACAGGGCTGGGGCCTTGCTGTTGCCCTTGTCACTGGAGAAGCGCGGCTCTGTTTCTGAGAAACGCACAACGTCCGTTGTAACGGCCCTTTTTAAACGTTCCTGCGCTTTTATCACCTTTGTTTATCTGCATGTCCTGTTTCGCCCTACTACCTTCTCGGCAATGAAAGTGATCTTGGTCTGTAACCGAAACTGCGGTTCGTCACATTTTGGAGCTGACAGCGGCAGTAGTGCGGAGGCACGTTACGACATGCCAGTAAAGCCAGAGGCGTGGCCTCGTTTGATGACAGAAAAACACAACCAAGGAACTTAAAAAATAAAAACGTATTATTGTATACAGTAGCTCGGAATTGTGCAGGTTTCTGATGTAGCAGATGATTTGTGTTTACAAGTTTGATTAAAAAAAAGAATCTGAATTTTTATGGTGACTTTCATTCTGATGCAGTGTGGTTTCTTGAAAATATGCATTATTATTATTATTATTATTATTATTGGTGTTGTTGTCATCATTATTATTATTATTATTATTATTATCAGGGTCATTCTGCCATCCAAAACACTGCAGACCACCTAACAGATTTTTTTTTTTGCGTGAAGTAAACGTTTGCATGAAAAAACATCCAAATGAAAACAATGTATTTTAAATGGATATCAGAAATTTCCCTTCTGCATTAAAAAAATATCTCGACTTGAAACAAAAGTAAACTCACACAGGGCAGTATAAATCCACACACCTATATTCCGGTGCTTATGATATGTTATGTATGGTAAATTCGCCCCCAGAATTCCCTAAGCAGAACTTGAAGGATGTGCAAATGTTTCTGTTTATCCCCTATTTGTTTGTATTTGTGTTATTTGTCCAATTATATCCCATCACTGTGAGGTCCTCTGTCAGCAGATTAATAAACGCATCCTCTGTAGCATGCTAGTGTATGACTGTTTAGGGCTGATTCAGACTACAGGTGCACAGTCTACGAGTGTCTGACCAGTGTTAATGAGTCCAATGTTAAACTCACGAAGCAACAGCTGTGATTCAGCATTACACACATTTCCTTGACACACTGACACAAACAGTGTAACGCTGAATTAATTAATCAAGTGATTATTAATCAATTAATCAAAATTAAGTAAAAGAAATCGTAAACAGAGAGAGTGGCGCACACCTGCTTTGATGTTGACTGTTTTTTTTAAGCCTGGATATAAACATGACAGCGTGAGCTCCCAAGCCCTGGCTCCTCTGGCGATAACTGTAACTGTCAGCCGGGGTGACCTGCCCCACAGACCACATCTGTCACTAGTCTGGGAACCTGCCAGTCAGGTGACATCAGTGAAACTCGGAAAGTGCGAAACTGCGAAACTGGAAGCGAGCCAGAGGTGGTTAACGTCTCCTGGGAGCTGGGAACAGGACAGCCTGCCGTCTGGGAGGAAAGAAAAAAAAAAAAGAAAGAAAAAAAGACAAAGGGTGAGTAACCGCTGAGAGAGGGAAACCTTCATGGGAAAATGCACCTGTCAGGTGAGCCTTACGCCTTGTTGTTTAACGGACATCTCGGTGTGCGGCCGAGCTTGTGCCTTCTATCGCCGCTGAGGGCACAGTTTCTCTGTGCGGCCGAGCCTGTGCCTGCTATCTCCGCCGAGGGAACAGTTTCTCTGTGCGGCCGAGCCTGTGTGGCGTCATTACCGAGAGCACTGTGAGTCTGCTGGGAACACACTGTTAGCCCTTTTCAGCGCTGCCACAGTTGCATCCCCAAGTAGTGAGATGCCCGTTGAGGTCCAGTTTCCCATGAAGGCGCAGCGATTCCCTCACTCAGCCATTTCTCAGTTTCTCTGCGCTACCAAGCCTGTGCTGAGTGCAGTGAGATTCTGTCCTGGGGACACACTCTGCCTGCAGCTCCCATGACACAGAATGAACCCTCTGATGCAGCTGTGCAGGCAATAATCTGGAATCACTGCTCTTAATTGACAGCTGCAAGATGAACTAAAATAGCATTTGTCAGATATTAATCATTTATGAAAAACTATAGTTCAAGACATGTTTGCACTGATTAAAGTGCAAGTTTAAAGTACAAATAAAATCAGCAGACAGATTTTCAAAGTGGAATTTTTTTTTTGAGCCCCTCAGGTTCGATCATTCACTGGCTGGCTTTTTTAAAATTTCATATTAGTATTATGGACGTGGGGTCAAAAATGACAGGAAATGGCAGTTTAGCAGGAGCATTTAGCACTTAAATCAATGTGTGAAGTAAACATAGCAAGTTCCACCATGAAATTTGAATTTTCTTTTCCTTTTTAATAATAATAGCTTTGCAAGTAATAATAGTCCAAAAACAATCTTTTCATTGCTGCATAATGTGAGTGTGTGCATTTTACAAGAAAGAGAGAGAGAGAGAGAGCTTGTGTGTGTGCATGTACAGTATGTATGCTTACATGTTTATGAGCATTCATGGGTGAGTGGGTGTGGCCACCTTTATGAGCTGCTGAAATCACAGGAAAATGGTGCATTGCGGTTGAGTGACAGCCTGTGTCTCCTTGTGTTGGGCAGAGCAATATCCTCTAATACCGTGTGTGCTTTCAGCATGCAGTATGTGACTACACTGAGGTAAATAATTTATCAGGTGTGCCACCCGAAATTATGTTGTGTTTTAATACAAATATGAGTTCATTTTAGGCTGAATGATAATACAGGCTTTCCTGTGTTAGTAATACCCCAGGCACAAGGGATTTGCCCCCCAGTGTGAGGGAGTTGGCCCTGCCATGTTGAACAAATTGAAAGAGATGACTCATCACCAGTCACCAGTCATGTGCTCCTCTTCCCACAGGTCCCAGCAGTGAAAACAGGGTGTGCTTTTCCAGGACAGATCTGAGTCGCGTCTGCACAGACCCATGGATCTTTAGATGTGTGAATGGGCAGAAATAATTAGCTCAGTGAGCAGGATGGGCCATCCAGTTGAGGTAAAGATCAGAGGATCTGTGCAGATGCCATGCCTTTTCAACCTAGGGGAGTGCAAACAAAATTTCTTCCATCATTTTGAAAAATGAGTTGCCTAACACTTGTCTGAAATCTGTATGAATGAGGCAGGCCTGTTGAAAATGAGATGAAAATCATTTATTTTACCACTCTCTTATATTCAGAGCTTTCAACATTTTACAGTCATGAGTCCCCGCAAAGTCGTTTTTTTCAAAATGATGGAAGAATTTTTAGGTTGAAAAGGCATGGCATCTGCACAGAGGATCTCTTGCCGAGGTAAACAATGGTGAAACCAGTTCTCAATGGGAACATATCATGAAAGTGTGAGATGTGACAAGACATCCAAGTAGATTTTTCTCAACCAAAAGAGGTTTTGAAGTCAAGGTATAAATGTTCTTTACCCAAATGTCATATTTTACTGAACAAACGGTGGTTGCCGACCGTACAGGGCAATCATAGAACCTACTTAACGTGAAGACGGCCTTATAGTATAAGGAAAAACTCTTAATTTCAAGATTATAGATTATCGGCAAGTTTTAAAAGACTTACGACAAAATAATTTCACTCTGAATGAATATTCTTGTGACTTTTGTCTTAAGTGGTTATAATTCCATGTTCTTTTGCCAATTATGATGTGTCTTGCTGAGAGATCTACTAAAAGTTCCCATGCTAAAATCATAGCTCAAAACATACTGAATGAAGGATAAAGTGAGCAAACTTCTCCTGCAATAGTGGAAGGAGTGCATTCTGTAGAGATAATCCATGGAGTAATTAGTATTTTGGTTTGCCGTCTGATTGCCTGGGAAGGTTAAAGTGAACGTATGCCTGCAAATTCTATGGAATAAAAATATCTGTCACAATAAAACTGTATCTGACATCTCTGCTGACTGAGCCAGAGTGGTCAGAGACTGGGGGGGGGTTTGTGTATTACGCAAGCAGCATACGATTCATACATTACACAAGCAGTGTGTTGCCCTTGCACTGTGTCAGTTGATCACCTGACTTCTAGATTTCTCATTCACCGCATTTAATAACCAATCAGGGGCTGTGTCCGAATCAGAGCGCTACACCCTTTTGAGTACGCATATTTCAGTCCACTTCGTCAAAAAGCTTTTGAGTGGGCGACTTTTTCTCACAAATGGGTGCACTTAAAATACCAGGATGAACCCCTTATTTCCGGGGTTTTGTTGAGAGAATTCAGGAGCACACTCATCTGCAGAACTGTGCACTCACCCGACAATTTCTTGGAAGTAAAAACGTAAAAGACGTAGAGCGTATATGCATATCTATGGTTCAAGAGTGGGTCATATTACGAAATACTCTTTTTTATTTTTGTTAATTCTATCTTCATTCATAGTCTACACTTTGTAACAATTGTCATATGTTAACTGATTGATATTCTCAATAAAAATAAAAAAATTAAAAAAGATATTACAAACTACTTCCTCACTAGTTTGGAAAGAGTTTTGAAGGATTTCTTTCGCACAGGGACAGGACACATAGTAAACAGGGGTCTGAGTGGACAGGGGACAGTGGACAGGGAACAGGGAACAGGGCTCTGATTCGGACACAGCCAGGGTTTCCGAAAGCTCGCCATTTACATCTTGTGGCAGGTGGACGTTTGCAAAGGTAGTTTATTTAGAGCAGCCACTGTACTCAAGCATATGGTACTAACATCCTCTCAGTCGATCAGGGATCTGTTGCATTCATACCAGCTATGACTAATAGCTGGGATAGCTCAACATATCACTATGAAATTAGCAATGACCATTTTAATTTTGCATGAATTACTCTGTAAATACTACTGTGCACAGAAACCAGGTGTGGGAGAAAGGCATATTCTCTTAAATGGACAAATCTATGAATATACTTTTTAAATTATAATATTAATATTAGCATGGCTTATATGGCAAAATAAGGTTGTTTTTTTTAAACCAAAAATAAATTCTTTAAAATGCTTGCTAACAGTCACAGGGATAATGCTTTGTTGAAAAAAAGAGAAAAAGAGAATGAACAGTAATGTCATGATTTATTGTTCAATGTTTAGTTGCACAAACAGCTTTCACGCTGTACGCATGAACACAAAATATCAAACAAACAAAAATACTCTGCTTACAAAACACCTCAGCATGTTTAGGTTGTAGTGGGAGGTGAAGTGGTCTCATGTTTGCCAAGTCAGTATTTAACTTCTGAAAAGATAAAACCTGTATTAAAACTGTTAAAAACAAACAGCGCTGGGATCAAATTAAGGCAGTATCAAAGAAGCTTCCACAAGAAGCATAAAAATATCATTTACATACAGGTATTGCGTTTCCCTGTGGTGGTGACAAGATTGTCTACAGGTGACACCTATTTGGGGTTCAAAATGCAATAAATATAAAAATGTGTGGCACAAAAACAGCTTTTCTTTCATTGGCCCTCTGTCCTTTGTGCATGTTGAACTCTCTTACAGGATTAGCCCTATGAAGAAGTCAGTGGATGATGATCTCTCCTGCCTGATCCGGTCCTGTACATTATTTACCCAAAGATTATCATTGCTTAGAGTGTTATTAAATCAAACCGAGGGAAAACCGCAATTACCAAACCAGTTTTGGTCGGGCAGGAAAACACATTACCAAGAGATCTGTGAATTAGTGAGTATACTGTCCCCTCAGTATGGATAGAATCTGGGGGGGGTGGGATTAAATCAATTGGAAGCATCTAGGGCATTGACTCCTGGAGGCAGAAAACCTGGCACCTCTTGTTAACTCATACATATGAAAGACTTAGTCTGGCTGAACAGCAGTGAGCGGATTGTGAAAGAGCATTGCCCTATTGTTTTGAAGGCCTCGTCTCTCACACCTTTGCAATAGGCAGCGATCCAGGCAATGCAAATTCAGAGGT
Source organism: Synaphobranchus kaupii (assembly GCA_029718625.1). NCBI lineage: Eukaryota > Metazoa > Chordata > Actinopteri > Anguilliformes > Synaphobranchidae > Synaphobranchus > Synaphobranchus kaupii. Next base: position 23,558,851 of record CM056381.1, read on the forward strand.
GATGCTCTAAACTGAATAATTAAGGTTGAACTGCTGCACCCATTTAAAATAAGTGGTGTAGACCTTTTTTGTTGACTCACCAAATCATCTACAGGAAAATGATGTGAGCATCATGAAGATTGCAGTCAATCAAGCTAATTTGCAATGATTGCGGTCCATGAGTTCATTCACGCTCAGTCCACTCCGCAAACAAACAGACCATCACTGATGGAGTGAAAGAAAGTACCTCCCCACGTGCTCTTGGACCATTCAGAATCCTGCATTTACAAAGCCATAACCATTCTGCCACAAATGGTGAAGCTCCTCAGCACACACAGCGTAGACCATGCCCTTCACTGGCCAGCTGGGACACGACCCTCCCACACAATGGCTCCAACGCCTTAATAAATTAGTGTGTTAATGAGTTTTTGATTTGCATCCACTGCTGCCTCAAACAAAACAGAAGAACTTCTTCCAGCCATACTTGGAGAAGGCTTTGGAGCGCCTTGACAGCCTCTTCTTAGCCTTCCGGGCCTTGTTTTTAATGGCAGCGAAAATGGCGGTGTCGAAGGCCTCCTTCAGATTCTTCTGTGTCAGTGCCGAGCACTCCACGTAGCCTGCTGCCCGGATCTTATCCGCTACACTGCGGGCACTTGAGCCCAGGACCGGCTTCACTCCTTGGCTGTCCAGGTCGATCAGGACGTTGACATCGAATCGCAGGTCCGACTGCGTGCCCACAAGGACGATTGGCGAGGAAGGGTTGTTGGCCCGGATCTCCGGGACCCAGATCTTCGTGACGTTCTGAAAGGAGGCGGGGTTTACGACACTGAAGCAGAGGAGGAAGACGTCGATGTGGGCGTAGGACAGCGAGCGAAAGCCATCAAACTCCTCCTGATGACCAAGGAAAACATGTTTATTCCAGGCACATTTTAGAAGTTTATTTCTCAAATCAACCACACTTTTTACTGATGACAGCAGAAGAGGCAAAGCACTTATTGATCCACAGTAGGCCTACTCACAAGACCCTTTTCTTGATTCAAAAATAAATCAAATAATTACTTTCCCTTTAAATTGAATAATGAAATTACTTCATATACGTACATAAATACATATATCTTCATTATATTATACTGTACATGTAATGCCATGCAATTATCCTGAAATGGTCTTGGGGCAGTCTCAGATAAGCATGATACACAATGATTTGCAACTGAAAAAGATGATGCATTCTTACCTGCCCTGCAGTGTCCATTAGTTGTATTCGAACAGGCATCCCATCTACTTGGACCAGTACTGTGGGAAACCATGCACACTTCTTTTAACAAGCATTTAAATCACATGCATTTGTTAATTAAATATCTTTACAATTAATGTCAGACGACATGACTATATTTGCCATTGTAAATTGTAAACAATAATTGTAAATACGTAATTGTAGCCTATGTAGTTAAATCTTTGGGGAAGTAGGGAACAAAGCATTATTTGTTGTAGCAATGGCCTTTCAACAAACAAGTAGGCTAGATATAACCAGAGAAGAGCGTCAGACGAGACAAACCAGGCGTCCATCCTCGTTAAGACACAGACTGTATTTACGCTTAAATCATGTGCATTTATGTAGCCTATTCTATTACATTTTGGAATTTGAAGCATTTACCAGAGAAGACGTCAAAAGCCGTCTGCCGATATTCCGTGGGATATCCATTAGTGGTGTAACTCACAATCATACTGGTTTTCCCGACGGCACCATCCCCAACTAACATACAGGTGAGGACTGGCTCCAAACTCTCGTCCTGTGACCCGCAGACAGATGGTATCCGTGGCTCTTCGCAATGGTATTCCATTTGTGGCGGCATTTCCCCGATAAAATTCAGGTCGGGTTGCAAACGCTGTACGCATGAACACACTTCCAGGTGAGCAATGTGTTTTGAAAAGTGCGCGATGCTGCCGCGCCGCTTAGGTTAGGCCACTGTTCCTCGAACGAATGACCATGGATAACAGGCTGCGCTTGAACTGAGTCTCAAACCCCGCCCGTTTCCACTACCCTCCTCTCCAACAGGTAACATTTGCATAGCCGCCCCCCTCCGTCACACACCGAGCGCACTATAGTATTCTTTCATTAGCCTAAAGCATGTGTCCTTGTGGAGATTCACCAGTAGCGAGTGAAAATGGACAGTTGTATAACCCAGGTTTTTTTTCGGATCAACAGAAAGTTGTTATAGGCCTATACCCAAAAGATTTGCTTCAGCTTGATAGTGAAATTTATGGGGGCATAATGCTTAGGCTATTGGTAACTGTATGTGTTCTTCATTTATTGGCTAGTAAATGTTTAGACCTATTGTTTAGTGTGAAATTAAGTACAATGAGCACCATAATTCGTTGGACAGTGACACATTTTTTGTTATTTTGGTTCTGTACTCTAGCACTTTGAATTTGAAAAGATACAATGACAATGAGGTTGAAGTGCTGACTGTCAGCTTTAATTTTAGGGTATTTTCATCCATATCGGATGAACTATTTAGAAATTATAGAATCTTACAGCCATTTCGCCAACCATGTATTCCAAACTGTTCCAGCATAATTTATAGCTGAATATAGTCCCAACCCCCAATTCCCATAGAGATCCATTCAAATGCAGAGAAGTTATAGTATCACTTTGGGGGGACTATGTACAAAAGGTTCTATAATTTCTAAACTCAAAGTGCTACAGAACCAAAATAACAAAAAACGTGTCACTGTCCAATGAATTATGGTGCTCGCTGCATGTTTTGCATTGCTATATTCAAAGGTAGCCCATACAAACAGTTTTTCTCAATTGCTGGAAAGCATGTTACATTTGAGAATAGCCTAACTGACTGAAGCCACAAAACGTGCAATTTGCAAATCAGAAGTTTATTTTGTGAAATGTTAGACAATTATTTCATCTGCAAATAGGCTGCTGCATGCAAATACATTCCAAAACAAAATAGTTTCAAATACAAATATCTTAGATAAAGCTGACAAAATGAAATTAATTGATGGTTTCCTTAGTAAGGGACTGCAGCTACATGGTGATAAATAACACCATTTCGACGGCTGTACACATCATTAGCCTACACAAGTGTTGTTTGGGACTTCATGTTGCTCTTTTTTCTGCTGATGGTTAGTTTCATTTTTTTATTTCTTTGGCATGGTACACAATAATGGCTCTGATGTCATTTGATGTAGGCTACGTTACTCTTAGGAAACCAACAAAAGCTATTACTGTCTAACCAACAAAAGCTATGCCTAAACAGGCGACCCCCTCTGCCTAGCCCAGAGGTTCCCAAACTGGTCCTGGGGGACCCCTGTGTATGCTGGTTTTCGTTCCAAACACAATTGCAATCCAAGAATTTTAACAAGGTGTTACTTTTTCTTAATTAGATGTTTTTCATGCTTAGAGGAATTATTTACCCTCTTAAGCCACATTATATCAGAAATAGCTATGGATGCCATGTAGAATAAACTCCCCATGTTCACATTGTGCTTATTGTGCTATATTATTTAAAAAAGATAAGAAAATTATTTAACAGATCCATTTAAAAACTGATTTGAATCAATAGGCTCCTAATTGGTGAAAGTGTGGACACATGGCCACTAAAACTAACCATTTGGTAGATAATGAAGAATTCAAACACAAAGCAAATGATAACGAGCCAAACCTGCATTGTGTTAATAAGCTTAAAGAAAAAATTGAGTTAAACACATGTGTTCAACAACCTAATTAGGAGCCTATTGATTCACTTCACTCTTTAATTTGAGTGAAAATACATAATTTTGTAACCTCTTTTTATGTAATTGTTGCAATATAGCAAAATAAGCACAACGTGAACATGGGGAGTTTATTCTACATGGCATGCATAGCTATTTCTGACATAATGAGTCTTAAGAGGGCGAATAATTCCTCCAAACATGAAAAGCACCTAATTAAGAAAAATTAACAGCTTGTTAAAATTCTGGGATTGCAACGGTGGTTGCAACGAAAACCAGCATACACAGGGGTCCCCCAGGACCAGTTTGGGAACCCCTAGCCTAGCCTATTCAGAGTTCAAATCAGTGATTTTCCATCATAAAATAAAATAGGCTTTGCAATTGAGTTTTGGAATTTGAGCACTGTTTTTGTGCTTTGAAGGAAGTTTAAATAAAAAGAAAAACTCATCCGACTCTGATGAATGCACAGTGACATTACTTTTTTCTGTGAAATATTCACTAACAATTAGCTACTGCCCTCCGGTGGCCAGAGTGCAGATTACAATATTTTATTCTTCCTGTTTTCATTTCTATCACGTGATCAAGTGGGATCACATGATTGAGTCGTTGCTGTCACTTGATTCGTGGTTTTAGGAATACAGTATGAGGATGTATAATGTGGAGTAATTTTACAAAAGTACTTTATTTATGTATGTGCATTTAATTTTACATACGTAAATAACGCATGATCGCAAAAGAAGTTGGTAAGTCTAATCATAGCTAGTTAACTGGATAGATTGGATTGCCTCTGTAAAGTTTGAATTGTTTTTCATCTCCAATCCGAAATACCTGCATCTATGGCTTCTATTCTCGATGAGTATGAAGACTCGCAGAATATGCGGCACCCTGTTCAACAGCACACCCGTCTATCTGCCTCCAACATTGGAATAACTCATTCAGGTAATACCAGGGTACAGGCCTGTCGCGATGACATAGGGTGTGTATACTTAAGGAATTAGCTAGCTAACGTTAACACATTAGCTAACCGGCATAGCCTACTGTTTCGTCATTATTGTTACTGCAAAGAGAAGACACTATTTTAGCCTGCAACAATTCTAATTGTGTTATGTAATCTGTAGCCACCACATTAGTTCCTGGCTAATTGTGTACATTAATGAATGTCTCATTTTCGATTCAGGATTCGTGAATGTTCGGCTAGAAGAGGAGAAGCCTATATTCAACAAGCAAAGGATTGATTTCTCTCCCCCAGAAAAAATTAATCACTTTGCAGTATGCAACAACCAGCTCTGTATGAGTTTAGGGAAGGATACACTTCTAAGGTTAGTGACCGTAGACGAGTTAGTTAGTGCCTGCATGAACTGGGCACAGATTGCCATTCCAACAATGTTTCCTCAAAATAACCAGAAAATGCTATATTTACATTCTAATTGTTGGTTAGGTTTAGGAAAGACAAGGCACTCACTGTAGTTATCTCATGTCATGTGTGTATTTCGTGGTTTGGAAGGAGTATGTACATTTATGTTGCATTACAAATTTTCCATGATGAAGGAATTCTGTCTGCTTTTTTCCAGTGTGCATCCTAATTATTTGTTTTATCATATTTTAGAAGACCATTTTCAAGCCCTGACATTTTAACAATTTTTTTGTTCTTATTCTTAGGATTGATTTGGGAAAGCCTGATCAGCCGAACCAAATCGAACTTGGACGTAAAGATGAGACTAAAGTCCACAAGCTTTTTCTGGACCACACAGGTAGTAATTTAAAATCTAAATCTGTCTGGTTTGCACTAATTGTGAGAAGCTAATGTTCATATGTGCAGAGGTGGTCTCCCAGCACACTAAATTGTACAAATGATTAACACCAATTGAAGACCCCTGATGGGATTTTAACAGGAATGTCACACCAAGAAAGTGATTACCTTTGTTACTGACCTTACAGCAGGAATTCCAAATAGGCACTTGCTTGTTTGATTGAATGATCACATTTTCTTTTAGGACAATCTAAATCCAGCCTTAAAAGGAAAACACTGGAATGATCTACTCATTGACTTAGCTGAACATTGGTGGTTTATTTTCCTCATTTAATTAATTCAGTACTATGGTGATTCAGTAATGACATTGGGCCTCATTTATCAATATGGTCGTAAAAAAGAGCGTATATTTGACGGATCCAGCTGGCGTACAAAATTCTCACGTGATTCATCAAACTTGTGTAAATCACTGATTTGAGCGTAAATGTATGATAAATCAGACTTGGTCGTATGTTAGGAAGCGCGTTCACATCATTATGAATTACCATACTCACACGCCCATTTTGTTATCTATATTTGGCAATGCCCCCTCCTTTAAAACGCACATGCCAACGCAGTTTTCTCCAGTATTAGCCTATAGGCAACAGGAAAGCAAATATTTTTTCTGTGAGGGTCAACTTTAAATGCTTATGAATGAACAAGAAAATAAATGTGTGCTTAATTGGGAGCGTTAGTAGAGGCAGGGGATAACCAGGGCTAAAATGCTTCCTCTGAATTGCGAACTGCAGCTGAGATAAAAAATTAATAAAGAAAATAACCATTCACGAAAAAAGGTCTGCCGGACGGTACAGGACGGTGGCATCCCGGCCGGACCACTCATCTGCAGAAGGGAGGGTGGGGAATATCATTGGGAAAGTGGCCGTGTAAAGAGTGATAGAATAGTGCAACTGTCAGTTGATTCATCAAGATTTCAAGATTCTATCACGCCGGTTGAGACGTTTGTTAGGTCTTCTAGGCTAATAAAACTACACTGCCTGGCCAAAAAAAAAGTCGCCGTTGCACCCATCATGCATAGTGCCCACTGTACAAGCCTCTGTACAGTGTTATGATCTGGGGTTGCTTCAATTGGTCAGGTCTAGGCTCAGCAACGTTATGCAGCAACAAAATGAAGTCAGCTGAGTACCTGAATGTACTGAATGACCAGGTTATCCCATCAATGGGCATATTCCAGGACGACAATGCCAAGATTCATCGGGCTCAAATTGTGAAAGAGTGGTACAGGGAGCATGAGGAATCATTTTCACACATGAATTGGCCACCAGAGTCCTGACCTTAACCCCATTGAAAGTCTTTGGGATGTGCTGGAGAAGACTTTACGAAGTGGTTAGACTCTCCCATCATCAATACAAGATCTCGGCCAAAAATGAATGCAACTCTGAATGGAAATAAATATTGTGACGTTGCATAAGGTTGTCGAAACAATGCCATGACAAATGCGCTCTAACTAAATGTTAGAGTGTGCAACTTTTTTTTTGGCCAGGCAGTGTAGATCAGATTTATAGAAAAAATATGAAAACAGTTTTGCATCTTGCATACAACGTGAAACATGACTGGTGATGCATAATGATTTTCATATGGCCGTCTCCAATAAATACTTATACAGAGGCTATTTCCTGATGTAATAATTTTAACCGGGTTCTGCTTCATTCCATTTAGGCTGATAGCGATTAAACTAGTAGTGATTAAAAATGTTTAAAAATCGACTTATTCCGATACTATTTTTGCCAATTAGGCTACATAACATACGTCTACAGCCACAACACGTACAGTAGTTCAAGTGTATTTAAAAATATTGCCCAGAAGATGCATTAACTGCTTATAACTGCTTATATTTTCATAAATGGAATGACTTGGACGTGCCTTTTTTATGATCAGCTACTCGAACATAATCTATGTTTTTCAAAGAGCACCTTTTTGTTTATCACCTGTTGACTCTGCAGTGCTCTGAACAAAAGTTATTTGTTTTAATTATAGGCTGCACAACAATTCCCTAGCTGTTCCTTGCATGCAATGTCGCTGCCTCGCCACTGGGAAAAGCGTACGGAAGGTCCAGAGCTGTCGTGAGATTTTATCTTACCGTACACCCACGTTCATTTTGATAAATACGGAAATTTCCCTAAAAATGGCCGCACGCTCACTTTACAATCAGATTTTAACGTATGCCTGAATGATAAATGAGGCCCATTATCTTGGTATGGATGAATTTCTGAGTTCCACTGGTGTTTCCCTGTGCTAAGAGTTTCCCTGTGTTGACGGGGGCACTGATTTATCTTTCCTGCAGGCTCCCACGTGGTGATCAGCCTCAGCACGAATGAGTGCCTGTACCTGAACAGGAACACGCAGAAAGTCCGGAGCCTATCACGGTGGAAGGGTCACTTGATTGATAGTGTGGCATGGAACCGGCTCCTTGGCACGGAGGCCACTACCGGCCCGATCCTGGTGGGCACCAGCCTGGGGCTCATCTTCGAGGCCGACATCTCAGCCTCGGAGGGGAGCCTGTTCACCACCAACCCGGACCAGTACTTCCGGCAAGTTCATACCCTGGAAGAGGACGGCCAGCCGGCACCAGTGTGCTGCCTGGAGGTGGAGCGGGGGATGGACTCCAAGTACTTTATCGTCGCCACCACGCGCAAGCGGCTCTTCCAGTTCGTGGGGAAGGTTCCGGAGGGTTCGGAGCAGCAGGGCTTCAGCTCAATCTTTGCCCAGAACCAGGAGCTCCTGCCCAGCTTCCAAGAGTTTCCTGTCAACATGGGCTACAGCGAGATCGCCTTCTACACCCCCAAGCTACGCTCCTGCCCCAAGGCCTTTGCCTGGATGATGGGTAACGGCGTGCTGTATGGCCAGCTGGACTACGGCCGCCCTGACTCCCTGCTGAGCGACGTGCAGGTGTGGGAGTACACGCCGGACATTGACTTGAGCCTGAACAAGCCGCTCTCCATTGTCCTTACACAGTTTCACTTCCTGCTGCTTCTTCGGGACCGGGTGAAAGCCATCTGCACCCTCAACGGTCAGGTGGTCCACGAAGACGTGTTCCCGGATAAGTTTGGCTCCCTGAAAAGGATGATCAAGGACCCTGCGGGCGGGCTGGTATGGATCTACACAGAGTGCGCCGTCTTCCGCTACCACATCCAGAGGGAGGCGAGGGACGTATGGCAGATGTACACCAGCATGAACCGGTTTGACCTGGCTAAGGAGTACTGCCGGGACCGTCCCGAGTGCATGGACATCGTGCTGGCTAAGGAGGCTGAGCACTGCTTCCAGAACAAGAGATACCTGGAGAGCGCTAAGTGCTACGCCCTCACCCAGAACTACTTTGAGGAGATTGCTCTCAAGTTCATTGAGGCCAAAGAGGAGGAGGCACTGAAGGAGTTCCTCTTGAAGAAGCTGAACAACCTGAAGTTGGCTGAGAGGACACAGATAACCCTGCTGGTCACCTGGCTGACCGAGCTATACCTCAACCACCTGGGCCGGCTAGACTCCAGTGGTGTAGAGAGTACCGTCCTGCTGGAGGCCCGCCAGGAGTTCCGTGGCTTCCTCGGCAGCTCCAGGCACAAGGAGTGCTTCTACAACAACCGCAGCACTATCTACGACCTGCTGGCCAGCCATGGCAATGTGGACGACATGGTCTACTTCTCCGTAATCATGCAGGACTACGAGAGGGTGATCTCTCACCATTGCCAGCACGATAACTATGGCGCTGCCCTGGAGGTGCTCTCCAAGCACTGTGAAGAGAAACTCTTCTATAAGTTCTCCCCGGTCCTCATGCAGCACATCCCGGGGAAGGTGGTGGATGCCTGGATCCAGATGGGCAAGAGGTTGGATGCCAAGAAGCTCATCCCTGCCTTAGTGAACTATAGCCAGACGGGCAGCGCCCAGCAGATCAACGAGAGCATTCGGTACATGGAGTTCTGTGTATACGAGCTGGCCGTGAAGGACGAAGCGATTCACAACTACCTCCTGTCCCTCTATGCAAAGTACAAGCCTGATTCGCTGCTGTTGTACTTGGAGCAGGCCGGCACACACACTTCGGAGATTCACTATGACCTGAAGTATGCCCTGCGGTTATGCGCAGAGCATGGCTACCTACAGGCCTGTGTGCTGGTCTACAGGATAATGGAGCTCTATGAGGAGGCTGTCGATCTGGCTTTACAAGTACGCATGGTGTTTTTATATCCTCTTTTATGCCCTTGACCTTGACCACTTAACAGTGTAAAATATAAATTTCTTTTGATATGTCCTATATTTACCAGCTCACAAAACAACTAGAAGATTTTAGGAGATAATTAAGAAAAAAACAACATTGTGGTTAATACTTTTGCGACTTATTCTTAAAATGGAACAAATATTAATGAAGTAGAAAATACTAATATATCTGTAAATTCCAGTCATAAGTAAAACTACTAATAAAGTAAAACGCCATAACATGAAATATTTCTGCGTGCATATTTTTACCGTTAATCATGATAACCAATGCTTTAAAAGTAAAGTCTAGTCTTTTTAAATTCCATTACTTCCAAAAATGTAATAGAATTTCAGTATTGTTGTGCTTAGTTGCATGCAATTAATAAATAAACTGGGTGGTGTGGTCAAAAATAGAGTGCTGCATGATTTCTGACTTCTGGAGAAACAAAACATTTATATTTATTAGGATTTGTTGCAATCATTTCTCTGAAAGGGACACTTTGGCAATTGCTTGTGATTTTTCATACAGATGTGCTTGGTTATTTATGCAGGTGGATGTGGACCTGGCCAAGTTATGTGCTGACCTGCCTGAGGATGACGAGGAGCTTAGGAAAAAGTTGTGGCTGAAGATTGCCCGGCACGTGGTGCAGGAGGAGAAAGATGTGAAAAAGGCCATGAACTGTCTCTCCAGCTGCAACCTGCTGAAAATTGAGGACATCTTGCCCTTCTTCCCTGACTTTGTCACCATTGACCACTTCAAGGAGGCCATATGCGGCTCCTTGGAGGAGTACAACCGACATATTGAGGGGTTGAAGCAGGAGATGGAGGAGGCCACTGAAAGTGCCAAGCGCATCCGGGAGGACATCCAGGAGATGCGGAACAAGTATGGCTTGGTGGAGTCACAGGAGAAGTGCGCTGCCTGTGATTTCCCCCTCCTCAACCGCCCCTTCTACCTCTTTCTGTGCAGTCACATGTTCCACTATGACTGCCTGCTCCAGGAGGTGGGGCCCCATCTGTCAACCTACCGGCAAACCAAGCTGGAGGAGCTGCAGACGAAGCTGGCCGCCACTGTGCAGCCTGCCAGGTCCCGCCCCCGGCCCAAGGAGGACGACACAGTGAGCCTAGGGGCGGGCCAGCCGAGCCGCGAGCAAATCAAGTCCGACATTGATGACATCATCGCTGCTGAGTGTGTGTACTGTGGTGATCTGATGATCAGGTCCATTGATAAGCCCTTCATTAATCCGCAAAAGTATGAGGAGGAGAAGTCCAGCTGGCTGTGACCGCCACACTCTCACGTAACTGACTTTATGGCTGCTTGGTGAAGGGTTGTGTCTCATACACTGGCAAAACAATGTAAGCTTTACCTGTTTACAATACCTCCAGGCTGGCATGTGACATTAAAACCTGCTTGCTATGACTGTAACTGCCCTCTCTTGATATTATACACCCACAACTCACTTTCAAAGTTTAAGGATCTTGGCTTTCATTGGAGTCACATGGAATAAGTTTTACAAACCTCTCCAAACCCCATTCAGTGCAGTGCTTCGTGTTTAATCTTTCTGAGGTAAAATGTCTTACAAGTACATTTTGTTTGATTAAAATGATTCAGTGCTGAACATCTGAAATGATATTACTTATCCAATAATTTACACTGTGCTTTTCTCAGAGATAGCATGGTGGGTTGTCTGTGCTACATATTAGCCTCTGTAAATCCTTTCCTTCAATTAAAGCAAATTGCCATTAGTACACTTGCCTGTTGTATTTTTGGGGACATTATGGGTCTATTAGTTTTCTCTGAAAATTTTCTCATGCAGTTTTCTAACATCGGATGTGTGTACACTTAGTAACTACTTGAGTGTCTGCTCTGTGGGCATGGCAAAATTAATTGTGGCAAAATTAAAAACAGTTTTTATAGTTTACATTTTAATTATCATAAATGCATAAATTTGAAATTAATTTCAAAAATTTTTAAAGCACCTGAATTCTGTATTTTGAAATAACACGTGTTATATGTCTGGGACTGGGTGATGTGTTAATATTTCCTTCTTTTCCGTTTTATGGCGGGTGGCACTGGCAGCTGACTTTAAGGTGCATTACCGCCACCTACTAGCCCTGTTTCTCTCAAATAATTTAATAAACTGTCGAAAGCAATACTTCCTGATGAAAGATTAAATCAAAGTTTTCAAACTCAGTTCTTTCAACCCAAACTTCTTAAGTTTGATTTTAAGGGTCTTTTTCTGCTGACTAGTTTTGGCACTGACAAATAACATGCTCTACTCACTCATCCTTTAGACAGTATTCACCTTTCCCATTTGGATGTTTACCTATTAAATGTAACGTTTTATTCAAATTTGTATGGCCCAACCACAACCTAGTAATGATATGCTATTGGCCACCCACTTTCTGCTGTATTAAATACAGGTGTAATCCTGTCTTTCCCTTATCCCACTTTTCTTGCCAGCTGTTGATGATGGTTTTCCATATCAGCCCTTTCGTCTCTGATTTGCTCAATGGAATTTCCATTTTCCTTTCCTTTTTCAATCCTTTGCAAAAACATCTACCACCACATTGAGCACCTCATACATTTCATTAATATAGTCATATTCTGCAGTCTAAAACTTCTGATATTTAAATTTATATGTCCGGCCTACCTGGAGATGAGAGTGTTTGCAAAGATTTTAATGCTGAGCTTGAATCACAACATAACCACATTAGGCTACCTACTTGAACTTCTACCCATTTGCTGTTAAAATTGCCATCATCTCAACTGAATACACTGTTGAATAAATCTGATGTTCTTCCCTAAATGGAAACTCTCAACTCTGGGACCATGAAAATACATCCTGTGCGCCCTGTATTACGGTCTTTAGATCCATCCGTAAATATTGTAACATAACCACATTTCATTAATTAATATTTCCTATCGAGATCACGCCGATTTATTTCCGAAAGAATGCAAGACTCGCGATATTTCTGTTTCAGTGGAGACTTTACCTCTGATGACATCACGTACACTTCGGCAATCTTCGTGTTTAACAGACACCACCAATAGATTTCGGATAGCATCATTTGAAATTGAGTCAATTTTTTTCCAGAAAATAAATATTAGCATTTTTGACACTTATAGTCGCAAACAATATCTATGAGAGCGTTTATGTTTGAACACGTTTTAAACTTCACATATAAAGACTTTTAAAAGTGTTCACCAATCGCATAAGGCAGTCTGCGTTCGATTAGTATGCCTGTTCCCTGCTCTCTCCTCGCCATGGCGCCGTGTCCCTGCTCTCTCAGTTACTGAAAGTGGCCGCCTCTCTGCTGCTGCCGGCCCAGCGCTCACAGACTCCCTCGTAGCTCACAACCGCCATTTTGGAGACAGCGAGCGGAGAGCCGGCAGCCGTTGAGAGAGTGAGAGAAAAGGGGACACGGGGGCTGAGGTGAGCGAGTGCTTGTGAGGAACATGGTGGGGGAGCAATGGGGGAAGATGGCCGGGAGGGAGAGAGAATTAGAATGCGGGGATCGGAGAACGGGGGCAGCTTAGAGTTTCTCCGCGCAAAGACGAGGCGAACGAGAGGTTCCGGACACAATCCTGGGCCTCGCCGGGAAAGCAAGAAAACCCGATTCCACAATATTTTAGTCACAGATCATACTCTCATTTATGTGTTGTGATGGTGCCCTTAAAGTGACAGAACCTCTTTGAATGATCCAAATACTGAAGAGGACGTTTTAATTGCAAAGTGTATCGCTAACTGGCTAGCTAGCTATACTGGCTACGTTACCGTAAGAACAGTAGCTGGCTAGCCTGTCTAAACAAAAGGCCTAACTTTAAAGCAAAGCCTAAACGGGTGCCCACACTACAGCAAAATGAGCACAAATCAACAGCAATCTGAGAGCAAGTTTACAAGCCCGCTCGCTATTGTAGATAGCTAGCTACTGTCTATTGTGATTTCCACCACCCAAGTCATCTAACCTTAGCAAGCTAGCTAGCTAGGGCATTTGTGTTTGATGCTACCCAGTAAGGCTAGCTAAGAATAGTAAGGCATAATGTCATTCAGTGACGTTATTTGAGTAACGTTAGATAGTTGACCGACCACGTACTGTAGCTAACATTAGCAAGCGAATTCTACAACGAGAATGCAAATGTTAACCATTTACACAAACGTTAATCTGAATAACACGCATTATCATTTCCGCTACTTTTGCGTATCATTGTCAATAGCAGCACGTACGATGCAGCGATCGCCAGTCAGATATCTAACGTTAGCTAACGTTAACCTGTCAAATGTGCAAAAGAGTTGTCCTCTGGTTAGCTTATTTAGCTTGTTGACCATTGATTCGTGCAGCACGAAATCTAATGTCAACGTTCGCTAAGTGAGCCGAAATCGATCGTAATCTGTTAGCTATTATAGTATATAAAATAACTTATTTGCAAGCTGCTGATTTATGTCACACGTGTAATTTGGGTCTGCACGTGTGGATTCAATTATTAATATCAAGAGTGCCAAATAAACAGTAAAAGCAGAGTTTTAAGTAAGGTTATCTAACCAAGATGACGTTAGCGACAGAATTGACACATCTTTGACTGGACTCCAAGTTGGCCTGTCAGCTAACGTTGCTGTTTTCTAAGTTGCCATAATTCTCAGTTTCTGACGACAGGCAGTTTAGAGCCAGGGGCACTTGTTTTTTTGTTTTTTTTAAGATTGATAGTCATCACTCAAATTTCAGTGAATGAAAAGAAGATACAGGTAGCGTTAGCTACCCTGTTAGTATTTGAGAAATGTAGCCTAAGTGTAGCAGGCTATGTTCCCAAGAGAACCATTGCTGAGAAATGTGCGTCAACTGCGTTGTGCAAACTATAATGACCCCTCACAAGTGGGTTTATATTAGATTGACCGTTCGTTGCCGCATGCAGTTGGTTCAACGTTTTAGCTGAAATAACGTTAGTGGTTTTAAAGTGGGCTATCTGACGACCATTTCTGCCAAAGCAATTTCTTTTTTAATGAGCCGACTTTGAGCAACATTATTTCCACATCTCGAGATATGACCTGTCCCCAGAGTGGTGAACTAAGTAACAGACTATTCTTACAGTGACTAACAGACGGAAGGACCACCTCTAACGGCATATCAGTCAGACAACATGGCAATCTCACACGATTAGTGAGCCAGCCTTAAGCAATTTCTGTAGATATTTCATAGCAGTTGCTTTCCCGCGAGCTCTTCTTTTCCTCTTGTGCTTATTTTCAGAAGTTCCGAACACCAGGAGTGCAGACAAATGCAGTGTTATACTTATAGCTTATAGTGCAAGTACCACCCACTCAGGTCCAGAGAGATTTTCATGTCTTTTGCAGTCCTTTCTGTTTATATGGCTCCTCAGACGTGTGTGAGAGAGAGAGAGAGAGAGAGAGAGAGAGAGAGAGATATGGAGTGCTACTGTAAGCGGCAGAAGTTCCCAGCTTTAAATTAATGATGAACTAATGCTGCTTCAAACTGCCAAGGTACATTCACTGCTATAGCTTGGCTAAATCATGGAACAGCTCAATCTTTTTCAGCCCTCATTTGTTAGCCTGTATGGAATCACTCAACAAATCATGTTTATATCAATCATAAAGGAGGAGAATTTTAACACATGAATGTGTTCATATGAGCATGGATCGAGTTCATGAATGCATAATAACAAAACTCAACAAAAAATTAAAACATTTACTTCCTCATAGCAAGATCAAAACTTTTCTTAGATAACCGTGATCATTTTTTATTTTACCTGCCACGTGTTGCACTGTTGAATGATAACACAATGTCTGGTTTTAACGTGGTAAAGGTTTGCTATCTCATTCTCATATAATTGCTGACTATCATGTGATATAAGTGTAAAGTGAGAAATATCAGTTTCTGGAAGAACTTACTTTGTTAGAGGACATAAAACCTTGTGTGTACACATGCTGTACAGCGGTATTGCAGAGTAAAATATACACCTGAAACATTGCACAGGCAGACTGGCACGCAGCCTTATCATAAATATGTTTTTTCTTGACTGAGGAACATTTTTAGTTGCAGATCATATGTTATTTATTGCATTGGATGACAACTAGCTACCATACTATGGGATATAGGCTTATCAGGTCCTTGGCTACCATATTTGTTTGCAGGTTTGTATTTTAGCATCCAAAGTCCCCAACTATCTTTTTCTGTTTATTTAATACGTTAAAACTGCAGTACAGAACATCAAATAAAAACATAAACAGTCCGACTTATTGCTACTTTCTTTCTCATATTATTATAGGAATAGTACAGGGATCACAGACGGCTCGCACTTTAGACATTTTCACGTGCGATGAAATGTCAGAAGTAACTAATGACTTGAAATTAGGATTGGCCTGTGGCATAGAATAAACCCCAGTGCTGTTCCGGCCACAGTTGGAATATGCCGTTTAGCCACACTGCTGCACAACCTTTTCCATGTTTAAATAACCTCAGCAGCCCTTTTTTTTTTTTGCCTCCGCTAACATACCCAGTGGTAGAGAGTTTTATTATCATGCTGTATCTGTAGAGCCATTAAATGGACTCAGGATATACACAGATAGCTGCTGGAGTTTGATGGCATTTTTCTGATTCAAAATCGCTTACGAACTGGCATTTCAGGGCAACGATGCTCACTGCAGAATACACACAGCTTGCAGGACATAAGCAGCTGACAGCGTGAGAACCTGTGACATATAGTTTACTTTCATTCTTTTTTTCTTTTAGCTCGGTAATCAGAGCAGACTTATTTTAACTTTTCGTGGGTAATGTTGATAGACGTGTTTATTGAAGTATTCCTCGATACAGTTTTTGTTTTTGTAGCACACATTGTGTTAAAGGTGATTATATGCCGCTGTACTGCTATTAATTTAGTGTAAGCACTGATTTTTAGGACGCTTGGATAAGTGCATCTGCTAAGTACATGCAAATGTAGCATCATATCCTTTTCTATATGATATGAGTATATCCACCTGCAGCTACAGCACACTGATTAAAACCTTCCATTTAAGGGCAGCTGACTGTCATCACATTCTCTCACCGCCGCTAGCTCCTCTTGTTTCCTGTTAACTGCACTCTTCCACCCTCCGTGGCCCAGGACACATACTTCAGGTGACGTTTGCCGTATTCTGTGTTGCTCCTACTGCTGCTCCTTACACTGCGGAGCAGGATGGACTCGCCCTCAGCTGTGCCATTTAAAGACCAGCCTCGCCGTCAGCTGTGCCATTTAAAGACCAGACTCACTGCGGTGAGGACCAGCTCCAGACACAGCTGTGCTGTTGAAGGAGAGGACCCAAAGCCAAATAAATAATTGAAACTGTCCAGCCAGATAAGAGATGTTTATCAAGCTACTGTATCAAGCTATTTAGCTACAGGATTGAAAAATCTTCAAGCTGGTTATCAATTGAACTAGTCAGTTAATATGTGCTCAATTGCCTTTTCTCATCATTATTTGCATTTTTCCTTCTTGGAAAGACAAGTGATGTTTATGTTAGTATCATTTACAATTGTCACAACCCTGAAGCTGCCAGCCCCCCCGTGCACATGTCCACTCTTGTCAGTGGGTAGGTTAGGGTCAGGCTCCTGTGTGATTTGACGCCTGCTGGCAGCTGGGCCAACTCCGCATGTCAGTGAGTGGAGAGGAAAGAATAACAAATGTTTAAGTAGGCCTACAAGTCTGTTAAGAATGTTAAAATGGTATGGAAAGAAAATGGAATCACCGACGGCCATCTACCTGGATGACATGCAGTATGCCTGAAAGATTTTTATAAATGTATTTTGTTTGTTAGTTTCGGCCAAATTTGCCCCTTGTGGCCTTTAATATACAAATAGGGAGGACATGCCTGTGGTGTGTTTTGTATTTAGCCCACGCTCTCATTAATAATACAGTTAATTTATATAGCACCTCTCATTTGTGGGGGCAAGTGCTTTACAGCAAAAATGAGGAAAAAGTAAAAGGGAGAAAAAGTGTGGTATAGGACAAACAGGCGAGGGGAAAACGAGCAAAAGGCTCGATCTCCCGTTGTCCAGAGGCGACGAGCAGTGGAGAATGGCTGGAGTGTAGGGCGCATGAGGGTTTGTGGATGGTGATGAGGTCACTGAGGTAGGTGGGACCTTGGCCATTTAGAGCTTTATAGGTCAGGAGGAGGGCTTTGAAATCGATCCTCCAGTGGACTGGAAGAGTATGGGGGTGATGTGGGCTGACTTATTTGATCTGGTGAGGTGGACTCTGGCAATGCTGTTCTGGATAAGTTTGATTTGGCTGGGAGGCCAGAGAGGATGGTGTCGCAGTACTCTATCCGGAAAAAATGAACGCGTGAACCAGTTTGTACGCGTCAGGTTCATAGATGGATGGCTTCAGTCTGGTTATGTTTTTGAGGTGGAAGGAGGAGTTATTTCAGGTGTGTTTGGAATGAGAGTGTGGAATCGTATCCACACGTATCCTCTCAGCGCTTATTAAGAGCGTATGTTTGTACCACAGTGAAGAAAGACCTTTTTACTGTCTAATTTCAATTAATTTGCTTTGAGGCAAGCCCCCCCCCCCCCCCCCCCCTTGCTGCCTTGTGAGGAAAAGCGATATTTCTGACCCAGCACCATGTCTATGGAGCTGCATTACACTGCACCCGGCCTTGAGTGTATAAAGCACTCCAGTTTCCTGCGTGAAAGTAAGGTTCCAGGCATAGGGAGCATATCTCCAGGGGAGTTGCCACACAGTGCCGTTGTACAGGTAACCGGGTCTCAGGGGTACTTCTCACCTCTGCAGTCATATGATCTGGCCTCGTAATGAAGGGCGATGCCCAGTCGCCGTTTAATGATAGTGTGTTGTGTGGGTGCCCTTTTGGGGAAAACACAGAATGTTCTGGAACACACTGCAGAAATTGCTGCCGCCATAAAGAGACTGCTTAAGATTTGCATGCCGCTTAGTTTGAGTGTAAATCAATAAAAGTGATTAATGGCCTTTAGGACATAACTTGGAGTTATTTGCTTGATGGTCTTGAATTTGACCTGTCTCCATTGACGCTAGTAGAATAAAGCTGTACCAGGGAGCATTTAGTGATGTATAAAAAGGGCTACAATTGTAAACACCCTCAAATTAAAGCTGAAAGTCTGCACTTTAACCTCATAGTCACTGTTCAATTTCAAATCCATGTGCTGGAGTACAGAGCCAAAACAAACAAAAAAAATAAATAAAAATGTGTCACTGTCCAAATACTTTTGGACTGCACTGTATGTACGTAAATGCAAAGGATATGCAACCAAATATTAAAAATGATTACTTTATTCTATATATAAATGCATGGGTGCCAATAATTGTGGCGCACGTGGTTTTGTTAAAAATACTTATTTCTTGATGAGGGATTTTTATTTTTTCATAATAAATTTACTTCAATTAAAGGTTGGATTTTTCTCAGTTTTTCAGTGTGAGATTAAGCTAATTCACCAAACGGTGAAATTTCTATAACCCTTTTTACTCATCTTTACCAGGGGTGCCAATAATAGTGGAGGGCACTATATGACTAGGCAGTTAGAGCTCATATTGAACATCTGAAAATGAAACATCATTCATTCGACCTGCAGGCCATTTGAAAACCTTGAATAGTCATGAAAGTGCTTGGATTTCACATAGCATTTCACAAGTGCTTGAAGATTCTTTGTATTTTGCAATCATTATTCTTTTGGAGTTGTTCCATTAGCAATACCAGGCAACAAATGTTTCAAATGTTGCTAATTAACACCCACATTCTGTTTTCTGTATGAGAGAAACTGTCAATCAAAAATAGTCTTTTAACTGTTTGTTATGAGATCCTACAGTTTCACATGTACAATTAGGTACAAAGCTTACGAGTTTGACCTTGAAGGTCCTTGAACAGTCCTTGTCAAAAGGGCGTTGCCTGTATCAACATGTATTGCAGCTGTTTTCTTATTCCAAGTTTTTTATGTTTTCTTTGACAGTATACCCTTTTGTTAATGAATTATTTGGTAGTTGAAGGTTGTTTTTTTGTGATTCTTGTTTAGAAAGTCATCTGTCCTTCAAGGCCACCTCAGCCTACACATCATAGAATTGATTAACAAATGAAATCAAACCATTGTTAAAATATAGTTATAAAGACATGATTGCTTCTTGCTGCTCTGTAAGATCGCAAGGTAAAGACATCCATGTGCAGTCTGTCATAAAGGCCTTTTATAGGAAGACTGAAGAAGGGAGGGCCCTAATGTGACCACCATGCGCTATCAGCAGGAAAAGCGTTATTTGTCTCTATAACTGGTTAGGCCTAATTTCTTTCTGAGAAGTACAAGTTATGATGCATGTCTCTCTTTCTTTAGGATTTCTTAATACTACTTATGCATACTGGAATATTGGAAATGAGGAAAACCATATCACATTTTCATAAGGTACAGTAAATTGGTCAAAAAACACTGTAAGAATGATTCTTTTTTCCCTTGACAGTTCAGTGTGTGTACATGGACACAGACGCTACAAATAAAAATCAGAGGTGTAAAATCCGTGTTCAGAAAGTAAAAGTCCTCCCTAGTATTTTGTTGTAATCATCTGGATTTGCTAATTAGCACAATTCTTCAGCCAGGAGGTAGAACTAATTTGTGAAATCAGCTGGCTGAGTTCATGGGTGGAAGAAAAACATGGCCGGACTTTTACTTTCTGACCCCTGGACTTTTTGCCTCTGGTTGAACCCATTAATAGATAACTTGCATCAAATGTCTTGCCTGTTCCACTACGTAATACCTCATAGTAGGTATTACAGTGAAAATAATGTATTGAAGACGTGTGTGTGTTTTTTTTGTGTTTGCTGTGTATTGGAAGTGCTGCTTGTTCTTAAAGAGTATCAGAATGTGGTGCAAGGGTAGATTCTGAGCCAGATTTAAGCGGTGCGCAGTGGTTGCCCTGCGCCGCCGCCGTGGTCATGCTGTTACACTGTCATGCTGCAGTGAGCGTTTGTGCCCGGGAGTGGGTCAGAGCCACGCCCCCTATGGCCGCTGAGCCGGGCGGAGTGGAAGATGGCGTCTGCTCGAAGCTGGCCAGGCCGCTCCACCTGCAGTACCTGGAGAGATCCCTCCGGCTGGACGCTCTCCTGCGCCAAACTGCCACCCTCTTCAACAGAGACCTGTCCAGGTGAGCCCCGTGGCAGACAAGTGCACCCCTCCGGATGGAGTAGGCTGCAGGACCGACCAGTGCTGAAATAAATGTGAAATGTGGTGATGAGAGTTTAATCACCGAATCGGTGCTTGAATGAGTGTGTGTCGATGGCAGTGTAATCACTGATTCAGTACTTAAATGCATGCACAGTGATGATTGTGCAATCGCTGATTCAGCACTTACATGAGCTTGGAGTGATGACGGCGTGATAGCGGATTCATAGCTAATTAAAGTACGGTGATGATGGTGTGATCACTGATTCAGTGCTGAAATGCATGCCGAGATAATGGTGCAATCACTGATTCAGTACTGAAATGCATGCTGTGATAATGGTGTGATCACTGATTCAGTACTGAAATGCATGCTGTGATAATGGTGCAATCACTGATTCCGCACTGAAATGCATGCTGTGATAATGGTGCGGTCACTGATTCAGTACTGAAATGCATGCAGTGATCATGGTGCGATCACTGATTCAGTACTGAAATGCATGCAGTGATCATGGTGCGATCACTGATTCAGTACTGAAATGCATGCTGTGATCATGGTGCGATCACTGATTCAGTACTGAAATGCATGCAGTGATCATGGTGCGATCACTGATTCAGTACTGAAATGCATGCAGTGATCATGGTGCGATCACTGATTCAGTACTGAAATGCATGCTGTGATCATGGTGCGATCACTGATTCGGTACCGAATGCGCATGCTCATTTGCCTGTGTGCTCTCCTTGCCAGTGATGAGAGTGACGATGGTTCTGGAGAGGGCCCCTCGCTGGGCCCCTTGGACCCCCTGGACCCCCAGTCCCCCCTGCAGAGGCCGAAGGACGAGCCCCTGGACTCGGGAGACGGCGGGGGGTGGTGGCCGGCCCAGGCGTGCTGGCTGAAAACAGTGCTCTGAATGGAGCTCTCCTGCTGGGTAAGGGGCACGTACAATTGAGTCTCAATACCTTTCGCTCTCGCCCTGACCATCCCAACTGAAATCCACCTTATTGTTCCCGCAGAGCATAAACCAGACAAGGCCAGCCTGTACAACTTCTCCAAACTGAAGAAGAGCAGGAAATGGCTCAAGGTATGAGGCGCTGAACGATTTTGAAGATAATTAGCCCTGCAAATCATTTGCATAATTGTGTTCTGCTGATGTCCTTTCAGAAATACTAGCCTTTACTGGATTACATTTTTAGCATTACATCTTTGCATTGTTGGCTAAGAGTAGTGTGGTTTTGCTGAATGACATTAGGAGTAGTGTGGTTTTGCTGAATGAGACCAGGAGTAGTGTGGTTTTGCTGAATGAGACCAGGAGTAGTGTGGTTTTGCTGAATGAGACCAGGAGTAGTGTGGTTTTGCTGAATGAGACCAGGAGTAGTGTGGTTTTGCTGAATGAGGAGAGGAGTAGTGTGGTTTTGCTGAATGACACCAAGAGTAGTGTGGTTTTGCTGAATGACACCAGGAGTAGTGTGGTTTTGCTGAATGACACCAGGAGTAGTGTGGTTTTGCTGAATGACACCAGGAGTAGTGTGGTTTTGCTGAATGAGGCCAGGAGTAGTGTGGTTTTGCTGAATGACACCAGGAGTAGTGTGGTTTTGCTGAATGACACCAGGAGTAGTGTGGTTTTGCTGAATGAGGCCAGGAGTAGTGTGGTTTTGCTGAATGACACCAGGAGTAGTGTGGTTTTGCTGAATGAGGCCAGGAGTAGTGTGGTTTTGCTGAATGACACCAGGAGTAGTGTGGTTTTGCTGAATGAGGCCAGGAGTAGTGTGGTTTTGCTGAATGACACCAGGAGTAGTGTGGTTTTGCTGAATGAGGCCAGGAGTAGTGTGGTTTTGCTGAATGAGGCCAGGAGTAGTGTGGTTTTGCTGAATGACACCAGGAGTAGTGTGGTTTTGCTGAATGAGGCCAGGAGTAGTGTGGTTTTGCTGAATGACACCAGGAGTAGTGTGGTTTTGCTGAATGAGGCCAGGAGTAGTGTGGTTTTGCTGAATGACACCAGGAGTAGTGTGGTTTTGCTGAATGAGGCCAGGAGTAGTGTGGTTGAGGATGTCTTCCCCTGCGTCCAGGGGATCCTGTTGAGCGACGACACCACTGATTCGGACTCGGACTCTGATTCGGACGACTCGGACTTCTCCCTCTCCCGGGAGGAGCTGCAGGACATGCTGCGGCTGCACAAGTTCACCAAGCTGCACCAGAGCAGGTTTCACGCGGACCGGGAGGTGGGTCCCGCGCACGTCTCTCCGCCCACGCCCCGCCCTCTAACCCTGCAACCATGCTGCACGCCTGTCGCCACGGTAACCAAGGGAGTAACATTTGCGTCTGCTCGCGTCCCATTTTAGCTGCAGCAGTACCAGTACTACAGCGTGGGTCTCCTGTCCTCCCACGACCCCTTCTACGAGCAGCAGCGCCACCTGCTGGGGCCCCGGAAGAAGAAGATCAAAGAGGAGAAGAAGCTGAAAGGTGAGGTGCTGGAGCCCTGGGTAACCTGGAGAACCGTCCTGCCCAACCACGGCTCATTTCTCTCTCTTCTCACCTCTCACCCCCCCGCCCCCCCTCAGCCAAACTGAAGAAGGTGAAGAAGAAGAGGAAAAGGGGGGAGGATTTCTCTGCTGACGGGCGCCCCTACCTCACCAAAATCTTCGCAAAGTTCTCCCATGACGCCCCTCTGCCCATGTCCAAGAAGAAGCACCTGACCATTGAGCAGCTGAACGCCCGTAGGCGAAAGGTCTGGCACACCATCGCCAAAAAGGAAAACCCCAAGGTATGCTGGGTAATCTCTGAGACTGAACTGATGCATTAGATTTGTGGACTGCAGGTGTACTTTAGTCTTTGCATGTTCAGTTTCTGTGTTTTTAACTGAGAATTTGTGCTCCTCTTCCCAGGCTTTCAAACAGAAAGCTTCCGCCCGGAATTTTGTTTTAACCAACGCCAAAAAGGTAACTTTGTTTTATTCAACAAGATATCTATGTAACCACTGTCCAAAGACACCAAAAAGGACGCTTCTTTTTTAAATTACCTTCAATTGTGTGTGTATGTTTGTGTGTCAGGGTGTGAAATTAACATGCGCCACCAGTCAAATGCTGGTAAAATTTAGATTGTGGTTGGTAAGATTTTCTACTCTAGCAGCCACTTTGCCAGGTCACCAACTATGCATTGTATTGTATTGTAAAAGGTAAAGTGGCTGGTAAAATGTAGAAAATGGCTGTTGGTTTTTAGAATCCACAATGCATTGTATTGTATTGTACTGTATTGTATTGTATTGTACTGTATTGTATTGTATTGTACTGGCCAGTGGGTGAAAAAGTTAATGTCATGCGTGTGCCGTAGCTGGCGCACCAGTGCATGCGGGAGGTGCGGCGGGCAGCGATGCAGGCGCAGAAGAGCTGCAGGGAGACGTTGCCGCGGGCGCGGCGCCTCACTAAGGAGATGCTGCTGTACTGGAAGAAGTACGAGAAGGTGGAGAAGGAGCACCGCAAACGGGCGGAGAAGGAGGCGCTGGAGCAGCGCAAGCTGGACGAGGAGATGAGGGAGGTGCGGTCACATCACCCGACCGCAAACCACCACCTAACATTTTTATAATGTTCACGTAACAGTCGAACGAGGGCTTTTTAAAATTTTCACATGACCGTTAAGGGCTTTTTCGATACCTCATATGGAAATGTGCAAATGACAAGGAATATGACTGGTGCTCGCACGTTTTTTGGCATTAAACATGTCCTCATTGTAACATGGGATGAAGTTGAGTAGTGGATTATTTTAAGATAAAATCACTAACCACTTGTAATAAAGGTAAAGACGTTTATTCTTTTTTAGAAATATTCATGAGCCCGAAAACGCCGTTTCATGTAGGAAAAGCAAGCTTCGGTTATGAAAATGTTTTATTTTGGGAGCTTTGCTGTATAATATTCATACATTGTTGTTTTGTGTGGGGAGCGAAATGGCTCCTAGATTACGGAATGTTGTCCTGTTGTTTTCCAGGCCAAAAGACAGCAGAGGAAGCTGAACTTCCTCATCACGCAGACGGAGCTATATGCCCATTTCATGGGTGGGAAGAACAATGCCGGGGCTGATGGGATGCAGGAGGAGATCCTGAGGAAGTTGGAGGACAGCTCTACGCACCGGCAGATTGACATTGGCGGAGGCGTCATGGTCAACGTTGGCCAGGAGGATTACGGTACTCAAACCCTGCCCTCCTCTCTCAAATCAGCGTAAATCAGTCCAAACTGCCGTTAACTGACAAGTAAAGTACTCAGACCACCAATAAGACTCCAAAACCAATGAAAGTAGTGTGAACCAGCTGGTTTAGGGTAACCACTGGTAGAGCTGAGTATTGTTTGAAATGTTTCAATGCAAGCACAAGCACTGGGACTTTTGCATTTTGCATGCACACTTTGCGCTACACGCTTGCATTTTGTGTTATCATTGTCAAACTTCAAAAATGAAGCAGACTAAAACCGTTCATTTGTTGTTCTATAATCTGTTTGCTTTGTGGCATGCTATATACACACAGCACCAATCACACAGAATGATCTGTGTGTAAATTCAGAGATAAGACATGAAATTGCTTTGTTCATTAGAACTGTTGCCTAGCCAAGATGTTAGCTACTTTATTTTTGCATGTGAGATTTTTAGAACGTGTACTTTTTAATCTAAGCACTGCTGCCTATAAGATAAACTGGCACCGTACACCAGTATCCAGCCGTAATTACTGGTGTTCTGGCCTCTGCCCTAATAGAGGCATAGGGTATTTGTTGAGCTTGTGTGGTACTACAGTGAGGGTCAGAAATCCAATCGGTATTACAACCTCACCATAGGTTATGAAATTTTCATTTTCACCCACTGGCCAGAGTGGCTTGTGGATTCTAAAAATAACAAAGCCATTTTCAACATTTTACCAGCCACTTTACCCTTTACAATATAACACAACCTGGTTGGTTACTGGCCAAAGTGGCTGCTAGAGTAAAAATTTTACCAGCCACAATCAAAGTTTTACCAGAATTTGGCTGGTGACTGGTGACTGGTGTTAATTTTACACCTGCTCAGCTCTGTGAGTGAGCTGTTGGGAGTGCTCAGTTTCCTAAACATATTCACCCTGAATGTCACCCTCCTCAGTCCCCATAGGGGTCAGTGTTGCTCCAGCCAGGGGCCACCGTTTCTCTCTCCCGCACACCACTCTCTGTGCTCTCCAACTGGCTGACGTCCGCTCACTGCGGGGCTTCTACTCAGCTGTAAATAGCAGCAGTCGCAGGGTGCATTGTGGGTCATTTGGCGTGGGTGAGGTGCATTGTGGGTCTGTCAGCGCGGCTTGTCCCTGCTGTGCTGTCAGACACACATGCCCCTGGCCCACTGCGGGAGAAGTGCTAAAATGCTCTGCCCCATTGGGTTTATCTTTTGCTGACTGGCTTCCTTCTCTGGCAGTCTGCCCACCTGTGGCTTTGGGGGGGGGGGGGGGGGGGGTCACGGTCAGGTAGACCGTTTCCATGATGTTGTGCGGTGCCAGTCACGTTGGCTGTGTAGTCTCACAGCAGCATTATAAAACGGTTTCATGTTTTTATCTCACAGACAGCGACTACTACAAGTCTCAGGCCGTGAGGAACGCTGAAGAGGCTTACCAGATCCACCAGGCCAGAGTAAGTGTTCTAACCCAGACACAGCTCAGCACTGCACAAGAGTAAGTTCATAGCTCAGTTCCCATATGCAGATAAACACTGTCCATTTAGCATTCTGGACGTTCCATGCCCTAGAAGTATCAATGTGCCATTGTGATGTCACATTCTGGGCGGGGTCTCAGAGAGCCGATCGGCCCTGCCCCCTGTATCCATCAGGAAGTGCTGCAGACAGCAGGAGAGGACAAATGCACAATTATTGAAAATCTTTAACGTGGGTCAATACTTCAAACTTGGGTTGTGGGTAACTATGCCTGCAGATCGGCCATTGGTAATTCCGTTATCAACGAAAAGAAAAACGACACCATTCCCGTCATTAGACAGGAAAGCTGAGACCAGTAACTGCATCACTGGGAGGCTATTACAAGCCTCAAAAAGAAGATCCAGTACATTTCTCAGATTATTAGGAAGGGGAACGATTTTAGTAAATCGAAATTACACAATCACAAGTGCATTAACAGTGTCATTAGTTAATTATTTTGCCTGGTTACCCAATCTCATTTTCTTTAAATTCAACAGATGTGAGCAACATGGTTTTCTTGTTCAATTGCTGGGAAAGGGTGTCAGTTCTGTATGCATTAATTGGGGAAATGTTTAATGCCTCATAAGCTTTGTGCCACATCACAGTTAGTGAGCTGTTAACTTTGCATTTATCAAGGACTTCAAAGTGGGATGGATTTCTGTAGAATTTACACCATCGATCTCCTTGCTGTGGCTTAATTAAAAATTGGTATCTGAAGTCAATGAACCTGTCTTCGGTTTGTTCTACAAGCAGTAAGCTTTTTCTCTGTGTGAGACTTGTAAGCTTTAACAAGATGGAAATTGACTCTGCAATTACCTCAGACCGCTGTCTAGACTGGCAGGGGATCGAAGAGAGGCGTTCATATCGCCATTTTAGACTGCAGTTATGGATCTGAAGGTGGGGGGTCTCGGTTACCCAACTGCACAGATCAAGGATCGAGGCTTCTGTTCTACAAGGCTCATTCTCAGATAGAGTAACAAGCGCTACACATTTTACACACTGTGTTACGAGCTCAACAGTTTATGGAATTAGCTACACTTATTGTGTAAGGACACAATAAATGAACAAAACGGTGACGCTCCCTTAAATGCGTTCCTCAGAGACGACAACAAAGCATGCTGCGGGTACACTGAATACAGCTTTTGTGTTGGAGGAAGGATAGAGGGGGAGGAGTCTGAACAGGGCGGGGTTTTGACTTGGAGGAGTGGCGGAAGGGGGAGGAGCCGACGCAGGGCTGAGCGCGTTTCTCCTTGCAGACCAGGCTGTTTGACGAGGAGGCCAAGGACAGCCGCTGCGCCTCACTGCGTGTAGCCTCTGACTCCACCTCCGGCTTCGGCGAGAGTTACAGCCTCTCCAACCCCTCCATCAGCGCCGGGGAGGACATCCCCCAGCCCACCATCTTCAATGGGAAGCTCAAGGGCTACCAGCTCAAGGGCATGAACTGGCTGGCCAACCTGTACGAGCAGGTGAGCACCACCCACGCCACGCCCACCACACATCTACCTCATGACTACACTGCTTGCTGGGCTGGTAGGAGTCTGGCTGGTCCAGGTTTAGAATGATTAAGAGCCTTTCCCTGAGTGCTAATGCAGAGCCTGTGATTTAGCTTTAGAGTTAGCTGTGATTTAGCTTTGCTGACTTAGCCTTAAGACTTAGCCACAGCTTACTGTGTGTACTAGACTCAATGGGCCTCATTCACCAACCATTTTACGAACAAATTTGTTCTTAAGACTTTAAACGTTTTTCTGAACATCCTGGGATTCACCAATGTATGCTTATTTGGGACTTTTTCTTGGGTAGAACAGAAGCACAGAACGCAAACATCAGTTAATCCCGAAATGTTTGTAAAAATGTTTTAAAGAAAGTCTTAAGACCAAATTTGTTCGTAGGATGATTGGTGAATGAGGCCCAATGTTCATGTCGGATAGCTGCTACGTGATGATAGAAATGTACTTTATCTGACCTGTTTGTAGTTGCTTCAATGACTTTCGGTATGCACTTATTGTACGTCACTTTGGATAAAAGCATCTGCCAAGTTAATGTAATGTGATTTGCTAAACAAGTCCTTTAACTGAAAGAACCCGGGATTCTTACCCAATTGTGACCTCACTTCCTGTTGCCTCACAGGGCATAAATGGCATCCTGGCTGACGAAATGGGCCTGGGGAAGACGGTCCAAAGCATTGCACTGCTGGCACACCTGGCAGAGGTACGTGGTCGCCATGGCGAGGTGGAGATGCAGTAAGCAGTGGTTCCAATTGAGCTCTCAATTTCATGGCAGAAAGACTGATGCGAAGACTAAATGTAGATTTTGCTCCGATTATTCAGAAAAAGCATATGCAAGTCCTCTTCAATCACATGCCAGTCGTACCAAGGTTTATTACATTATATCAGCTTATAAGCAGAGTTGAAATGTTTTAAACATTGTGCACCCAGCTATATTTTTTTCCTTGCATTCATTTTCAAATGGGTACATGTTTCTATTTCCAGAAATATTCAGATATTTTCTTTCCCATTATTTACTGCAAGACACGCAAAATGAGAAATGTAGGGTAGCAGACTTAATTTAACTTTGAAAAGTGCTATTTACAACGCCTAGTCTTCTGTATAAATGTCATAGATTGTGTGATTTACGCAGCTGGATTTTGCACACTGACAGAAATACAGTGCGTCACTCCGGGTCAGAGCAGCAGGGTTTACATGTACGTCGCAGTGCGTCACTCCGGGTCAGAGAAGGGTAGGATGCGTGCTTGTGAGACCGCGGGCCCCCTCCAGCTGCCTTGCGTGAGTGACCGGGCCTCGAGGTGCATCTGAGGCTGGAGGAAATGGAATTCGCCGGAATGCGAAGAGCCGCGCGGTGTCAGTCTGCAGGAAGTGTGCTGGGGGGGGGGGGGAGGTCGCCGCTTCCCGTTTCCCCTCCGCCGCGGCCGCGCACCTGCCGGGCGGCGATTAATCCTGTCTTGTCCTTTCCGCAGCGGGACAACATCTGGGGCCCCTTTTTAATCATCTCCCCCGCCTCCACGCTCAACAACTGGCACCAGGAGTTCACCCGCTTCGTCCCCAAATTCAAGGTATCCGCGGGGACCGCGGCCGCCGGTCGATCGGCAGCTTTGTCCGCTCTGGTTAATTTCCACCTTCTGGGTTGGTTTTGGTTCGAGTGGTAAAGCGTTTGGAGAAGCGCTGGTTAAAGTTTGCCAATGGCCGGATCTCCTGGGAAATGCACACATGCTAGTGGCTATCAGTGGAGTACAAAGCCCTCAGGGCTTTGGCCTGTTGATATAATGTGATGAAAATGATAAATACTGACATTCGTAACAGCACAGGCTAGTTCCCTAGCCATGGCATTGCAGTCAGTGTTTTATCATTAGGTATCAGAGCCTCACATTTACTGCCATTGCATGAAAGGGATAAATAGAGATCATCTTACTTGTTTAGCTTTGTGTGTGAGCTTTATGTCCCCTGTGGAGATTCTGTGTGACTACATCACCAAGGGTAAGGGGTTGGTTGAATTGTACCAATGCTGTAAAAGTCACTGGCTTATTGTGCGTTTACTCAAAAAACATTCTTTAGACTGTGTCTAACTATAAACATTCTTTTGACAAATGTTCTTCATTGACCTGTAACCTCGTCCCATGGGCACACAGATATTATTCCATTCTGTGTTGGATTCTTTATTTATTTTAAATTTTGTCTCTCAGGTCTTGCCGTACTGGGGAAACCCGCACGACCGCAAGGTCATCCGCAAGTTCTGGAGCCAGGTACAGTGATCTGGTGTTAGTGAGGTTAGCAAGGTTGCGCTCGCTGACTCCATTTTCCTTGTTCCTCTGCTGGTAGACTGACTGTGGGTTGGGTTGGGTTGAATTTTCGATGCACTAACAGACTCAATTTCCCATGTTCCTCTGCTGGTAGAAAACCCTGTACACTCAGGATGCCCCGTTCCACGTGGTGATCACCAGTTACCAGCTGGTGGTTCAGGACGTGAAGTACTTCCAGCGGGTGAAGTGGCAGTACATGGTGCTGGACGAGGCCCAGGCCCTGAAGAGCAGCACCAGCGTGCGCTGGAAGATCCTCCTGCAGTTCCAGTGCAGGAACCGGCTGCTGCTGACCGGCACGCCCATCCAGAACACCATGGCTGAGGTGAGCGACCGGCCCTCTGGGACCTCAGGCTGACCAATCCGCTGTGACTGTTGGCTGATCTTTGCCCCCTCGTGATTTTCGCGCTGCACTTTACATCATTGTGGGCCACTGGGCTCAAACATAACCATGCATGTGCGTCAGTGCAATGGAGACGATCCATTTAACCGTGTACAGGACTAATGGTTCTTAAGGTTAAGACTCGCGGTTTTCACGTGACTGAGTATGGTCCGCCTCGCTGTTTCTCTCCAGCTGTGGGCGCTGTTGCACTTCATCATGCCCACGCTCTTTGACTCCCATGAAGAGTTCAACGAGTGGTTCTCCAAAGACATCGAGAGCCACGCCGAGAACAAGTCTGCCATCGACGAGAGTGAGTGTCTCTGCCCATCAGCTTGAGCTCGTCACTGCATCTCAGCCTGACTGTGCTCTGTGTGCGCTGTAACAGCACTGTGGCTGTGGTCTCAATCTTCTCTTGTAATGAAATTGAATACGGCCTGCCACTGATTTTCTGAGTTGTAAGATATGTATTAATTTATCTCTGTGTGCCACCTTGTACCGAACAGTGAAAGCCAGGGTATAAAATTAACTTTATCACCCACTGGCCAGATTGGCTTGTGGATCCAAAAAACACAAGCCATTTTCAACATTTTACCAGCCACATTTACAATATAACACAACCTGGTTGGTTACCAACCAAAGTGGCTGCTCGAGTAAAAATCTTACCAGCCACAATCAAAATGTTCCAGCATTTGGCTGGTGGCTGGTGTTCATTTCGCAGCTTGGTGAAACCTAAAAACTATGGGGAACCTTTCTGTTGAAATGCTAAGCTTCATTACTTTTTTCTTTCTCAGACCAGCTCTCTCGCCTGCACATGATCCTGAAGCCCTTCATGTTGCGGCGGATTAAGAAGGACGTGGAGAATGAGCTCTCCGACAAGGTACTGGCAGCAACGCTTCAATGTGTTCCTCCGAAAAGTCTAAAGATGTAGCCTGCTGTACTGTACATCAACGATAGGTGATATCGGCCATGAAAAGCTCATTGTATCTTTTATTAAACTGCAATGCGATTGAACCTTTGTACCAATCCTGAGACCCAACAGATGTGTTGATGACATGTACATCCCCGCTCCCTCCAGATCGAGATCCTCACATACTGCGGGCTGACGGGGAGGCAGAGGCTGCTGTACCAGGCCTTGAAGAATAAGATCTCCATCGAGGACCTGCTGCAGTCCTCCATGGGGTCTTCCCAGCAGGCTCACAGCACCACGAGCAACCTCATGAACCTCGTCATGCAGTTCCGCAAGGTATGGCCTCTTCACACAGCTCCGCCAGATAGGGCCTCCTCATGCAGCTTCGTAAGATAGGGCCCCCTCATGTAGCTCTCCATATAGGGCCTCCTCATGCAGCTCCCCCAGTTAGGGCCTCCTCATGCAGTTCCGCAAGATATGGCCTTCTCATGCAGCTCTCCAATATAGGGCCTCTTAATGCAGCTCCCCCAGTTAGGGCCTCCTCATGCAGTTCCGCAAGATAGGGCCTTCTCATGCAGCTCTGCAATATAGGGCCTCCTCATGCAGCTCCCCCAGTTAGGGCCTCCTCATGCAGTTTCGCAAGATAGGGCCTTCTCATGCAGCTCCCCCAGTTAGGGCCTCCTCATGCAGCTCCCCGGTTAGGCCCTTCTCATGCAGCTCCCCCGGTTAGGTCCTTCTCCTGCAGTTCTGCAAGTCGGGGCCTCCTCATGCAGTTCCGCAAGATAGGGCCTTCTCATGCAGCTCTGCAGTATAGGGCCTCCTCATGCAGCTCCCCCAGTTAGGGCTTCCTCATGCAGCTCCCCCGGTTAGGGCCTCCTCATGCAGCTCCCCCAGTTAGCTCTGCAAGTCGGGGCCTCCTCATGCATTACTTTGGGGAAGGCAAACTTTCCGTAAATCGCTCCTGGCAGCTATATTTAAACATCATTGATTTTTACTGAACCCAGCGCATAGACTTCTCTCAAAATGAAAATAATCACAGCCAGTGAAAATAATCACAGGACAACATGGAGCTGGAATATGATTGCGCAGCTATTTTGATGGTCTTCGTCCTGACGTATATCATGTATGTGCGTGTCTGTCCATGGATTGTAGGTGTGTAACCACCCGGACCTGTTTGAGCGACAGGAGACTCGCTCGCCGTTCCACATGTCCCTCAGACCCTACATCATGTCCAAGTTCCTGTTCCGCCAGGGCCTGCTCTTCGCCTGCAGCCAGTGGCGCACCAGGTCAGGGCTGGTTTTACTGCTTTCGCCTCTCGTTCCTCTGGCCAGGCCTCCAAGCGCCGCGTCTGGAAGCAGGCGTTCGGCTGCCGTTTACTCCTAGTCACCCCGCGTGTGAACACATGCAAATTGCGGTTTGTGAGAACCACTTTATCAGAACCTCCTAATGCAAATCATGTTATTCTCTTTTTTCCAAATATGCAAACCGCATAAAATACATTACGTGTGATTTCCTGTAACGTTATGTTCAGGTTATTGCTGTACTATTTATACATATATCCATTCAAATTTGTTAAGATTAATGGTATTATGAATTCATTAATGGTAATATAACCAGAACAACTTGAATTCCACATAGCTCTAAGCACACCTGCCTATCCTATAGTTGTCTTCCCGGCTGAGTTTGGTTTCAAGCAATCAGTCAATCAAATTTTATTTATATAGCACATTTCGTACAACAATTGCAACTCAATGTGTTTCAGATAAAATGGAAAAAAAGTAGCTGGTAGTAGAAGTAAAAAGTTGAGTGAGGGTGGTGATTAAATGAAAGCAGTGTTAACACAGGGATAATTCAAAATGCTTTACAGAGGTTTGTGAGAGGATATGTGCAGTAAGTATAGAATGTGCAGGGAATAATGAAGTAATGAATGTCTCTGTTTGCAGACTCCTGCAGGTCCTGCTGTCTCCCTTCTCCCCCCAACACATTCAGCAGTCTCTGTTCCACAGGAAAGGTGAGACACACACACACACACACACACACACACACACGCACAGCCCTCACACTCCTGCCCGACTGTACCCTCTCAGCCCCCTGCCCCCCCAACTTCAACCGCCTGTCCTTTCCGTCCGTCTGTCCCACAGGCAACGACGAGGGCAGCTGTTTCTCTTTCCTGCGATTCATCGACGTGTCGCCGGCCGAAATGTCCAACTTGATGCTTCAAGGGACCCTGGTCAGGTGGGTTCAGTGGCCTATGCGCCTTTGTACTTTTCTGGGTTTTAGTGCGTCTGACACCTGACCCCCTGCCCTAACCCCCTCCCCCCAGGTGGTTAGCTCTTTTCCTGGCCCTGAAGTCCTCCTACCGGCTCCACCAGCGCCGCCTGTGGGCCCAGGGGGGTGACGGCGGGGAGGGGCCGTCGCGGCGTCTCTCCTGCCGGGACCTGATCCTGTGGCCTGACTCGCCCACCTCCTTCCCCAGCACCCAGCACAGCTCCGTCCTAAAGGTGGGTGCGGCCCTTAGAATGCCCCGCCCCGCAGGCGACTCGTTCAGCCCGGCCCCGCCCTGCAGGTTGAGCCTCGGTTCTGACTGTGCGTCTCTGTTACAGGACCTGGTGTTCACCCGCCACCGGCCTGGCGTGACGGGTCACGCGGACGTCAGCGTGCACCGGAGGCGGTCGGCCGTGTGCAGCCAGCGGCCCTGCCAGCCTACGGAGCCCCCCAAATTCCTCTTTGCCTCCGTCCCAAGGGTGAGGTGTGAGTGGGTGGAGGAAACCCAGTCGTGTTATGTCAACCCCGTTGTGATATACCCTAAACTCACGTTCTGTCTCTCTTAAATGGCTCCCAAAGTCTGTGACAGTCCAGTTATGATAGCTGGCATGTTTGGCCTTGTGTATCCTCCTCAGTCTTTATTTGAGGATAAATAAATATTGAGTAATCCCTGTAGGAATTACAGCCCTTTTTATACATAGTTTCCCCATTTTAGGGGACCCTCAAATTAAAACTTACAGTCTGCACTTTAACCTCATATTCATTGTTTTGCTTCAAATCCAATGTGCTGGAGTACAGAGCCAAAACAGCAAAAATTGTGTCACTGTCCCAATAATTTTTCATTGAATTATATATGAAATATAACTGTATATAATAACTTACTTACTAGAGCTCTTTAAATTGTAGCAGGCTTAACGAGGTACAGACGGGGCATTGTGGCTGTAAAATGCTATCCAGAGAGGTGGCTATAGAAGGTGCTCTTTTGGGCCAGACAGAACCAGGAGTTGTAAACTAGGCTGTGCATGGGGAGGGGGGTCATGGACTGTGACGTCCTCGTCTGGTGAACGTGCAGCTCAGGAGAGGCATTAGTCGCACCCCTCGCCAGCTCCAGCTGCGTTTAAACAAACGGCGCACAAAAGCAAGAAAACAATCCCCCTCGCGTCCTCTGTGCGTCTGTTCCCCGTGTTTATTTACCCCCGCTGCTCTCTGGGCCTGCTCCTCCCGCGGTCCTCTCGGGCCGTCCCGTCTCTCTGTAAACACTATTACCGGATCTCTGCGGCACCGCGCTGGCTTTGACCTACAACCGTGGGCTCCCTCATTTAATACAAGGGAACCATCCACAAATAATGCAGTAACTGGGTGAAACTGGGTCGATGGGACCTGTGAACTCCCTCACGAAGACTGTTCTACGATTTGTTTTTGGTTGATCGGTTTTGCATTTCATTGTGCCGTTCCAGCAAACCACCAGGCCCCCAGTGAGAAATGTTTCTCCATCGATCAGTGCTAGCCCTCTCCTCTTGCACTGCATAACCTGTAGGGCAGGGATACTGAAATCTGGCCTTTGAGGCCTGCAGTACTGCTGGTTTTCTTTCTTAGCTGATAGTTAAGTGATCAATTAATGCCACTGATGGGCCAAGAGCTTTAACTCGCCTGATGTCCTAGGTTTAAATCAGTCCTGATTAGAGGGAAAGAATGAAAACCAGCAGTATTACTGGCCTCAGTGTCCCCACTGTCCCCACTGTAGTCATCGGTTTGTGGCCGGGTGCATGCCCTTCAGACGCAATGCGCGTGTGTGTGGCGGTACAGCGGTAACTGGAGCAGTACAACTAGCAATTACAAATTGGGGAGTTAAAGAAAGCCATTCAAAATAAACGTAACAAATAAATGAAATAAAAAGCTCGTCGGACGCGTTTCCTGGTTCTGACGGCCTTCCTTTCCGATCGGTCGCCAGGTGACGGCGGTCCCCATGGAACGCTACTGCGCCGACCGCAGCGCGGCGTACGAGTGGCGGGCGGCCAGGGACGGGGGGAGTGTGGCCGCCAAGCAGTGCTTCCTGTACGGGACCCCACAGCTGGCTGCCGCCTGGGCCGGACGCACCCAGGCCTTTTTCCCAGAAGCCCCAGGGGGAGTGATGTCGCTTTATCCCCGACATGGCTGGTCCTTCATCAGGATTCCCGGTATGACCTTTGACCTTCTCTGTATATGGGGCTGGTGGTGGGATTTGGTTTGAAACTAACAGTATGACCTACGGTAAAGGCACTCTGGGGACCAGATTCAAAAGGTTTGAACAGCTGAACTTAAGACGGTTTGTGCTACTGTATACTTTTACCTTATTTATATACAGTATAAGCTAATTGTGTGATGTAGCATGCGGTCATCATTCCAGACTGTTGCAGACCGCAACACAGGAAGTGAGGTAGCGCTATCAGGCCCAGGCGATGTGAGATTGTTCTCGGAACTCCACTGAGTGCAAGGAGCACAAAGAGAGGAAGTTTTAGCCTGATAGCAGCTCATTGTTTCAGAAAGTTCTGGACTGAGTCAGTGAGAAGAGATGCAGTTTCAGAATTACCCCGTCATCACTGCCTCTGTTTCCCTTTCATTCACACCTGAGGCATGCTGGGAATTAAATGATGCAACCTTGGGCTCCTCCCACCAAGCCCATCCGTAGACTATTCTCACCAAGATCTTACGAGGCATTCCTGCAATTGAAGACATCCTTTTCATTTCCATATATTTTAAATAGTGCTACGCTTTTATTTTGGCCCGTTTGGTTAAAAACGGAGTGCATAGATCTAAGGAATTCAGTAACGACTTTCAAAAAAGATCCACATTTAACTGTTTTTGTTAAGATGAGGCTAAACAATTCCAACATATTGGCATATTGCCCTCAATAGTGTTGTATGCTGATGACAGTCTTGTATACCTTATTCTATAACTTCACCACAGATGTACATGCAAATTCGTAACTACCAATCAGAGCCTTTATTTTCAGGTAGGCTAAAAACAGTTGTGAACATGCACAGTGTAGACTGAACTGAGTTGGGATCCATTATGTCTGAGACTAGGGTGCTAAAATGTGCCGATTGTGAGACTAGGGTGAGATCTTCTGTATGTGAGACTGTAGTCAGATCTGCTGTGTGTGAGACTGTGGTGAGATCTGCTGTACATGAGGCTGTGGCAAGATCTTTTGTATGTTAGACTGTAGTGAGATCTGTTGTATGTGAGACTGTGGTGAGATCTGCTGTGTATGAGACTGTAGAGAGATTTGCTGTATGTGAAACTGTAGTGAGATGTGCTCTACATGAGACTGTTGTGAGTTCTGCTCTACATGAGGCTGTGGTGATATCTTCTGTGTGTGAGACTAGGGTGAGATCTTCTGTATGTGAGACTGTAGTCAGATCTGCTGTGTGTGAGACTGTAGTGAGATCTGTATGTGAGACTGTAGTGAGATCTGCTGTGTGTGAGACGAATGAGATCTGCTGTGTGTGAGACTGTGGTGAAATATGCTTTTTGTGGGACTGGTCTGAACCGTGTTGTGTGTGAGATTGTGGTGAGATCTGCTGTATGCGAGACTGCTGAAAGCTGCTGTGTGTGAGACTGTGCTAAGATACGTATAGCGTTTGTGGGACCAGTCTGAACTGTGTTGTGTGTGAGACTGTGCTAAGATATGGTGTTTGTGGGACCAGTCTGAACTTTGTTGTGTGTGAGACTGTGGTGAGATCTGCTGTATGCGAGACTGCTGAAGGCTGCTGTGTGTGAGACTGTGCTAAGATATGGTGTTTGTGGGACCAGTCTGAACTTTGTTGTGTGTGAGACTGTGGTGAGATCTGCTGTATGCGAGACTGCTGAAGGCTGCTGTGTGTGAGACTGTGTTAAAGGTTGTATCAGCGATTTTGGGTGGAAACATAAATGATCACATTCATCTGATTTTTCCTCACGATCCGCTAGCTGCCCGCCCCATAAGCAGGCCGTCAAAAAACCGCGTCTCTGTAGGCAGCCTATGCTCCGAGATCGTACACAAAAACAATGGTACTACCAACTACTCAAAACCAAAATAAACAGTATTCCAACCAATCACAATGATCTGCACAAACGTGACGTCACTTCTGAAGCGAAATCCCAAGCAAACATACTTATGAATAATTATGTTATGTTTTAAAAAATAGTGTTCAAGCATCCAGAATTATAACCACGTTAATAACGTTTGTAAGAAACCAAACCGTTTGTAAATCCGTCAAGATTTCAGCGAGATAAGAGTATTAGCGTTTGTGCAGATCATTGTGATTGGTTGGAATACTGTTTATTTTGGTTTTGAGTAGTTGGTAGTACCATTGTTTTTGTGTACGATCTCGGAGCATAGGCTGCCTACAGAGACGCGGTTTTTTGACGGCCTGCTTATGGGGCGGGCAGCTAGCGGATCGTGAGGAAAAAAAAAAACATTTATGTTTCCACCCAAAATCGCTGATACAACCTTTAAGATATGGTGTTTGTGGGACCGGTCTGAACTGTGTTTTGTGTGAGACCGTGCTAAGATATGGTGTTTGTGGGACCGGTCTGAACTGTGTTTTGTGTGAGACCGTGCTAAGATATGGTGTTTGTGGGACCGCTCTGAACTGTGTTTTGTGTGAGACTGTGCTAAGATATGGTGTTTGTGGGACCGGTCTGAACTGTGTTGTGTGTGAGACTCCTGAGAACAGCTCTGAGATCTTCTGTGTGTGAGACTGTGGGAAACTCTCTCCCCTTCCTGCCCTTTCAAAGAAAAAACATGTTCAGCTAAATAGCAGGAAATGTCCAGAGACTTTTGATATAAGTAAAATAAGCAGGGTACATAACTGTTTACAATGTCTACTGTGCAGCCTTCACAAGAACACTTCTGTATGACATAGCACTGACCGACTTAGCCTGATCAAAGGGCTGATTTACGGACCTGGGGGAACCATGTTTCTCCGGCTTTTGGAAAGAAGTGAAGCATAGATTCTTTGGCCCAAACCCGAGGTGGAGAATCAATACTTATTTTTATTTTTTTTCATAAGATTAAAAATATACTTTGGATCGACCAGATTCTTAGAGTGAGCCATCCATCTCGGTTTTCAATTTCTTGTTTCCCAATCTGTTCACATTTTGCTAATCGCACAGTTAATTGGACGGACCTTGATTGATGGTCCGCTGGCTCCGTTGCAGCCGTAAGGTTGCAGCATACGTCTGAGCAAGCATAAGGCAGCAAGACTGATGAGCGTGTGCGTCTGAGCTGTTTATTGCATGGACTGGTACAGGACCGCCTTTCTTTTTCAAAGCTGCGGATGATCTTTAGCGATGAGTGATTTGTTTCCCAGCATGCTTTGTATAGTGGGAGAAGAGGTAGCTCATGGTATGCCGTTTGGGTCATGGTGGGAGGCCGGCTGCTCCCTTCCATCCTGTCAATTTGGCTGTGGTTCACCAGATGCTACATTCGCCTGATGGTGATGCAATTAGACCACTGAAGCCTGCATCCATCTTCGAAATGAAAACCAGTTCCCAGAGCGTAATATGAGGTGGGGGTTATCAGTCAGAGGTTGGTGGTATTATGGGACTTTTGAGATTGGGAAACGCTGCCTTTCGGCCAGAGAAGGATGGGCCTCCTTATTGGGTCTAGTTCCTTCCAAGGTTTCTTCTTCTTTGACAGTGTTGCCTTTGGCTTGCTTTGCTTGTTGCCTGTGGGGGTTTAGGCCAGGGTAAACTGTGAAGCATATTGTGACCAATCCTTTGTAAAATGTGCTACATAAATAGAATTAGATTGATTGCCTTGGTGCACCTTAATCCCATAATAGGTTCCAGGGAGTGACCAGCAGGGGGAGCTCCCGCGTCACCCCTGCACCTGCTCTCTGCGTCCAGCTCCTGCCGTTCTGTTTGATTGACAATAACTGCAACCCCTCTCAATTTTGTTCAGAGGCAGAGCTTCTTTGTGTTGAACGTGAGTATCCACGCTGCATAAAAGTGCGGGTGGCTCAGCTGGTCCGCGGGTTTCCGTGGGTTTAACGGCCTGGGTGTAGCCCACTCGGCAGTACCCTAGTTTGTTTCCGGCACTTTCTTCCAGTCCATTTCTGCTTGGCGGCAGTGGATAAGGGAGCCGGCACCGCTGGCTTCTGGAATCGGAGCGTACCGCTTTCTCCACAAGGCCTCAGACCCAGAGGAGTTCAGTGTGTGATTTCCTACAGTTTGGAGTTCCCAGGAAGAGGAGTGTTAGATGCTGTCCTCACACACCACCATGTGAAGGAGAACACACAGAAAGACCTCGGACACCTTGGGTTTTGCGTGGGAAAGAATTGGGCGAGTTAACACGAGCCACACCACAACGGATTCGGACCCGACTTGCTCTGGATACGCGACGGACCTTGAAATGTGAAAATGATCTCAACAATTGGTGCACGTACAGACGTACAATAACAAACAAGCCAGCTTGTGCGTGAAGCGGCCTGCTTAATTACCAGGGCAAGCCCATTTGACAGTGGGAGAAAGCTTCAGTCTTGCACATAAGTTCCGTCCCCACAATGCCCCTGTGATTTTAGTGTAATATTTTAACATGGTGATGATTGCAGGCATTAGTTTTTTACAAAGTACTCGTGGGTTTAAGTGGCTGGGGAGAATGATAAAATGAAACGGATCCAGGGGCCGTTCCGGTTGTTTAGCAGTTCCCAGAAAGACCACAAAAAAAACTGAAAAAACTGTCTGTGGTCTTGGACTTCTGTCAGCTAGAATTTTGCAGTTTGGTTCACATAAAACTGCCTTATATCATAATAAATCATAAACTGTAGTCGTAAAGCTGACGTATGAGTTGTTTAACAGTTGAACTGGTATTAATCACAGCTGTGCCGTCTCAAAGCGCCCACCCACCGCCCCAAACAAGAATGCGTAGAACAGTGGAAATAAGCAATCAATACATTTTTATCTCTAAAACGGGTTTTTTTAAAGAATTTGCCACAATACACTTCACAGTATAGGCCTAACCCCCCCCCCCCCCCCAGTTGCCTAAACCCAGAGGCAACAGTGGCATGGGGAAATTACCTGAAAGGCATGTAGGAAGAAACCATGGGAGGAACCTATAGGGCAGGGGGACCCTATCCTCTGCTTCCTCTAAGTATATGAAGCTGCTGAGATGTCCACAGCATTGTAAATAATACACTGCAGTTTAGGTCCTCCCTGTAGAAGTGATGGATGATCTTATGAGCTGCGTGAGGGAAAGGACAGGCATCCCAGGGTGCCGAGTGGCAGCGGCACCTCTGGCTTTGCCTCGTTGCTGGCAGGCCTCGACGGTAATTGGACCGCCGCAATTAAATTAACCAGAGCAGAAGTGCAGTCGGGTGGCGGTCAGTTGGGGGAAATTAGCTGGCGACAGCTCCATGCTGTTTTTTTTTTTAATTGGGTCACCCTTAGGTCAGGAATGGGTTCTGGCTGCAGGGGATTGGATTACAGGCAAAGGGTTGCTCACTGCGGGAGGCAGGGGCTGCTCGCTGGAGGAAAAGGAGGATGTGGGTGTTTTTGTGTTGCGTGTTACCATGGCAGTAGCGGCATGGAGCACTGAGTACCTCCAGTTCTGGGTAGGGCGTTGGAGCGGCACACCGTGCTAACCTCCTTGGCTGTTAACTTGAGGCTGGTCTCACCTTTAGGATTTTAGGATTTTCTTTTGTTTGTTTACAGACATGTTCTCGATTTGATTTGCACTTTAATAGACAACGATGTGGGTCAGGTGCCTGGCGTAAACTTGAGCTGGGCCTGCTTTTGCCTCTTTCTTTTTTTTGTGTTTTGTGTTTTTTTACACAGCTGTCGCCAGTCCGCTTTAGACTGTTTCCTATGTGAGTTTAATACCTGTAAATCCAGGAGAGCTTGATGTGGAGACACTCAGTTGTGGGTCGGGGGGCTACGAGGAGGGGTGCCTCATTCTCAGTAAAATCTTATGACTCACATATATCTTATCTTATAAAATCTCGTGTTATTTTTTCCCGAGAGACCAGATTAAGTTTGAATACCCTGGCCGGCCTCTGTATTGTTATTTTGCCATTAAAGAACAGAGATTTTTTAAAAATTATCTGGTTCATTTCAGAACTGTTATTCAATTGGCTTGTCTGCGTCACATGATGCTTCTAGAAACAGCATTTTGGTATTTTGTCTGGTGCAGTGATCTGGTTCCTTGCTCTCTGTTACAGGTACAAAAACAGCATTTGTGACTGATTTGATAAAAAGGAATTGAGACTGTGTTTTTCTGCCTCTGCAGGCCAGCAGACTTTAGTTTTATGGCTATTATTACTTCTGCCATTTATTAAATCTTCTGGATGAAAGCAATATCCAGTAACCAGATACTGTTTATTTGTGGCTGTTTTGCAGAGAAAGCATAGACCCAAAGTCTGATTCATCAAGTGTGAGACTTGTGCATCGAGGCCCAATGTCATGCCTCGTAAGGCAAACTCTCAAGATCTCAAGACCTCAGTGCCTCTGGCTTTTCAGTGGCTTAGACTGGGAAATTTGTATATTTAAAAGGGAAACGAGATGGAAATCGGCATATTTTTAGCACTAGCCGGCAGCATGCGCGGTAAGGGGCGGAGTTTATCGGCTGCGATTTTCACTGTTGTCTTGCTCTCTGTTGCAGATAAGGAGACTCTGATCACAGACAGTGGGAAGCTCCACACGCTGGATCTGCTACTGACCCGGCTCAAATCCCAGGGCCACCGCGTCCTCATCTACTCCCAGATGACCCGAATGATCGATCTGCTGGAGGTACGGACACACGTGTTCTTACACACACGCGTGTGGACAAACATACAGACAATCACAGACCATACTGCACGTACACACCAAGTGGCCGAGACTGGGCTTTCGTTTTGAAGCTCAACTTCCTGGTTGGGCTGGGAGCGGCAATTGTGCCGTTGCTCACTAGCGCCACTGCGATTAGCTCTAGTATAGGTCTTTCACCATGTAAGTCAATGGCAGCAATGTGGTGAAAATACTGTGGTCAATAAATTTTTCCCACAAAATTTTTTTATTGCAATAGGTGCCTTTCCTTCATCTAATGCCTCTGCATGTGCTGATTTTTTTAAAATATTGTGTCATTTGGACAGGGTATTAACATTTGTTCAGGACCAATCAGAGGGACAGGTTGAGTCCTTTTCGGCTCCACGGAGCAGACGCAGTTTGTACAAACTGGCGGCGAAAAATGCATCCGGAGCTTCAATTCGGTTTTTACGAGGCCGTGGGAAGGCAATGGGTGACATCACATTTGTGACATTTGTCCATATTTTTATACAGTCTATGGTACACACACACATGCAGACGCACACTCACAACACGCATACATAAAAAACAAACAAATATACACACACACACACACTCACGCACACACATACATTGTGAACACATGTCATATACAGTATGTACACAGGAAATGGGGCATGAGCATCGGTGTTAACAGGCGCAGGTGATCTTGTGTCTTTTCATACCAACCAAAAAACTGTCCTGGAACTGAGATTACAGAGTGAAAAAAAACATGAATCACTGGAGCCAACAGTAATGAGTCTGAAGGCGACGGTCAGTCGTTTAGCTGCCATTGTTTCTGTTGAGAGCAGACCTGCCATGCTTACTGTACTTGGAGACACTGCAGGCAATTACTTCCTGTTCAGCGTCATGGCAACAAAGTTCTCACTGGCTGGGAAATAGGGCAGGGGCGGAGCCTGTTATTGATACATGGATAAATTGAATTAAGAGAAAATAATGTTCAAGTAAAAACTATTTCTGCATCAACATTGGATTTGCGGGCTGAGACTGCACAGCTGCAGCCAATTAAAGGTTATCTATTTTGCCTGTGTAAAGGTAACTGGTTGGAATAGGTTTCATTAGTTTGGCGAGTGCCTTTTAATGCGTAACGTTTCAGTGAGATCCGCCCGGTTTTTAGCCTCTGTGTTTCTATTTGCATCCTGACAGTTGGCAGAATGAGATTGACGAATTAACGGTCTGTGTTCCAGACATTTTTGGATTGGGTCTCTTGGCCGTGAATACTCCCGTTTGAAGTTTCCAGATTAAAACGTCGTGCCACTCATGAGCAATAGATTCTCCAAACAACTTATTTTTTGTTCCCTTGAGAGATTATACCACTTTGATACTCTTGAAGTCTGTCCCGATATATTACATTTTCTGTGGAATACTATTGTGGTTGTTTGCGGGAGTAGAAGAAGGCCATGGTAAATTTGCTCTCTAAGCCTCTTCCCCCCTCCCTTTGTCCCAGGAGTACATGGTGTACCGAAAGCACACCTACATGCGTCTGGACGGATCTTCCAAGATTTCGGAGCGGAGGGATATGGTGGCTGACTTCCAGAGCAGGTGAGTTGGCACTCCGCCAGACCCTCCGGTTTCCAAAAGCTAGGATCCTGCTGGGAAGCCGTGCGGAGAGTCACAGCCGCACGTCTGTCTCCGTTTAGCCTGGGCGATCGTG
The DNA here is from genome assembly GCA_029718625.1 of Synaphobranchus kaupii. Classification (NCBI taxonomy): domain Eukaryota; kingdom Metazoa; phylum Chordata; class Actinopteri; order Anguilliformes; family Synaphobranchidae; genus Synaphobranchus; species Synaphobranchus kaupii. Next base: position 23,603,215 of record CM056381.1, read on the forward strand.
GTCATCCTGGCACTCCTGTGGTCTCCCTGGCATTCAGCATTAGCTCTCTGGAGTTCTGCTATAGTGGTTTGTTTGGTGCTTCTCGCGGACAGGGCCTCTGCAGGCCGCGCGGTTCAGTTAAACAGCGTAGGCATTTCCCGAGCCATAGGCCCTGCTCGCTTAGGCTCAGTTCATAGAGCAATATCTGCCTGTTCTTATGTTTTCTTCTCTCACTCCCTCTCTTTCCCCCACTCTCTAACAGGACAGACATCTTCGTTTTCCTCCTGAGCACGAGGGCAGGGGGCCTGGGCATCAACCTCACCGCCGCTGACACTGTGAGTCCGCAGAAACAAACTGCAGACAGAATGGCTGAGTGGCCAGTTATACCGTTTGCTTTGACCACAGATCATTGCTGGTTTAACTCGTTTAAGTCATACTCGTTACTGTAATAAACACTGTGACAGACTGGCTTCCTGTGTGACTTTTGGCATCAGATGCATGAATTAGGGCCAGGTTGCGTGGACACACACACACACACACACACACAATATCACACTGCATGAGCGTGTGTGCTTGTCTGACAGGACTTGTCTGTTGCAGGTGATATTTTACGACAGCGATTGGAACCCCACAGTGGACCAGCAGGCCATGGACCGGGCCCACCGGCTGGGCCAGACCAAGCAGGTGACAGTGTACCGGCTCGTCTGCAAGGGGACCATCGAGGAGCGCATTCTGCAGCGGGCCAAGGAGAAAAGCGAGGTGAGTCGCCCAGTGGTCAGTCAACGGTCCAGTATAGCTGTCCACTAAAGCTGCCGGTCAAGATTGTGTAATCCACCAAAGTGGCAGTCAGGCCTGTGGCTGAGCAGGTGTGCCATCAGACCTCATGATTGTGTAATGGTCTATTGAAGCTGCGATCGAGAGTTTCCATGGTCCGTTGAACCTGCGCCCAGGAACCTGCGTCAGGAGGCTTGGTCTATTTTGAGTTACCTCCCTCCCTAAATAAATGAGGGGATTTCAGAGCCCTTGTCACTGATGCTCCCCTGCCCGTCTCCCTCACAGATCCAGAGGATGGTGATTTCAGGGGGGAACTTTAAGCCAGACACCCTCAAGCCCAAAGAAGTGGTCAGCCTACTGCTGGATGATGACGAGCTGGAGAATAAATGTGAGTGAGCCTATAATTACAGTGGTCTTCATAGTGAGAGTAGTGAACATGGAAGAAGTGACAGTGTTAATAGTGATAGCAGTGACGGAGTGTAATAGAGTCAGTAGTGATAATAATGACTGCAATAGTGATAGTAGTGACAGTGTATAATAGTGATAGTAGTGATCATGTGTGATCATCATAATAGTGACAATAGTCATAGTACTGATAATAGTGATAGTAATGATCATGTATAATAGTGATAGCAGTGTCAGTTTGCAATTGTGATAATAGTGATAGTGCTGACGTTGTGTAATTGTGATGATAGTGACAGTAGTTATAATAGTGATAGTAGTACTTGTACTGATAATAGTGGTCGCCATGACCAGGTTTAATAGTGTAATAGTGATAGTGGTGATCGTGTGTAATAGTGATAGTGGTGACGGTGTGTAATAGTGATAGTGTGTAATAGTGATGATCGTGTGTGATAGTGATGATCGTGTGTGATAGTGATAGTGGTGATCGTGTGTAGTAGTGATAGTGGTGATAGTGTGTAATAGTGATAGTGGTGATCATATGTAATAGTGATAGTGGTGATCATGTAATAGTGATAGTGGTGATCGTGTGTAATAGTGATAGTGGTGATCGTGTGTAATAGTGATAGTGGTGATCATATGTAATAGTGATCGTGTGTAATAGTGATAGTGGTGATCATGTGTAATAGTGATAGTGGTGATCATGTAATAGTGATAGTGGTGATCGTGTGTAATAGTGATAGTGGTGATCGTGTGTAATAGTGATAGTGGTGATCATATGTAATAGTGATAGTGTGTAATAGTGATAGTGGTGATCGTTTGTAATAGTGATAGTGGTTGTGTTCTCCTGCTGTAGTGCGTCTCAGGCAGGAGGAGAAGAGACAGCAGGACAGTAGTTATAATAGTGATAGTAGTACTTGTACTGATAATAGTGGTCGCCATGACCAGGTTTAATAGTGTAATAGTGATAGTGGTGATCGTGTGTAATAGTGATAGTGGTGACGGTGTGTAAGAGTGATTGTGTGTAATAGTGTGTAATAGTGATAGTGGTGATCGTTTGTAATAGTGATAGTGGTTGTGTGCTCCTGCTGTAGTGCGTGTCAGGCAGGAGGAGAAGAGACAGCTGGAGGAGACCAGTAAAGTGAAGGACCGGAAGAGGAAGAGAGAGAAATACGCAGAGAAGGTAACGTGTCTGCTGGGGGAGAAGGTAACATATCTGCTGGGGGGGATTCATAAAGGCTGGATCGGGGTGTGAAAGACTGCAGCAGACAGTCATGCGAGCACGCTCCCTGTGTCCCCTCCCCTCAGAGGAAGAAGGAGGACGACGTGGACGCCAAGAAGAGGAAGGAGGGGGTGAATATGGTCATCCCTTTTGCCCCCTCGGCTGATAACTCCAACCTGTCTGCCGACGGAGACGACTCCTTCATCAGCGTGGACATGGACTCTGCCATGCCCAGCCCCTTCAGCGAGGTGAGGAAGAGGAAGAGGGAGATGGGGGCAGGGGAACTTGGATATGTATTGACAATAATTAGATTAAATAAAATAAATATTCTGCAGATACTTACAGTGGCTATCAGGTTCACAAAGAATATCGATCACATGAGAAAAACAATATAAAAGATTTCCGAGCCATATCTGAGAGGGAAGTAAATGGTATTAGACATGACTAGAGTGTCTTTATGTTAACAAAGGATTGTTTAATTAAACTGGAGGGATTTTGGTATCATGGGAGTGTGATACTCCCATTATTTAAATAATAAGCAGGAATAGTAACACGTTTGCAATAAACAAGACAAAGTTAGCACATTAACACAAACAGACATGCATACAGTACAGACACATGGGAGCCACATGCAGGGCTCCCCAAACAATTATTTGTTCTCTCCTTTGTTACCCAGGGACTGCAGTCTGTTTCAGGTCCCTACCCCATATAACAATGTTACCCAAAATGTACTCAGTCCTGCAAGCCTATCTGACTAAGCACATTTCTTAAGAACAGGATGGACAGGGCACCAGGTGATTGGTTTATTACCCCAACCAACTGGTTTCCACAGTGGGGCCGGTACTAACAAGGGCTAAACAGAAGGGACACACAGATGTCTCAGGACATCATAGAGGGCACAGGGGGGGAATGTTGGGAAACACAAGACCTAGCACAAACCACACAGAAGGTACAGTCATCACACGTGTTACAGTACTTCAAACGAAACGGCTCGCCATCCTTTGTCCCTCCGCCATCCTGTTGTTTACCGCCGCGCTCTGTTGTCGCCGCAGATCTCCCTGAGCAGCGAGCTGCAGCCCGGCTCCATCCCCCCGGACGAGAGCAGCAGCGACATGCTGGTCATCGTGGACGACCCCGTCTCGTCCGCCCCGCAGTCCCGCGCCACCACCTCTCCTGCCTCCGTCACAGGCTCCGTCTCAGACACTATGAACGGTGAGAGTCGCGGCAAAACCCTAGGCCGGGCGCCGCTACGGCGCCCCGTGCAGGGAACCTTCGTCTTATGATCAACCTTCGTCTTTGCCGCATGATGAAGCTGCATAGACGGACCCAGTGTTTGTAAAGGAAAGCTGGAAAGATTTATACCTAGCCTGCCATGGGGAAAAAAGGTAGATTAAAAAGTGTTTGCAGAAGAAAAGAACAAGACCTTATCGAATTATAGGCGTATTTACATTAAATATCCCTGAAGTATGACAGACTGAATCTGGAGGACAATCGAAACGCTGTTGTGAAACACCTCTAGATACAATCAGACTCAGAGGCACTACCTCGAGCTGTGTGTTCTCGGTACAAATGCAGTGTTTTCTTTCTTGTATAATATAAATGACATTCTCACATTGATACCATAAGAACTAGTCGGACCTCACTTTGTTAGAGCTGTTGTACAGGTGTACTAGAGTGGAAGGAGATTTAGCGCACAGTTTGAATGGGCCTATTTTGGGTCACAAACTTTTTTCTCGCCATATTTTGGCACGAAAGCATGTTTGCTGTTTTCTCAAGTGACTAATGCCAAGTGATTGCCAACAGATAAAGTGTTGCCTGCTGTTTGAATGAATAATGTGTCGAATGTAGAGGCAGTTTGCATTTTGTGTTCAGGACAAAAGGTGTGTACATTTGAATAACTGCAAGGAGGGTCTCTTTTTGTGAACTGTGGCAATGAACGCTCTGCCATTTGAATGTGATCCGCAGTAACGGCTGCCTAAAGCTTGATTACATTTGACATCTACACCACTGGTCAGAGCGTGCTCCTGTCCTTCCCTCCGCAGGCGTCTCCGCGCAGGATACCTCCAGCCCGGGCCGGGGGCGGTCCGGACGAAGCCGCGGCCGGCCCAAGGGCTCCGGAGGAAGCGGGAAGTCCAGCGGGAAGGGGCGGAGCCGCAAGTCGACGGCGGGCAGCGCGGCCGCCATGGCGGGGGCGATGGCCGGGGCGGCGGCGGCCTCCGCAGCAGCGTACGCCGCCTATGGCTACAACGTATCCAAAGGTACCTCCTGAGCCCTTTACCTGCCTGTTGTAACACACCAGCACTGTAGCAGTCAGGCAGTAACCCATGTTGTCTGGTCTCTCTCATGGCAGGTATCCCAGCAACCAGCCCTCTACAGCCCTCCCTGGCGCGCTCCTCGGCCACGCCCGCCTTTGTGCCCAGCGGTACTTCTTCCCCCCACAGCAAGGGCGGAGCTGTTCCCGCTTGCTCTCAGACGCTAAGCCATAGTAGAGCGCACCACCCCCCCAACCCCTCCCGAAAGGGTAAAGGGGCATCGGGGACGCGGTAGCGCAGAAACACACCCCGGCCTGCCCCTCACAGCTTTCACCCCCTGTATATTCCAACAGAAATCAATATAGACAAGCAACCCGCCCTACAGTATAGAGCTCCTTTTCTTTAATTGTATAAAGATTGATATACTTGTGCCAAAACAGGCTGTAAACATTAATACCAGAACGCACAATAATCATTACTTCCCAGAGGGCAAGAGCTACTGCATGGCCCAGCAGGGGGAAGTGGCGGTGAACTCAAAGCTTGTCGAACGCAGTGCCCGCTGGATGCATCAGCGCTATCACACAACTCTCCGTAGCGAAGATACGGTCTTCACATCGCCTCGCCCGAGTGCTTGCATCGCGAAGCCGGCTGCCGTGCGACTCACAGCATGGAGATATACAGTGCTCTTGATGTGTTAGAGATACCCATTCTCTTTGTGAAGACACAAGTCATCGGTCAAGGGCTAAATAAAGCTAAAACCCAGATGGACTGTACCAGTCTATACCTGTCAGGAAAGCACCACAGCTTGTGTTCATCTACAAAGGTGGTTGAAAATGTTTTCAACAATCTGAGCCTTCTTATTAACTGTTTACAGGATTGGGCCTGTCGAGTTGGCTGACTCCGCCTTCATGTCATTTTAGCTTGTGTATTGCCCAATTATATGGTTTGATTTTTTAAAAGTTGTAGAAATGATCCTGACCAATACACTTGCACTTGACTTATGTGAGCAGAGTAAATCTGGTCCAGACTGTAACATGGTTGTATCAAAAGTATCACAAGACATAATCTTTCTCTCTTCTTGTCGCAACCTGGAAAATGCTTTCAATTGGTCAATATTTTCTTAAAGTCAACCCATTTATGAAATATATTTCACAACTAGCTTAATTCCTGTTTGCTTACTGCAGTTACATGGCAAAGTATAGGTCTGTTGGCCAGTGAAAGAACATTATGCTCAAAAAGGACTGCTTTTGTATTATTGGTCATATTTTTCTAAAACTAATTTGATGTCAGTGCACTCACATCTACATTTAAAAAAATCTCATGTAAGAAAGTTTTAAACAGCAGATGTTTTGAGAAGCCTTCTCTTGATATTGTTAATATCTGGGCTTAACACATATATTTTGTCTGTGGAAGGAAAAAGTTTTGGCATCGTTTTGTAGTAAATTAAATGTAAATGTTTTTGACTGAATGGTGAACATTGCTTGATAAGTACATGTTGCTAATATAATTGTCAAAAGAATGACAGTCCATTGAGACTCAAAATGCTTAGATGCACAGTGTATCATAGCCTAAGTTAAAATATGGTAAATTATGATTTTGAACACTGTAAATTGTATTGAAACCATTTAATTTTTAAACGGGGCAAGGTGTAAGGTGAAGATGAGTGATCCGTGGATATTTGTGACATCCGTTAGCAGTACCATAGCAGAGATGGTGTGGTCCCAACTACAACACACAAAAAAACAAGCACTGCACATGATTCTCTGGTTTGCTTTGTTTGAGTATAGCATGGTGCAGTCAGTCAGTGTAAATAGCCTACAGGAGATTCTGTCTCTTAAATGTTCTTTTCCCCTTTCTTTGTCTATTTTTATAGTTGATTGTGTAAATATTGAGGAAAAAAAAAGGTTCTTTTACTAACTGGAGAAGCAAATTGAAAATAAAGAGTGCTAGAGATTTCATCTCCGTGTCCTCCACACATTTGTGCATGCGTGTCCTTGCGGCGAAATACTGCTCAGGTGCCGTGCACTGGTTGATTTGGTGTGGAATGGGTTGGGATCACTGGTGATAGCAAATGGACACAAGATTTAAAAATTCATTGCCAGTTTGCAGTTTAGCAATATGAGATTCCTCTACTGCGGACAAGTCATTTGTGATGAAGGTGTGCGACAGCTTAAAGAACACAATGTTCTCTACGTCAACCACCCAGGCCAGACTGGTAACGCCTATGACTCAAGGTTGGTTTTAATACTGCTGGTAACAGGTACAGAACTGATTTGGTTTTGATGCCTCAAGCAATTGAAGTATTTTCTGCAAACCATAATGATTTGCGTTTTCATATTCAAACTCAGGTTATGACTTGAAATGCCAAGGTGTCTACTTCAATTACTTCCAAAAAGCATCTGGGAGACTAACATTTAATTTAACAGTTTATTGAGGTCTGCTGTTAACATGATGTAAAAAATAGTTGCAATTAAAAAAAAAAAAAATCCTTTTACAACAAAGGGATACAGCTAGTTCCTGTACAGTGAGGTTAAATTGTCTACATATTCATACAGACGGAATAGTTACACCAATACACTTGGCTAAAAACCAATCAATATCGAACTGTAGAGTATGCAGTGTAGTTTAATTTGAAATAACAGAAACCCCTCTGTACCAGGAAAACAAGTCTACTGTGATGGAGTATCTTCAATGCTACTTACAGCAATACAATAACCATACAACCAATATTGCACAATACCCACAGATCTTACATAAAGTAGGAACACTTCTTGCATTGGAAATACCACACCTCCCTTTGAACCAATAAAACGCAGTTTTGTTTTTTTCAGTGGTTTAAACAAATTGTATGGCTTTTCATGAACAACAGACACGGACACATTCGTACAACGTGCAGTGTGCCTAACGAATGCATTACAGACGGATGTTTGGTTGGCGGTGTTAATTCTTCGCAGTGACCTCTGGCTTCAGCCCCAGTGCAGGTGGCAGGTTTAGAGGGCGGGCATGGTGGACCTGGATGCCAGCAGAAAGGGTATGAGAGCAAGGGTGGCGGCCTCGATGGAGAGCGTGAGGGTGGCGGCCTCGATGGAGAACAGGTGGGTGTCCTCCACTTCGGGGCAGCACTTCCGCATGAAGTCGGCGAGCCGCAGCAGGTACTCGATGTTGTGGCCGGTCTTGCCGTGGCTCACGGCGATCTGGGCAGCGATCTTCTCAGGGCTGGCAGGTCCCAGGTAGATTGGGTTGTCAGCAGTGGCGATGTAGACGAGAGCGAGCAGCGGAGCCTCTTCGTTGCCTTGTGGGATGAAATCCACAGCCTTGGTGATGTAGCCCCCCAACACTGCCTCTCTCACGTTTAGGTATTTGAGGGACTCCTCGATCTGGGACCCCGTGACCTCATAAGCCACCCCCCAGGTGCACGCCTGCAAGCGGTACAGAATCTCAGATGAGTTTTGAGTCATAACGAACGCAAATGAAACGTATGCATAACAATGAAAGTCAAGAGAATTTTTGCTTGATCTTTTGGCACTGCTTTTCTTACTACAGTAAGCCGCTGTAACATTACTTGTTTTGAGCGAGCGCCCATTACGTAATAAAATGTCGCCAATAAGATGTTAAAAAAATGTGGGTGGGACCCCTAAATATTGGCAATATGGAGGTTAACACCAGACGAGCGGAAGCAACACTTACGTCATCATCTTCCACCAGCGTCACCACCCTGCCGGGCTGCGTAGAGAGAGAATGGAAAGGGAATTGATTTCACGTCAAAGGAAATGGTCATTTATTATAACAGAATAACTTATTTTATTTATTACGTTTATCTTTAACAAAAATCATACTAGCCCTTAACTAACTTAACAGAAAATGTCTCACCATTTCGTCGTTGCCCCGGTGGAAATTGTCGCCATGCCAGAAGCGTCTCTTGTACCCCTGGATGTACCCGACCTTACTCCTCTTGAATTTGAAGTCAGGTTTCCACACAAGGGACCCGTACCCGAATATCCACAGACTAGTTTTCTCTGCCATTATGTCTTGGGGCTTCATTCTGGTCACTACTAGTTTTCGTTATAATGGTCAAAGGACAGGTTGGTGGTTTCAGTGCGGTAGCTAAGAAGGCTAGCCAGCTAGCTACTTCCCCCGATCAAGTAGCAGCGGTATCGGTTGGCTCGCGGTTATGCCGCGTGTGGAGCCCAACTGCTTGGCAGTTTTGGCGATGGAATAACGCTGGATCTTTTGCTTTGCCTGATGCATGCCGATGCATTAGTGTTGCCGCATTATGCTTTAAAATTCCATTTTGGCCAATTTGGCTCATAAAAACAAAGAATTCAAAACCGGTTAGCTGGCTACGTAGCCAGCCGTCTATTCTTTTCAAATAAAAAAACCACTGGCTAATTGCTGGAGCTAGTCACAAAATGTTGACTATGTTAAGACTATTCGATAAACTGCTTCACGACGGCCGGGTTAACGTTAAGCTGTCAGTTCCTGCCAAGCAGCTACAGTTCCCGTAACTGCAACAGAATGGCTGACTGTATTTATAGTGACGATGACACGATTAAGTATGTGTGGCCACCCAACCGAATGCTTTAGACCAATTGTATCGTTAAAGGGGTGGAGCTTGAGCGCAATACACACAATCGGTGCCCAATTTTGGGAACAACGCAAAAAAACATATCTAGTTCGATGCCTCTATTGGTGTGTAGAAAACGGAGGTGTGCCATCCAAGGCATGCAATGATTCGTTCTCAGATATGTCAATCAATATAACCAGACATTTGAATGGCTATCGCTCTAGTCTTTTGAGAATGATTGAATATCTTAAATGTGCTCTTGGCTGATGCAACAAGACGCAGTATTTCAGTCTTGGAGGTAACGATTCGCGGTATTGCATCAGTTTTCATGAATGTTTGAGAAAGGTGTCTCGCCTACATGAAATTCAGTGCTAGGAACTTTTATATTACAATGAAGGCACATAATTACCATATTCAATGGCTATATGTATGCGTTGTTCTATTTAAAAATGTGTTTGAGATACATATCAATCATATCTACAACATGAAGTTGGAAGGAATCATTTTGGTTTATATTGCTCTTGGTGACAAATAACATGGACAGTGATGTAAATAATACACAATGTGAGTCAGACTTAATTTTATGACAATTTGGTATCTGGACTTAAACTTATTGAAATGAGACACTGGCTTGCTTGACATTTTGCAGGGGTCATTGACCTGCCAGTCTCATGTTTCTTATCTAGACACATGTGCAAGGCTGTGGGCTGATATAGACTAATGATGATGTCAAGAAATGCCGCCGATATGTCCGGTTGTTTACTGGGAACAGCTGGACTGTGCTGTTAATCTACAAATGAGGATCAATGGCAGTGACATTATGCACAGTGTCAAAACCTATCATTAACAAATAATATGGACCTATCATACAAATAATGTGCACTGAACTGGTGTGTGCATGTCTAACAGAAATATGGTAATAAAATGATCCTCAATATTTAAAACAAGAAAAAAGTAAATTATTTTCAGTACAATTTTAAAAAAGCACCAGGTTCTCAGAAAACTCTAAAGTCTCTTACACACAGGCACTCTACAGCAGGTGTTCTCTAAAAGCAGAATGTTTGTTTAATCAGCCTGTTTATCAACTTTCATTTTGACCTCAGACAAGAACACTCGCACTGAGGCCCTCACCTTGGGCGCCATACCTTGTAAACAAACTTTGAGACCTCTTGTCACACACCTCCTGTTTTAAAGCATTGATAACAAGCTCCTATCTCGTTTTGTAAAGGTGCCCTTTCTGCACATGCTCAGGGATTGTATTTATGCAGGCCTTCATATCTAACCACAGGCAGTAGTGCCACATAATGAACACTTAGTTTTACACCCTTGCTTTGTTAAGCAAAAGCAGGAGCACGTTTGGAGCTGCCTAGCACCTCATCTGGTACTTCTACTTTCTGACTGAGGTTGAAACACTGATGCCTAACTGTTCTGTGGCTGCAGTTCAACCCCTCAAAGCCAAAAAAGGAAACTTGGTTGCCATATAGGGTGCAGGAGCTGATTACAATAAGACGCAGGTTTAAAAAAATCTTAGTCTGCACATGTTGTGTTTCTTGCAGTGGTAGTCTCTGATTGGTCTTGCCTCCCACCCCTGGACCAATCACAGAGAGTATGGAATGTATGTTAACCTCCAGGCATTAACTGTAAAGTCTACAATCTTTCATCAACAATTGGTCTAAAGCATCAACCAACTTGATACACTGTGCACAGCAGTGTAAATATTTCCCACAATTCCTCAGAATATCTGGTTTTGAAAGGTAAATAAACTGCAGGTGGTGGCTGAATCCGTGATGGGAAATCAAAAATATGTAGTATTTTTTCTGTCATTATTTCTTCTGTCTTTCTTATAAAACCGATTTTCAGGAGTGGTAATGTTTCATCATGGCCAGAAATACAGAAGTCAAATTTGTATCAGGGTTTTTACTCCCTGCTTTGTGTTATTGATTAAATATAACAGGTATGCAGGTCAGGGCCGGATATAGGCAGGGGCACAGAACAGAAGATATATGCCTCTCCACAGAACTATTATGGTTCTGTGTGCCTCTCCTGCCCCCCCAGCGCCCTGTCCCTTCTTCTCAAGAAGGACAGAAATATTACGAACTGTAGTAACTTTTACTTAACGACTTTCAGAGCCAAACGTGAACCTGACGCAAGAAAAGTTTAGAACATAATAGACCTACATAATGTGACTGGCATAGGCCATTATACAGTCAAGCCGAAAAGTCTGCACACCCCTTTCACCTTCTCCACGTTCTATTACGTTACAGACTTATACTACAATAGATTGAGTTCATTTTTTGCCTCAATCATCTACACACAATAGCCAATAATGACAAAGTGAAAACAGGTTTTTAGAAAATATGCAATTTTATTTTACTAACAAAAATAGGTTATTTAGGGGTTACATATCTGTACACACCCTTAGCCTAATACTTGGTTGCTGCACCTTTGGCAGCGATTACAACTTCAAGGCGTCTTGGGAAAGAAGCTACGAGCTTGGCACACTTGTTTCTGGACATTTTTGCCCATTCCTCTTGGCATATCCTTGCAAGCTCTGTCAGGTTGGATGGGGAGCGTCGGTACACAGCCATTTTCAGCTCTTTCCACAGATGTTCAATTGGATTCAGGTCTGGGCTCTGGCTGGGCCACTCAAGGACATGCACAGACTTTCTCCGAAGCCACTCCTTTGTTCTCTTGGCTGTGTGCTTCAGGTCGTTGTCATGTTGGAAGGTAAACCTTCGCCCCAGTCTGAGGTCCAGAGCGCTCTGGAGCAGGTTTTCTTCAAGGATCTCGGTGTACTTAGCTGCATTCATCTTTCCCTCTATCAGGACTAGTCGCCCCGTTCCCGCTGCTGAAAAACATCCCCACATCATGATGCTGCCACCGCCATGCTTCACTGTAGGGATGGTATTAGCCAGGTGATGAGCGGTGCCTGGTTTCCTCCAGACGTGACGCTTGGTATTCAGGCCAAAAAGTTAAATTTTGGTTTCATCAGACCAGAGAATCTTGATTCTCATGGTTTGAGAGTCCTCTAGGTGCCTTTTGGCAAACTCCAAGCGGGCTGTGATGTGCCTTTTACTAAGGAGGGGCTTCCGTCTGGCCACTCTACCATAAAGGCCTGATTCTTAAAGGTTCTCCCATCTCCACAAGGATACACTGGAGCTCTGTCAGAGTGACCCTCGGGTTCCTGCTCACCTCCCTGGCCAAGGCCCGTCTTCCCCGATTGCTCAGTTTGGCCGGGCGACCAGGTCTAGGAAGATTCTTGGTGGTTCCAAACTTCTTCCATTTACGAATGATGGTGGCCACTGTGCTCTTTGGGACCTGTAAAGCTGCAGAGATTTTTCCGTACCCTTCTCCAGATCTATGCCTTGACACAATCCTGTTTCTGAGGTCTGCAGATAATTCATTTGACCCCATGGCTTGGAGTTTGCTCTGACATGCACTGTCAACTGTGGGACCTTATATAGGCAATCCCCAATCATGTCCAATCAATTGAATTTATCACAGGTGGACTCCAATTAAGTTGTAGAAACATCTCAAGCAGTATCAGTGGAAACAAAATGCACCTCAGCTCACTTTTGGGTGTCATATCAAAGGGTGTGCACACTTGTGTACATATGATATTTTACATTTAGATTTTTAATAAATGAGCACAAATGTCTAAAAACCTGTTTTCACTTTGTCATTATGGGCTATTTTGTGTAGAATTTTGAGACAAAAAATGAACTCAATCTATTGTAGAATATGTCTGTAACGTAATAAAACGTGGAGAAGGTGAAAGGAGTGTGCAGACCTTCCGGCTTGACTGTATACCCTTGGTTCAACAAACAAACAAATCAGGTTCATGGTTACTCACTTTTTTCATTTATAATAGCCCACAAGTATATGAAACTTATGCAGAGAATGTATTTCAAACACTAATCATTAAATTATCTGTAGCAATTTGCTTTCGCAATAGCCTAGTAGCCTCGGCTATTGTATTTTTTTCTGTTTTGCAAAGATTACTGGGAAATATGCCTGTCTATATCCAATGTCAAGTGTCTATTTTTTTCTATTTTTTGATGATGCAGCATGATGTAGCTAACTATTATCATTTGGCAGTGAAATTTAACTTGCAGTGTGTTAGTTAGTGAGGATTCGGAAGATAGCAAAGCGATATCCTCGCTGCACACCTTTCTGACACTAGGCTACTAACGTTAGGTAACGTTATTTATTAGCTAGCACAGTAGCTTGTGATAAGACATCAGTGCCAATTTATAACATATTTTTTTTAATTGATGGTAGTAGGGCAGAAGACGACATCGTAGTTATTTCATTGTTGTTGGAGGAGCTTGGGTAAGGAAAGCTAGTTTATCAAGATTTGAAATGCCTCTTCCTCTCTGGAGTGAACTTAGCTAATATTAGCTAGCTAATAATATGCAGAATTGTTAGAAAGCGGAGGAGGACGTGGTGAATTTTTTTATTGCAAAATCCTTGAGAAAAAGGTAAGGAGTAGCTGAGCACTTAAACATTTGATTGGCACTACAGCATTTCTAGACATGCAAGAGCTGGCATTCAGGGACATAATGAAACAGAGAATTCTGATATTTTGTGATGTGTCAAGCTTTGTGTTTGTGGAGAATAGGCCTAGTTGTTACGGTTCAACTTGACTGAAGAGCTCATCATTGCTCAAACTAGTAACATTAGCGGTGGCAGGATTTAAATTGTGGATGAGTCAAGTTAATTAGGCTAAGATTGAGGCTGTATCGAAATCAGAGACTTATCTACTGCATCATTTATCCTGTGTAAGGTTACTAGCATAGCCTACTAAAACCCGGAAATAAGTATATCATCCAGAAATCAACTTTCTCATCCGACTTAATTTCAACAGGTCAGAAATATTCAAGCCTACGCTAACATTTTTTGCTATTAGACGGGCTTTCTAAGTCAAATTTATATCAACTTTTAGGGGTTATTTTAGGGGTGATTTTAACAAAAATTCTTCCTTGCTGGGGGTGAAAAGATGGGGGTCCGGGGGCACATGCCCCCCCCCCCCCCCCCCCAACGTACCTCCATGTGATTACTTCTCAAACATATTTCTGTCCTCATCTGTCCCCACACCCAACAGAACACCCATGTAAAAAAAAAAACCTCTTAGTTGGCGAACCAACCAAAATATCTCAGTGTCCCCCCAGTCAACGCAGTATAGAGCCGGGCCTGATGCAGGTCTCTGAAAATACTTAAACACTCAGTTTATTAAACCCCTTTCTCTCCTCCTCTGTTCTGTGAGAATTCTGACCTGAGCTATTTGCGAGGGATATGCATGAGAAAGGCAGTTGGTCGGCATGTTCCGCATGTTTTAATCAGACAGGAAGCAGGAAATGATGTCACTCTGTAACAAACAGGATGCTGTGATTATAACACAATGCACATGGTTGACTGTGTGATGGAAACCCAAAGGCCAGAGAGTGGGGCCGAACTGGCAAAATACACTCAGTTGGGTGGGGCCAAGGAGCAGGTTGTACTTCGGTTCGAAGGTTTTACCAGATGACTAATTACGCAAGTGATAACAAGTGTTTCTGCCTGTGACAAGAGGAAACCTTTTCCAAGCCTTGTAAAACATGTTGCTTCCACGGCATCCTTTTTCCACAAGCAGAAGCTGAGAACTGCGGATGACCAGACTGTCATCATAAACAGGATGCAAGAGATGTACTCAGGCCAATGTTATGCTCCTGACTGGCTATAAAGTTGATTGTATGGCATCCTACAGCAAATTGCATTGTTTATTCAGACACATTAATGCAGGATGTTTGCCGGACAAAGCATTTAGCTCTCATTATACTTGTAACATTACTTACCGTTTTTGGAGTCTAGTCTATCAGTTTGGGGACTGAGAAGTGTGGTACCAATAGGGTAAGCGTAAGGTAACCTAACTATCTACTTAATGCAAGCAAATTGACAACAGCAAAGCAAATAAGAACATCATTGTTCTAATTCCTCACAATGGAAGGTCCAAACCTTGACTGGATACAGTAAGTATTGAGGGAGTGGTTACCCAGGTAGAAGCAGTATAAGTTGATCTGCATTGTCAGTTTCTCCCATGTATATTTGTGTATTCAATTTATCTGTATGACTGCAGATTTGTCATATTAAATAACATTTTTTAATGATTTTGCTTTTGAGGACACAAGACAAGTAGAATTTTCTTTCTTGCAGTTTTCAGCTATGGCCCTTTATTGTCTTTTAGAAAGCCATCAGAAAAAAAATCTCCTTTTATGTTGGTTTGACTATTAGTTTTTATCATATACAGTTGAAGTCGGAAGTTTACCTACACTTAGGTTGAAGTCATTAAAACTAATTTTTAACCACTCCACAGATTTCATGTTAGCAAACTATAGTATTGGCAAGTCAGTTAGGACATCTACTTTGTGCATGACACAAGTAATTTTTCCAACAATTGTTTACCGAGATTATTTCACTTTTCATTCACTATATCACAATTCCAGTGGGTCACAGGTTTACATACACTAAGTTGACTGTACCTTTAAACAGCTTGGAAAATTCCATGGCTTTAGAAACTTCTGATAGGCTAATTGACATTATTTGAGTCAATTGGAGGTGTACCTGTGGATGTATTTTAAGGCCTACCTTCAAACTCAGTGCCTCTTTGCACTGGGAAAATCAAAATAAATCAGCCAAGACCTCAGAAAAAAAATAGTGGACCTCCACAAGTCTGGTTCATCCTTGGGAGCAATTTCCAAACGCCTGAAGGTACCACGTTCGTCTGTACAAACAATAGTATGCAAGTATAAACACTATGGGACCACGCAGCTGTCATAGAAGGAAGGAGATGTATTGTCTCCTAGAGATGAACATGCTTTGGTGAGAAAAGTGCAAATCAATCCCAGAACAACAGCAAAGGACCTTGTGAAGATGCTGGAGGGAACAGGTACAAAAGTATCTATATCAACAGAAAAACGAGTCCTATATCAACATAACCTGAAAGGCTGCTCAGCAAGGAAGAAGCCACTACTCCAAAACTGCCATAAAAAGCCAGACTACAGTTTGCAACTGCACATGGGGACAAAGATCTTACTTTTTGGAGAAACGTCTTCTGGTCTGACGAAACAAAAATGGAACTGTTTGGCCATAATGACCATCGTTATGTTATGAATAAGGGTGAGGCTTGCAAGCCGAAGAACACCATCCCAACCGTGAAGCATGGGGGTGGCAGCATCATGTTGTGGGGGTGCTTTGCTGCAGGAGGGACTGGTGCACTTCATAAAATAGATGGCATCATGAGGAAGGAAAATTATGTGGATATATTGAAGCAACATCTCAAGACATCAGCCAAGAAGTTAAAGCTTGGTTGCAAATGGCTCTTCCAAATGGACAATGACCCAAAGCATACTTCCAAAGTTGTGGCAAAATGGCTTAAGGACAACAAAGTCAAGGTATTGGAGTGGCCATCACAAAGTCCTGACCTCAATCCAATCGAAAATTTGTGGGCAGAACTGAAAAAGCATGTGCAAGCAAGGAGGGCTACAAACCTGACTCAGTTACACCAGTTCTGTCAGGAGGAATGGGCCACAATTCCAGCAACTTATTGTGAGAAGCTTGTGGAAGGCTACCCAAAACATTTGACCCAAGTTAAACAATTTAAAGGCAATGCTACCAAATACTAACAGAGTGTATGTAAACTTCTGACCCGCTGGGAATGTGATGAAAGAAATAAAAGCTGAAATAAATTGAAATAAATCATTCTCTCTATTATTATTCTGACTTTTCACATTCTTAAAATAAAGTCGTGATCCTAACTGACCTAAGACAGGGAATGTTTACTAGGATTAAATGTCAGTCAAAACTGAGTTTAAATGGATTTGGCTATCGTGTATGTAAACTTTAGACTTCAACTGTACAATTATGTGAAGTTACAAATTGAGACCTTCCTGCAAATAAGGCTAGAGCAATACTTTACTTTATAAATAAATTATTTTTTTATTATTGTTGAATAAATTATTAAACTGAAAATTGCTGTATTTTGACTTCCTTTTCAAAGTTACAAAGATCTCTGTTTGAAAGAAAAAAATTCTGTTGTTTTGAAAGAGATCTGAAAGACCCCCATTCCGAAATGGGATGTGTCTGTAAGAAAAACAAGGGTGTGAATATTTGTGACATTTTTTGGGGAAATAAATGTATTATTTGAGAGAAGCATTTTAATTAATTCCATTGAGTCATTATTGAAGTATTTTAATAATTAAAATATAGTTTAGCCCATGTATTATTAATTTGATAGTCTCTTTTGTTTATTTTTATCAATGGTCTGAAAAATTATTGAAAAATTGGAGGGCACTGTATAGGTACCACGTGAAGTGTTGTTGTGGCTGTAATGTTTAGGTCTTTGGTTTGGGGGAGGGCTCGCTTCTTATATTGGTGTGTAATGTTATATTGGCCTTTTTAAAAAGGGAATGAATAACCTGTGTAACTAGTCAGAGGTAGGGGGGGGGGATTATGTGGCCAGTTTTGGATGTAGAGAGCTAGTACCTGCTGTTTAATGCATGGTATATTTAATGCAAACACGGATGTGATGGATCTTTGATGAAGAACAGAAACATACTTGGTTTTGTTTAAGCAAGAGCTTTCTGTATTAAAGACCAAAGCAAATAAGAACACCGTTGTTCTAATTCGTCACAATGGAAGGTCCAAACCTTGAATGGATACATTAAACGGGGCTTACTGTGTCCAGTCAATGATCAATTAATATATGTTGTTTTTAGTATCAAAACAGGAACAAACAAAAAACATTACTTAGTGGTGTATATACCTGAATTAATTATCTTTCCCCGACTGCGATATTGATTAATTATATTTCAAGGGGGTTTAGTTTGTAATCTGTGGTAGAAATTATTTTTGCCATACTTTTCTTAAATTTTATAATCACAGCTTTGTCTTACACGCTCCTGGATATGAAAGAGGAATTGTTTTTAAGCATCCAAAACATTCTATTAGATTTTGTTAGAGCATAGATGCTTTCATCAGAAGGGGTCTTTCGTTTATAGATTTTTTATATATTTATTTCTTAATTCAAAACTATTTTCATGATGGAGAGGCAGAAAATCTCATCACTGAAAACAGGGGATTGTTTGAATTGTTTGTCCAGATTTCCCAGAAGTGTTGTCATTCTCTCATAATCCACATTTAACAAATACAGTACCAGATATATAAAATAATAAAATAAAATAATTAAAAAGTTAAAAAACCCAAAACACAATAAAAACAGCTTCAATATTTGTTTCCGGCTTCATATTTAAAAAAACACATTTTGAAGGCATAACAATTACACAACATGTTTTCTTTCCTTATAAATACACATTATGTACAAAATAATCATATAAAACATAGAAATATCAGTGCTTCATAATGTTTAAATTAACATCAGAAATACACATCTTAAAAATATCTTTATTGGCTCTGATTTCAGTACTAATTATAGGCAGTCTTGGTATGATAGTCACTTTATCTTCTTTTAAATGTGTTTATGGACCATGTTGCATAAATAGAAGTCAATAGTTCTATATCATGGAGTCCACTGACACGGTGTTGTCTTTTGTGGTTCTGTAGTTTTCTCTGACCCCTTCACCCCTTCGGTTATATTGTGCAATTAATCAGAGAACATTGGGGTACAAACAAAGTTCAAACTTAAAGTGAAAGTTCTTTTAAGGCTCTGTTATTTGGACGGTATACAATCTTCATAAATATTGTGTAAAATTAAAAACAAAGCAAAGTTTGATGCACTTAATGCGAGTCTTGGAAGTTGTAGAAAAGGAACCGTTTCCAATAGTTGTTTTTTTTCTTTTACTTTTGAACGAAAAAAAAGAGTTTATTTTTCTTGCATAGGGTTTGCACAGGGTGGAGGAGACAGAGAATAGCTAGTATTTCCCCTCCACTGGATTATTGTCTGGTTTGCTTCTGATTATCACTGCAACGTGGAACATCTTCATGGGGGAAACTCTTCCTTCTCTTCATCTTCGCACTGCTACAAATGTCCAGGACCGTGTTGCTTGTGTGTGGACCTACTGATAACCTGCTTGAGGCTGGAAACATGGAGGACCCGTATACCTGTCCCCACAGTACACACTCTGACCTGTGTTTAAAAACAAAGTTCAAAGACCACATGCTTACTCTCTCCAGTTCCCATGTTTTTTAAAGAGCAGCGATACACAATAACATTTAAATAACTCCCAGTCTGGGTTTTTTTCGTATTTGTAAACAGTCCAGAGGATATTCCGTCCTGATGGTGTTTTTAGTTTCCTAGCGGGATGCTTGCTGGACCCCTTCCACCATTTATACCTGGAAAGGAAGGAGGGGGAGGTCAGGTTCCTGATATGTGGTGAGAAAAGGGGAACTGAAACCGTCCCAGGAGGATAAATCAAATAGCCCGTCTCAGCGTGGGCTACACTATTTATCTCTGCTGGCACACAGTCGTCCTCGTGTTTAACTTGGCAGCATCTTCTCAAAATTCCTTTCATTTATTATCAAGTAAAAATACAGGACATCTCTTGAGACAGGCCGAGGCCATAACACGCTAAATGTATATATTCAGGAAATGTAATTACGCACGGGGAATAGTATTACAGGTATTGCTTTGGTCCCTGCCTTATCAATGTCAGTTTTTAGAGTGACTATAGCTGACCTTCTTCTAGCTGTTAAAATGTACACCGTGCTGATTCAGGCCATTTGTGTTTGGCACCTCTTCAAGTTCACTGTATATAATCACTGCCAGCAGGGATAAGCAGTGCTAACGTTAAGAGCAAGACTATCACACAGCGTTCTGTATTACATGCTATTACAGGCGAAAAATGTGTGAAAGGGTTAAAAAAAAAAAAAAAAAAACATATTTACCTCAGTTGCTATGACACACTCATTCCTTTCCTCTGCTATTACAAACACAGACTGGTACTCAGAGTCCCATGGGGAACATATCGTTGATATTCTGCACTCCGGTTTTTCTCTGCAAACATAAATTGCAGATTACAAAAAGTACATGACCTTGCTGTTTACTGCACTCCAATAAATGAGCATGCGCTGGCTGATAATGTTATGACAGCATGATGGTAAGAACTTATGGTAAGGTAAGAACCGACATGTGGTTTCAAGGTTTAAAACAGGCCCTACTGGGGAAATAACCTTTTTAAAATGTCAATACATTTAAAACAAAAAAGGCAACATTTCTTGCAAATGTTCATAGAGGTCTCCAAGGGAATATGAAAATTGGCATGTAACATTGTTGCAGGGATGTTTGTGGAGTTTGGCAAGCTATCATTCTAATAATGTGCTTCAGGGTTCGGCCAGGTCGAACACACACAGCCAAGCCTTGGACAGACAATATTAATGGGCCATTCTTCCTCTTCCTCGCAGGAAATAACATTACAAAAATACACAGTCCTGCATAGAATCCTCCCAGCCAATGTGCGACAGCCACACAGGTTAACTGCCATGTTGTTGTTGCTAGCACACTGAGACAACATCATGTGTTTGCTGGATTTATGCCATTTTCTAGGCCGCACATGATATTCATAACTGAGAAATGCACTGTGGAACATCTGCTAGCTTACCTGTACATTCTACTCAATGGCACTTTCTCTTCTAAAGTCCTCTCATATTTGTGACTTTTATCATCCTGTAACAGTTGGGCCTTAAAATCCTTGGTGGAATTGTGTTCCAAGTGGTAGTAGTTGTGTTTATAGTTGGTCTTGTCCGGGGCACAGTCCACGTCCAGGTCTACCTTCTTGTTGGTGTTTTTGAGCTGCTCAGGGGGTATCAGGTTGTCCTTTTGGGTTTTGGAGAGGTTGTTCATGGTCTCCGAGTCCCGCTCGTCCCTCGCGCCCAGGCCCGGCCCGCAGCGGAGGGCGACGATCACCATGGCGAGCAGCAGGAGCAGGGCCACCAGGCCCACGCCCAGGGCCACGGCCGCCCACTGGAAAGGGTCGCGGGGCTCGACGCTCGGCGCGACGGGAAGCGTGGCGGTGAAGTACTCGCAGCGGGGGCCGGTGAGGCCGGCGGGGCAGGCGCAGGCGGCGGACTGGCCGTCACCCCCGGCGACGCAGGTGCCCCCGTTGAGGCACGGCCAGAAGGCACAGGGGTCGGTGGGCGTGTCGCAGTTGCGGCCGGTGTACCCCGCTGGGCAGGCGCAGCGGTAGTCGTTGATGCCGTCCTCGCACGTCCCCCCCGTTAGCGCAGGGGCTCCGAGCACACTCGTTAATGTTGATCTCGCAGCGCTGGCCTGTGAAGCCGGCACGACAGCTGCACACCGGCACTCCGCTGTGCACCACACAAAGTCCACCTGCCGAGCACACAGATATTACACCCCTGCACACCACGTTTACACAGTAAGTGCAATTCATCAAGATGTTTTTACGTGAAAAGACTTAAAGCATAACTGGACTTTGGTAGAACTTTCTTTCAATGGCCCTTTTCTTTCTTTTTCATATTTTATTTGGAATGTAGATCCGGTAGGTATGCTATGTTCTTGTGCAGCGTTAATGCGCCGATGCGTCAGAAACCACTCATTGGTCCAAATTTCCACAGAAGCAAACGTTCCTAGTACTATCATATATGGTCCGACCTGCCGACATTTTGGTAGTCTTTTCTGGTAGCTTGCTAACAACATTGAGGAAAATAGTACTTTATAAATAATTTTAATTACACAAAAAAAAATACATACGAGGACTGGTTATTTTTTGTATTGATAGAAGTGAATGGAGAGCGACAAAAACCGTATTCTTAATTATCACCCCAGGGGAGCACAGAGCAACTAACAAACATATTTCGCCACCATTTGGACTCATATCATGGCCAGGTAACTACACAACCCAAAGTTCTACCAAAGTCCAGTTGTGCTTTAAGGAAATTTTTAATAGCCAAAATTATAGGGATTATCTTGGCTTCAGCAGACTTAGTGACCATTATTTCATATTCTAAATATGAGGTTGTGTGTAATAGCTGTTGGTTTTGGGGAGAGTTGCGTATTGTAATTCTGAGATTGTATTTAATAACTGTTGGTGTGGGAGAGAGTTGTATATTCTAAATCTGAGGTTGTGCATAATAGCTGTTAGTGTGGGAGAGAGTTGCGTATTCTAAATACTGTATGAGGTCAACTTGTATGTAACAGCTATTGGTGTGCTGGAGTTGTTATACACGCACCATTGGCACACGGGAGGGACGTGCACTTGTCGACTTTCTTCTCGCAGTTGAGCCCGGTGAATCCGCGTGGGCATTCGCAGGCGTAGCTCCGCCCCTGGTCTCGCTCCCGACACCTCCCGTTGTGGAAGCAGGGCGAGTCAGCGCAGGTTAGCAGGCTGTGCTCACAGTGCAATCCTTCAAACCCCTGCGGGCACACACACTGGTACCCGCCTTCCAGGTCCTGCATGCACAACAAACAGGATTCAGAACAGGGCATCAGTATTCAGTACAGCCATTTTCGCACCATCTCACTGGGCTGCCAGCTACAGTTGGCACTGGCACAGTGAGGATTTGATAGCACACAGTAGAACACATCACTGCATTAAAAAACAGGGCTTTATCAGGGCACGGTACTCAACAGGCACTGCGTACATTATTCTGAAAATCATAATTGAAACCAGCTAAATGCATGAAGCCATGCTGTTGGGTCTACATTACGGTACATGTACGTTACGGCACATTTACTTTGACTAAACTACCTATATAGGGCCATCCTATAGTACTCGCTTCCTGTTTTTTGCTTGTTTTCTATTTAACTTGTGTTTTTTTTTTGGTTATTTTATAGTTCAGAATGTATAGTTGACTGTGTGTACTATTCATGTTCATTACTGGGGATAGCTTCTATGTTGTGAGAAAGTTGTGCTTTGTTGGATCTGCTTTGTAGTCGGCTCCATGACCTTCAATGACCTTCAATATGCACTGCCAGTGTCTGCCAAATAATTGTAATGTAATTTTAAAATTATTCATATTGGGCTGAATTGTTTTGACATTTGTGTAAGCACAACCTAGGCCTACACCTAAAATGTCCCTCACACATCTGGCTAGCTGTCCTCCTGGTCAGTCTAGTGTGACTGAGGAAAAAGAGTCAATCTGAGCACTCGAATGTAGTCAGTTACTACCTCTGAGCTTGCTGGATTGTCGACTTAAGCCTTAAAATAAAAAATGCTGTGATCAATGAATAAACGGCAATCAATAAATATTCAATAATAATAAATGAATGGGTAACTTATGTTATACATACCCCTAAAGTGACATCCCAAATACCCCTAATGGGCTTTGTACTCCAATTTGGGTATGAACTGTATGATATCTTATCTCCAGCATGCATGCACTCTGACCCTGTTTACAGTTGCGAGAGACCTGCATGCAGCATGCCAGCGACCTCGTCAAAGGTGAAAGGTCACAATTTCACCTTCCTCTGTGTTGGAAAAGAGGCCGGCACAGGGGAACGAAAAACAACAAAAAAAAAAGAAATGTGGCTTTTTGGCAGCTGTGAGGGAGAGGTACACTCTGTCACAGGAAGGGACGCTCAGGTGGGCGGGGTCTTGGGGGGGCGGGGGCTCACCATGCACCTCCCTCCGTTCCTGCAGGGGCTGCTGTCGCACTCCTTCACCTTCAGATGGCAGTCGACGCCGGTGAAGCCCGGTCGACAGGAGCAGGTGTAGCTGCCCTGCCCTGTGTTCATGCAGGTGGCGCCGTTCAGACAGGGCTTGTGGTGAGTGCAGTAGTTCAGGTCTGGGGACGAAAGCTTAAAAAAGTTAGAGAATGTGTTTGCGTGCAAAACAATGAGCTTCGCCCTGTACCCCCTCACTAAATCACTGAGACCAAGAACCAGATGCCTGCTCCATCCACTTGGCAGACAGATTTTCAAATATTTGCCTCGATGTTGCATTTTCCTAACGTGATGTCAGGATCATAAATCAGGGGCAGCATAGATACTCTCTTCCATGATGCCGCGGGGCTGCAATCCAGCAGCTGTTCCAGCTCTTTAAACCCCTAAAACCCGCAGGACTGGGAGAGATCACTCAATTGGTTTATTCAAACTGGATCAGATATACAAGGGGTCAAGCTATAGCAGATGCCTGCAGGCTCTAGACCACCCCCGCAGCCCTAGTCTCTACAGTAACGGACACGTACATTACTGCCCACAGGCCGTGCCCGGGTTAGACAAAGGGGGCGGGTCTTACCCTGGTCACAGAAGAGGCCGCCCCAGCCCTCCTTGCAGGTGCACTGCCATGGCTGTTGGCAGGTGGCATGCTTGCACTTGGGGTGTATCTTACACTCATCGCAGATGACGCCTTGCCAGCCGTCTCTGCACCTGCGAGAAACAAAGCGCCACACCTTCAAAATCAATCGCACATACGCACCTGCCTCTGGTGTAAAATACTCTGCACAAATGTAAAAAACCCTGTCACTACCCTGAATGACAGGGAGGGTATCCTTCTTTGGTTAAATAGGAAAGAACGAAAACCCAGAAAATAGTACAGTAAGGCATGGTGGATAAAATAACTTTTGAGGAAAATTATCTCTGAGGAAAATTCTTCCACAACTTTTGGCTACTAATCCTGAACAAATGAACGAAAACTGCAGAACAGCACAGGTCGGTTTGCCTAATAAGCTCACTGATACTTCCTAAGACTAATGCTTCCATGTAGATTTCCAGTGAAATTAAAAACATGACCGATCCGATTGGATGCATGCCAAATGTACTTTTGCTGCATACTTACACACACTCTCCTGGTTTGGTACAATTCCCCTGGCTGCACCCTTCAAGACATATTGCTGAAATGAAAGAGAGAGAGAGAGAGCCACACATTAGCTTCATTTCAGAGCACCATTCTTTGGGGCTTACTCCATCCTCTGTAAGTAATTTTGCCATGGCAATTCTAAACCCTTACCCCAAATATGACAAATAATGATCAACATACAGGTATAAACAGGTGTACATTGTTTTCTGTTAACCGTCCATTCAAGCTGCCAGACAAAGTACACAGTATTTTACCAGTTTCTTATGTTGAGTATTGCATTACATATGTATTATATTTAATTAACCGCAATGTGCATATTTCTAAAGTAGCTTTATTCACTGTTGCATCAAACAGCAAAGTATGCTAGGCTAATGTCAATAGTTAAAATGAGTTTTGGACATCCAGCTGTCTTGTATGACAGAGAAAAAAGGAGTTCATATGAGATCTTGAATGCAGTCAGTTATGGCTATTGGTCATGGCCATCTGTATTCATTGTATTCTTGTTCCTTCAAAATATAAATATACGCCTACAGTAGTAGCCTACATTGTTGGTCCCTTTAATAGTTTTCTGGCAATAACAAAATACAAGCTGTGTTAATTATGTGTAAACAATAAAAGCTATATAAAAGGTAATACACCTAACTGCCATGAATTAATTATGTCCATTTTAGATACTGCCATCACTAATTGCATTACAGTAGATTGAAGTGCCCTCCCCCTTTAACGTGTTCAGACACAAACAAATGGGTCGATTTCTGTCTGAACACGTTAAAGTTAAGTAAGTTTTGTGAGCACAGGTTGGGCTTGCTAAACACATCATATACTTCTTGAAAACTTTGTCTTTAAATTCTTCTGTTTGACTTTGCCCAATGACCACATACTGTAGTTATATAGACTACTGACGTCTTTTTAAGACAATCGATGAGAATCTGATACCTAACAAAAGCAGGCTAATGCTAAAGAAACCCGACGATTTCACTACCGTTTGTGTCTGGTTTCATATAGGTTAATATTGATCCCGACTAGTTATACAACCAGAGTCGTTAACGGCAGGTTATCCCAGAACAGATGCTTGCTGTCAAAAGATAACAGATGCTCCTTTGTTGTTTGTAGTTCCGCGGGAACCAAATCCACAGCCGCTACATTGCCCGCTCCTCGGCGCTGGCACTTGGCGGATAATAATGGCCAGATTATTAAACTCGCTCGTGCCACTCCCCCATTTAGGGCGCGTGTGATTAGAGTAGCCTGCACCGCACGCGCTTTTACGAGGAGAAACTGAGAAGAATGGGTGGGTGAGGCAGTACGTGGAGCTGCCATTGGAAGAGTCGTGTGTGCGTTGCCAACAAAAGTAAACATCGCGACTAAAAGTCAATGTTGTGGTAATATTGGGACTGCCAAACATTAAAAAATTGCGTACGCCAACAATAAACTGACCGCGAAATAAACGGACTGTACTACTCGGCTACATATGTCTGAATGACAAATGCAATTACATAAAATATGCATAGCTACTTGTAATAAAGGCAAACTTTTCTGCCATATTTAAACAAAAGATTTGAACTACGCCATCTCAGTTGGACTTGCTAAGAATGTAAATAAATAAACAGAACGACAAAAGGGTCTACTACTAGGCCTATGAACAATAATAATAATAATAGCACACATAGGCTACATACATACTTTAAATTTACCGCTATGGCAATTTTATACCTACTTTGCTCTCGATTATCTTTATTAAAACAAATAGTTTTTGTTCTTCGTTCTTCATTTATTCGGTTGGCCAACAAGTCCATTATAGACTAGGCTACTTCATTCGCTGCAACAGCATGAATCAGTTAAAATAATCTTACGAGTGCGTAGCCTACACTTTTAAATCCATGTAGCCCTATACATGAATGGACGGTGGACGTGGTCTTTTTACACTGTTCTATCTATAAGAATTAAATGTGACAAACGTAGCGAAACGGGCAGTGGCTATACAGCCATCATCCCACCGTTTCACGCTCCTTAGCCTACACCAAATGTCTCCCATCAATGCAATGCTGTTATTAATGAGGACAACACTGAAAAGGGCAATGTCAAAACACTGCAACGGCACATTGCCGAATTAGGGTATAGGTAGCTACACATGTATGTCAATCTGTTAAAACGTGTGGTTCTGAAGCAAACCCCAGTTCTCTGAGACCAGTTGATCGTTTTCTCCGGTTGCTTACGTTCATCGCAGTATTCCCCCTTCCAGCCAGGGAGACAGGAAATCTGCCCTTCAGGGTTGCAGATGTAGTGGCCAAAACGGTCGTCCCTGGGCACGCATATTTTGGAACAGCTTGCGCCGTAGTAATTTTCATTGCAGATGAACCGGTAAGAATACCTTAGCTCCGTCTGCTTCCCGGTCTGAACATCCCGAGACCACTCATCCCCTACTTCCAACTTTCTCTGGATGGCAAAATAGCTAATCAATAATTCGGGGTTCTTTGTGTCTGAAAAGGAAATATGGAACAAAAAGCAAACAATTAGAATTTATGTTTCGAAATTATTCTTTTTAAATATACATTTTAAACCGCGTGTGATTAAATATAGATCCAAATACAATTTTATAAACTCTAATACATCACTGTCTGTGTGTTTGTGTGTGCGCGCACGCGCGACAAAATATGCTAAGAGTAGTTGGCGCCCAACACTGATTGTAATTACGCTTCTGTCAAAGCCCAACATGCCGTTCTTTCAAGTGCACTGAGAGTGCGATTGAAATGTCCTCTTCCTTTATGTCAGCAAAACATTGTCATGCCATTATTCTCATTCCAAAGGGCGGAACAGCAAAGGTGTAAAATACAGGAAGGGGCAGTCAGAAGGTTTTGGCAAGGTTAAAATATTCTCACCAAAGACCAGCTCTCTTTCCCACGCCAAAAATAAACCAAAGGAAGTGCAATTGTGTCGAGAATAAGAATGAAAAAAAGTTTTGTAGCACGTACCAAAGAATAAACGGATATGCAAGCGAGGCACTAACTACATTCATATTAAAATCCGAAGCACAATAATGTAGAAGGAATACCAAAATATTTGTTAAAAAGAATAATACTTGTAATAAATCGTATATTTGTTCTGCGACTAGCCTATGAAATGAAAAGAACAAGCGTTTCAGTTAATGAAATGTATAGAAATGTCTCCCTCTGGTGGCAAAAGTTTTACTTCACTTACCTACAGTTTTATCCTCAAACGGAGAATACCACGCTTCGATAATTAAAGAAAATGATCCCTACAATAATAAGAAAAAGTTACTTAATTAACTACATATATATGATGTAAAAAGAACAACTGAATAACACCACATATAACCGCAGATTACAGAAGAACACTGACACATTAGCTATATAGGCTATAGGCCTAATACAAAAACTCATTTTTTTTTACGCTACAAGTTAACGTTACACAATAAATTTTGATAAATAAATGAGTCTACATTTTCAGGTTATTAATTATGACATACGTCTTTCAATATTAAATTAGCCCACAGTTTTTTTTATTTAGTGTTTATTTATTTATGTATTTATTTTTTAAGAGCTCCCCAAATTCCGTTTTCCTTCTTAGGTGCACATAAACAACGTCGAGGGTCTTACCAGCCATGCATAGTTTAACGGCAGGCGGATTGGTGTATTGAATGTGCCATCTTCCATTGCAGTAAACGAGTTGGATCCCAGAACTGGAGTGATGGCAGTACCGAAGATGCAGTTTCCAGGAGACACCACAGCCTGATAGTTCTTCAGGCAAACTAGAAAAAATGTCTTGCAGTCGGGTTTGCACGCATTTCCGTTCGCAAGCAAACCTTTGCTGTTCTTAAACTCCTGAAGATCGAGCTCGAATACACCAGATCCAAATACCTTAAGAGAAAAACAATATAATTTTAAACATTGTTTAATTCACTGTTCTTTCAATGATAGGGATTAAGACCTATCAATGCCGTTACAAAGACCCCGTTTAATCTGTAATTTACCTGGGTTGAAACTGTAGTAATGATAAGCACTACTGAAAAGGTAAACCAAAATGCCATTCTCTCCGTTCTGTAAGCAGCTGTGTATAACAACCTCAAAAACTCCTTTCCCAAATTGTCAGGACAAAATATGAAAAAAGACAACAAAATATATATCCTTCTTCGGGCTCGCTTCGTAGAGCCCCCTTTAATAAGTCCAAAACATCAAGTGCAGGTACAATTCCAGGTTATCCAGTTGTCCAGGTTGTGCGCAAATCAATATCCAGAGCAAGTCCCTTTCTTGCTTTGGCTGTGGTCAGCTGGCGTGCACTCCGACGGTGTCGATACCACCGTTGTGTTTTGCACATTCAGAGACGCGTGTCCTTTCTGGGGGAAAAAACAATATTGCGCAGCAGAGGCGCCACACGCAAGGCTTTGCCTGCAATTCCTCAATGAAGAATGACTTGCCTTCTTCAGTTTATATACTTGCTTCTATCCGCGCTGCTCATTGCATATACTGTCAGTCAATAAACCCCTCCCCTTTTCATATTCACACCCACCTCTCTACCAACACTTATATCCA
The DNA here is from genome assembly GCA_029718625.1 of Synaphobranchus kaupii. NCBI lineage: Eukaryota > Metazoa > Chordata > Actinopteri > Anguilliformes > Synaphobranchidae > Synaphobranchus > Synaphobranchus kaupii. Next base: position 23,632,701 of record CM056381.1, read on the forward strand.
GATTTAAAACCCCCAATGACCACCAATAGAGGCGCCTGGCTATTAACAAACCGAGCATCTGTTGACATATTACCAGGATGCAATCACTATAATGGCAATTATGCCCAGTCGAATAAAATAGACATCGAAGGGATTGCCTTGTGCTAATAAAGTCACTTTGTGTTATTTATAGGAAATAGGTGAACCTCTTTATTAAATCTCAGGAAAAATCAGAAGACATGAGCTGATTCACGCATTCGCCTATTCACCCTGATCATGTAAACTCTTCCCTAGTTTCTGTGGTTAATTACCTGACATTGTTGGTAAGCGGGAATCAAACACGTTTTCCTGACCCTTCGGTTCAAGGTTGAACCGGGACTGTTTTTCTCCTAGACTGGGCTTTGTTCTGAAACTAAGGATGGTGTATGAATATCTTCACATTCTAAAAATGAAGGGATCCTATTATTGAATGTCCCTGTATTTTACTTTATAGGATGATAGGCATAATTTTAATATGCCTGTTAATTAGAGGAGCATGTGTTTGCAAGAGATAAAAATTATATTTAATCAGTCGAATATATTGAACGCAGTGGTATAATATACAGTAGGCTAGTTTACTGTACTTAAGTGAAGCCACAATAATAATTGTGATCTGATTTATCATTATGTTGGGCTACATTTAGGGATGCGAAATCCATTTCACATAGAAGGATGATGCTTAGGCTATTCGATTTTAAACTGACAGCGCGTGCTTGGAGAGTGCTCCGTGCGCCTGTCGGGCTCACTGGGGTGATTACAGCTTGCATCTTATTGTTGGGTCGCGTGCCCCTCATTAGAGCCAGGCGGAGTCGTCTTTCACGTGATTTTCTGAGCAAGATTATGCATGCGATGGGGAGATAACTGTTCACATATATGGTAATGAGAACTTCAATCAGAATCATTCTTCTCGAAAATGATAAATCCTCACACTGGAAATTTGAAGGACACTGCGCAAAAAACGCAGGTTCGCTTTCCCGCTCATTTAAAAAAAAAACATTTTGTACATTAAATAGTAAAACGGTAGGCTCCAATAAAACAAGTGTGCATTATTGATATTCAGAATGTTAAATCTGACAAGCAAATGTGTCAAACAAATATATGACTGATTTTAGTATCCTCTGTTGAAGTATTGCATTATACTGTATATAGGCAGTATGTAATATATAGGCTATAAGTATGTATGTGTAGCACTAGGTAGGATAGAGCTGAGCCAAAAGTGTAAGTTACTTAGCTTTTAATTTTTAAATGTCTTTTCAAAATGTATTGGCTGGCTAGCTGGTTTGCTAACTTTGTTAATGGTTATATGGACATGTTAAGGTTTTTTTTTACACTATAGGACCAGCCCTACAATAAAAAATAGATTGAGAATAGTTGTTATTTTGTTGACTGAGCTCAATCTCTACAGAGCAAGCCAGCCTGCCCATTATAATAGGAAACACCATGGTGCTATAAATTACATGCATTAATTAAGTTTGTATTAGGCTACATGTCCATTCCAAACTACAGTGCAATTAATGGTGCCTTCCATTCACGTAGGTGACATAATCTGCAAATGTCAGTGAGGAACCTTTGTCCAGTACGTAAAAATCAGAATCTGTCCGTTCTGTAGGGAGAACACGGGCACGGTATTGATGTCACTGCTAGTATTAGCCTTGGCCTACTTGCTTCTTTTGCCATCTATTTGCCATCTATGGACTATTGCCATGGACATAATGCAGCCAGACTTGTGCAGATGTGCCTGTAAAGATACCGTGATGGAGGGGGAACAAGCAATTATCATCAGCCTTTCCCCACACCTTGCGCCAATAATTTGTTTAAAAATGGGCATGTCCGCTCTTGCCGCTCGTGTGCCACCTTTATAACTGTGAGCTCAGAGATGAGAAATAGCAGACAGTATACCATCCTTATTCAGGCCTAACATGGTGTGCTTATACTCAGGGTTGAGATACACAAATCTACGTCTTGGGGAAGGAAATGCAGACATTTCACTGAAACGATTAGCTTTTTTAAAATCTCAAATAGTTTGCACTTAAGACGTCTACAGTTGCTGACCGAAGAATTCTCACAATAATGAAGAAAACCCCCCAAACACCTGTCTGTCAGATCAGAAACGCTCAGGAGGCAGGTGCGGATGTGTCAGTGACTACTGTCCATGGAAGACTTCACAAACAGAACTACAACAGCTACACTGCCAGATGCAAACCACTAGTTAGCTCCAAAAACAGGATGACCAAGTTACAGTTTAAGTACCAAAAGGACCCTGCACAGCTCTGAAAAAAGGTATTTTGGACAGATGAGACCAAGATTCAATTGCATGAGGGCACTGTATGTACAGTATGTTGTACATATTCAGCTCGGAAAAAAGGTATTTTGGACAGATGAGACCAAGATTCAATTGCATTATAGAGGGCACTGTATGTACAGTATGTTGTTATGTTATGGTGAGTTGGAATACTGTTGTGTGTAGGATCCACCACGAGCAGTGTATTCTGTATCTTTCAAGTGTGAAGCCGTTGTTTGAAAGATAAAACGCAGGTGTCAATCAGCTGCTTTTTTAGATGATTGTTATCTGGAGGACCAAGAATGACATAAGTGTGGTGAACACATGGAGACTAATGCCAAAGTTTCAACTAGAATGTGTTTGCTTTCCTGGGTCCTGTCAGTGAGTGACAGGCCAAAATTTTACAGTTGCTATGAGGAAGTGCACCTTGAGGGCATTTTTAAAAAAAAAATCAGGAGGTGTGAATACCTGTCTGTCATGTAGTTCAGTTATTTTGACTAGGACCCCATGAGGCACAAACATGATGTACAGAATAAGAACATGCCTCTTTACAGAATAAGAACATGCAAAGCAGCATTGTAAACATTTAAATCAGACCTGACAACGGCATCCCCTTATAGCCTAAAATAACTGTAGCCGACATATAAGACTTCTTCCCCTCAGCTGAAACCAAAGATGCACCGCATTTAAATTATATTGGAACAATTGCTCCCCAGAGGTCGCCGAGTCCAGTGCTGCCAACTTGGCGACTTTTTCCACCAGACTAGCAATTGTCGTTGTTGCAAACTAGGAGAGAGGAGCAAGTGCGAGCTATCAGCCACAGCTTCCTTGTGAGCAGCCATAGCCAAGCAGGCACAATTTTCCTCAGTCTCCCACCCCACGAGAGAGAGTCAGGTACAATTCTGGAAGTGGGGGACTAAAACCCTGGCTAGCTGTGTCTGCTTTGCTCACTGAACCACGAGAGCTGATCTTTTTCACTTTCTCTTCTCCCCTCATTAAAATATGCAAATGAATGTAATGATGTCACTCAAATATGCAAATTATCAAATGACATTCAAACCACTTCTAGTGACAATTCTGAAGCTCACCACATACTCACCCCACCCTGAATTCGATACAAAAGGTACCCGACATCGGCCATCTAGCTACCTAATGTATCTTGCTGTTTGAACAGAAAACACGCCAACTCTGGGTCGCTTTTTTTTGAACGTCAGCTGTTGCTATCAAAGAAAAGCAATTCCATGGTTGACCCTGGTTTTTGAATGAGCCCTGTCGGCTTCTCATTTCATTTACTGCACTTGTGCTTCATCACCTCCGACACTTAGCTACAAACACTCTGCTGAAACCTGATCCCACCCCACAGGCTCTGTAGCCACACCTACCCATCCCCACACAGAAAAGAACACCACGCCCAGAAATGTCCCGAAATGCATCTTTCATGCATGGATACAGCAAATGTGTGCAAAGACCGAGATTGGCAGCGCATCATAATGTACAAGTGAGCCAGCGTTGGTACATACCGCTGAGGAGCAAATTAAGTCAATGTACTATAATTAGTGGGAAAACCTGCGTACACCAGCCGAGTTTCCACATTGTTCACCAAAGCACCACCAGAGAATGTCCTGGCTTTGAATCAATAACTCCAACTGGAGTCCTGCCTACATGAGATTATGATTAATCAAAGATGTCCTTTGGCTTCTTAGCAAAGCCCATACCTAACCCCAAAGTTAGGTGCATTTATGTCGTATTGGAGTGAGAATTTTGTCATGCTCGGCTACTTAAAAACAGGCAGCTACTTTAGCCTTCACTGAGTTCATAAGTGGGTGTCAGAGTTAAATGGTGGAGAAAACGTTGAGGTAAGGTTTCTTCAGCAAGCTAAGGTTGTCCTGAGACAAGTGCCTGAAGAGCAGTGGCTCTGAGTGTTGGAGTGGTGACCTCATGTTTCCCCCGCACCGGCCTGGTCAGTGAGAACGGGTGGAATGCGGTGCAGTTGTACATCGAGACAATAGGCCATTCCGCCCATTTATTTCACACGGCCGCATGAGTAAGAGGCCTTATCGGCACGCTTTCCCACCATTCAGAACCACTGCTAAGATCCTGTCAAAGGAAAGAACAGCGCTACCTCATAACTCAGTCACCTACACCTACCATGAGACAGAAATCCAGTCTTTCCATTTCTGTTTCTCACAACGGTATTCCGTTATGCAGTAAGACTATACCATATTTCTTATTTTTTCAGCACAATGAGAATGGACTGTGATCAATTTGTTTTGTGCTGGTTAGCATATGAATGCCGGCCACAACAGTCTTTGCAATAAGATATAAATTGCAATGCAGTCATTCTCCTGTTGGCCCGGCCATTACAGACCCAGGACTGGGCCAGCAATAAGTGGGGTTAGTGGGAGTAGTTATGTTACTGTCGTTTAAATTTTACTTTTAGATCCATTGTAAATATTCCATATACCCACAATACAAACAACAGCAATATCATTATTTCGAACAATAATTGTAATAACAGGAATAAGTAGACCATCATCATAATCATCACCATAAGCATATTCACAATAATAACATCTTGCAACTAAGAGAAGCCACTAGACTTGGCATGACAACAGCAACCTCCAAACTAAGGAGCCAGGCATTAGGTCCTGAGACCAAAGCCCTTGAGATCTAATTTACCTATTAGGAAGAGAGCAAGGCTTATTTTATTGCATTAAATATCCAACAGTATACTTAATTACTGAACTTCGTTGGATCTTCAAAACGCAAGCGACGCAAAAACAAAAAAGGAAAAGATCTAACAAAATGAAGCTGTGGCCTTTATGGATAAACACAAACAGACACCTCTGAGCCATTTGCCTTCCTCATAACTCACCAAGTCAGTTTCCTCTGATTTTTGTTTTTATATAATGTATTAAATTAGAATTTCTGTTTCATTAATCTCTTAAATTTTCCACAGACCTGTTCATGACTGATGTAAATCAGCTTAGGGTTTGACTTGTTCGCATCTGTGTCTTTTTATCATGTCAGTAGATTTTGTGTTAAAGCAAACCAGGCCCCCATCTGCATCGAAAGTAAGAGCTGAGTGTGGGCTGACACGTTTGTCTGTGGTCTGGTTTCTACACGACCTGTAGGATTTGGTTGCTGGGTGGGCCTCAAACATGGGCCTCTGATGGGCACTGTGTCAAGAACTGTTCCCTTTTTAAAAAAAACTACTTTCAATATTTTTCCTAGCTGCAAACTGTGCCGCTAAAACTGTGCCTTTGAAAACTGCTGTACCACCCGCACCTGAGAAAGTAGTACTGCAGCTGAATCACATGCATTCCTTACTGAATGAAATAGTGAGCCAGTGATTTGGTTTACAGCAGGGCTGCCCAACCCTGTTCCTGGAGATCTACCTTCCTGTAGGTTTTCATTTCAACCCAAATTTGGCACACCTGATTCTACTAATTAGCAGCTCAAATAGATCTCTAGCTGTTAAATGAGGTGTGCTTTGTTAGGGTTGGAGTGAAAACCTACAGGACGGTAGATCTCCAGGAACAGGGATGGGCAGCCCTGCTACACAGGCTACAGCTAGCGCCGATAACAGAAAAGAAGTGAGTATTCCTCATTGCAGCTGGAAGCTTGGGGTTACCTTCTGTGTCATTCACATAAGCTCAATCAATCATGACCATCTAAAACCTGTCTTGGCAGGATGAAGCCAACTGTGCCCCCTTAATCTGTGGACTATAGACATATTTGAGACTGATTACTTACTGAAATTACAAGAAGGCAGGTAATTTAAAATGAGACAAACAGCATTTCAGTTAAAAGAAAACTATGCTTGGTAAAAATTGCAGTGATAGGTTCCACATCACCATTACCTATGCAGGATGCAGACTATTTTCCACAATACCAGTAGTGCGCTGTACCTGTTGAGAGTTGGCAACCATTGGAGGAGAGATGCATCACTCACTGATGACAACTATTAACATGTGGGTAGCCTGGGGTGCTAATGTCTCCAAACTCTGATGAAGTCCCACTCCTTGTGATACAAAGCCATCTTCTCTCCAGAACTGTGGATGGTCATCATCAGCTAATGGCATATTCCAGCCTCAAGCTAGCCACGTCTAGGCTACAGGGCATAGCATGTGCTTGTGGTGTCTTTGCCACGTGCACTGCTTGGGGGCATTGAGTGAAGCCACAGTTTATAGCCATGGCTAGTGTGAGGTGTGTCACAGTAGGTTCTGCTCCACTTAGCAGCTATGGCTACGGTGAGGTGCTCCGTGAAAGTTTCCTCTGAAAGCGCAGTCCCTACTCTGGTCCACTCACTCTACTTCCTCAACTTCCTGTACTGGGCCCTCGTAGTGCAGTACAGAGATACCATCAGCTGGTGTTTCCCTTCCAGAGTCTGAGCGGTTTCCCCTTCCAGTCCCAGTCCGTTTCGCAGCTTTACTGCAGCTGTTTACATGCAACAGGTGCCTCTTTTCAACCAAACCCTACCATCTTCTCATTCATTAAGACTGTAAGAGTTCTGCGCAATGTACACAGCTAGTTTTAGCAAAGGTTATACCAGAATGCAAACTTCTGCCCAGCAAGTACACTGACTAGCATATGGAATCATACAAGCATCACAGAAGACTCCGTACAGGCAAGTGGAAATGGCCACAGTGGAAGCAGATCGTATAATTTAGCTCTATACCAGCCCAGTTTAAAGTGCTTCTTAACCCCAACGTTTGATCATTGGTCTGCAATCTGTTCTCCAGAATTTTCCAGGCAGACACGGCTCGTCGCTCCAGTGTCTGCTTCGACCACACTGTATATTGACTGTGACTGCCTGATGTCTCACTCTCTCCCGCGCACAGTGACGGCGCCAGGAACTTTTCTCTCCCTGGGCTAAGGGTGGGCTAGGTCAATACATGGGGGTGCTAAGGTTAGCTGTGTTTCCCCCAGGATGGCTTTTGTGTGTGCGCTGGGGGGCCTGCACAAGTGGCAGAGCATCTATACAAGTCAGAATTGTACAATTCTGTAAATTGAAATGGCATTACAAATGTCATTTGGCTTCATCAATACGAGTACTTAAAAATATCAGACATCAAAGAAAATAAGACACCGGAAAATAATGAAAAAGGACGTGAGAAGAGAGGATAAATTATCAGTGTAACGTTATGTCAAAAAAGATGGCTAAAATGTCGTTGTTTAACCGCTGCTCTGTGATTGGGACATTTTGGAGTTTCATTATCTAACGAAGATCGCAAACTTTACATATCAGTTAGTTATGCTCCTAGGTGTGCTCCATAAAGCTGCACCGTAACATTTGCGTTGGTTTCTGTATTATCAGAACAGCTTCCACTGTCACCACTCTCCCCTATCTCATTTAGCTTATACATTTAGCTACATGGAAGAAATATGAGATCTTTAACGGTACCTGACCATTTTTTGGAGCAAGCTCTTCTTATTAGCTGAAGTCGAGATGACGAAGATTGAAAATGATCATTTAGCTAATTTAGGTTAGTTATTTGCTTTCCAAATCTACTTATCTGTGCATGGCCAAGCAGCCAATGTTGTGAGATTAGTCTACCGCCAATCAAAACACTGTAGTTTACACTTGGGAGTTGCTACCTAGGGAGGTCCACACACTCCACAAATCTGTTGAGTAGTTGATCATTTCCGAAGACGGATCACATGGAGAGCTTATGCGAACACATTTTCTATTGATTTTAAAATGATAGTAAATTAGTTTTCAAACAATGACGTTTCCATTTAATATTTTTTGACATGGTGGCGAACTCTGTAGGCCTGATGTATTGTAGGCTATGGGAAACACTGGGTTGCTAATGTTAGAAATCAGTTTATGTTATTTTGTCATTTGCTTGAGCTCCCTACACACACACCCCCACACCTGTAGCCTACGTCATAGCATAGGCTACATACGCTGCGTAGCCAGGGTGAATATCAGAAAGGGATTAGAATTGTTGATTTACTTTTATATATTTTTTCATTATAATTATAAAAATGTTATTAAAATGCCTGGGGGGGCTAAACCGGGGCTAAGCAAATTTGTGACGGGGCTATAGCCCACCCTTGCCCCGGTGTAGCGCCGTCCATGCCCGTGCATGGATAAAATATAGACACACAGCCGCGGTCTGTTGCAAATGTGGTGTTAATCACCGTTCAGAGTGAGCTGCTTCTCACAGCCAGGATAGCACAGTTTAAACACCCAGTGACACACATAGTTAAGTATGCAGTTGAAGTCGGAAGTTTACATACAATTAGGTTGAAACAACCCTTAAAGTGATCTATCCATATCTACTGCATATCTGGCAGCAGAGTGATGGTTTGAGGATTGTTTGATGCCTCAGACCCTTGATGACTTACAGCCATTTTTACCAATCATGTATTCCATACTGTTCCAGCATAATTTACAGCTAAAACTAGTCCCAACCCCCAATTCCCATAGAGATCCATTCAAATGCAGAGACGTTATAGTATCGCTTGTAAGAGTACCAGAAAATAAGATATCAAGAGTCTTTTGATGTTGTTGGGTCACAGACATCAGGAAGTCATGGCATGCAAATTATATGCAACCAAATATTTAAAATTTAAAGTCACAGTCAACTTAGTGTATGTAAACTTCTGACCCACTGGAATTGTGATATAATGAATTAAAAGTGAAATAATCTGTCTGAAAACAATTGTTGTAAAAATTACTTGTGTCATGCCAACACTATAGTTTGCTAACATGAAATCTGTGGAGTGGTTAAAAATTAGTTTTAATGACTTCAACCTAAGTGTATGTAAACTTCTGACTTCAACTGTATGTGCTGTGTCGTACTGCAGCTTTGGCCCTGACAGGATGAAGAAATGACTTTATAAGCAGTGGTAGAGCCTATGCTCACCAATCAAGTGCCGTGCTTGCACCGTACTATCCACCAGTGAATGAGGGAAAAAGGGCCTATGATCCCCTCAGTACCCAAAGGTCTTACTCAGGGTATGAAATTAACTTTTTCACCCACTGACCAGAGTGGCTTGTGGATTTTAAAAATCACCAGCCAGTTTCAACATTTTACCAGCCACATTACATTTTACAATATAACACAACCTGGTTGGTTACCAGCCAAAGCGGCTACTAGAGTAAACATCTTACCAGCCACAAACAAAATTTTACCAGCATTTGGCTGGTGGCTGGTGTTAATTTCACACCTGGTTTTACTCATAGGCAGAGACAGGGTGGGTTCACCATGCTGTAGCACATCAGACCTTGTTTTGACAATAGGATCTCCAAGTCCAACTCAGACGTAAAAAGGGGGTAATCCCAAACGCGCTACAAGCCGGCTATATAAACAAGGAACTGTAGGTGCTCAACAGAAGGACCAGTGAATAGAAAGGACACCAAACCCGGACTACTTCGCTAGGACTAACCCGAGATAAGGAGGACTGGAGCACACAGAGCTCAGAGCAAAAACAAATATTTTAATACGACTGACGTTTCGACGTCAACGACGTCTTCTTCAGAGTCAAATGAAAATACAGACAATGCACCGGGAGGTATATAAATACCCTCCCATCAATTACACAAAGTAAGGTGCGCATGTGTAGGACTAATATATCTCGTCATAGATACCACATACACAATGTTATCTTCTTTAACAGGGTAAAGAGAAGACCGACAAATGTCATAGGTAAATAAACTGAATAGTTGTCTATTGTGAACATGGCATAAAACAATATAAAATGAAAATCAAAAAGCCTGTACACAAGTTACAAAAAACATGAAAGATTCAGCGACTCATTTAACCCATTGGGTTCCACACTATTGAGTGTATGTATCCAGTACGCCTCCCTGCGGAGCAGTTGCTTAATAATATCTCCGCCTCTGGATGATAAAGTGACTCTCTCAATACCCCAAAATTTTAGAGAAGAGACAGAACCATGATTGGCTTCAGCGTAATGTCGCGCAATAGCATTGTCCATATTCTTGGACCGGATCGCGGTCTTATGTTCAGCAATCCAACTCAGACGTACTCTAGCAGCCTGCCTATCTTTTTAACTTCCTTTTTCAGGGTCTAGACTAGTGGGACTTTTTTGGATGCTGCACTAGTTTGTGTGAAATCATTGCCTATGATAAGCTTGGCATCTTATAAACTTGTTTCTTTCTTTCGGAGTGGATAGGTAGGATAGTGACACAGATGACAGTCTGTATATTGGAACACAGCTGTGCAGAGACAGTTTTGAAGGGCACGTGCTCAAAGTGAAAAAAGGCGGATCCAACCTTAAGTAAAATTGCAAAACCCTTCTTAACAACCATGCGTTAATTACAGGACTCCTGCTGCCCGCACAATATTCATATGAGTGAAGGACAACGCCACTCAGTAGACAGCATAATAAATATCAGGATAGTATCATGTGACTACGCAATGAAGTAAGTACTTACACAGGGCCAGCTAACTTCTAAATCCTTTAGACTTCAGACCAGCCATCACAGGCAACTTCCACCTATGCCACACGCAGTGGCCGCTTAGAAAAGACTCTTAATATTATTTAAAGATTGCTTTACACAAATTGAAAATTGTTAATGATGAGTGAACAAAGAGAAAACTAATTTAGCAAATCGAGATGGGGCACTTTGTCCTTAGGGTGGGTACCCCCCTCTGTACATGCCTTTTGGAACGGGCAGAATATTTACACAATAGTGCACGTGCACTGTCTCAACCTTTCAAAGGAACACTGAAAACATAACCTGCTCAAGTGAAACTACTGTGACACTCACCTGGATGGGGGAGCCATAGTCTCATATTGGACAGGCGAGCCACCACTGCAGTAGCATAAGTAGACAGCACACATATGTGAAGGATTGCGTGAGATGACTCATAAATAGGTAACTTATTTCATGCAGTGTATACATTTTATGACAAAACCTGATGAGGATTTATTTCCTTGTGGTTATGTGGGACTAGGTATGACCCAACACGACCAGTAGCACTGCAGCAGCTGTTCTGGACATACTATATTGACCATACTACTAATCTGCATGAATGGTTGAGACCCCCTTCACAACCCCTAAAACATAACACATAACCCTGCATGCAAAAGCCCAATGCAGAACAGTATCACTCGTAGCATCATTCTACTCAGAACCTGTTTATCCAGAGATAATTACTAGTCTGGTAGCTATTCAATGTCTCAGAACATAGTATAAAGGGAAACAGGAAGTTTTCAGTGGGTAGATCCCCGATTAGTGCTGAGGGATGATCACTTTCTAATTTTGTTACAATTTCAATTAGATTTTTAATCCCAATTTTCAAATTTGATTTCAATTGAAACTGTCACGTCCTGTGCCTCTGTCCCGATTTCCTGGTTTTCCGTTTTCTATGTGCATTCCGTTCCGTGTTTTCCCTCTCTCCCTCCATTTTGTGTCTCCACTTCCCGCACCTGATATGTGTTTCCTCATGTGTCTCGTTTCACCTGTTCCTCATTGTCTCGTCGTCAATCTGGCATATAGTCTCCCGTTTCTTTGTTCGGTGCCAGATCATCTTGTGCCCTGCCTTGTGCTTGTGTCTCATCACTTTCCAGCATTATATACCTGCCTGTTCACTGCCTACTCCTCGTTCCTGTGTCCTGTTCTGTGTACCCGTCCAGTTCCTGTTCTCCTGCCTGTTCCTGTTCCCCTGCCTGTTCCTGTTCCTGTTCCCCTGCCTGTTCCTGTTCCTGTTCCTGTTCCAGCCCTCCTGTCCACCTGCCCTTCCTCGTCCTAGCCCTGCTCCTGCCCTTCGCCCTCCTGATCCCTTGATCTGACGGATTCCCCGGTTCTGACCCCTGCCTGTTCCTGGACTTTGGTTTTGCCCACCCTGCATTGCCCTGTTCACCGGATTCGAGTCTGGCTGGGATGATGCTGCCGTCCAAGGGGTGTTCTTGAATGGAGTTAGAGAGGGGCTTAAAGACGAATTATCAATTCGAGATGATACCAGAAACCTGGCTGGCTTCATATCCCTCGCCATTTTGATCGACAACCGTATGCGGTCCTGGCAGAGGGATAAGACGGCCTGCAACGGGGTCCCTACTCCGTTCCTCCACCCTAACCCTGGATCCTCACCTCAACCTCCTGAACCAGTGGCCCCCCTGGCGAAGAGCCGATGCAGCTGGGCAGAACCCGACTGACCCCTGAGGAGCATCAGCGCCACTGAGTCCAAGCTGGGTCCTGTCTCTACTGCGGCCAGCCTAGCCACCTGTTGCTCTCCTGTCCCATTCGCCCAAGGAGGGGCGGCTCACCAGTGGAGCTGGATGTCCTTGTGAGCCGGGTTTCCTCTCCTTCTGCTGCCCAGTCCCAGTTCCTGTTAGACGCCATGCTCAGCTGGAACCACCAATCCCTCCCGCTGTCCGCCGTGGTCGACTCTGGAGCTGACTGCAATTTTATTGATGCCGCACTCGTCCGCTAAGCAGGCATCTCCACCAGGCCTCTCCCTAACCCTCTCCCTAATGCCTTCTCCCTGGAGGGGAAGCTCATTGCCCGTGTCACCCATTCAACTGTTCCACTCCAACTCATCCTGCCTGGCAACCACCGGGAGACCATTCAGTTCCTTATACTCAACTCCTCTCAGTCACTCCTGGTCCTTGGTCAGCTCTGGCTCAAACTCCACAACCCTCCTCTCAATTGAAACATGACTCAAGTCCAGTGTTGGAGCTCCTACTTGCCACTCAACCTGCCTCCAATCAGCCTAACCACCGTCTGAGGGAGCTAACCCTTCTCCTATACCACAACCTCCTAACCTGTCTCCTGTCCTGCCTGTGTATCAGTACCCTCCATCTCCAGAAACTGACCCACAGTACTCTTCAGCTCTGGCCCATGAAGCTCGCCCGCAGTACCTGGTCCTCGAAGCTCGCCCACAGTACCTGGCCCCAGAAATCCCCCTGCACTACCCACCAGCTCCGGTCCCTGAAACCCACCTGCAGTACCCCGTCATCGAAGCTTGCCCTCCTGTCCCCAGCCCTCCTTGCCTGTTTTGGATTCCTGTCTCCAGTCTTGTGTTGTCTGACTATTCTGCCTGCCTGCTGCCCTGGTGGGCATTTGTATACAATAAATACACTCCTTGCTGAGTTTTCCACGAGTTTGCCTCAGAGTCTTGCATTTGGGTCCAATCCAGTGTTCTAACCATAACAGAAACACCTTTAAAAAAAAAACACAAAAATGTAACTTGAGTGAAGTAAAAATGTTTATTATTCAAACAGAATGTATTTAGCATAACTATGTAAAAAGCCATATTTAAAAGTTGAGCTATGACTCAGTAATACACGCTCAAGCATCTAGTCTGCTAGAAAACTACAATAATAAGAGCTATGGCATGTACAAAGGGCCAAGACCAGGGGCCACATGTATAAAACTCTGAGTAAAAGAATGCGTAAAAACGCTCAGGGTGAAAGTCGGAAATCTGCTTAAAAAAAGTTTTGCATTTTCTACCTCTGCCTTTCTGTCACAATGTTGCCATATCACACGGACTCCAAACATTGCGTACATATGGTGTCCATCGTGTGCAGAGGTATGCAGATTCTCAGAGCACGTGTTATATTATATCTGAATTTCTGTATGGAAACTCACTTACGCGGCTTTCTGAGGGCATTTTTCTGCTCAGCATGTAGCCCCAGGGCTGCGTTCAGATCCAAAATTTGTCCATTCTTCCTGTCGTTCCCTTCTCTTGCTTCAAGGGGGAATCCCGAAAATTCCAGGATGAAATATGGCAGCCACACTAAGTGTGATTCGGATCCAATTTAAGAAAGCAGGAGAGTGGAGCTGGTGCAGGGCCTGCAGCAACAGAGGTGAATAATCATCAATACGTTTGATCAGGATGTGACTGTTGAGAATTTGCAGTCCGAGTTGTCAAACCTCGCTACACACTGCGTCGCTCTGAAAAAGTCTCCACTAAATGAATACTCAGTTAGACTGTCACTGTCTGTTATCTCAGACGGGGATGGAGAGGAGAATCAGATGGATTGGGAAGAAATTGATCTGGTGAACAAGAGGTGTGATAACCGCAAGAAATGTGTAGCGTGCTGCTATATTCTGCAGCAGTTGAAATTATTCACTCGTGCAGTTGGGCTCATTTCTTTAAAAAAGTAATATACTACACACACTACTCGTTACTACTTCTAACAGTAACTAAATACATTACGTTACTAAATTACACCATGAGAAATATAATTTGTTACACTACTTTTATATTACTTTTCCGTTACATCCGTAATCGATGGGAGGAAACAGCAGTAACACAACATATAAGAACAGGGCTGAATTAGGGGCGACTTTACAATTTATAGCCTAAACAATGCCAACATTATAGGAACATACCAACACAAGCAAATCACAATAACAGAGCAACATAGCCTACTGAATGTTTCTGTCATGGCTCAGAACATGGCTTAATAAACGCTGCAGCAAAATAAAATAAAAATTATATTGTGAAAGTTGAGCGATAGAGAGATGACGATTCATTTGTGAGTTACATTATAGGCATTTAGCAGACGCTCTTACCCAGAGCGACTTACACAACTGAAGAGCTATGCAAAAAAAATTTGGCATCGTTGGGACGCTCTATTTGATTTTTTCCGTCTCCATTCCGGTTTTTGGATCTCGCTCAGCTATTATTCCTTGCACCTGTTTTGGGTTTCCTGCCGGTTATAAATAGCCTAGGACTTCCGCATTCCGGCACTTCGAGATTGTCTTTGCTATGCTGACAACGAAGTAGGTAAGGTATAGGAATCCGGTCACTGCATTTCTGGTTCGTACGAATAAGTCCGGTTAAGAATTAGGATTAGATTGGTTTTCTTTTTTCTTTCCAATCATTCTCTTTATCCTTTATTCTTTTTACCTGTTAACTTTTGTATGCAAGCTCTTTTGCCTCTTTCTGTTCTTTCCTTCACTTGTTTTTTCGAGTTTTGCTTTGTTTCACTCCTGTTACACCTAATTATTTAGTTTGTGAGGTTCTTTTGTTAGTTATTCTCGTTGTTTATCGAGATCGCCTCCGTTTTTGAGGTTGCTTTGTTTTGCCTTGTGCTAGGGAAGTTTTGCTTCCAATCTTGTGTTATCTTCGTCCTGGGGCGGTTACTTACGCTTTTAGAAATCCTTATCGGTCGCGTTTGGTTTTCCGAACCTTCCACTCCCCCTCACAAGAGCTATTTGCTAATAAATTTTTTAAAATTTATTTGAATTCCCTCCTTGGGCGGCAGTGTAGTATAATGGTTAAGGAACTGGCCTTGTAACCGAAAGGTTGCAGGTTCGATTCCCAGGTAGGACACGGCCGTTGTACCCTTGAGCAAGGTACTTAACCTGAATTGCTTCAGTATATATGCAGCTGTATAAAATGGATAATATGTAAAAAAAAAAAAAATGTGTAAGTCGCTCTGGATAAGAGCGTCTGCTAAATGCCTGTAATGTAATGTAATTCCCGTTTACCCACTGCCAGTCCTGGCCATGCTCTGTGTGATCTTGTGTGTTAAGCCGAAAGGGCCTCATATAAAATAGCCCGTAATCAAATACAACTGCCGAGTGTCCGAGACGGCGACGTTGCCATGCATTTCAGTCTACGTTTTTGTGGATCAGTATGGTCGTCTTGTGACCAATGCTTTTTTTCCCACTAGATGGTGATAAAGTAATGTAAGTAAGTTACTTAGATTAGTAACTATAATATTATTACTTAAATTCAAATAGTAATCCGTTATATTACTCGTTACTGAAAATAGTAATATTATTACTAATAACTCGTTATTGCCCAACACTGCTCATGTGTACCACAAAATTGGCTTGATTTTTATTGACCCTCTTTTTGTTGATTTTTGTTGACAAGCGCCATGTGAAAAAAGTTTGTCCACATTGAAGTTTATTAATCATTGTCTCTGGATCTAGAATGTGTCAGGACCATTTGGAGGCCTTCATGCTTATGGAAACCGTAAAAGAGATCCCAATGAATCTGGATTCGGACAACGTGATTGACAGGGTTGCAGTGAAAAGCAAACTCCTTCATGAAGGTAAGAGGCTGTGTTATTCACCGTGGCTGTGCAGTGCTTTCTTCATGTTTATGTGCTGCAATTGAGTTTCACACTGGGAATTTTTTAGTCATTAGTCGATTCGTGTTTTTATAGTGTATGTAATAAGAAAATTAACAGGCTTCAGTGATGCTGTCCCAGTCTTACCATTGTAGATAAAATTGGCAAAACATGAATTGGAACAATGCTAACTGTGATGCTCTCACTCCCGTCCTTTTCTGTCCGTGTTTTACCTGTTCCCTCTCGTATCGTGTTGTTTGTATTCCTGTTTGTTTCCTTCGTGCTGCAGGCTGGGCGTGGTTTTCCCTTTCGTGTCACTCTGTTCCACTACTCTTTATCCGCCTATCCCTTTCCTTCTCTCCGCATGCATTCTGCACACTCTCTGCTCCGTTAATCACTCACGCATACATTCGCACACGGCACTTAATTTATACTTGTTAACGTTTGTATTTAGTCACCAGGTGTTCTTTGTCCTGTGCCAGTTTGTTAAGTCTCTTTGTGGTAACACTCTGGTCTTTGTCTCGTGGATACATTGTATCTAGTCCTGTCTTGCCTGCTTTAAAAGCCTTCGTCTTGTATTCAGCGTTAACTCGCTGTTTCCAGCCCTATCCAGCTTTAATCAGCTCTCGCCAGGAATGGCGCAAACACGCTGTTCATTCTGTCCTGCCTCGCTGTACTAACTTTTCTCTGCTCTAAGTCTACCAGCCTGCAGCTGTGCGTGCATCCTGCTTGTGCTCTTCTGCCAACCTGCTGCTGTGGGTGCATCCAGCCGGTGCTCCAGCTCTGCTAACCGGCAGCTGTTCGTGCCACTCCACTCTGCTCTGTCTCCTGCTCCCCGCTCCTCCTCTGCTCAACCAGCCAGGATTCCTGCCACCATCCAGTCCCTGGCCTCTCCCGTTCCTGCTGATCCCCTGCTAAATCCATCCCCGGTTGTCTGTCTAATTCTGTGTTCTCCCTATGCTTCAGGAGGAATTCTGGTCGAAGCAATAGATTATTGGAGTTATTGGAACTTCCTGTGTGCTGAGTCGTGCATTTGGGTCCAGTTCATACTCGGAACCATAACACTAACGATTACATCTTGTCATTAGATTGAATTGAATAACCTTTGTTTAAATAACCGCCTAAATCCACTCAAATAAGGTTTATCAACAGGTTTATTAAGTGTCATTGTTGGAAACGAAAATGAGTGCACAAGGATGATATTTTCGCTCAAATTACTGTATATGATCATGTCTTCAGCCTCTGTTTAGATTTAAGTTATAAACATCCGGTAAGAGAGCCGGTAACTTTTAGTATCACTCCGCATGAAAACGTTGTGGTGAGCTGCTTCTTGTTTTCTTCTATGGTAAGCTTGTTGTGTTTATGAAGTGAAACGGCCCCCTTCCCCCACCCCCCTCCCATGCACCTAGAAGCAGCACACTGCTGCACAAATTAGGTCAACTATTGATGGGAAATGTTTTGGACAACTGGCAACTTTTCCAGATGGTATTTCAGCATGTAAAATTTATACTACATACCATCAAACTAAACCATTGTTTATTTAACAATTTCAGTGGATTTAGGTGATTATTTAAACAAAAGCAATTCAATCCAATGACAAGATGCTAATCATTTGCATTGTTCCAATTCAGGTTTTGCCAATTGTATCTACAACGGTGAGACTGGGACAGCATCACTGAAGCATTACACACTATTTTAGGGGTAAGTAAAACAATATCAATTTTTTCAAAATGGAACTATCCCTTTAAGCCTGGAAAAGAAGGAAATTATAATAAAATTATGACCTACTCTTCCATAAAAAAAAATTTTCTTTTATTTCAGTGGTCTTCTTCCTCCTGAATACTCCCTTCCTCTGCCATCACAACTTCCTGCTTCCTTCCTGTTCATTTAAAAATGAATTTGTCAATGCAATGGTAAATTACACAGAAGTTATTACCACACAAATATTAATAATTAAGTTTGCTTAATCAACATTAATGATTAAGTTAAGTTTATTAAGAGGTTAATAAACCTACCTCTCTCTCTCTCTCTCTCTCTCTCTCTCATGGAGTACAACCATGCAAATGTTTTAAATGTTTTGTCGGGTGAATTTCTTTTGGAAAAAGTATTGAGGGACACAATTGAAATGGCACAATTAATTGGTTGATGAAACTTGACCAATTATTACTTTGACAATCAAAAAGATACTTAAATTTTGATATAGCCTATTGCTCAGCACAACCCCATACAAATTCCCGTGTTCACGTACACTGTGGTAAATAGGGTAAATGTCCTTATTCTGTAGGATTACCTGGGGGTAAATGGGTACAGATCCTTGCTTTTCGGTGGTAAATATCCTTGCCTTTTGGGGGGAATTTGGTAAATATTGTTAGTCTATTGGAGGTAAATATCCTTGTTCTTTGGTGGTAAATAGCATACAGATTCTCTCAAGTTCAGCTCTAGCCAGTATGCCATGTCTAGGCCACCATTTCTGCACAGACACAAAACTGATATTTGACAGCTAAATTACGTGTGAAGTCGGTCAGTCCGGAGGAAGCCCATCCTTGCAGGGGCAGTCATTCATCAACCCCTGATTTTAAAAAGCCTGCCGCTGGGGGAGGAAGCAGAGAGATGCCTCCTGTGTTGTGCGTGGAAACGGCAACTGAAATGTGTAAACAGCCATTTTTGTCCTGCCGGGCAACCCCCTTCCCTCAGAGAAAATCACACCCCAAAATTGGACACAAAGATCCAACTCTAGGGCCTCAACTCCACATTCCTACATCTGTCACATTCATCATTGTAAACAAACTGCTGTCTGGGGGACCGCAATCTCAGATGTAGGCTATCTAGCAGGCGACAAGTCCCGTAGTCAAACAGAGGCAATTAACTGAAAGGGCGTGGTGGGGTTCGACTCAGCCGATACAAGGATATAAGACTGGAGGGCTGAGGGGGCTACTGTTGACCCGTTGTGACCTGTGACCTTGTGACAGGAGAATATGGCCATTTAGGAAGCAGGGGGCAGAGATAACAGGCAAAGGACTGTGACCCTCAGTGGCCCAGAATAATGACTCTGTCAGTCACCAGGGCATGTCTGTCACTGAGAACCCTTTGTGACAGCTGTGCTTCAGGAGAGCTGTGGTGTGTGGTGCAGTGCAGTTCAGTATTAAGGCTGTGGCATGTATGTGATTGTGGTCTCCCCTGTATTGCCTAAAATAATCTGCACCACAAATAATGACGTGGATAACCTAAAATGGCTGCTGACCTGTAACATTACAACCATGCATTGATTGTACAAGACGTCTCGTTCAAGAAAACACCTGCCGAAGCTGTGAAAAGGTAGGACGCTTGTTGTCTTGGAAATGGTGTGATGGGCCTGACATGCGCAATGCAGTCTGTTGAAGCCTCGCAGTCCACGGGCTCTTGCCACAACATGACAGAAAGGTCTGAGTGTGACTCCATCGCGTGATTGGGTAGCTGTGTAACTAAGGTGATGACAGGGTCTGCACGCGCGATCAGGGCCCGCTGATTGAGTACGCTAATGAGCGTTAATCGTCTTTCCCGCTGAACTTCCCGGACAGGCAGAGCAGAGGGGCGCAATGATACTCATGTTTGTTTCCAGTGATGTGCCGGAGGTATTTTTGGAGAGCCGTTGTTTTTTCCCCCCGCAATCTCCAGTTCCGTGCCCTTTCCTGTTCCCAGCGAGTGACTACTTCCACTCTTCCTGTTTCCTCTCTACGGTCTGATCAATGGGAAAGAGTGGGGGAGGGGGGTCACGACGGGTGTGGAGGATGTGTTCATTAAAGAAATTGTTTTGGGTGTGTCTGTTCCACAAATGCTGCTGTCTGGCACACAATTGTCACTGAATGGGTCTGGCATCTCAAACACCACCTTTATCTGCAGCTCCTAGTCCCGGGGACCGATCTGTGACAGATCTGTGTCATGCCCAGGGGGCAAATCTGTCCCCAAACGAGGAAAACCGTCATAACCACTGGGGTAAACACAATACCAGAGTACTCCAACAACCGTCACAACCACATGACCATGCTGTTACAGAACAACTAGAGTCTGCTGTTTTGGTTTGTTAGTAGTTCCTGGTCAGGGAGTGATAATACACTGTAATAATAAGAAAACTGTCATTTATTTGAAGGACACATTGGGCCATTCAAATGAAAACTCATTTTCCATCTTATTGAAACTCATTTTTCATGAGAGATTACATTTTTTCTGTGCAAGTAAATAGTATAAATAGCTCAGAGAACATTTACTTGCAATCTATACATCTCACCTACACTGTCTTATGGCGGTGTCTGCTGCTGATATCGACTGAACTGAACTACGGTGCATTTCTTTTGAAAAACCTTAAACACAAAGCATCTGTCGCTGCTTAGCAATCTTAAATCGGACCTGTCTACTTTCTGGAATTTTTTGGCAGGCTGATGAAATGCTGGTCTTCTTACACTACTCTCGGTTTGTTTCGGGAATTCGGCACAGAGAAATTTGTTACATTGTAGATCTTACAGAAATAGTTTCTTTTTAAAGATAAGGCCTTTCTGTACTTTCAGTACGGAAGAGATTGTGTATCTTTTCATCAGCCCAGGCTGAGATTTCCCTCACAGTGAAAGCCATGAGGGCCTGTTCAACAATGTTTGGAGTGTAAACGTTTTGCAAGGGATGCGTTCTGGAATTGACCAGAAACATGCTTGAGATTTGACATTGAAACAGAACCTGTGGGCAGATTTGCCCCTGTGGATGACTGCCTCACAGGGAATTAGATTCATTTTTCCCCATTCTCATGAGTACTATAAATAATCCATAATAAAGAACGGGTCGATTTTCTTTCAGAAATAATCATTTTGTTCTAGTCCCACTGAGATGTTTTTGAACTCACGACAAGGAAAGGAAAATTTGCAGTTGTAACTCTAAATGGCAGCAGCATGTTTATCTAAGAGAAGTCTGAACATCATAATACATGCTTTTTATCCTTTGTGTGTGTGTGTGTGTGTGTGTGTGTGTGTGTGTGAGAGTGTGAGTGTGCGTGTGTGTCTATGTGTGGAGAAAATGAGGAATATGCAACTTTGGTGAACCCCATCAACGAAAACAACAGCAACAAAAAAACAACAAAACCAGTGACAAAGCCTCATCCATCAGTTTTCGTACTGTCTCAGGCTCAGTCGATGTGGGAGAGGCGGCTGTTCTCCCCCGTGTGACTGTGCTGCATCCCGCTCTCCTACGTGCTTCCTATTCCTGTGAGTGCATCTCCATAGAGAATAACACACAAAACCGCTTTGTTACTTATTCGCTCCTTTTACAACCCCAAGGCTGTTAGTGTTGTGAAATATGTCTTCTACACAGATATGAATTGCACTGGATTGTAAAGCACTCCACAATTCTCTGTACATGAGGTGATTTCATTCTTTCAACCTAAGTACATTTGCACTGCCAAGAAACTTTAATCATATCAAACAAAAATTATATTAATTGCAATCTTTGTGAAATTGCAATGATTTGAGATGAAAATGCCAGTCACAGACAGATAGATAGATAGAGTAATACTCCATTCTGTTCAGGTTCTGTCACGGTTATTAGCAGCCTTTGCTGTTTTGCCGTTTGGTTTTCCTTTTGGCGTCGTCAAGACGCTCTATCCGATTTTTTCCGCCTCCGTCCCGGTGTTTGTATCTCGCCCAGCAATTATCCCTTACATCTGCTTTGATTTCCTGCCTATTATATATAGCTCAGGACTTCCGCCTTCCGGCACTTCAATATTGTCTTTGCTATGTTGACAACAAAGTCGGTAAAGTATAGGAAATTCAGTCGCTGCATTTCGGGTTCGTACGAATAAGAAACGCAGGAAGTCCGGTTAGAGAATTAGGATTAGATTGGTTTTCTCTTTCTATTTTTCCAATCTTTCTCTTTATCCTTTATTCTTGTTACCTGTTACCTTTTGTGTCAGCTCTTTCGCCACAAGAGCTCTGGATAACAGGTTTTCTTTTCTGTTCTTTTCCTTCACTCGTTTTATCGAGTTTTGCTTTGTTTCTCTACCTCCGGTTACACCTAATGATTTAGTGCGTGAGGTTCTTTTGTTATTCATTCTCGCTGTTTATCAAGACTCGCCTCCTTTTGAGGTTGCATTGATTTGGCTTGTGCTAGGGAAGTTTTGCTCCTGTTCTTTTGTTTTCCTCTCCTCTGGTGCGGCTAATTCCGCGTTGTGGCGTAGCTTTCTAGATACGCTTTTAGAATCCTTATCGGTCGCGTCTGGTTCTCCAAACCTTAACACAACCCTCACAGGTTCATGGACGTTTCTCCTGATGGAATTCTCAGTCTATTGGTGTCCAGTGAAAGGCTCCTGGCACAGAAGACATACTCCTACAAACATAAAACCCCATTTCCTTTTCCATACACATGTATATCTAAACTATACACAACCGCAGGATATCCCTGTTTAGATTGTGCTAGTTAAACACTTAAACATATCTTTAATTTAATTGCTGAATGATGTATTTTGGTTCATTATGCGTTATCAATGTGTGTCAATACTACGTGTAATTGTTAATAAAGGGTTAAATAAAGTAATATAGCCAAATGGGGGTTCTGCACTTTCACTCTGAGGGGAGGCCTTCATGTTTATTTACATACTGTGCCCTGCTGTTGGCTGCACTGGCATGGTGACTGTGCATCTTACTCACAAGCAGGTTGTTTTCATATCCACAGGCAGGGATAACATAAATCACCTGACTAATCTGACTAATGACCACAAGCATGGTTAATATCACCTTGATGTAATTTTTGTTATCTCAATGTAGAAAAACATCAACAGTCATCAAGAGAAAAGCCATAATATTTCAGTCGGGAACCACAGAACTGAACTAAATGGAAAATGTACAAAATACTCAAAGGGAAGCCTCCATACAGTGGTGCTGATGATGCTGCTGCTGATGTTGATGATGTAATGCTTATGAAGTTTTATTTAAGTTATTTTAAAATACAGTACGTATTTTCAGATGTTTTTCATTTCATGTTCTCAAAACATCCCATATTTCCCTATGGATTAGCCTATATCCCAATGTTCACAGACACCCAATTGAATAGGGGAGTTTCTATTGGCGCGCTGAGTTTAGGAATACGCTGCTTACCTCCAGTGCTTTGACCAATTCTACTGTACCTTCAGGCCTCCTAGCCACAGTCATCACTAACTGTGTCAGAATTCCATCTGGACTTCAGGTCACATCACTGCACGAAGAACAAGTGCAAAAAAAAACGAGACGCCATACAGAAATAAAGCAGACCTGGTTTATACCCTAGTCCAGATTATTTCTTATTTCTATGATATATAATGTATTATGTAATATAATGGAGAGGATTAACTACAGTTTAATGCATCTCAGTCTACAAATTTGGCACTTTGCTTAATTCCAGACACTGAAAGTCACTATAGCCTATATTTATTTATGTTATACTTTATTTATATTGTTCTCAATACACTAAAGGCGAAACCCTTAACATTATTTGTGCTGATTATGCTGCACTTTATTATTGTGAACATTTGTCCTGTTAGTTTATTTTTCCAACAATATAGCAATACTTTATGTGTGGCTATAATACTTATGGGAAAATGGGTAGAAGTAGGTTGCTGTGGGAGTTTTAAAAATGTGTTATTCCAACACAAGGAATATTTGAAAAACAAATTCAGTCAGTAAGCCAATGGGAATGTTATTGTAACTACTATGGAAACCACTGTATGAAGGGGAAGGGTTTTCTATTTTTACAGTGATATCCGTAATATAGGCCTACGTATCCGGGACGCTTGGAGTCCTAAATACCTTCACATTAAATTTGTTTATCCTGTAGGGTGTTTATGTCATTTTACGCCGCATTACCATGGTTTTTGTGGAAGTTTTCTAAATAAGGGATGTGGCCTACTGAGTGTTATATCCTGTTTCTCCATCCATTCTAGTGTGCGTGATCATCACTAACACATTGCAATGGTCTCATTTTAACTCAAGGGAACCATTGTAGCAGCATTGGCGCTACAGACTCAAATAAACTCAGGTCAGCTAGGGTCCAAAGACATGTACTGGATTAAATCAACTGAATCTTTCAATAAGCAGGGGGAAACTGAGCCATATTTGCTTTGGGGAAGTGTATAGGAATTAAATTAAATCAAAATTTGATACATGTGACACATTTTCATTGAATTCCGGTAATTGTGACACCATGTTCAATTTAACAGCAATAATGCTCTTTCATATGTTATCTAAAATTATATCCAAACGTGGCCTCACAACCCATTCATATTAATCTACCGAATTTCAAGCACCCTAAAATTTGTACTCATCATAAGAAAGAGGAACTCCACATCACGTGACTTGACAAGTGTCTCCGCCATTTTTATTTCATTGGTGCCAAGAATATTGTATACCACATCATTTATAGAAACTCTTTCTTATTCCTTAATTGCATTTTCATGTAATACGATTCTCTAGCTTTTTCAAGTCTCCTTTATCTGCATGGGTGGCTATCTGTATCCCGTGCTCTGCAAACTACCCAGCTGTGTCCAGCATAGCTAGCTAGCAATGGGTTTAGCTTGTGAGCTAACTATCAGAGCATGCAGTTTTCGGTTAATTTGAAACACATTACATGAGAGAACCGAGCAGTCTGTCGAATTAACATCAGTCTTAACAGAATGTAATGACGCATCATTGATGAGGGAGGGTGCTAAAGCATTAGCATGCAATTTCACTGGAGAACTGAGCAATTATTAACAGAATTTACCTCTAGCGAGATGTAAAAATGTTGTTCTGAAGGAATGTTATTCAAGGTTTTGGGTATGAGGAGGCGCTGCCTCCCTTGCCTACTTGCAGAAAACGTCTCTGACTGCAGCCTATATGCACTAAGCTCAAAGGACCTATCTAGCTATGCGGGACACACCTGGGTAGCTCGCTAAGCACAGGATACAGATAGCCACCGAGACAGATAAAGGAGACTTGAAAAAGCTAAATGATGAATGATACATTGTATTGCATTAAAATGCAATTACGGATTAAGAAAGGTTTATTGTAAATGTATGTGGAAAAATACAATATCGTTGGTTTATGGTTGGCTTTTATAGTTTCACTTGTGAAAGAAAAATGGCAGATTTTTTGTTCTGGTGCATATTGATACAGAGAAACTCATCAAGTCACATGATGAGGAGTCCCTCATTAGTAGGATAAGTATGCATTTTAGGGCGCTGGAAATTTGTTGAATAGATACAAATGGCTTGTGAGACCAGGTTGCATACCCATAACATTTCAACAGCATTTGTACACTATCAAGCAATGCCGTGAGCCTAAGCACATTTCTTTCTGTCTTTGCCACTAACTGATGAATTTCAGCTGCTACGATAAAGAAAATTCTTCATTAGCTGCAGGGTATGCACAACTCTGAGGAGTTGATCAAGTAATGAAAGAAGTAACACTTTGCCAAATACACAGAATGCTTGGTTAAAGGTTTTTAGTGCATCGGAGGTAGACTGACCTAAGGAAAACAATAGAGCAGAAAGTGTCGTGGAATTTTTGTAATAAATCAGTTTTATGGGTTTCTGACATTTTTACATTTCTGTGAACAAAGGTATTTGACATGGCTCCAGTGACTTTTGCCTGGAGGTCCAGAAACCTTTTATTTTTTTATTTGAGGGTGGGGTTTGGGGAAAGCAGTAATGGCGCTACCATTAACCACATTTAGTTTGGCTGGATACATGGTCAAATTTAAACAAATTTTTACTGATGGGTTAACAGATAGTTTGGCGGCTGTGCTGCAGAACCAGGCCTGATTCAAGAAGCCTAGCACTTAGACTCCTCATCCTTTTCTAAACACTGCTGTCCAGAGCTTATCATATAATCCTGTGTTTTGTCAGCTTCCCCAGAAGTTCCTTTTCCCTGTGACTTTTGCTTAATATGGCTGCTGAATCCATGACTTGTGTAATTCGACCCAATTCTTTCATTTCAAACCGCATAGCCAAGGCCGTGAGACCTTGACCACGGTGTTCATGAGAGACTGGACAGCTGCAATGCAGCGCTTGTTGGGGAACTCATATTCGAACGTGACGAATAGGTCCGTTCTATAGTGAATATAAATCATGATCTGCATGAAGCATGGACAATGCACACGATATTCCCTGTGCCCGTGAGAGGCTGCCGGCAAATTTCCGTAGTTCACAGCAGCTCTGGGAAACCTCTCCCACCGACCACGGCGAGAAAAACCTCTTAATCTTGACTTGCAAAATGCCCCTCTCTTGCTTGCTCAGCACAATTCTTGTACTGTGTCAGCGATGCTGTTGAAAGGCACATTCTTGTTATGGCTGAAAATGAATTGCAACACACACGGCATTTCTCACAGCCATGATCGCCGTCCCAGTAGAGCGCGCCTCCCGGCTGTGTTTCCGCCAGTCGGGCTCATCCGCGCGCGATTAGCCCGTTGGGAGTGACGCAGGCCCGAGGGCGCTATGCTAAGTTGACACTTGCGTATCCGGAGTGACTTACAGCGTGGTGCATAAATTATGGTTTGATCGACACCAGTGCAGATTCAGCAATGAACTGTAGAATTGAAAAGCCGCCATTGTACAAATCCTGGCCGTAATAAAGTGTGAGTGATCTACTGAACGAAAGGCATTACTCAAGTCCACAGTAAGAGAGCTATAACATTCATTCCACTGAGCATCTATAGTAGAACTCTGTTCCCTATGAAAGGGATGGTTGAGATTGGATTTTGGCTTGGGGTGTTGCGCCTGAGGGGTCCACTCTCAGTGCACGCTGTACGCTGGATACGGGGCGGTCAGGGTGATAGAGGGGCCAGAGGATGCTACCCATTTATTTTCACCTTTATCTTTTACTCCCAGCTGCTTTGGCAAAGTGACTATCTCAATCACTTTTATGACACATGAAAATGGATCATATTTCTTATTGAAACACAGTGAGGAATGATACAACGATGACAGCAGAAATATGAAGGCCAGTCAAGTCCTATATGCTCCTCTCATTATCTTTATCATGAGTATTCAGCACCCACTAAATTTTGGGCTGGGCCTTCAGCTTGTCAGGAACCACCAATCAGCATTCACCCCCCCCCCCCTCCCCCCTGCCCCCTGTCATCGCAGCCCCCTGCTCCCTTCCCTAATTTGCATATGAATGTAATGTCACCCTGTGCTGGAACATCAAGCATGCTCCCAATTTGGGAAACTTCAGCACCACATGTCCTTCTGCTGTAAAATTCTAAGATTTTTTGTAACGTGGTGTGAGTGTTTCACCGTCTCTCTGTGGCTCTGACGAATTGTGCTGTTTGGACAGTATTTCATGTATAAGAATGTAATGGATAGTTAACGGTTAATGGTTAAAAGCAGTGGGTTTTAGTGGACTTTAGTGCAAATACGTATGTACATGGTTGATAGGTGCTGATATAGTGTGACTAATGTGTAGCAATTGCAATTGTTTCAATGTTTCATTGCCCTCTTAACATCCTACCTTACCGAAGCTAATCCGAAATGCCTGCATTGCTGAGGCTTATCTGAGAAATGCCAACACCACTGAGTCATATTGCAGAAATTCCTACATTGCTAAGGCTAATCTGAGGAATACCAATTTTCAGATTTCCAGTGAACAGCCAGCAGGCTATCCCCACTTACAAATATTATACAGCCTTGCAATGTTCAAGATTAATTCTGCATCATTTGGATTTAGCTAAGAGCTTCACAACTCAATTGTGCTGTATCATTTGTGACCAAAGGGTACAAAAGTCCACACCATTAAAAAAATGTGTTTTGGAGTTATTTACATTTTATCAAAGTCCAAGTTCAGATTTTAAATTAAAATGGTTTAGCATACACTACAATCAGGGAAATAACAAAAGAGTTATGGCTTGAATATTGCTATTCCTTGAAAGTAAGTTCTGAGAAAAAGGTTGTTGAAGTTTTCAAACTTTTTCCTACACGTTTTCAATGAAAAGCGGCAATAGGCATGCATTTATAAAAGCAGAAGATATAAGTACAATGGTCACACATTTATAGTGCTATATTGTAGGAATGATTCAATGCTGAACAAGGTAAATATATTAACATGAATATTGATATTTAGATAAAATATTAATTAAATAAAACTATAAAATAAACATTCGGTTAAATAGACTGTAAAACATTCCCTATGGATAGATATGCAATACTAAAAGTGAAATATGCAAGTAAGTTGCAAGCTAATATTACTTAGAGAAATTAAATAATAGGTTGATTTGTTGGTTAGCTACAATGAAAACAACTATAGATTGTCAATGTGTTTGCACCTATTGATGATGGCTGTTAAAATAGGTATGCAAAACTAGATTTTTATAACAATAGCTGAACCATGAACACCTGTATAACCACATCCAATGACGATGGCTGTTCAAATAGGCATGGAGAACTAGCCTGCAGAACTCTCTCAAATCCACCTGCCGTAACAACACCAGGATCCGGAATATTCATTGTCGTTATACATAGAATCATCTTCTTTTCTAGTGTCACATCATATCCAAAGTCAAGAATTATTGATTCTGCATCATATCCGCTCTGTGAGACTCGAAACATGGCTTTTATCTTCCGCAAAATAATCCATAATCAAGCTGTCAGCCTCACCAAAAATGCATGTGCAGAGCATTAACCACTTTTGGCCATGTGTTGGCCATGGTCAAACACAACGCTATTATTTCCAGTATACTACAGGAGTATGATCACTGCGTTTAAGTTTAGGGAAGTAACTGCCATATAGTGGGGTCAGAGTGGGGTTAACCAATAGGGGTAAAAACGTACGCTGCATGTAACCAGATGTTTCACACTTCCATTCTCAAAGCCAATCAGTCTTACACAGTACACAAGGAAGAAAAATATGCATCTTTATTTACACATTTTTATGCCAACTTTGGTTTTTACGGATATCTCAAATTGCATCTTGATGTCATTCATGGATTATTACAACACTTGGCCGTCTGCTATCAAGCGTCAACGTAAATGTAAGTTAACACGAGGGCTCTCCTTACAATGTTGGAGGAGTCACAAAGTGCCTTTTTTGGATGCATTTTTAGCATGTTTACAGATCACGTTTGAGTTCAACATTTCAGTGAATTGACGTTTATATCTCAAATATTGCGATTATGTTAATAAATGGGTTTTTGATATATCGGCCAATTTTTTGTGTTTTTTGGCTCTACTGGAAAGCCGGACAACGGCTGCCTTCCCTAGTGATGGCAGGTCACATTTTTAGCTTGTTCTTGAAAAATCGCTATTGCACCTTAAATTATGGATGTTTTATGTTTTTATGAGGGGAGGATTCAGAGAATTTGACCAAGAGTTATTGAGCTCTGTGGCAATAATGCTGCAGGAATGTTACCTCCTGTCTCAAATATGCGAGGTCAAAAACATGATCAAACAACAAGATGTCACTACACCCCTCAGTCTCCTTCCAAGATAGTTTTGCCTTGGAGTGTTTTGTTTTTCGTAGAGGGGGAACTTGTGGTAACAAGTGTCTCACACTCCTTGCCTTTTCACCCCCTTGCCCCCCCCCCCCCCCCCCCTCCCCTCCCGCAGCCTTACCCCAAGCCTGGGAGCGGGATTCTGGGAACATTTTTCCATGTGAAACGTGGCGGTCCAGCCGCGGGGCGTGACGCCACCGCATTGTTCCAGCCGCAAAAAGAGGAACCGCTTGTGATGAGGCCACTTCCTGCTGGACCCCAAAAAACAGGCACTTTCTCACACCGGCTTCCTTCCTCGCTGGACAGCTCAAAACAATCGCAGACGCGCGGGCCGAAGAGGGGAGCGAGGAGCTGGCCGCGGGGAGAGGGAGGGGAAGCGCCGCTCCTTCTATCAGTTCACACAGAATGTTTATGGGCTGCAAAAAACAAACACACCGGCAATGTAACACCCCCCACCCCCAGGGCTGTTTATGCGCTTTTGCCTTTAAGTGGCTCAAACAGTCTTGTTACCAAGCAACGAGACGCTGTTCTCATCAAAGACCCGTGTTATTCCAGTTTAGTGTGCGTGTGAGTGCGGGTGTGCTTCTGGTGGTGGAAAAGGGTTCCTGAGCTGCGTGTTTGGATGAGTGTGTGAGGCAGTGGCTGTCTTGAAGCCCCAGCCTTCAGGGGACGTGACGTCTTGGCTAACCCACCCCCCCTCCCCAAACGCTGCACTCTGACCCCAGCTGTTAAATGCACTCTCTTACAGGTTTTATGGAACTAACCCCTTGGCATAGTACCTACCACTGAGCATACAAAGAGTATTTTACAAAAATGCATCACCATTATATAATAATATCTATCAACAAAACATTGATGTAAAAAAGGGGAATGAAAGTCTGTGGTTATTGTAGATATTGATATGGGAAACCCTGAAAAGTTCCAAGTTGTTTCTGCTATATAGGCATGTCCTGCAAAGGCGTTACTTGGTAGATCAACTCATCCCAATAATAATAATAATAATTATGTTTTTATTTCATATTTTTCTTGTTATTATTATTTGAGTGATAATGAAATATAACTGTCATATGAATTTAATAAAATTGTTCTGGCAACCCTTTATAATGTGTTTTATACATAAAGCAATCATGAATGTGCATACATGTTAAACATTCTATTGGTTTGAGTCGCTTCCTCTGTCTTTTGAGCCCTGGCTATGCACTGATGCTAATCCAGCCAGGAAGGTGTCGCGGCCATAGACCCCTTGTACTGCAGTGTATCTGCAGCAAGGCAGAGGTCAGGAGTTTAATGAGTTCTGAAGATGTGCACGGAGGCGCGTGAGCTGCATACGTGCACTCTGATGCTCTATCTCCACCCCCTTCTCCGGCCGTCCCATTGTTTTATTGCGCAACACTACGCATTCTGCACGTACAGGGCAGACCCTCCCACATTCTCTCCTGGGTTCCCATCTTCCAAATATAGGACACCCCACTTCCCTCCTGTTATTGGGGAAGTGAAATTCTTTGAAGGACTAGACGTGGAAAAAAAAACAAAAAAACGCATGAGTATGATTCTGGAAAACGGTGGGACCAGATTTGACAGATGTAAATTCTTACTTGTTTTTGTTATACATTAATTGATTTTCCTTATCCAGTTGGCTTCAGTCATCGCAGTAATAATAGTTTGTCAGTGTGAGTGACAGAACCTGAGTGACAGAACCTGTTTCATCTAGTCAGTCACAAAGTACCTGTATACTTTTTTAAAATTAAATTAGATTTCTAAATTCAATTAGATTTTTAGTCAAATTTCTATTCTATTCAAATTTCTATTTTAAACATTTCTGCTTTTCTTGGAAAACACACTCAGACAAAACAACAAAGTCACTCGGGGAGGTTCAGGTTTTCTGAACGTGTTTTGAGTCTCGTCCCTTGTCCTGTTGTCGTCCCTGTCCCTTTAACAGAAATGGGATGTGGGAGGGGGGAGTTTTGGGAAGTGCTTGCATGGGGAGAGCAGAGGAAAGAGAGAGGTGCAGGTTTAGTGTGTGGGGTGTCTCAGGAAGCACCTGCCCTGGCGGCCAGCGGCAGCACTCTGACCTCCGTCACATGAGGTGGTTTCCTCTGTTTACATTAGTGCCGACTCACTATGACGGGGCTTCTCATTGGCCCACCCAGCCACTCCCCTTTTAACGCCGCGCTCATTGATCTGGAGGGAATCTTTGCCTCCTTGCCTCTCTCTTCCCAGGCACAGCTTATCCAAAGGACCCCCTCCTCCACCCAGCCCAGAACAGCCCACTTTCCCACTCTCACCTCCACCACACTTTCCTATACTGACTGCCGTCCATCCACCTGTCACTCAAAGCTCCCTATGACCCCCCATGTCGGTCTCTGTACCCGAAGGACCTTTCCATTCCGTGTGCTGTGAAGAGTCTGTCCTGAACCTCCGCTGGAGTGGCACATTGACACGCTGGAGCTTTGCTGCGCTCACTGTGTCCGGTTTCACACGCAAGTGTTGCTAAAGTCGTGGGAGTCCTTTCCACAGATATTCAAGCGTATAGAGCGATTTGATGCTTAATGCGATACAGACCACTGAGGGGTTAAGCAAACACTTTGCCACTGCATTAGACACACATGAGCCATGTCTAATAATAATAATAATAATACCTTGCATTTATATAGCGCCTTTCACGACACTCAAAGCGCTCACAGTGACGAGGGGGAAACTCACCTCTACCACCACCAATGTGTAGCACCCACCTGGGTGATGCAGCGGCAGCCATTTTGCGCCAGAATGCTCACCACACATCATGTCTACAGGGCACTTTACATTAAACACGCATTTGAGCCCAGGCTCATACAAAATTTATCTCAAGGTCAAAGTGGGCTTTGTAAGCGAATGCAATCAACAATCAAAGGCGCCGTAATTATACATGCCCTTGTTGTGGTAAACCAATTGACTTATTTCTGTTATTGAAGCAATCATTTTTTTCTGGAGTAATTCTTCAAATTCTGTTAGATGTCACTGCTGCCCTATAAAGCCAGTTAGTTCACTTGAGCTAGTACTCATTCAGTTCAGACTGACTAATTTGTAGGAAAAAAACTATGAAAACAGTCAACAGACACAGGAAAACAAAAGATAATAAACATTTTAAATATTCAAGAACAAAAATGTAATTTTAGAAATCTTTCATTTTGCGAGTAAGCCTGTTTTAATTTGTTCCAATGAATTTTCACATTTAGTAAGCCAAGTAAGCAATGAGCAGTCCCAATAGGACATCTTCCATTATCCCCAGAATGATTTTTGTCTTATTTTGTTACAGTTTAAAAGCAACGGATTCTCTGCCCTTTTGCCCTGACTTAAGTACTGCAGCTGCCACCTGCCAGTTTTGATCCCACTTCTTATGAATGGCATTCCAGTAACCATGTAATTACACTGCAGCCATAGAGTTACGTAAAGTGTACAGTTGCAAAAGCAACGTTTCAACATTTGAACTTAAGTTCATATCATGATTTTGTGAAAAAATTATACATTTTCTTCTAGCAAACGCTTATGATTATGATTGGGACTGCAGTCATATCGGGTGAAAATCTCTTGAAACGTAGCAGTAAAAAGACTTAAATTATCTGGTCAAATCATTTCTGAAAGTCAGAACCTCAATGAGACCATCTTTCCCCCAAGCAAGTTGAGCATTGATATGTTATACCAAAGTGCTTCCTGTAGCCCTCTCTTTTCCCCTTTCAAAATCTTTGCCTCACTCTCACTGTGGGACATCTGTAGCTTTTATCCATTCATCAAGTTGAATGATGTAAAGTCAATGATAATAATTGGTTGGATTTGATAAGGGGGTGGGGGGGGGGGGGCGGTTGTAACAACAAACCTCTGTGCCTGCCCCTGACCCTCAGTGTTGAGTTAAGAGGGTCATCTCTGACTGCCGCAATTTAAGTCCCCCTGGAAAAAACTGCGCACGAAGCGTAGAGATGTGCTGTAATTGGCCGCTATTTTCCCAGTTTGTTCCCCCGTGAGAATGTTTGACATCATTTGTTGAAGTAAATGATATGCGCGTTAATGGTCTTCACCGATCACGTCCCCCGCCCTCCCGTCACTCTCCGCGGTCCCAAGAGGAGAGCCTCTTTAGTCTGTGCACTGCCCCATTCTGACTGTTATCCATGCACATTTTAGACAAACAGTGCTGCCTGTTAGTGAAAGCCTGTGAAAGGCTATGCAAAGCAATTCAGATTGAGTTTCAATGTATGCTGGCTATTGGTGATCCAAACAGAGTGAAGAGGCAGGTATCACTGTACGCCACCGTCCACTCCTATTCCAGACAGTAGCCTCTCCAATATTTACACCGCTCTATTGACCAGGAATTCTGTGCACGAGGCAGTATCTGTAGTGAATGGATGCTGTAGTGCTGGTACAATTATGAAGGATTGCTGATGTTTTCAAATCTTTTTAAATATGAACATGATGAAGGCAATTTAGTATATACAATAAATTATACTAGTGTAACTGATTTGAATCTTATGAAAAAAGCCTAATCAACATACCTGTACATTGTGATTGCAGAAAAGCACTCGGATACATTTAATTGATAAAAAAAACATGTTTGCTCTGTATATACGTAAGTAAAGTTTTGCAGCCCAACTCAACTCAAGACATAAGGGGTCTATTATTCCACAACAGTTAACATCCCTAGGTACTCCAGATAGAGGCATTGCTTCTGTTAGTTTCTACATGTTTACGATAGATTCTATATCTTCTCCACGCATATGCTTCCTGAATGATTTATGTTGTTTTTTCAGCACAGGAGTTATTCCAGTAAATGATCCCAATGTGTTGGTGGATTGGCCTGAAAATGATCTTTATCATCCCATAACCACACTTGTTCTTGAAGAAATGTCATCGAGCAGTTGTGGGCCAAGTAGCGGCAGTGGGCAGGTCATGGGATACTCACAAACTCAGGTAGTGGGATGCCCACAAGTAGTGGTATTTGAGAGGCTGTGGCGAGCTAACAGACTCAATTAGTGGAGCACTGATTAGTAGTAGTAGTACTAGCCTAGACGGAGTATGTTTAAATCCATAATATGCTTATAACCACGTTATTTATGGCTATTAAGGTATGTATTGAGCACCAATAAAGTGCAAGGAATAAATTCCATTGCAAACTCGTTCAATTTCAGTCTATCTATATCTCGTTATTCCTGTGTGCTGGAAAAAAAGGGTGGAGTCGAAATGGGTCCATGTCTACGTAGACACGTAGACAGAGTGTTTATTTTTTCCCGCTCTCCTTATACTTCTCCCAATCTTTCACCTTTTTATCCATCCCTCCATCGTGCTAGTTAGTAACATTAGCTTGCTCCTGGCACAGCTCAGCATGGAAACGAACGAATCACTCACGCATTTTACTTGGTGCACTGCTCATTCGTCAGATAATATATCGAAAAGAATAGATAGTTACGATTTTGCCAAATAAACCATGCCTTGGAAATGGTTTTGTCGTATTGCTCAGTGGCTAGTTACAGTAACAAAAATACGACGAGAACCATTATCCACTGAAGCACTTAGTTGCCATGCACATAATTTTCATTCGATTAGCAACCGAAATTAATGAATGGGCCTTTAAATAAATTTAAAAAACTCGATAAAACCTACCATTATTTAATGATTTGTGTGGAACATGCATTTGGTGAAATGTCGCCTTGCAATTTAGCTTGCTTTAAATAAACTAACGTTAGATCAAATGGTTGCAATACTCTGCTTAACGTTTAAGTTAACAACTTTGATTGCGAGCTTGCGTGTGACATTTATCTCTTGATAGCAGCCGCACTGTATTTTACTTTGAATTGATTGCATTAATTCCTCGCCAGGTTCAAACCACAGAACTGTATAAGAACAGTGGATTTAGACCACACCCCTACAATCCTGAGTCCTTTCAAGACTGAGTTTATTAGTTGACTTTGAGATGTATATTAATATACCTATTCACATTTTCTTAAAAATATATTTCGTGGGTGTGTAGTGGATACATCCCTCTGTGATATGTTGTGGTTATTTGAAGTTTTTAGAATCCCTTGACCATCACTTTAATCATTTTTTACACATTTTCTTTCAAATATATGTACTGAGTATACTCATGAAGTTAGCCAGCTGGGGGCCACAGGGGGCAAAGACTTTATAGAAACTTCTCCTGAGCAATGGCCATGCTTGCATGCTACCTTCTCTTTCATTCAGCCTGTGATAGCGTTTTCTTCACCGGGGTCTCCCTGCTTCTCCTCTCAGTTAATTTCCATCGGTAATTATCGCATTCTTCGGTGGGTCAAAGGCATAAGCGGCGTTCCCATAGAAGTGGAGCCCCCTGGGGAACAGGAAGTGACACAGAGCAGAGCAGGAGGGGACAGAGTCTGCTACATCACTCTCTGACAGCCGTCACTTGGAAAAGCGGGAATATAATTTGCGATAAACCATGCCTGGGGTAGGTCGCCGTGTGAAAACACCCAGAATCCCCCTGTTCCTGCCAGCACACGGCCCTGAGCCGCCATCTGTCAGCAAAGGCCCTGTGGAGGGGCCTCTGGGGTCCTACTACAGCCAGGGTAACCCCTGCCCCCACCTCACAACCCCATCAGTCTCTTCCGCAAGCTAAGTCCACGGAAAATGTACCCTTGGCTCAGGATCAGATTTGCTCGCTGAAATCATCCCTATAATCTGTGACTTGTGAAAGCACATATCACGAAGAGGTCTACAATGGTCCCAAAATCATAGCACCAGTTTTATTATTACTCTGCATGCATTCTACGTAAATGCTAGATCTTATCATGGAGCAGTACAGTCAAACACAATGCGTAGCTGTTTAGGTGATATTGGTATGATCCAGCATTTCCAGCTTATCATGCACAAATATAAATTCTGAAATCCCCCAAGGACAATGAGCAATGGGATCAGATTTAAAAAGCACCTGGATCCAGGATTATCTCCCATTGCTTACAAAGAATCTTGTTTGGGTAAAGAACAGTTTTTTTTTTTCTATTTTCCCATGATCAGATATTGCCTGGAATCCCCATTTTGTGTGAACTGTGAACTCACTGCTTACAGACCAGTGTGGAATATCAGAAAAACACATGCCAACAGCCATCTTCATTGACATCTCTCAGACGTGTTTGCACAAAAAGCGGCATTGTTTTTCACAGAGCCTTGCATTTGATTGACTGCCAAATATAAAAAAAAGAGAAAAAGAACCTGCTATTTTGTAAAAATAGCTTTTTGATTAGACCATTTCAGAGACTTGCAGAGTGACAGCATGTTTGTGAAATTCTTGAACGTACCAATAGGCTCAGAACATAAATAAATAAATATATAAATATAATCTTCTTTGGCTCAAACCAAGGCTAACTGCAGTATTATGTTCCTTTCAGCAAGTAATTGTTTCTTGGTTGGATATGTTTATGTTAAGCCAGCTCTGTATTTATTTTAAACTGTACCACAATGTGTGTATGTTCTGTTCTGTTTAGCACAGAAATTATATGTATGGTTCTTTTGAAGAAAACAGCTATATAATTTCAATAGTGAGCATTTATATGCCCAAGCACCCTACTGTGTGATGGCAGCTGGGGCCATTGGCTCCTGCCATATTCCCAGGAAACATTTAGCCCCCGAACAAAAAGACCCATAAGTCCGAAGATATGAGATTGCATATTTTTTATCTGGCAAACTATTGTGCGATTGACGAGAATTGAGAATGATTTCCTTTCCTCGGTCAGAAGACAGAGTGCATTCAATGGACTGTTCGTCAGAATTAAACTGGGAAATGTCTGTATTCCCTCGGACTTGAACAGCACTGTAGATAGCTCTGGTTATGTAATGCAAGCGCTATCCTGAAACAGACTTTTTAGTGAGCCTGCTCTGTCATTCGTGACACACATCATACAGTGCGACGTATTTATGCCTCTGGTAATATCAGGTTGTGAATAGACGGAAGTGGTCGGATCATTAACTGGCTGCTATTGTCATCTGGGTTTCCTCGACCTTTGGTGCCATTATTCCCCTGCCCACTGTTACCATGGCACCCAGCTGTTTTAGGGGAAATAGCTGGAAGACAGAGTAGGTGACTGTACTGCTGGGGGACCAGCACACTGGCTGATTCCAGGTTCTCCTGCAGGCGTGCTGATTGGAGGAAGCACTGGGGCAAAACTACACTGGAAATGCAAGCATGCACCGAGCACAGCCAATCATGGGCCAGCCTAGGTGAAACATTAAGCATTCATGCCTGGAGAACAAAAAAAAATCTAAGAATCAGTTATTCAAGGTCACATTTCTCAGATGTTGAACAAATTAGAGAGGTGTATGTGAGAGGCGTAACCAAGCGGCTAATTTTAATTGCCAATTGTAATCCATGTTCATGTGCCCTATTTGTAGATAGATCTACAAATCCCAATTCCAAAAAAGTTGGGACAGTATGTAAAATGCACATAAAAGCAGAAAGCAGTGATTTGTAAATTCTCTTTTACATATATTTAATGTAAAAGATATTTAATGTAATAGTCCTATTGAACTCTATGGAAAAATAAGTCAGGAGAAACAACCCTTCAAGTTTTGTCAGAACAACCCTTAAAGTGATCCATCCATATCTACTGCATATCTGGCAGCAGCGTGATGGTTTGAGGCTCGTTTGATACCTCAGACCCTTGATGACTTACATCCCTTTAGCCAACCATGTATTCCATACAGTTCCAGCATAATTTACAGCTAAATCTAATCCCACCCCCCAAGTCCCATAGAAATGCAGAGAGGTTATAGTATCACTTGTAAGAGTAAATGAAAATAAGATAATATGATATCCTTTTATACCCCCCAGTCATGATAGCATCACCTTTTTACCTTTAGCATCACCTTTTTACCTTTTTTTTTTTGCCCCTGTCCCAACTTTTTTGGAATGGGTTGCAGGCATCAAATTCAGAATTAGCGTATATTTACTAAAATCAATAAAGTTGATCAGGTAAAACATTAAATATCTTTTCTTTGTACTGTTTTCAATGAAATCAAAATTCAAACCATCACCTTTTATGTGCATTTTACACTGTTCCAGCGTTTTAGGATGTTTGTAAGATCAACATAATCATACAAGCTCAAAGAACTGAACTCACTGCTATGATATCCCACAAGTCTTTGCCTTCAGTGAAGACTGAAACTCTCACTTTGGAGAAAATGTCACTAGATTTGAGCAAATTTTATTTATTAGATTACAGGAACACAGCATTACTCCAGCATAAAGCATTTATGAAGAATAGATTGCATTGTAAAATCTGATATTAGAATGACACAGGGGTCTCCACCTGTTTTCTTAAGGAAATGTGCAAGGTGTTCCAATTTAACACAATATGCATAGGAATCATTTACCTTAAGTATCAATATAAACAATAGACTTCAGCATGGTTTAATGGTATTGTGATCATCCCATGTAGATAATATGCGATATTGTGTGCAGCTCACTTAAATATTTGTGTTTTTGACAATAATCTGGGTATTAAAGTGGATCTTATAAGCATTACATCATGGTTTTAACGTGGGGCAGTAAGTGTACTAAATATAAAGCAGAGGGTTGTTTAAAATAATGTTAATGTGCTTTACTGCTTTGTGTCAAGTAAAAACTCTTAGCACTGACAGTACTGTACTGTCTCTTTTATCAACAATGTATTCCTCTTACCACTCAAAGGAATAATTACCAGATAAAAAAGGAAAAAGGAAAAACAGCGATCTGCAACTAATTTTATGTTTGCTGAGTGTCCTTGGCGACCCTTTGCAAACCCTAGCAAGGTGCAAGCTTGTTTTCCTCCAGGGAGTGGGTCACTTGTTGATAGTGATGACACTCTCGAGCCAAAGCATAATTCTTTCCACTGTTTATGGTAAACAAGGCTAGGGGTGGGCAAATTCGTAAACTGAGCCAGTTAGAAAGTGGTCATTGCAAGCAAGCAGAACGATGAGGGGCAATGAGTCGTGAAAAGCATTCTGGTCCACAGGAAAGGGGTTGGCAAGGCGCACAGAGTAGCTGTCGTTGTCGTCACCTCTACTTATCTCTGGCGTAGGGAGGCACAACATCGCAGCGTCAGCTAGTCTATGCAGCACGTTCTAGCAAATGTCACCCAGGCTTACGCCATCAGCACTGGAAATTTGCATAGAGCCGACATTCAACGCAATACACCAGGAATACTGTGGTGTAAACAAAAGATTTGCATGTTTACAGTTTCAAATTAATTTGACCTTAAACAACTGAAATGATGGGCTTTATCAATGATAAATATGTCTGCTGTGTTACTGCAAGTGCAGTATTTTAGAATGGGCTGGTTTTTAGGCTAATCATTACACTTAAGCGCATTCGTGTTGATGAGAAGAGAAAAAAGCTTCAGCTTGGATTCATCTGCCTGAATTTTTTTTACGTAAGATAGACCTCAAAACCTTAGAAACGACAATATTCATGAGATCATAAACCCTGCACGTGGTCACTGTTGCAATGAATAAACACGAACAAACCGGCAAAATGTTGCTGTTTCTCGACACAGATGAATCACAGCTCAAACACATGGCTGCCAGTTGTGGCTCATTTTTTAAAGCTGAATAGGGCTAATTCCAGCTCCTTTTTATAACGGTCATACGATAGCCACATAGGACTGAAAAGAGAGACTTCATTAACCCCAAAATGGCT
Organism: Synaphobranchus kaupii; assembly: GCA_029718625.1. Lineage (NCBI taxonomy): Eukaryota > Metazoa > Chordata > Actinopteri > Anguilliformes > Synaphobranchidae > Synaphobranchus > Synaphobranchus kaupii. The sequence goes on from CM056381.1 coordinate 23,673,131, forward strand.
GCAGCCATCATGAGTTATCAGCTCTACCACGGTCAGCTCTGCTGCCCTTCTCACCTTTCCGTCAGTCTCGTGCTACCCGTAGAATCTGCGCGTCAAACGAAGCCATTTATCCGCAGTAGGTATTATGGAAATCACCAGTACTTTACAGTACATGTGATCGTGCCTAGGGAATGACTTCACAGGAAGAACTAAGATACAATTGCATCTCAGAAGGTACTTTCCTGCATGTTTACATCCATCACTTCACAAGCATCACACCATTTCCCCTCTCTTCTCATCAGGGAAGCAGAACTAGGGGTTTTTAGATTTGGTTTCTGGCGGATGACAGCACTTGTCTTTTGGGTGGCCTCTTAGATCGGTACCAGAGGGGTAAGGCCATGCTGAAATACTGCTGCCCCACCCCCACCCCAATTTCAACATCAGCTAGCTACTGCTGAGAACAGTTTAAACACATGAACAATTGGAAAGACATTTTGAATGGAGTCAAATACATAGCACGGCGAAAGCTAAGTTTGTATATATCATTTTTATTTCATATATTTATTTATTTTTTGTGGGGCAAGAGCCCCTTTTATCATGTCAACTCTAGAAAATTCAAGTGTGTTATATAATATGATGGATGTGAATGTCATCGTGTAACAGTGCTTGTGCGTGCGCGCGTGTGTGCACATGCGCACGTATGCAAGAGTTAGTGTTTACTTCTGGGAAAACATCTTTGAGGAACAGATGGAAATGATTTGATAAACATGATAATTTCCTTATCTTTAAAACTGTAAAATAGAGAATAGATTCTAAAGAAAGTGAAAATATCCCTTTAAAAAAGGGAATAAGCAACGCATACAAAGGAGTTTTTTAATAATTTTTATTTTGTTATTTAATTGGCATACACTAATACCCTGGAGAACCTACAAAAAAGGATCACATACATAAAAAACATTAAACAAAAGAAATGTGATTAAAATACATGATGTGGGTTATATTTGGTTTGGATGTCTTCAGTATCTGTGGTAATGATCAGAGGTGTAAAATCCAGGTTCAGAAAGTATCACCTGGATTTGCTAATTAGCACAGTTCTTCAGCCAGGAGGTAGAACTAATGAAATCAGCTGGCTGAGTTCCTGGTTGGAAGACAGACATGGCAGGACCTGTACTTTCTGATCCCTGGATTTTACACTATCCCACTTTCATTCAATACTGTTTCATTGATTATCTAATTTATGTATGCATTGACTGATTATTGGATTATAAATAATTGAAATGTAGATATCAAACAATATATGGAATTGAAGAAACTGTAGGAGTATGAAAGGGTTGCCATAGTAGCCAGTTAACGTGCCTTCCTCGAAGTTGATGAAAGGTAAGAACAGGTTAGGCTAAATATTGTCATCATGTTATCTTGAGCAAACAAAAATGGAAGGTGTGAGGATTTGGTGTGAGGATCGGAGAACCAAACGCGACTGATAAGGGATCTAAAAGCGTATCTAGACGATGTGCCACAAAAGCGGAACTACCAGCACCAGGGAAGGAATTAAACTAAAGAATGGGCGAAAAACTTCCCGGCAGAAGCCAACTGAAAACTACCTCAAAAGGAGGCGAGACTCGAAAATAGCGAATATAAATAACAAAAGAACCTCACGCTCTAATTCAAAGGGCGCAAACGAGAGGCTGGAAAACCAAAAGAAAAACCCCAGAAAATGGGTGAAGGAAAGAAATAGAAAATCAAACCTGTTACCTAAGCTCCTGGAGCAAAAGTGCTGAACACAAAAGGCAACAGGTCGAGAGAAATAAGGATAAAGCGAAAGATAGGAAAGAAACAAATAAACCAATCTAATCCTAATAATAACCGGACTTGCTGCGTTTCTTATTTGTACAAACCAGAAATGCAGTGACCGAATTCCAATACCTTACCGACTTCGTTGTCAAAATAGTAAAGACAATATCGAAGTGCCAGAAGGCGGAAGTCCTGGCTATTTATAACCGGCAGGAAACCCAAAACAGGTGTTAGGAATAATAGCCGGGCGATATCCAATAACCGGAGTAGAAGCGCAAAAAATCAGATAGAGCGTCCCAACGACCGCAAATCGAATAACGACCGCAGAAACCACAGAGGCTGCCAATAACCATAACAGAAGTATGGAAAATCATGAAACAGAGATCAGGTTATCACATTCACAGCTTAAATTAAGAAGATTCTTCTGTCCTTTCATCAGGCTCCTCCCATGGCAACCGAGTTCACAACTCTGATCTCTAAATGGCAGGTACTGCCGTGACTGCAGTGCTGATACTGACCATGACTGCAGTCACTGCGAGTATTATGCATGCCAAGAGTTACATTACGCCCTGTCCGTCTGCTGGGCATAAAGTAAGGTGCACCATAGGAAAGTAACAGATTCACTTAACTCCGGAAACTAGATAAAGGTCACATCAGGGTCAATGTTGCCACCGCCTATGTTTTCATTCAACATCCACTGCCATTTTATTTAAAAAAGGTGATAAAACATGACACATATCATCCTAACAATATATGAGATTATTTGCTTCTGGCGTGCGTTCCCATATTAAGTTCTCGTTGTGGTAAATGCACTGGGGATCCATTAAGTGGTAAAGAGACTTTTTCCATTGTTTCAGTGGGCTGTAACGACAGACCCAGTTACAATAGAGTAAGTTATATGTTTCAGTCATCATAACGACGTGCCTGTTCCAAAGCTTGATTATTCCGATAGAAAATCGCTGGAAATCACGGGAGGTCAGGAATGTGGGATTCGGTCCAATGCCTTTCTTCACACAGACGGGAAATTGAAGCACTGCTATACTATGAGCTCATGGCATTGATTCTACTGCAGAATCTCATGGTTTATGCCTTCTATCAATCCAGAATGCCTTCTGTCCTTTGAAATAACCACTGATACCTATTTCAAGGTGTTCGGTAAAGATTGCTTACATTGCTGTAGTGGTCCCCAACCCTGTTCCTGGAGATCTACCATCCCGTATGTTTTCACTCCCACCCTGACAAAGCGCGCCTCATTCAACAGCTAGAGAGAGCCCATTGAGCCACTAATTAGTAGAATCAGGTGTGCCAAATTAGTGTTGAAAAGAAAGCCTACAGGATGGCAGATCTACAGGAACAGGGTTGGAGACCACTGCATCACTGGCATTTAGCAGATGCTCTTATCCATCCGTGTTTTTCCCCCCATTTTTACAGCTGGATATATACTGAACCAATTCAGATTAAGTACCTTACTGAAGGGTACAACGACAGTGTCCTACCAGGGAATCAACCCTGCAATCTTTGGGTTAAATGCCCAGTTCCCTACCCATTATACCACATTGCCACCCTCCCACTGTCGCCCCTAAACGACACAAAGGCTTATTTTTCGAAAATTGTATAGTTGTGTATCATCAAAATCCTGACTTTGGAATTTGAAACCCAGACATTTTACTTTAGGTTTATTTTCTAATGAAAGGGTTTAATGCATGGTTAAGTAGAACTCATATGCTTGTGACACTACGTGATTTGTTACCTTCAGTCCAGCGTAATGTCGTTCCACAGACATGACAGGCTACACGTTGGTACACGTTGGTACATCACCAGCTGTGCAACTGAAATTATAACTCTTGCCAAGTCCAGAGAGGGGATTTCAACACCGGAGTTCAGTGGAAGTTTTTGTTTCCACCCCGACATAGTTTCAGCGCTACAGTCCAGATGTATGATAAAGGCTCTTGCTAACAAGGAAAAATAAACAATGAGTGGATTATTGCACTGCACACGACTTCCCAAAATTAAATAAATTAACAGGCATGGGTTTTCTCAGTAAATAAGTTCTCTCTTAGCCAAACCAATCTGCTCAGAAATGGTTTCAATTACTTATGACGCAGTAGTACCACTCTAACTGCTCAAAAACACTATTTGTTTTCCATTTGTTACATTGCGTCTCATTTCTCAGTGTTAATATTTATATTTCAGTACTTTATGTATATTCATGTGTCGAAAACGATTAGCATAGATGGACTGAATGACCTGTTCTTGCCATTAAGCTTTATTATTACTCATCATTACACTTCCTCAGTACAAATACAGATTATGTACTTATAGGTGGATTTGCAGTTCAGGTCAGGTACCTTATCTTCAATAGGAACTTAGTTTTTTGTTACCCGCTGATTTCCTGGTGGGTCTTGTACAACACTGGAGTCAGCAGTCATACCTCTCTGTGAAGTAATGCAATCAGAGGCTGTAACAGAGATGCCAGACTTTTTTTCAAGGTGCAAAAGAGCAAGTCATATAGTCTTACTGTGTAATTATTTTCTGTTAGAGGAAAGAATGATGTTTCTGGGTGACAGGTGCACTAATTGGTGATATTGGATTTGTGCATCATGAATATTAACTCTATAATTAGAGTTTCTGAAAGAACACTCTGATATGCTTCCTCACAAATATAGTTTGGTAATCACCTAAATTAAGGCAAGATTCTGAGTTGAATTGAACAAAATATGGTCAAACACACAAAATCCACTAATCACAATCAAATCCAAAGAGCGAGTATCCACCAGAGAATGGCAAATTGTCTGTTTTCAAACAGAGAACCAGAGATGGAAATAGCCATTCTGATGATGAAACAAAAGAATAGACAACAACCCCACCCTTAAGAGATAACCTAGGGCACAAGTTTTCCTTTAAGGATGGAAACGTGATACGTGTCAGCAACAATATTTTATGCACCTTTCTTAGGTGTTATCACCAAATTAAATCCTTGCACAATTAAAGACTAACATGTGAGCTGGTGATTTGTAGAAAAACAAGGGAGTTGTGGTCTGTGTACCATGATGGGGCTAAGCTTGACCTAAGGTATATTTCAAACTGTTGAAGCGCTAGTAGCTCTGTCTTGTCAAGGTTGTGCTTCACGTGATGGGTCGCCATCCACTCAGAGATGTCAGCCAGACAAGCAGATAACCTCTCCTTAACCTGTGGGGTAGAGGGAGGGAAAGAGAGGAAGAGTTGAGTATCATCAGCATAACTATGGTATGAGAAGCCATGTGACTTAAGGACTGAACCAAGAGACTTAGTATAAATGGAGAAAAGCAGAGGACCCAGTACAGATCCCTGTGAGACTCCTGTAGAAAGGGGATGGGGTGCAGAGACGGAACCCTTCCAAGAGACTTGGTAGGATCTATCAGTGAGATACGATACAAACCAAGAGAGGGCAGTCCCAGAAATGCCCATCTCAGTGAATGTGGAGATCAGAAGTGCTTGGTTGACCATGTCGAACACCGCAGACAGGTCAAGTAGAATCAGGACAGAGGAGAGGGAGGAGGCACCCTGAGTGGATGGCGACCCATCACCTGAAGCTCAACCTTGACAAGACAGAGCTCCTCTTCATGCCATACAAGACCTCCCCACTACAGGACCTCTCCATCACCTTTGACAGATAGAACTGGTGCTCTACATACACATTGACAGGCAGGGGAACAAACTAAACTTTCAGACTTAAGGAGAAGATTAGTGAGGGGTGACACTACATCTGAAAAATTTCTACAGAAACTTGTCTTGGGGGCCGGAAAAGCACTAATGGCCTTCACGTCCATTGGTCGCAAACAGCACCTTGACCAACTTTTTTCCGTAAAAATTGGTAACAGTTCCATGGTCAAATTCAAACTTTGCTAGATTGAGTGTCACAGAAGTGTAAACACACTTTCTCCAGAGTACAAAGTTGACTATCCTACATGGCTGAATATATAACATCAAGGTAAGCTTCACAATTATCAATATTAGCTAAAACCTGATTCATCAACTTCTGGAAAGTGGCAGGGGCTTTTTTTTCCAAACCAAAACCCATGATGGTATATTGCAAAAAGAAGTCTGGGGTGGAAAATGCGGAGGTCGTAACGCAGAATTACACATTAAGAGTCAACTTGGTGTTGGCACTCACCATGGAGGCACTCCACCCACAATTCCACTCCACACACCTAAACTACCACCTGTGAGTTAGCCCTGTCGCAGCCCCCTCCCCACACACCTCCAGGAAAGGTTGGCTCATTTGGGCATTCACACACACACTAGGCGGACCACAATTACAATAAAGATAAAGCAAAAAATCCGGTGGTGTCCCCAGCCACGCATCAAAGCCAGGCGGGGAACTGCCACAAATAAAATTCTCTGAGATGAAACTCTCTGAGATGGCCAGCAGGGAACTCCAGGCTCTGCCCTCTTTCTAGTCTCATCTCAGCGCCTCCAGCTCTCGCCCCGGTCAGCTCTACAAGAGACTTGAGCCGCGTAATGAGGAACACACACACGCTCACGTATGTTCGGCTGTGCACGTTTCTTACTGACTGGGAGGAATCTCCCAAGCTGTGCCGAACACACGTCACCACTTCCCCATTGCGGTCCGCATGTCCGCTTCTCGCTCGCTTTGCCCATGTGTCACAATATCTTCCTTTTTTCCTTATCTCTCCAGGTCCCGGAACTCGCCACCCTCATCAGCTGCCAGGTATGAATCACCCCCATGACACAAGACAGAAACTTCACACACCTTCAACTAAAACAAAAAAACGAACTCCCCAACTTGCATAAGAAAAGAGAAACACATTGGTGCCAAAACAGCAGGCCCACACCCTTCCTTCACACACAGTGTTCCCCTAGCTCTATGTCTTCCCTTCGCAGGTGTGCCATTATATAGGACAGGTCCAGCCCCAATTTCCAATCCCTGGCAGGTGCCCTGCATCAATAATTCAATGATTGACTTGTGACGGTCCTGATCAGCGCTTTCTCAAAACTGGCACGGAGGGAAACTGCAAAAAACAATGACAGTAGCATATTTCTGGAGTAAACCTGCCAAGCTTGCTAACCTTTTCTTTGAATGTGTTACTGGTAGTCTAATGAATTATGTGGATATGTTGCAGCACCGGTGATATTTAGCATTTTAGCACCTTTTTCAGCTCCAACTGGTAGTTGCTCTGCACCTTGTAAATATTTATGAGTTGATAGTAGATAGAGCCAACTTATTTTCTGCTCTGAAAGTGAATCATGTGTTTATTACACTACAGGACAAACTGTTCAGGGAGCTTAGTTGTTTATGCGTATTATTATTCCATTGCTAATTTTAATTGGAAAGCCTGAAGCTACGCCATTATTTTACGATTGAAATGTTCTTTGGTCTTGTATGGTCTTTATTACACTCTATTGACACAGCACATTTTGATTTCCCTCAGTATACTTTTCATTGTCTGAAAGGTGTGTAAGTGCATGCGGAATGTACAGTATCTTATAGGGTGATCAAGAGTGCAAGTGGATCCACATCCAGGGAAATATACATCAGGTGCTTAACTGCCATCACTCAAGGCCCTGGTCTGGATACTATTGGCAGGGGTACAAATCCGGCTTTTTGTTTCCCACCAGCGGGGGTCCCAGAGCTCTCCGGCCCGGGATGTTGTTTGTGGCATTCACCTGCGGAGCATCATGCTCATAGAGCATCCGTCAGTTCCCTTTGTAGCCAAGCGGCTCCGATGGGAACGCAGACAACACCTTGCAAACATTGTTTTTCAAGGGTGAGTCACAGGGAAGAGGAAGTGCTTAAACATACATTGGAAAAGTTTTTCCAGAGAAACGACAAAAATTTTTTACTGGCAGTAAAGGCAAAAAAAAGAAAAACTGGCAAAAAATGAATTAAATACAGCAAGAACCTCACCATTGTCTGTGTTTAATCCTTTCATTAATTATTTGGGTGCCATCACCATCAGAACCTTTCCAAATTCTACTAGTTTCTGTCACTCTTCCAGAGATTTGCATCAAACAAGACTAGGGATCCACCCTTGTTGATGTCCCTCAATAAGAGACAGACATTTATCTTCTCTGGATTTGTTTTGCCCTCAACATCTGGGTGTCACTCATACGATTCTACTCAGTATTTCTAGAAGCATGCCGTAGCTTATAGGCCTATAATAATACCATATTATAGGTATGCTCTTGTTGCTTAATAAAAAGTTACTGTCAGATGAAACACACTGAAACAGATGAGCATTTCTCGCATAAGCATCAGTGCACCCCAAAATCTGAAAATGGATCTGCAATATCATCTCAAGAGTTTGGTGATTACCAGGCAAACACAACTCCATACAGTACACACTGATGATGAAGACTAATGTTCCAATTCACATGTTTACTTTTATCATCAGAACAACGCGATACAGGGTTTGTGGATTTAATTTCCAGCACACATTAAAGTTAGCCTCAGTTTTATTGTCTCTCAGGAGAATATATGAAGGTTGCTGTTCATTTTGTCATTCATACCAACATTAATAGGAGCAACTGGTAAAAATCCTCGGCAACACAATAACACTCTGTCTCGCTCTATTTTCCGGGAAGCGCATGGCATGCGGCGAGCCGTCATAGTCAATGGCGTAGCATATGGCGCACTGGGCGTGGCTACTGAATTTCGCTATTTTCGGACCAAAAGGGAGGAGCGCACAGCTCACAGTGCGCTGCGCAGGTTGAAAATGGGCTGGATTATGCTGAATATTTATCAGTGGGTGTGCTTCAGATGGATTCAACCATAGCTAATCAAATGACCTCTTTTCAGTCCTTTTAAGAGCCTCGTTTTGACCATGTCGGGCTATCCCGCATCACGTGGTTTAGTGAAAAACGATAGCAGAATACGTCCATTTGGTCGTGGTCGGGAGGCCTCCCGCTTGCAGAACGAGTCCAGCCACTGTCAATTTCTGACTACTACTGCAGCGGAAGATGAAAGGCTATCTATTTTGCACTGATTTAATTGAATGTAATTGACTTATGAGGTACATTTGTATTGCTATACGTGCAATAGCAGTGAATGTATTCACCAAGTTTGTCAATCTTCTCATTACAGACAGGTGTAAAAAAGAATACAGTACCCCTTGGACCACAGTACAGTATAATAACAGCCATAAACAATTAAAAACAAATAGATACAGGAATTAGCCTAACATAAAAAAGAAAAAAGACATCGAACAATAAATGCAAAGTATACATTTTTCATGCTTGGGGGATTTATTTCCAACTCAGATTGGACGGCATATGATCCACAAAATGATTGATTGGATTTTTAATAGGTTTCTGCACGCATTGCTCGGGAAAGCCCCGAATTTAGCGACTCGCCATACGCTGTGGTGCAATATGCGCCACTAAATGTGGTCTCACCTGGTGGGCAGTGTAGGTGCGAATTGCAGTCTAATCTTACCCCAAAATTGCATTCCGCTGCTCGCTCTTGACAGACACACCTCCCCAACAGCGGATTTCCTCCCATTTCGGTGCACGGCGAGTCACCAAATTACCAAACGGACTCAGACCCGTGCAAATCCGTGACGCAATTTTGCACTTTCGCTGCTCAATCTGGACTGACACACCTCAACCAGCGACTCTCCTCCCACTTCGGCAAACGGCGAGTCAAACGGGCTCAATGCATGCCTAAAATGTCACTTAGCCAATGTGCTGGCTCGCCACCCGCCATGCGCCAGCCAGGAAATAGAGCCCTAGGTTTCACCTATACCTGTTGTAGTTAAATTGCAACTAATTTGGTAACACGATGTTATAAGAGTAACTCCAACATAGGTAACATGGAACAGCAGTTAGTGGTATTCTTAATTGTAAATTTGACACAAGGCCAGCACTGTTACAGCTGAAATGAAATCATTCCATATCATTAAGACACATTGTGAAATGAACAGACAAGGTTTATTTTTTGTGTATCATAAAGATGTGGCCTAAGTGTGTAAATAAAATATTTCCAAATATTCACGTGCGTAATTAAGAATACCGCAAACTGTTATTCCATATTACCTATGTTGGAGTTACTCAGTAATAACCTCTTGTTCCAAATTAGTTACAATTTAACTACCCAGGTATAGGTGCAACTTAATGTAAAGTGTTACCAAATCCTAAGTAGAACATCATTGGTATTCTTCATTTAGGCATTTTCCCCAAAAATAAGATGACATACGCGTTGCTACTGACACACACCCAACGGTTTCTTTATAGGAGGGAACTTAAGGAAAGAACCGATCAAAAGAGGTGGGGTATGCGTAAAGACAGGCTCGTTAAAAGGATTGCTGAGCATGGGAAAGCTGAGCGATGGTAGCCATGGCAACGGGCTGGCGTCTGTGATTTCCCCCCCCCCCCACCCCCCTTGGGCCATCCCCAGCAGCATTTTAAAGGGTTTGGAATTAACTGGGTCAGGGATGTCTCCCTGTAGGTGCGACAGGATGTCACAGATAAACAGTGGCTGAGGATCAGAGGACTACCAACTGTTTATCCCAAATTTATATTTTTACTAGAAAATAACTACTGCGGCCCTGCCCCATCAGCTTAGCAGGGCAGCTGGAGGCCCTGTATGGAGGCCGAAGCCTTTGATGCTGTACAGTAAGTCATCGGTTTATTCTAAAGTCCAGCTGAGATGTACCAGCTCGCTCACAAAATCTGTTTGGGAATTTTCGATAGAAAAATGCAATTTTATTAAAACTATGATTGAGATGAAAAGTATGATAAACAGAAGATATGAATTACAACAGGATGTGAGTAATAAATCACTGGGGCTTTGGCATGGCTGCAGGCTGAGATATATCTTTCTGCTGAAATTCTGCTGAAACTACCCAGAAGAAAATGGAAAAGAAAGGCACAATCTTTCAGTAAATGTTGAGGCAGTTTTAATTCAATAACAGTGTAACATTACATGTGTAACACCATCAGCTGGAAACATCAGCAAAACTGAACCCAGGGTTTCAGGAAGTGTCTCAGAGGGTAAGCAGCGGTGGTGTGAAGCGGCTGGTATAGCCTGCACCTGACCTGGTGAAAACATAACTAAACTATCCCAATTTTGTTAAATAGCACACATTTATTGAATGGCTCAACATAGGTTTATGGAGATCTGTGTCTAAATCTGAGGTTTTGTTGATTTTTCTCTGATGTTTGCGGAGGCGCTTGTGAATTCAGCGGAGGTCTGAATAACCTGGGGGAAACCATGTGAGCCACAGCGTACACTGCTCAGGGATGTACAGAAACGTGACCCACAGCTGTGCCAGCCAAAGCCGTAACTCTTTACAAATGTCATAAAAAAAAAGGTTTTTACCTCAGTAATCGTTGTGAGTCGCAACTTTTACTACCCTTTCCGAATCCTCGACAATGTGTTGTGTTATTTGGAGTCGCCAGTAAGAGAATGGGATCTTGCGCAGTAGCGCATAGGTTTGAATCTTAAGACGCTGCTCCTGTGTACCTGAGCAGGATATGTCTGTGGGGGACTGTCTGGAGGATCACGAGAGACATTAAAAACGTGGAGAATTTCATATAGTCATCTTCTGTTATCATTCGTTTATTCCGGGGTGTAGGTAAAGGGGCACGGCCTTTAGAACTGCACACTGCCGCTAAGCTCACGTCAACAAAGAACAGAGTGTGCTCCCCAAAGCCACCTGGCCTCTTGCCGGCTCCAAACGCACACTGTAATTAGCAGGAATACTCTGTGCCCCCGCCACACACACACACACACACACACACACACACACACACACACACACACACACACACACACACACACACCCACACATTTGTAATGCAGCAGTTACAGAACCATTTTACCGCCTCCCCATTTAGCAGCAGAGGAGAGAGAGTGAAACATGAGTGTCTGGACCCCCCCCCCCCCCGTGCCACGCCCCGTTCCGCTCCGCTCCATTGGCGGCTGGCTTTTCCTCCAGTTTAATTTGTGGCGGAGAGCAGGGGATTTGGCCATCTGCACCACCTGCGCTGGGTGCCAGAAAAGCATGCTTTTCCGCACAGTCAGAGGCGCCAATTTCATTACCAGCAGGCGGTGAATTACGCCGCCCAACGAGTCCCGTTCCGCGCTCGCGGGGGGCTGTATCTCCGCCAGTTTTCCGGATTGACTGCTTGAAATTTGGGGGTTGGGTGGGTGTCTATTTGTAGATTGAAGAGAGAGCTTATTCGTCATGTGTCCCCACTGGCCGAGATGCTCCAACCAGTGAAGAGGAACGATGTGTGTTTTACAGCCACCCAACCATGTCTACAATGGTCCACAATGGTGTACACCCTTATAAAGGAGAAAGAAAACAACTTGGGATTATTAATGTTTATATTGGTGAATTGGCAGAAATTTCTTCAGATATGATACATACACTGTGATAAAGTAAAAAAAAATGTTTTTATGATAAGACTAACAGAAGGATTAACAGGTCAATCAATATATGCGTTGAACACAAATGTTAATTTATGATCAGTGTTTTCAAGCAATCTATCCTGGTATTATAGTTTACACATATTGTAACATACTGATGATAACATTTAACTTTGCTGTTCGAGGGAACCATTTGAATCCTTTGAAACCCACCGTACTGACCTTCTGAAATGCCATGTAGAGTGCAGTCACATTTTTAAAAGCACCATCTGTTGGAAATGACACACTAACTTTAACTACCATGCTACCAAAATGGGCTTAAGTTGGGAGAGCTGATTGATACGTTGGGCATATGCAATGATTTGATGTGGGGCAAACAAGGCCTGCTGCTTTAGAAAACTCCTGCACAGACTTTTTCATCAATGGTGTTGAAACGTATTTCCATAGCTTAGCAGATCAGAAGATGAACTGTCCATTCATAGTAGGAATTAGAATATATATTTAATGTACATTTTCCATGTTACTGTAAATGATTCACATGACAAATATCAAATATAAATTAAATATATTAACTATAAATGTATGTATGTGATCAGTTTATGACTTAAATGATAAATGGGAACAACCTGTAATTTCAGAATCACAGGCAACTTTTCAAATCTGTGCACCATGATGATGAGATGCTAATAATGTGAAATTAATTTATTTGAGTTGTGTTAGAGCTCTGAAATTTGAATACACATTCAAGTAATATGATGTCTTGAACAGAATACATAGTTGACAACTAATCACCTGTACATGAATGTTTGCTTTGATAACACATTTATAACAGGATAATAACACTTTAATTTAATTTAAAACAATTATATACTACGCAGCTTTGCTATCACTCGTGTTCGGAAACAGCATCACTGTAAATGCTAACAAACGTCTTAACTAAAATATTTTAGTGTACCTTACTGATTTTAGTCCATTAGTGTCACACATTTTGGATTGTCTCAGGCTAACTTGCGGAGGGGCATTGCCACCAGGCCAGTCTGGAATTGTTTCAGGCTACCTTGTGGAGCGGCATTGCCACTTTTTCCCCTTTAGAGATACTCAGGCACAGCAGTCTGTGGTGGAGAGATATCAGCTGGTGCTGCAGGCCAGCAGCCTCAACACCTACCTCTGATTCACACTGGCTGCGCCCGACTCCTGCTCCAATTACAGGGCACTGGGCGGGGCTCCGTTTGGCACATGGGGGCAGGCCGTACACACCCAGCAGGGCACAGCAAAACACTGTAATAGGGTGAGAATGATTAGGTGAAAATGTATTTTAAGGCTGTATCAAGGGTAATGCATTCTGTGAGGGAAAAAAAAAAAACTTTGAGTGTATTTATTTGAACATAGATTGATAAATTATAAATTTTCTCGAATAATGTTAAGGGCTTGGTGTGCTCTTTGTGTGACCTACTAAGTGATGTACCATTAGTATTCATTTTTAAATAATAATTTAAAAAAAATCTGTTTCACTTTAGTAATCGGGTTAGACATCTTTATGGGCTTCACAGAAGCTACCAACTACTTTCGGCACTGAAATATTTTTCTTTCAAACCCCTTTGACCAAATACAACCTCATCGTACTCTTTTCCCTCTAATTCTGATTGGTGAGAAGCACTCCGCTGAGCTGCACCGTGTACAAAAAGAAGGCGTTGCTCATATGTGCGACATGTCTGGGGAACATTTTTGAGTAATTTTAGTTTCGCAAGCTACATTCTGTTTATGGTAGCTTGGTTGTAGTTCAATTACTTTCAGAGTGAACTAATTGGTAGTTTCAGAGTAGTTTTCCCACTGTGTGTGTGTGCGTTGAGAAGGGAGGGGAGGTCAAGAAAATGAGGATAAATGATTGCACTGCACAGAAAATGAAGTGACTCTTATAGCGATTGGTCAGCCTCATGTTCTACACAGCGGCAGGGTTTCAATTAACATTTCCTCATAGCTTTGACAAGAGAGACATTTCCAGTTTTAACAATCATTCAAATTAACTGAGTTTGCAGAGAAAAGGCATTATGTTTGCTTTAACTTGTATGTCAAAGTCAAGTACAAACATTTATTTGAATTCCAGTCAGTAAACCAATGTCTAATTAAAAAAATATGACATATACTATAGGGCCGGAAAGGGAGATGTGTGTAGATAATATTGTTAATGGCTTTCAGTGTTCATCTTTTTGTATTCAAGAATCTAATGAAAACTGTACAATAATGTACATAGAAATCGGAATGCTAGTCAGCGCACGCAATAGCATGTTAGAGCATGATAACTCAGTGGAGGCCTCAGATTGGGGGTTGGGTTTGATCGAGGGCATTTGAGTTAATTTCTCCCTCATGGCTAACGAGCGCTGATTGAGCTTGGCCTGTGAGTCATTCTAACAGATAAACCCGACACGAGATAAACCCAACAATAGCTCTTTCACCCTCGTTACTGTGCTAATTATTCAACGCGGTTAATGAGGGAGTGGGCAGTAATGATAGATGCATCTTCCCGAGACACTCGTCTCATTCCATTAACACAACCCCCCCCACCCACCCACCCACCCACCTTTCCTCAAACCTTGCCTGGGGCTCCAGGTGGGTTCATTAGACCCCCATCTGGCCCACGCTCCTTTGTGCTGAGCTCAGCCTCTGTGGGCCCTTGTCAATACCCTGTTGATTGCTTTTGTCACTTGATTCCCTGTCCCTTTCAGATGAGACCCCCCCCCCATTTGCACACGTGTCCCCCGTGCACTTCTCATCGCGCTGCCTCGGTGGGCCGACTGGCTACGCGGAATGCGCGCGTCTTTCGTTTCTCCGACTGTCTGTTTGGCCTCATTAAACGAGCGCCCAGGAGCAGCTCCCGTTACCGTCCTCTACTTCTGCCTGCTACCTGCTAATCGCGGGCGACTGCGGAAGCTCATTAGCGCCAGCGCACTTGCCCGCTCAGAGCATTGGGAAGGGAAAAAACCAATAACTCCGCCTCTGAATTAGCCCTCTCTCCTTATACGCGTTTAGTTCAGAGTAAAGACGACCACAGTGGAAAAGTAAATTATGCCAACACACACAGTGGCTTTACCGTAATGCAGCACTAAAAGCAGAACAGTGATTCATGTAGCAAATGACTGGCCTGGTCAACTGTGTACTGCAGGTTGGTAACAAGCATAAATGTCACTTTAAAAACCTCTACAGAAAGGATTTCCTGAAACACCTCTTTGCTTGTATGTACTGCACCTTCACAGAAATGCAGCAGATATCTCCATTGTACATTGTCTCCTGTAGAAGTGGTCTTTAGGGAAATGCGTGACATCTGATATGTGGAGTAGTTGTCAACGGCATCATTAAGCAGAGGCTCTGGCTTTTAGGCTTAGTTGGCTCCTGATTTCCTGACCCTGGATCTGTCACTGTAACAGCCCTATAATGGCCCAATGTATTACATTTTTTATATTCAGCATTATCTTACCTAGTCTTATGTACATCTTATGTACAACACTGTCTTATATTAAGGGTTTAGGATTAGTTTCACAGTGCGAAGATATCGTTATATACGCCTATATTTATTTCCACAGTAGCCATCCTAACCAAGGTCAGTTTGAGTCGACTGTTGCGCATTCTGTAAAGAATTTCACTCTTGGGTACAACCTTATAGTATATAATATATAGTGACGGTGATGCCAATAGAAACCAATGGGGAGCACATCCCAACCAGGAAGTTTTGATTTTGCGCTCATCTCACATGCGCAGTTGTGTCCTTGGAGTCACATGTACAACGAGGATGGCGCAGAAAGTGACGTGAAGACGGCTATGCGTCAAAGCCTTACGAGTATGTAATTGGTTGCCAACTAGCGCGCAGAAATATGACATAGGCCAGAATAAATAATAATAAGAAATTATTATTATTGTCTGTGTGGTATAATAATAATAAATTTTTAAATACATTTTAATGCACAGAGTTAACGTCAATGAGTGGAATGAGTCTTTTTTTTTGCTGTCAAAAATGAATGGAGCCCAATGGGGTAAGTGGCCTTTTGAGCGCAAGTATAGATATCAGCAGGGAGCGATATTATATCCGGTGCTGAGGTTGAGAGCTGAATGCTGGCCCCTTGGGTACGACATCCTCAACCCCTGAAACTGAATAACAGCAGACCGCCCATGGAAAAAGACGCAGGCATGAATCTTCCCTGTGCTTTTCTCCGTCACTGAAGGTAAGTGCAGTAAACAGTGGTAGCGCCTCGCAGAGCTGTCTCCAGGGCTCTCAGAGTTACACTGTTGTGTACAGTCCTGAGACGCATCCTTAAAAACAAAGGCATAAATATTGCCTCCTCCCTTTGAACTGTGGGGGACAGGAAGACTTTTATCACTGTCCTGGAAAACAAGCCGCACCTTCAATGGTATGGTTTCCTCCCCATTATTCATGTACCACGAATATCATCCCAACCCTTGCATGACGTTCCCATACCATTGCTTTTTAACGTGTTGGCTGGGGGATAATGCTGGGAAAGCTCTCTTTGCCCACCTCAGAGTCAAAAAGCTGTACTAGCTGCTGAGTGGCTCTAGCTTCCCACTTCCTGTCACATGGCACGCTCAGAGTCACCTGCACGCACAGCTGTACAAATTATAAAATAAAATAAATACCACATTAATTTATGTATTTGTTTCAGATGCAATCTGCAGAGCTAGAGTGAGGCAGAACATGTAAAAAATGGCAAATACATTCTCCTTACAATGCACTACTTACTGCTGTCGCCAATACTACATAAGGGTGTTGTTATGTGCTGTGTAGTTCACTATAGGGTTGATTTACTAATGGTTTGCGTGTACAAAAAGACATGTGAAACTGTTATCACCTGCAAGGTGATCAACTAACGAGGTGTAAAGAGGATTGCGTGTGCTAAAATGGAAAGTTTCTGTAACTCCTGGCAGAAACTAAGAGACATCCAGTGAAATAGATCCTTGAAACAGATAGGAGCTGCTATTAGCAATCTGTTTGAATGCTACTTAATGTGAGAGTGAGAGATAGTATCTCAATTCATTACCCTTAGTGTGTTTTGCCATCTGTTACCATGGCAGGTGTATAAGCCAACCCTCGGATTAACTGTGTATGAGGAATTCTGCTCTTGCGTGTCTCTGTGTGCGTGCATGTGCATGTGGACAGGTGTGTCTGTGTGTGTATGTGTGTTCCTTGGAAGTGGCAGTGAGAAAACAAAGTAATTCCGAAATGGAATACCTAGGCCCTGTATCACAAAACAGGCTAAGTAGGTTAGCCAGCTAACTTTGGGCATAATCCTGAGTTTACGGTATCACCAAAGTCACGCTCTTTTGATCGGGCTAAATCGCCATGGTGACTTATGCTGCGCCGGAGCAGGTTTTGTTCAGGCTAAGTGTTCAACCTATATAAAGAGACCACCCTCTCACTAATCGGCTCACTGGAAAAATGGCATGCACATTCCTGGAGGATCGCATTGACGTTGTTGCACAGATTATTATATGGGTTTTACGAGCAGTGAGTATTTTTTTGTAGGTTGAGTTTGGAAGGTTCATGAATAATTCATGAGTGTGTGTTAGGGGTAGGAGGGGCGAGTATTTTTTTGTTGGATGACTTTGGAAGGTTAATGAATAATTCATAGCTGTCTTACCCTAGCTTATCTTGAGTGATAATTAAAAAACACCAGCCAGTCTTATAAAAACTCTGTCACCTGTCTTTGCACACCTTTAGTGGGGATTTCTTGAGAAGACCCAAACACGAAAACGTGAAGGCTAAAGGATCTGACAAAGTTCAATTCTCAATTCTTAATAACCCCTCCCATCCATCAACATGCACTCATGAAATATTCATAAACCTGATTCTTTGTGATTGGCTTTTTATGGGAACCTGCAGATAGCTTGAGTGGGAAATCCTGGGTTGACAGAGCAAGTTTAAAACCCGTGTCATAATACCAATTATCCGTGATTGCCATGGTTAGGATTTGTTGAGCCGGCTGACTTGGACTGGCGAAACTAAGTTGAGCTTCTTTTGTGATACAGGCCCCTGATTTGGAAACCAAAATACTGAGAATTTTTGAGAATTTTCTCTGTATTTCATCAATATGACCAGATTCGCTGAGGCTTTGTTATTGAAAAACCAATGGGAAAGTGAGAAAGCAGACTACCTTAGAGACCTCACTTTTGAAAACAAATATGCGGTTTGCTTATTTTACACACATGGCTATAGATAGATAAAATTATTCAGATTGTAAATAATATACTGTTACTGCTTTATATATTGCATATATGAGTCCAACTTAAATTTGGTCCATGCAGACCATTCCTTAGAAGTATTTTAATTTTTCAATACAGACATATTAAATATGAAATACCATAAAAGAAATTCTAGAAAATAAACAGAAAGAAATACCATAAAAAGCGATTTCAAATAATGTCACCTCATCAAAAAAATATAGAGGGCAGCACATTTCATAAATCACCTGGAATTCTGCAGTTAATTTTAAACACGTGATGAAAATGTTATGCTTGCGTGTGTGTTTGTGTGTCAGTGTATATTAGATGCAGTATGTGACACTGCAGCTTCAGATGTTGCTGTGTGTGTCTCCACATTCTATATCTATTCTATTGTGTTATCACATGGATGCAACAATTTAAACCTAGATGTAAGTTAGACATTTTTAGACAACCCCCCTTCTCGGATGATTCTCATTGTACAACCCACAGATCCCCGCCTCTTGTCCCACCCAGAGGTCTCAGTGCATCAGTTTATACAGGTACATCCTCCGTCACCGTTTGTTTTGCAGGTCTTGTGGCGAGCGTGTCTGTGATGCCACTGATTTTATTGCTTTATTTATTCCTAGCCCCAGTGATGGGTTTCTACCCATGTTCAATACACAGATAGTAAGTCACCTTTGCTTATAGCATCCATTAAACACCTAAATGACAATGGTCATTCTGTCATGGTTTTGAACCCTGTTTCACTATGCGGTCGTTTTCCTCAGTGGCCACGCGAGGGCGCTGCCCTTTTGGTAGATGCTTGCTCTGCCCTGCTGAGTGGGCGGAGTTTCTGTTATTCGGGGCTTCGACATTAATTGTTCTTTGTTTGTTTATTGTTTTGTACTGTGGTGTATTGTTGGCTGTGAGTTCTCGTACCATTTTGGCTACTCGCCTATTTTTAACGTCTCTTTGTTGAGGCAGGGCTTATTTCTTGCTGGCTAGGTAGTTGATTACCTCGTAGAAGTTTGGGACCGTAAATCTCTGCTCTATTTCGCCTTGTTGTGCTTTTTCTCCGTGTATGGAGATTTGGGCGATTCTGTTCGGGACAGTAGTTCTGTTCGCCCTTCGGCACGTCTTCCCATAGGGGATTCGGGCATTTTCGCTTCTACTTAGTTTATTAGCTCGTAGAAGTATAGAGTAGCAGTTTCTCTGGTCCATTTGTTCGCCTTTTGATTGGTTTTCTTACTGAGAGACCTGGCGTTTTAGCTTCTACTCATTTCCGGGTTACGGTAAGCCAGTTAGTAGTTTCGGTACGTTTGTTCCCTGTTTTGTTCTCCTTCTCGTGGACTATGTTCCCCTTTGTTGTGAGTCAGGGTTTTTATTTATATTAAGAGGCTGTCATGCTATTTTTGCGTTGGTCTTCGTTGCAGCTGTCCTCTGTCCTTTTTACCTACGGGACGATTTTGTTGGAACTATTGTTCTGTTCGTTTTTCGGGTATGTTTCTCCTTGTGTGGAGTTTGGGCGAGGTTGTGGACATGTTTGTGTGTGACTGCGCGTAGCATGGGACCGTTAGCTTTCTGTTCCTTCGCTTCGTTATATATTATTTTACTGAGAGGCTAGGGCGGGTGTTTAATTAAGTTTGCGTGAGTCTTTTGGATAGTAAGTTATGGGACGACGGTGCTCCGTCGGCTCACCTGTAAAATGTTTCTCCCTCCTGGGAGATCGGGTGTTTACCCAGGTTTGTTTGCTGCTTTAGACTGCGCACTTATTAAACTAGCCATGGAACATTAAATCTCTGTTCCTGTTCGCCTCGTTACATTTCCCCTTACTGAGAGGCAGGGCTTGTGCTTGTGTTAGTCAGTTAGCCTATGTTTTCGGTGCAGCTGTCCTTTCATATTTTGTGCTTTTTTTCTCCGTGTATGGAGATGTGGGCGATTCGGTTCGGAACTTTAGTTCTGTTCGCCCTTCGGTGCAATTCGTCTCTTAGGGAGACTGGGCGATGATGTTGGACATGTTTGCGTGTGACTGCGAGCCTTTAAGCCTTGGAACATTAATTATCTGTTCCTTCGCCTCATTACATTTCTCCTGTCTGAGAGGTTAGGGCGTGGCTCTGTTTTAAGCGTGGTCATTTTGCTGGTAAGGCTATGGGACTGCGGTTCTCCGTCGGCTCGCCTGTAAAATGTTTCTTCCCCCTGGGAGATCGGGCGTTTACCCCCTTTAGGTTCTGCATATGACTGTTAGTGCTAGCTTATGGAAGTAGCCACGGAACGTTATCCCTGTTCCTTCGCCTCCTCCTATATCAATAGGTATTAGTTTTCTGTGTTTATTCACTGTGTGTTTTGTTTGTGCCATTGTGCTACTCGCCTGTTATTATGCGTCTCGTTTTCGAGACAGGGCGTTTGTTATTCCGGCTTATTCGTTGGTTGCTTGGCTTGTAGAAGTATGGGGTAGCAGTTCTTTGTTCCCTTTCGCCTTGTTGGGTTTTCTGGTTAGGAAACCAGGCATTTGTGTTTACACTCTTTTGTAGGGAACAGTGAGCCGGTCTGTAGCTGTGGTGTGTGTGTTCGTTGTTTTGTCTCCTTCCCTCTTCTGCGGGGTTTCCCGCCTTAGTGGCCTAAGGGCTTAATGAATCCCCTTGCTGCGTTTGGCTCCTCCCACCTCACACGTCACGCCCCATTACACATTCAAAGGGGAATGTGAGATGTCTTCTGTGTTGCTGTTCTCCCCCTTGTAGAGAAGGGCACGTTCAGGTCTGAGATTCATTCTGCCGACAGGTACACCACCAAAGCTGGGCAGGGCAGCTCTTTAAAGAACCACATCTATGCATGTGACTTAAATAGACATGCTGGTGTGATCCCTTGTTGGTTTATCCCTTGCTTATGAATGATTCTTTAAAACATGAACAGAGGCCTGCCATATTGCACTTTACCATTGTGCGGTGCCTCACCTTTCAGTTCAGAATCAGTCCTGACCATGCCAGTGCTGGCCATTGAGGTCCTGACCGTGACAGTGCTGACCAGGCCAGTCCTGACCGTATCAGTGCTGACCAGTGACCGGGAGGGAGGGTTTCAGTCGGCTCTGCTTATCCTGGTTTATATGTGCAAAATTGACTTTTCTTGCTGTTCAGGTTCCTGCAGTCGAGTGTGATAACTGCACAGCCCAGCTGGTGGACCACAGAGCGAAACATAGTGGCGGCTAGCAGAGCATCCAAGTCAACATCAGGTTAATGTGCGCTCTCCTGAGTGGATGGATGTTGCGGGGGAATGGTGCTGGTGTGCAGGGGCCTTGGCCTGTATTTAGCATGTCAAGCCTGTCTGGCATATTTAGCATGTTCCGCCTCAGTGCGGCTCTGCTGGGAGTTGGCTGTTTGTGCTACAGGAGGAACACGCCGTTCTGCTTGTCCTCTCCTTTATATCAGGGGACCTCTGCATGTCCACAGCTGTCCCCCATCACCCATTGATATCATTACTCTTTCACTGGCACAGTTCCAAATGACACAAAGGACTTGCAGAGAGCACCGCGTAATTAGTTTGCGTATGAAACATGCAAAGTACTGTTCTTTCTCAGGGTCTTTCTTATTAGTATTCTTCTGTTCTTTTCTTACCATTTTGTAAACACTGTCTAATCCTACAGTTCGGATTCCACCCATACAAAATGTAGATGTGCAGATGTATGCTATTCACAAGTATGATGGTAATCATATTTTATTCATTATTATCCATTAAAAATGGCAATTGTAATTGAAAATGAGTTGAGCTCAAACATTTCCTATGGAAACATTACCATAACATGATGTCCACCATATTTGACCATTCTACTAGCCAGTCAGGATGATTTAATACATGTGATGCTATTTGAAAGTGAAATGATACCATTCATATATCCATATATTCATTCTTCTCTAGGGAAGACTGATTATGCGCCTATCATGGTTTCTGGCAGCCTGCTGTTGTTTCAGCCTGTTGTTGTGTCGTTCTTTCTTTTGACGACATCGGGGCAATCTATTGGATTTTTCCGCCTCCGTTTCGGTATTTGAATCTCGCCCGGCAATTATTCCTTTCACCTGTTTTGGATTTCCTGCCGGTTATAAATAGCCCAGGACTTCCGCATTTCCGACGCTTCGATATTGTCTTTGCTATTTGACTATTGGAGACGGTAAGGTAAAGGATAGCGGTCTCTACGTTTCTGAACCAGAAACGTAGGTAGTCCGGTTAAGAGTTAGGGTAAAGCTTTATGTAGTCTTTTTGTTTCCTTTTCTCTCTTTATCCTTTTATATTCCTCTACCTGTTAACTTTTGTTCAGCTCCTTCACACCTAGAGCTGTAACAGGTTCTTTTTTCTATTACGTTTCTTTCGCCCTTGTTACACGGGCTTTCTTTAGTTTTTCTCTGACCTCCAGTTATACGCCTCTTGTGTGAGAGCGTGAGGTTCCTTTGTTGTTTTATTACTTGCGATCGCCGAGTTTGCCCTCTTTTGGGGTTGTTTAGTGTTGGCTTACGCCAGGAGGTTTTGATTCCCTTTGTTTTTGTTTCATTTCTCCTTTTACTGCGGAGTTGTCCGCTTAGTGGTGTATTTCTCACGAAATACACTTTCAGATCCCTTAGTTGTGGCGCTTGGTTCTCTGAACCTTACACTCCCCCTTACAGCGCCCTATTATCATACAATACAATTATTATCAATAATAATTTTCCTCTAGAACTTTAAATCAAGTTAGAATGTGGAGCAAAAAAAAAAGTGAGGGGTGTTCTACCTTGACTATGACTTTAATGAATTCATCTTCAGATACCATTCACAAATTGTTCACTGTTATCATATACTATTGATATAGTGAGACACTATTATCTATTGTGTTTATATTGTTCTGAAGTATGTGATATAATTTGAGATAGACATTTTAATGTGCTTCTTTATAGCATTTTCATTTGAGCAATGTCCACACCAAGAGGCTTGACTGAGGAGATGGAAGGAAGTGTTCCATGTAATAAGAATAATTGGCCAAGAGTAATCTAATCTGGTTCCATGCTCATAAGCATCCAGTTTGTATTCTCTGAAGAGCTTCAGTAATTAGCAGCATGTCTTTATTTTTGTGCTGCTCAGCTTGTGGATTGAGAAGAGAAGGGAAACATTAACCTTCAGCCCTTTGTCACTGAGTCAATATGTGGAGCTGCTTTTACTTCTATGAACAGGTCTTTCATACCGCGATGCAACTTGGTTTGTGGGTGTGGTCTGGACAGGGTATCCTGATATTTAAATTAGATTAATATATATCCCTCTCCACATTCTAAAGTAGCATCAATAATCAACGCAAACTTCCAATAATCAATACTAACAAGGCTCATCCCATTCACAACACCACCCAATCCAACGCCCACACCATCTAGAAACCTGGCCCGTGGACACCACACTTGGAGACCAGAGTGCATGCTGTCCGCACACTGAAATATTGATGGCTGTGTTTTGTGCTCTGCGGTGCGCTACCTGTGTGATACCAGCTTGCTTCTATTGTCCGTCACATTCTCCTGTGTCAAAGACTAATTCCCAGCTGAACATGAATAATGCTGTGCTGCTTAAGCAAATCGCTCTCAGCAGAGCAGGGGGGGAGCGCCAGGGGGTTTGTGATAGCTCAGATATAATTAATTGGTTCTAAAACAGATGGATGCCCCCACCCACCCACCACCCAAACACGTGCATGCACAAACGCAGAGACGCACAACCTTGGTGATTCACAGTCAACATTGCATAGCATACCTTTATTTTGATGTTCAATCGGGACTATATTGAGATGTGATTTAGTAATTCTCACCAATGCTGTGCAACCATGGACAACCTATATCAGTCTATCCATTTCCATCAATTGCGATGTGGGGATTAAATATGGTGGAGCACAAATTATTACCGGGCTCTGGCGTATTGGGAACAGGTCCGTCATGATGTCATGAAGGACCTGGTGTGATGGGCAATAAATGTTTTAATCTCACTGCGTATCTCCTCCTATAGTTTGAGGCAAATAAAAGTATTCTGTCCCACTGAAACAGCCTCTTTGAGTCTGAGCCAAACACTCTTTTACCATCTGCGCTGTTTAGCCTGCTCTTATCAGGCGTAGCCTAACTTTATGTTTTAGACATTCACTTTTCCAGTGTTATTGTTCTTGTCGTTTATTGGTATTAATATGCTTTTATTAATTATGTCCTGATTAGACGACCATAGTCTAACGCCAGAATCAAAACCTGCGATAACTAGCTAGTAGCCCAAGGTCAGTAGCCATCTAACTAGCTCTCTAGTCTACAAAGATTTATCCAAAAAAATATTCTATGCTATTCATAGCATTGGGACCACAACATCAACCTAGCAAGCTCTAGAGTGTGAGACAATTAAAGGGGTACTAAGCTACTTGCATTTTGCATTATTTTAAAGAATAATAGGTAGCACAGGTTTATTCACTCCTGAATTTGCTTGAAAACTTGTATGTTGCTAAATTATACCACAACCAAATCCAGGAAAGCTGCATCTGAATGCTGTAGACCTAAATAAAGTGTAAGGTAAAGATGATTCCTACACTTTTCTCAAGGGAAATACTGGTGGACTCAAATCATTGTTTATAGGTGCTTGGCTAAAGAGCTTGAAGCTATAGGCTATGTAGGACAGTAGCCTAGTGGGTTCATTGTTTAATTTGTAAGGTTTTGCTAGCTTGCTAGCAGTAACATTAGCTACAGTTACTCACTAAAACCCACCATTCCGTAACACTTTGTGCAGAACGAGGATCTGGTCGCTCCTCTTCCTCGTCTGCTGCAGGCTGTTGAGACTGCTCTTCGGGCTCATGCAGATAGATGTAGCCACGTTAGCCAGGCATGTTTGTTTATTTGTGGCTGGTATGTTTTGGGAGGAGCTGAGGTGGGGTGGTGCGGGGTTCTCGACCACGCCCATACAATCCTGAGGTTTCTTTTTTCAATACTGATTTTATGTCTAACTTGAGATGTTTGTGTGTTATTATAGTTATTGGCATTACTTTGAATAGATGTTTGGTGGGTGTGTATCGGATACATTCCTTTGTGATAATGAATGGTTTTTTAAACTTCTTTTCAGCCCCTTTACAATCACTTTAAACTACTCTGTACACTTACGTTTACAAACTTAACTCAAACCCAACCCTTGCTATTTTCCCTTTAAAGCCCTTTAATCTCTGTGCACCTGAGGAATAATCTTATTTACACAATGACATATAGTTCATTATTGTGACTTAGATATGGATAATTTATAATGATACAATATCTTCTCTTCTTTTTTGATTCTTTTATGACTCAAAATACAGAGAAAATTATTATATATTAATGTAATGATGATGTATGAATAAATAATAGTTCACATTATGTCATTTTTGCATTCACAGCCTGTTTACACATTTTGAAATGTATGTACTAAACTCAGGAGTTTCATTTGACTAGAGAAGGGCTTTTCAATGCAGTTTATAGTAAGCACAATACCAATGCAGCATGAAAACCCTATTTGCCAAATATTTTATCTGCCTGCTGAAGCATTTCATTGAAACCTGAACCGTGTATTAAATGAAAGCATAATTGCTGTAGCAAACAGGAAAGGTGATCTCCAAATAAATCACTGCACCTCACACAATGAAACGGGGATTATGTGGAACTCCCATTAATCCCTCTCTCTTAGACCCTACCTTTGCACTCGTCATTGCTGGTTCTGAGTTCATCACTAAAAGACTGATTTTACCCCACAGCTTAATTACAATCCTCAATAGGCCATTGCCAGTGAATATCAATCACTATTAATAAATTAAACATGTGAAAATTAATTGCAATTTTAGACAGATGGATGTGCTGCAGATCCGTCTTTTTTTCCAGTTACCTGAGCACTGTTTTCTCACCTGTCCTCAACCATGGGACCAAACCAGTCTTTCCAGTCAAACCATGTAGTCACTGCTGCCCCCTAGTGAACAGAGGAAGACCAACAATATAATGGCATGATTGTGTGTGAATATATATCCATGTTTTATCTATTTTGAATCAAGTCGATGGTGGCAAGTACATGTTTCACCTGTAATTTATGAACTGCAGGTAGCACACATCTGACTACATGCTCTTGCTACAAATCTCTCAGAGTGTGTTTGGGAACTTGTAAGATGTCTGGCTGGAGGTGGTAAGATGTTGGCCCTTACACCACCATAACCCCCACCCCACACACACACACACACACACACACACACTACCTGATCAGGTCCCTCTGAATGGTGATTGACCTTCTCTGCCCCCCATCCAGTGTGTCTACTCTAATTTAATTACCAGAGAGGGCGTGGCCATAGTGTAGACAACCATACCTGCCTGAGCCTCTTCATATGAGAGATTATTGCGTCATGAGCTACCAGATTATGGGTGATTACCTGATTGCCATCGCCAGGCGATGATTGTCACCCAATCAATCAGTGGGAGAGATGAGGGCACCTGCCTTCAGCTCAATCAGTTAAATGACAATGACTAAGGGGAAAGCTGATGACAATACTAATGATCATCTTTGAAAAAGTAGAGGACAGATAACACCCTGCTGTGTGTAGTGTGCGCGCGCGTGTGTGTGTGTGTGTGTGTGCGCGTGTGTTTGGGGTGGGGTGCTAAGTTAATCAGCCCTCCTTTTTTAATTAATAATTCATGACACCTCATTAATTATAAACCAATCTGTAACCTTACACTTCTCAAGTGGGTTTCCAGTTGCTTAGGAACAGTGACCCATTTGAAATGGCACCCTCTTTGTTAGGGGTAACCAGAGAGGCACTCGTGTTGGCAGTTCTAGGGCATTGTTGTACAAAGTAAACAAAACCACGCCACAGAATAACATTTGTTTTGGGTTTGCTTACAAAGTGTAATTACCTTAATAATGCAGAAGCACTTGTCTAAGGGGGTGCGAATTGGAAGGCGGAATTCCTAACAGAAAAACCACCAATGCGAAATCAGCAGTAACACAAAACCTGGGTTTTTCCTGTGTTTGCGCCCCTGTCAGGACAAGGTGGTGAGGTCCAGAGGGTGTCTGTGATAGCTTGAAGGCCGTGCTTTTCGCGACACACTCCTGTGCGGAATCTTTTAGGGCTTGTGTAGAACATAGCTAACTGTCCAGGTTGGGTCTTTTTCCATAGTGGGTTGGCAATGTGGAGAAGCGGTTAGTATATAGAGTTGGGGGGATGGGGCACATGCAGGATTTACACAGGAAGTCGCTTCAGCGACTGGGTGCCCCCCCTCCCCTCGCCTCAACTGCTTACAGTAATGGTAGCTTTAGCATGGCAGAGCCCCGTCACCTGTCACTCACACATCAAGAACCCTGAGGCGCAGAAACAGCCCCATTTGGGCCTCTGCAGGGGTGCGGAGGAGGCGCCAGTTGCTAAGAGCAACCCACCACCCCCCAACCCCTTTTCCCCCCTCCCCTAGTTAATTAGATTCCCTCTTTATGTTTCATGCTTTCAATTACTACCACTGGCAGGAGCCCAGCCACAAAATGAAGATAACCGCGCCGATAAGGCTGGGTAAACCTGGGACCCATTTGTATGGTGAGACTCCCTACTGTCCCCTTTCCCAGTAATATCCTGTTTGGATGTCCAGCAACTCATCACCATGGTATCACTGACATCATATCAGCTTGGGAGGGGGGGGGGGGGGGTATAATCATTAAGGAGCGCTCCAGTGCCTCTTTTCATTTTTGGAACTTCTTCTTCTTTTTCACTTGTGAATTTATGAAAATATGTGAAAATGTTCTTTTGTTTGTTGTCTGGTTTAATAAAAAGTATTTATTACAATGCGATGAGGATGACTGGCCCAGCACCACTGTGATCTGTGCTATATTATTTAATGAAATGGAGATGTGGAGATATAGTATTTGAATGGGATCATGCATTCTAGATCATTCTAACCAGTGTTTTTGCCCGTTATTTTATATGTGCTCCAGTTCGAGTCATTTCAATTCTTCAGTACCAGCACATGGACACATTTGTCCTCACCAACATGCTTTGCAATCAAGATGTCAGGTACTTCATTTATGAAATGATCAGGGGACGATTCATAGACAGATTTTTCTTGATGCTCTCGCACCAAACAGATAAGAATGACTAGAAGAGCGTGCACCTTGGGCATCTTTTAGTGGTCTTTACATGTGGGCTGTATAAAAGAATCCCTTTCACCTTGGCCTCCAACCCTCTTCAAATTGCAAATGCATTTGAGTATAGCATTATCCCTCTTTTGTTGGTTCGGTAGTGCGTGCATAAATCACACTTACAGCTCCTTTCCTGAAAGCCTGATATTCCATTGAGCAGGGTGCACTTACAGAAAGCTTTCTTGCTCAAGGAGCATGGATTGGTCAGCAGCGAGACTGCAGGTAATTTATGCAGAGAGGATCACATTACCAAGTGAAATGGCTGCACTTGAAACGGACCTGAAACCTATAGCTGCTCGCTCACACGGTGTGTGTAAAATATGAGATCCTGAATTTAAAAAAAAATTTTGTTCGCAATATTCTGCAACACGCGCTGAGGAACGCTGTGAAGATGCGAATCATTCTGTAACAAGAAGCAAAACTGAAATAAAAACATAGTTCTGGATGGGGCTCTGTCCATGCCATCAGAGCAAACTGTATACCGTAGCATGAGACACTCACAAATGTCCACAACAATGCCTTGTTCCACTTTCATGCTCAGAGCATTTTCATTTGCTTGTGGAAAAGCTTGCATCGGTTTTGTCCATAAAACTGCCTCATGTTATAGCAGATGCATTGTAGGTTTGAGTGGACTATGCCATTAACTGACAGTGACTGGAAATTCCCAGCACTGGGATGCAGATGGCCTGTGTTGGGGCACGTTTAAGATGGCCAGTGTTCCTTAGGTTACTATTACATTAGCTCTTCTCAATAACACTCACAATTCTCGCAGACTAGCCGCTATCATCAGTGAAAAATGCCTCCTGCCCTATACTCAGGATTCGTTCTCCTCTAGTAGATCTTAAGATCATGCAAGCACGAACACACACGCACACGCACGCCCACACAGACACACACACACCATGAGGTGCCCTAAATTTGACAATGCATTTGAGGATTTCTGCTTTGCCAATTATGATAATATTGGCAAAAATGTCTTTATTCATTTATTTTTTGCTACAGGACTCCTGACCAACATGGCGTATCATTGATAACTTCTGACATTTCAAAAAAAGGATGAAAACTGACTTTATATCTTGAAATATCATCGTAGAGGCTCTTCAGTTTTACCACATAATATATACATTTTAGTGATTTTTCCTCAATGATTGCGGTAATTTAATCTTCTACCTTAATATGTTATTGATGAATATGCTGATAGTGAAAAAATCCTTATAGAAAGGGCAAGAATTGTGGTCTGCTTCCAATATTAGCATTCTACTGCCACCTCCTGGCCAATATTCTCATAAGTTTGAACTGTCTATTAACTTGTATTGATAAACATGATGGTTGGGCGATTCTTATTTAGTGTGGTTGCTTCATCAACACACTACCTGTTCTCTTGCATACTTATTAAACGTCTTATTTTCCTTCTACCTAAATTTCTGCACACTACTCCTCCTACAGCTTTTAAACTAGACATGCTATTGCAACTTTATAATATTCACCTTGGCTCAGAATAGTGTGCTTGTATAAAGCTTTCAATTTGTCCACATGGTGGTGCTATAATAGGTGATTTAAGATAAAAAGTTGAAAGTTCATGCCCCTCACCTATCATGCCCCTCACCTAGAGTCATGAAATTTGGTACATAGGTCCCTCTAATATCAGCCGCCTCAGCAGTTGGACTCCTGACAGCCAGGCCCTTCAACTCTTCAACGCCAAGGCGCTGCACCCCAGGTGGGACCGTCATGCCCGGAACAGGGTATCGGGTCAATTTTGCCAGCTAGTCCCACCGATTGTTGGAAGTGACCCAGCGCCTGGGCACTTCCCAGACTTATCTCCCTGCGTGCCGTTCACCTACCAGGTATTCGGAACGGCGCAGCAGATGTATTATTTCACCAGGGGATTCATCCCGGTGAACGAATGAAGAAGATATGGCGGCACTATGGTCGAGCTCAGACTGGCCAGACGGCATGCTATATGCATTTCCACCCGAGTCACTGGTCAGTGTGACTCTGCACAGGCTCAGCACGAGCCGCCATGACCTCCTGCTGGTAGCCCCCAGATGGCCGATGAAACCCTGATTTCCCACAGTCCTCGGCCTTGTTTGTGATCAACCCTGGAAAATTCCAGTTCGAGAGGATCTGTTATCACAACAGAGTGGCACTGTTTGGCACCCTCGGCCAAACATGATGAGTCTCTGGCTATGGCCGCTGAGGAGCCCCACCCGTCGATGACGGAGTGTGGCTCCCCCCTCCAATGGACGCTACTCAACTCTAGAGCCCCCTCGATGAGGAGGGCCTATGGGTATATGTGGCAGCTATTCAAACATGGTGCTTAATAGAAGGCTCGGGCCCCGTACACTGTCCGATCCCTGTACTATTGGACTTCATACAGTCCTTACTCGATAGCAGGAAAGCAGCCAGCACACTGAAAACTTATGTGGCTGCCATATCCAGCAGGCATGTCTGGGTACATAACAAGCCTGCAGGGAGCCATTACCTTGTCAGCCGATTCCTGAAAGGAGCTCAGAAACTGAGACCTGCGAGGTCATTAGTAGCTCCCTCCTGGGACCTCCCCTTGGTACTGTGAGCACTCACGGTTCAGCCCTTTGAGCCTCTCGAGACGATCAGCCTTAAGTGGCTTTCTTTTAAGACGGCGTTTCTGCTAGCGATGGCATCAGCAAGACGCGTTGGTGAACTCTGCGCTCTCTCCATCAGCGCAGTGTCTAAGGTGGAGACCAGCCGACTCAGGAGTCACGTTGCGGCCTAATCCATTGTTCCTGCCCAAAATCGTTTCGGCATTTCACATCAACCAGCCGATCGAGCTCGCAGCGCTTCGCCTCGCGCCAGGCGAAGACCTGCGGGACACACACCTGCTATGTCCAGTACATGCGCTGCGACGCTACGTCGAAGCTGCCGCTTCCTTCAGACGTACAGGCCAACTTTTTGTCTGCTACGGCAAGACTAAAGGGACAGTGCTCTCGGCTCAAAGCCTCTCCCGGTGGGTAGTGAAGGCAATAGCCACAGCCTATGTGGCGAGCGCTAAACCCTCGCCTATTGGTGTCCAGGGCCGGTCCACCAGAAGTATGGCTACCTCATGGGCAGCACTGGAAGGCGTACCTC
This sequence comes from Synaphobranchus kaupii, assembly GCA_029718625.1. Taxonomy (NCBI): domain Eukaryota; kingdom Metazoa; phylum Chordata; class Actinopteri; order Anguilliformes; family Synaphobranchidae; genus Synaphobranchus; species Synaphobranchus kaupii. The sequence goes on from CM056381.1 coordinate 23,704,740, forward strand.
TTAAAGAAATTTGTGAAGTGGCGACATGGACGTCCCCGTGCACATTTACAAGGTTTTATCATGTCAATGTGGCGCCAGGCTCAGCGGTCGGTGCAACCGCCTTACCTGCAGCCTTGGCATCCACGTAAGGATGATGGTCCCTCCTGACACTTTGGGTATAAGGTCATCCATATTGACGACCCTAATGGTCGGAGGCACAAAATAGAACAAACGGTTATGAATGTAACCATGTTCTATGAGTTCCGGATGACCATTAGGGATCGTGCAGACTTCCGCAGTGATGCTCCCCCCCTTTATGGGAGGAATTACGTCACTACGCGGGGTTCATGTACCATGACAATTCTGGTATAAAAGTCTCGATGCATCTGGACCCAGAAGGCCATCGATATTGACAACCGTAATGGTCACCCGGAACTAATAGAACATGGTTACAGTCGTAACCGTTCGTTTTCCCACATAGTAAGTCATTTAAATTGCAATACATTACATTGCATTCATATCCAGAGTGAATGTAAGAAGGCACAGAGACCCATTGATAATCAATAAGTGTCATTAATTTGCACTGAAAGAAAATAATGTACCACTAGACAGATAACATGCAAAATAAGGAGTACTTACTTTTTCATAACTCACAATTAATCTGGTCCTAGAACCAGCACCCATCAGCAGAGCTCAATCTTAGCAGTGCAGTGTTTAAATCGATCAAGAGGTCAAGTGTTTGTATCCAAAGTAAGACACTGCAAATTGACCCTCTTATTAGCGCTTGCTGAAATCCAGCTTTGTGAACAGCACCGTGAATTCGCAGAAAGGTTATAAAGAAATGTTTGATTGTTGTTGCTGGTTGATTTCTCTGGAGTGCACATAGTCCAATGCTCCACTAGAGAGAGCTAAACACAAGCCTGACGCTTTGTAGTAATTCAGAGCATACATTGCATCAAAACTAAACCTGAACTCCTAGACATTGAGGTTACCTTTTACTTTACCGCCTGTGTTTAAAGACTATAGCAATGACCGTATAGGAAATCTCTAATCAAGTTGGGATAGGATCTCTAACTATGCCATGGTTATACTGAGGTATGAACTTCAGACAATCTCTCATATATAACATTGAGCTAAGAAATGGGCCCAACATAATCATAACCTATATTTTTATTTATAATCATATTCTATACATTGATATTATTTATTATGTTGAATTATCAGGACATATGTGAAGAAAAAATTATGTAGCTTGTGACAACCAAGATAATGGAATTACCTGCCCCTGGACACACTATGCAGCTCACTGGCATGCTGATTAATCAACTTAAAATAACTAACGTTAACAATGCAATTGAATTTGTCATCATTACTCACGGTCATTCAATGTTTCTCCGTTGCTGCCTGAAATCTAACTTATTCGCGAGTTTCAGATGGGCTTATTGCTGTGAAGTGTTTAGCTATTTCAGATCACTTCTTGCGAACTAACCTTTTTCTACAAAGAATAATTTCAAATACATATCTGAATAATACATTCTAATATGTCGTCATAATAACAGCCTGTATATCTCAGGATGTTGACACCTCTTTAACACTCTTGTATAACATTGTTAGGCCTATATCTCAGGATGGGGGCTCCTCTATAATGCTCTTTTTTGACGCAGTTATATCTATGACACTCTTTTTTGATGCAGTTATATCTCAGGATGGGGGCTCCTCAACTTTATTGATTTTTGTAAATATACGCTGATTCCGAATTTGATGCAGAGAGGTTATAGTATCGTATCGTATTGTAAGAGTACCTGAAAATAAGATATCAAGAGACTCTTGATATCCTTTTATACCCAGTCATGGTAGCAGTTCCAAACAGTTGTTTTTTTTAACTTCCCAGTCTATTTTTTGTCCCTGTCCCAACTTTTTTAGAATGTGTTGCAGGCATCAAATTCAGAATTAGCTTTTACTTACAAATATCAATAAAATTGATAAGGTAAACCATTAAATATATTTTCTTTGTACTGTTTTCAATGAAATATATGTAAAAAAAAAATTACAAATCACTGCTTTCTGCTTTTATGCGCATTTTACATACTGTCCCAACTTTTTGGGAATTGGGGTTTGTATATCTCAGGATGGTGGCTCCTCTTTAACGCTCTTATTTGACACAGGTATATCACAGGATGGCTTGTTTTGTATGTCATTATTACGTGCACATAATAATGTAACAAGTTATCTGATTTGTGTACTCTGTAACAAGCAGTTATAAACACAAACAAATGTAAAACACCGTAGGAGATCAGATATATTTGGAGTGGTGCGAGTTGTAGGGCAGGTTAATTAGTAATTTGTGCCAATTAGTTTGATGCTTGTTCGTTAACTCTGACCTTCTTTCTGAGAAGCTAATTAGACGGGTTAGCCCTGCAGATGATAGAGGATATGCATACATCAGAGGACGGGACACCTGTGTGCAGGGAACAAATCGAAGAGCCATTTTTTTCCTGGCTCTGTGTGCAAGCAAATTATGTTACAGTGTGTGTGTGTGTGTGTGTGTGTGTGTGTGTGTGTTCTTCATTTTTCACAAAGCATTTTTCACAAAATAGAGGACAGCCAACTATCCTCTGCATAGGTGAGCCCTGAGCTCTGGTACTTCATCTGCAGCCTCCTGTCAGTGAGACAAATAGTGAGGAGACAGACACATGCACTGATCTGCCACAAACCATTTACTGAATGAACCCATGACAAAACAGTTGCGGGGCAAATGCCTTGCCATTATTTATTTTAGTGTGACCGACCTATATTGTCCCCAAGATTTAATCAAACACGCTAAGCCAGTTTAAGGGCATATGCGATTCAATCAAAAAAAGACTTAACCCTTTCATGCATGGATTATTACAAAACAGAGCAATATTTTTTTCACATCAAACTCCGTATGTGTTTCACCCGCCTAGGTCACAGAAATGTGCCACAAATGGCCCCTTGAAAAAAAAGACCACACATGCACATTACAACTCTTAATGCATGATGTCCACTTCAGTGGACAGAAAGTTTTTCGTATAGAATACAAGAACTACGATAATTCTTTGTTACAAATATAACTAATTCTGCTCCTTGCATCTTCCCTAATAAGAATATATATTTTTAACATGCTCTGTTCTCTGTTCTTTGTATGTTTCCACCTCCACCTGCCATTTTGACCTTCACTGTATCAAAACTAGAAAAGCCAATAAAATGTAACAAGATGGAGCATATCAAAATTTAGGCAAAGGTGCAAGGAATCTGCTCTGATATTTTTTGGAGATCACAAATGTTTTTGACTATGTTAAAATAGACTTTTAAAAGCCTGTCCACTGTAGTTAACTCCATGCATGAAAGGGTTAAGTTGTTTCGGATTCAATGAAACAAACCTTAAAGGGATAGTTCGGAATTTTGGACATGTCTCAATTACGACTTACCCATGATGTAGTTGATTGATGGAAACCATTTTCAGATAATTCCATGCTGCCCCTTCTTTTGGTTCCCTACTAAGTTCTAAATTCTCAGCTTCCCTACAACATCGACCCCTGCTTCATCTGCCTCATCGTCTTCCTTACTGCCATCTCCGATGAATGCAGTTGTAATTGGGGATTCTATCGTTTGCCAAAATGTTTCTAGTGGTTTTAAGGATTTTAATGTGTACTGTTTTGTGGGTGTGATAATTAATGACATAAAATATCAAGCTCCCGTAATCATTAAAAAACACTCTGTAATCATTCATCCGCGCAGAAATGACACCAGGTTGAGAAAATCTGAACTTTAAAGAACAATTTTATTATTTTATACAATTTTTCATTATATAACAGTATCAAACCCATTTGCAAACTTGTGATCTCAGGTCCGCTTCCTGTTTTAAATTGTGGCAGTGAGAAATTCACTTCTTACTGAAATACAACATAATAATACATCGTTATTAATTTCATACAAAAGGTACCCGACTTCACCCATCTAACTACCTACCTGTATAGCTAGGTAACGTTACTTACAGGTCCAACAGTAAACACAGCAACTCTGCTTCACTTTTCAAACCATTGAAAAACTTCAGCTGTTGCCATCGAGGAAAAGCAGGTTGACTCTGCACCCTTTTGGCTTTTTGTTTGGCTTCACTGCAGGGTAATTGTGCTTCTTCACCTCTGCCAATGCAGTAGCCAGCTGGCTACAAATGCTCAGCTGAAAGCTGTTCCCACCCCACAGGCTCTGTAGCCACACCCGCCCCTCCCCGCACAGAAAAGAGAGCCACGCCCAGAAACATCCCAGACACATTGTAGAATAATAAATACAAGCAGATTTTGGCAATTTGTTTTGCCAGTGCACCATAGACTGAGCATGGTTATTTTATTATATTTTCTATGTAAAAAACCTGCATAGTGATTCCTTTAAATCCTTATTGTTTTAATGCAATGACTAAAATATAACATAATCAAAGAAGTTTATAATTGAATGAATTCAGGACTATTATCATACTCAGGTGACCCTAAACTGATTTGTGTTAATGAGATGATTAATGAGGGAAACACAAATTGGTAATTAGTAATAGCTGTTTAGAGTAAAACGTATTTCTCTTCACAGTATGATTTATCATTAAAATGTTATTTCGACAGCCTCATAACAAAAGTGCCTAAGTCATTTTTTGTACATTTTGAGATTTTCTGCCTAAATCACTTGATTTATCATTCGTCAACAGTGTAAAAATGCTCAAGTCACTGCAGGTCGCTGTGCACTTCCTGAACCACTTTATGCTATTCTGCCTAAATCCTCATTGACGTAGAATTGCAGCAGTTTTTTGCCTTTTTCTCAAAACTACAAAAAATGACTTAGGCACTTTTGTTATGAGGCTGTCGATTTGGGTAGAGTATTCAACACAATTCATAATTATTTGGTGCATTCCTATTCTGATGTGTTGAATGATGATTATGGAGATTAAGGAGTAGCCTACTTTAGCATGTACCTGGTTTAAACATGAGAGGCAGCCTGTCTGTTCTTGCCCCCTGTGTTACAAAATGCATTCATTTACAAACTGTACTGCTATAGGCACTTGCCCCACCAAATCCCACAAGGGGGCAGTGAAAAGTCACTTCCTGAAATCCTGCTGCCACACTGTATACCAGTTATTCTGGTATACAGAATAGCAGCAACGGTGCAATTTTTAAAACAGAATGAAACAAACCTGTTTGATGAAAAATATAGTCTTTGCTTTTCTATTTAGAGTGAAAACTAATTATTCACTCCGTACAGAAGAGCCTACCTACAGTGCTTTTGCCTAGAATTGCACAAGGATCCTGAAGAAGGGGTGTCGGAAAGCGGGGTGGGGGAGGTCAGTGGTCCCCCAGTTCCAATCCTCTAACTCTTGTTTTTAACATCAGTTGAGCGCTGATAATTTCATATATAATGCAAAATATCATGACCGCACCCCTGGTGTTTGGACCCCCCACTCCTGAAAAGATTCCGGCACCCTTGTTCTAAAGTCCTTCCTGTTATTATTATCATAAGTCATTCATTTCAAATGTAATAAAATACTCTTACTGCTTCATAAGTCATAGTGAGTGATAGCACTAAACAGTATGTCACTTTGAGTGATGTCACAATGAGTAATATATCTTTCACATTGACTTTGAGACTCAGCAGGCAGGGCAGCTAATGCACTGTGGATTCATGTTTGATTATTTGTGTATGTGGGCAGGTGCTTTCTCCCAGGGTTCTCACAGGGCATATGCGACCTGTCCAAATGAGCTGCCCAATCATTGTACGTGTGCCAAATTCCTCATATCAACAAGGTTTTATAAGTTAAGTGAAAAACAAAGTGGAACAAATTAAATTGGATGGTTCTATGAAGCAATAGTCTGTCATTGGCGTTAAGACACATTGAATTGAGAATCATCTGGGAGAGAGTGATTTGTGAAAGAAAATTCAAAAAACGAATGGTTCAGTACAAAACCATCGTAATGAAAAACACATCTGAGTTTCTATTTAGAGTGTAAAGGCTGTGGCCGTATACTCTACCCCTGCACATTCAGGGTGTGCTGTGAATAGCTTTCTTCCGTTCACTCTCGCTTTCTGTAGCTCCTTGCAAATGCCACATAAATCCCTCTCTCACAAACAGGAGCAGACTTTCATCTCTCATTTTTCATGTTGTGAGGAGGATACAGCTCTTGTGGAGGAAAGTGCTGCAGAGCCAGGGAGACAGTGGAGCCAGCCAAGTTTCAGTGCAACAGAGAGGCGAACTGCAGCATTGCAGAGACTTAAGAAGCACGTTTCCATTTGCTTCTACTTACAGTTTACAGGACAGTGTTTTAAACACCATGGGCCCTATCTTACACCCAGCACAAAGTGGCGCCAACCCAAACGCAAGTGTCTTTGCTATCTTACACCCGGCGCTAGGTCCATAATAACGCCTAGCGCTCACGTCCTTTAACTAGCATGTATTCTTGCACCATCACAAGTGAACTGGGCGTGTTGGTCTTAAGATGAGGAGTGGCCAGGATTCTTTTTGGCGTATTGCTATCTTGAGCCAGCAGAAAGCGCTTGCGCTATAACCACCACAAACCTGGTCTAAAGTCATGTCGCAGTTGTTTACATGTTATTTTAACGGAGCATATAAGTGCGTCTATGTAGGCGTGCGTGTGCACAACTTGCATACCCTCCTGTCTGTTACACACAGGGGCGTGCACAAGCATGACTAAAATATCTAGATCACAATGTGAAATATTATTATTGTGTAGGCTATATCAAAAATGCATAATAATAAAAGGTTCCATAGGTCCACATACCTTTCCCTCAGCGAAGGGAAACGATGCCACATTAAATTACTCTCAGCCCACTCCATCAACATCCAGGCGATGTGCGATGGTAGTACGGGACAATGGCTATCCATTAAAAAGGAGCTGATAACACCTATATCAAGCCTAATGCGCGAATTGTCATTTGCACCTAATGCGTGAATTGTCATTCAATGGAAAACTCGCGTAGGCTACTGCAATAGACGGATATTTGCGTTCTGAAAATGCGCTTCAGATGTCATTACAATACAGCTCTGTTTATCTAGCCTGTAATACAGCCTGTAAGTAGGCTAAATAGAATGGTTTGTGACTGAAAAAAGTTCAAAACCTTGTCCAGTGAATATTGCTTTTATTGTTTTTCAAATAGCCTAGGCTACAGCGGACTCGCTGTGCATAATGTTTTTTCGAAAAAAACGGAGATAAATGTCATCATGTTAACTGAATTGTAGGCTAACCTTAGCTATTCTTCGTCCTTCATATTTTTTAAATTACAGTGACAAGGTTTCCATACCCTCAGCTTATTAAAACCCCGCTGATTTCACCTGTTATTCCATAACTGAACAAAAGATTTTAAAGAGAACTAAGCGTCTAATTAGAAACGAAATTTGCAGCATGTTACACAATTAATTTACAATTAATTTTAATTCCATTATCTGCATGTTCGCTTTACAAGAGCAGGTCTGTTTCCCCTGCTGTACATCGCACTTTTCACGGTCTTCCTGGGAAAGTGAATCGTTTTAAAGTATTACGCTACCAGTAAAACAGGTTGGTCACATTTCCATAAGCAGGACATTATAAAACAAGGGAAAATATGCTGAACCTATGGGTTGCCAACCTGACAGATTTGTTGTATTTAGTGTCATCATTAAGGCAAAATAACGTTAGTTATGTTATTAATCAAAATTAGAATGCAGGTAGCGTAATGAACTTCGGATGAAGCTTGAACATGGGTTCATTGCATAATCAAACGAAATTCGTTAAACAAGCAGGCTAATTTGGCGTTTTCTAAGGTGAGAAGGAAGCAATTGGACGCTTATTCTCAGCTGTTGCAGGTGCTTTTAACGAAATTTAACAGCATATATTTTGTAAACAGCACTGTCAGGAATTACCGGGAACTCATAATACTACTACTGCTACTGATCCATATAGCCTATTCTTTGATCGCACTAAACACGCACGAGCATGTCTGTTTCGCCATCATAAGCAATCCGCCAAGGTGGAAAAGCAGGCTTTTAAAGGGAATGGGATATGACATTTTGATTGGTTTATTGCATGTCACGCCCAAGACACACCTATAATTAATAAAGAGACTAGGTTCAGCCCAGTTGCACCTTGCGCCGTGCTTAGCGCCCAAAAAACACGCCGTTAAAATAGCAAAAGTGGACTTGGACACGCCCTAAATGGACTTAGCGCCATGCGATTAGACTAAGCGCCAAGATCGCCAGGATAGGGCCCCATGTTTCACTCTTTAACCACTGTTAGAGGAAAGACTTAGGAACACAGTGTTTGGTTCTATACACACCAGCAGAGGGGGATCATATGGAAACCATTTTGTAGTTCTATACCTAGGGCCCCAGTTTGTTTGCATCTGATCCTGGATATTGTGTTCCTGTAGAACGGGCGATGAGAGGTGTGGAAGGTGGTTCAGACTGTGTCAGTATATGTAGGAAACCTGTTATAGGTCACATGGTGTTCCCAGTGATTCTAGCTACATCGATTTAGGCCGGCTAGCTCAGAAAGATGCTGGGATGCGGTGAATTCTCACTCAGAAATGTGTGCAATGATTACACAGCTCAGCTGGTGGACTGCTGATTGTAAAGAAATGGTGGTGGACTGCTGGGGGGCTCATCCTCTTAGGGCAATGTTCTTGTGCAGGGATGGGTCTCAAAATCCGGTATGAAATCTCAATCGTGCCGGTGTCAGCTATGGCCAACCCGCCCTCAGGGCGACCACTCCCCCCCCCGATACTCTGATTGGTGGAGATCCTCTCTGCTTTTATGTTAAATATGACACCGATTATCTATCCCTATTTTAGTACACTCCGTGCTAACGAGGGATGTGCTGACGCACCGTGCGCATTTTGAGGTACCAGCCATCATCGGCAGCTTGGCAGAAAAGAAAGGATTAAAGTTTCAGGCTATGGGCAGGGCAGCTAGCACTCAGCGTCCCCCCTGGTGTCTCTATCTGCCGGCCTGGCCCCCCACAGTCCTTATTAACGTGAGCCCCTGTGGGAGCTGTGCAAACAGAGTCCGACCGCAGACCTTAACTTGACGTCTCTAAGAACGTTTCAGATCACAGCATCAGAGGCATTTCAAGCTCGGCTAATTGGCGCTGAGAGAGACTACTGCTTGCTGTCTCCTTTCTGGGTTAGATCTAAATTTAACTGCAAAATTCTGAGCTGACACCTGGTTTTATTTAAGCCCCAAAGGATTTTTTACCCATAGCGAGTGAAAGCCACATTCTTCAGGAAACAAAACAAAACTGATTTAATCATGGAAGACATGTTCCCTTTTGAGAACAAGCAGTCCCCATACAACAAAACATAGAAACACTGCCTCAGACATGTACAGTATGTTCAAAAAATTACGTACACAAATGACCATTCTATTTTGAAATTAAATGTTGTGTATCTCTATATATACAGGTGATAAACAAAATAAAATTATACTTCACACATTTTTTTTTGCTAATTATATCACTGACATGAATTAGTTCTGCATATATTCTATTCTGTATACTGACCAGCTGAACACATTGGTGGTCTGACAGAAGGAGGAAATAACCCGTGTTGATCCCAGGAAATAACCCATGATGCCTTGTGAGTTTCCATCACACATTGGGTTAACTGACAGAATGCTCTTCAGTGAGAACGTTTCCTTTCAGTCTTTAAAGACATCAAAATGCTCTTTCGGTCCACAAATCTCTAATAGCAGTGGACTGTGAGAATAACCATGCTCAGTCATGTATATGATGCACTGGCAATCTCTGTCTTTGCACACATTTCCCGAATCCATGCTATTCTGCCTGTATTGTTTATTCCAAGATGTGTTCGGGACGTTTCTGGTGTGTGACGCTCTTTTCTGTGTGGGGAGGTGTGGGTGTGGCTACAGAACCTGTTGGGTGGGATCAGGTTTCAGCAGAGCATTTGTAGCTTGCTAGCTACTGCAATGACGGAGGTGAAGAAGCACAAGTACAGCGAAGCCAAACAGCAAGTCGACAGGGCGCATTCAAGAAGCAGAGTCAGCCTAGGATTTTCCCTTTCCTCAATGGCGACAGTGGAAGGAGGGTGACATGGTGGTGCAGTGGATAGCACTGTAATCTCACAGCAAGATGGTATTGAGATTGAATCCTGGCCGAGGGCCTTTCTGTGTGGAGTTTGCATTTTCTCCCTGTGTCTGCGTGGGTTTCCTCTGGGTACTCCGGTTTCCTCCCACTGTCCAAAGACATGCCAGTTACGTTAATTGGAGGCTCTAAATTGTAAGGTAAGAATGTAACAGAGGCGCTAGGCTACTCTGTAACCAAAAGAGTAGACGTTTCACCACTATCTTCTTGCCGTTCTACTTATGCTCAGTCAGGGGAGGGATGCTGCTGCTAAAACGGGGACGAGCAATGTATAAGCTCATTTTGTCAAGGCTGAACAAATTTCCTCTTTCCTTTGGTACAGGACACTTTCAGTTTGGCACGTGCTGCGAAATTAAGAATTCCAGTCTTGCTTTAATGCAGGTGCGGAACATAAATTCAAAATTCTCCAAAGTTCTCACTTCCTGATGACTTTATGGAGTTAGCGTTAACTCCCTTTGCGTAGAAGGTGACGCTGGCTACATATGTACGTTTGTGTTTCCACTCGAGCACTGTCTTTCCAATATGTTTGATAGCCCTATTGTTATTTTCGCATTTTGAGTGCATTTCACATACTGTAGTGCAATCGTTAAATACATTTTTGATGTAGGCTACCGATGTTCATTGAAGATAGAACATTTGGCAGCATTTTGCAGATGGTGGAATACTATTTTATGTTCATGTTATCATACATAATATAGGCTATGGGGTATATACTTGTCTCTTAGGGCATGACAAATGCTCATTCCAATTTACTGGGCACTGATATTTGGTAGATTAAGGTAAAAATTTCCTTGGAGTCATTATGAATAGGAACATTAAAAAAATAAAAAAACTGAAAAATGCAATCCCAGGACAAAAGTGTACATACTGTATAGGAAAAGTGATGTTTTATTGAGGTACAAGAGTGAATGATTAGGCAACATATTTTAGGTGTATGTAACACTGTGATATCAATGTTTTTTATCTTAAGCCATCAGAAGGAGCAAATGTATATGCTTTATAATGGACAAAACTAATTTTTTGGACCCATAGATATCTACCCCCCTATACTGATGACAATATAGTAAGTCCCACTTGATAATTATGCAAAAGTTACTTTTATGAGCCAAAACTGTTGAGTTGTAGTTAAATATATAATTATTTTTTTATTTAGCAGTGCGCAATTTAGCCGTTTGGATAGATTTGGAGACACTAATGGACAACAGGGTACACTGCTATATTTTGCACCATAGACCTTTAGTAGTTCTGCATATCATCTTCAGATTTTGGAACATTTGTGGACATGGAGTTTATGATCCAGGAAATGTATATATATTACCGGTTCCACTTATGTAGCTCTCAGTATTTTGTTGCAAACTAAAGAAAAACTTTTTTTTCTCTCCAAAGTTTCTTTGCATTTGTGGCACTTTATTTTTACTTAAATTATGAAAATAAACAAATCTAAGTTTGTATTGTAAATGGTACACCTGTTTTGTTTCATTTAAGCCATTTACCAAGTTTATGTGATCACACCTGGGGCCCTATCTTACACCCGGCGCTAAGCGGCGCTAACCCAAACGCAAGTGTCTTTGCTATCTTACACCCGGCGCTATGTTCATAATAATGCCTAGCGTTTACGTCCTTTAACTAGCATGTATTCTTGCGCCCATTACAAGTGAACTGGGCGTGTTGTTCTTAAGATGAGGAGTGGCCAGGATTCTTTTTGGCGTATTGCTATCTTGAGCCAGCAGAAAGCGCTTGCGCTAGAACCACCACAAACCTGGTCTAAAGTCATGTCGCAGTTGTTTACATTTTATTTTAACGGTGCATATACGTGCGTAGTGCGTCTACATAGGCGCATGCACAACGCGCGTAGCCTCCTGTCTGATACACACAGGGGCGCGCACAAGCATGACTAAAATATCTAGATCACAATGTGAAATATTATTATTGTGTAGGCTATATCGAAAATGCATAATAATAAAAGGTTCCATAGGTCCCCATACCTTTCCCTCAGCGAAGGGAAACGATGCCACATTACATTGCTCTCAGCCCACTCCATCAACATCCAGGCGATGTGCGATGGTACGGGACAATGGCTATACATTAACAAGGAGCTGATAACACCTATATCAAGCCTAATGCGCGAATTGTCATTTACACCTAATGTGTGAATTGTCATTCAATGGAAAACTCGCGCACTGCAATAGACGGACATACAGCTGCAATACAGCTTTGTTTATCTAGGAATACAGCCTGTAAGTAAATAGAATGGTTTGTGACTGAAAAAAGTTCAAAACCTTGTCCAGTGAATATTGCTTTTATTGTTTTTCAAATAGCCTAGGCTACAGCGGATTCGCTGTGCATAAGGTTTTTTTCGATAGCCTATGGTTAAAAAACGGAGATAAATGTCATCATGTTAACTGAATTGTAACCTTAGCTATTCTTCGTCCTTCAAGTTTTTTAAATTACAGTGACAAGGTTTCCATACCCTCAGCTTATTAAAACCCCACTGATTTCACCTGTTATTCCATAACTGAACAAAAGATTTTAAAGAGAACTAAGCGTCTAATTAGAAACTAAATTTGCAGCACGTTACACAATTAATTTACAATTAATTTTAATTCCATTATCTGCATGTGCGCTTTACAGGAGCAGGCCTGTTTCCCCTGCTGTAAATCGCACTTTTCACGGTCTTCCTGGGAAAGTGAATCGTATTACGCTACCAGTAAAACAGGTTGGTCACATTTCCATAAGCAGGACATTATAAAACAAGGGAAAATATGCTGAACCTATGGGTTGCCAACCTGACAGATTTATTGCATTTAGTGTCATCATTAAGGCAAAATATTTATGTTATTAATCAAAGTTAGAATGCAGGTAGCCTAATGAACTTCGGATGAAGCTTGAACATGAGTTCATTGCATAATCAAACGAAATTTGTTAAACAAGCAGGCTAATTTGGCGTTTTCTAAGGTGAGACGGAAGCAATTGGTCGCTTATTCTCAGCTGTTGCAGGTGCTTTTAACGAAATTTAACCGCATATATTTTGTAAACAGCACTGTCAGGAATTATCGGGAGCTCATAATGGTTAGCCCTTGATCATAGGCTACTATTGATCCATATAGCCTATCCCTTGATCGCACTAAACACGGACGAGCATGTCTGTTTCGCCATTATAAGCAATCCGCCAAGGTGGAAAAGCAGGCTTTTAAAGGGAATGGTATATGACATTTTGATTGGTTTATTGCATGTCACGCCCAAGACACACCTATAATTAATGAAGAGACTAGGTTCAGCCCAGTTGCACCTTGCGCCGTGCTTAGCGCCCAAAAAACACGCCGCTAAAATAGCAAAAGTGGACTTGGACACGCCCTAAATGGACTTAGACCAAGCGCCAAGATCGCCAAGATAGGGCCCCAGGAGTTATAAAGCTTTAAACAGAGCACCCCCTAAATAGGTGAAATTTGCCATCTGCGCCAAGGGGTTAATGTGACTTATTTTGTTCAGAAAGAAATTATGGCCAGTTAGCCACTGTTTTTTAATTAATGAAAACCAATTTTATACTTCGCATTAAATATTTTTCTGCTGTAGCGAGCCTTAAGTCAAATCAAATGTAACAAACTAAGCTTTCTTTTTACCGATACACTCCTGCTGCGTAGCAATTAAGCCTAGTCTAGACTTTTCATATATTTCATAATATTTCTTCAACTAGATTTTTAAAGTTTATAAATTAAGTCATTAACCTTTAAGAGATTACTCTTTCACTTTTAATATTCTTTAGGAGTTAATTTTCATAATTACATTTATTTTTTTGTAGTCCTTTTTCTATCATATATCAAGCCCCCCTCCCCCCTCCTCCCTCCCCAAGCGCCACTCTGAAAAAAATCTGGGGAGAACCCTGGGGTGAGTGAGTGAATTGTGTGTGGTTGCATGTGATGGATTGGTGACCTGTCCAGGGGGTATTCCTGCTTCTCGCCCAATGCAGGTTTGGATAGGCTCCTGACCAGGAATAATTGGATTAGGTAATGAATGGATGGATGGTGATAGCTGATGTTTAGTTAAGGCATGAAAAGCAATGCGGAGTTGCCGTGTTTTATTTTGTACCTGTTTACATTAAAACTACTATAATTTTCTTAGGCATGTGTTTTCCCTACATTTAACTATCGTGTAAAGGTGGTGGTGATCCAGTGATCTAGGCTGACAGGATATAATAGGATCTCAATGACAGCCAATAGGATCCACATTCTAATAAACTGGCAAACTCTGTTCCCAAAGGACCTAATTAAAATAATACAATTTGGTTGAGGGGGGGTATTAGGTTTGCAGATCAAAATGAAGCACAATTAAAATGTTATCAAAGTAGTGCAAATATTTTATACAGTGGCTGGATGTGGTGGAGTGAGTCTGATTCATTGAAAAAAGGCTAAACAAGAAAGAAGTGCAGGCTCCAGGGAAATGCTGTTCAAATGCATCAGAGTCTCTTAATTATTTAAATTGCTTTGTTTCAGAGATAATTAAGGTCTGATGATGGCTGGCTGAAGGAGTCTGTTCCAGTGCATGGAAGCATCAGTGGCATACTATCCCTAGACAGCTTGGGGAGTGACAATATGCAGCTTCTGCTACGCAACCATAGCTGTGTAACTGAGAATGTCTGTGTTAATCTGCCACTACTGTGTTATTCCTTCGGTGAGCTCAATTTTACTCAATGCAGTTATCCAGCTAACTCAGTAATCCTGCTTTGTGAAACAGGGCCCAGTGGTTTGATCCAGAAAGCAGGATTACTGAGTTAGCTGGATTACTGCACTGCATAAAAACTGGAACCCTCCCAAATTTGGAACATGAACCAAAGTAAAAAGAGTTGTTCCTGGTTTTACTCAGTGCAGTTATTCAGCTAAGGCAGTAATCCTGCTTTCTGGAACAGGCCCCAGCTGTGTTACCCAGCCTGAGCTCTGTGTTAATCAGCCTGCACGGTAAAAAACAAAAGGGTGCAAAAGGTCCGCATAAAAAAAATGCTGTTTTCACAATTGCACAGCCCTAAGATCTTGGACTTGATCAGAACCCGTCTTTGAGTCCACAAGTCCAGAGAATGGGATTCAGCATGTGTTTAGCAATAGCCTTCATGTAGATACTGTAGTTATTGAGCTAAGTGTGAATTAGCACCATGGGGGAGTTTGCTGTGTGTGGAAATGAGCCCCCTTGAATTAAGCTTAATAAAGGCACTTCTCTCACTGTCACAAGTAATCCGGCTTTCTAGAACAGGCCCCAACTATGTTATTTACCCACTGTTTTGCCACTCTGCCTGAGATCCTTTGTTGTTTAACACATCTTTGAATGGAATGTTTTCTCAACTATGTTAATTTGCCACCAAGGCTCTTCCAGTGTTGTTTTGGTTTTGGCCAGTCAGAACTCTCGTTCCCTCTCACAGTGGAAATCCAACACCTGTGATATTATCGCAGACTTGAACTCCTTCTAATTTGATATTCTAGTATTTTATTGATCCTCAGAGTTTTAACCTGATGAGCAGTTCTTCATTAGCCTGTGCAAACACCCCACAAGGCAGAAGGATAGGTAGCTTGCTAGATTTGTTTTGATAAAACTGTGATTTAACAAGGCAAAGAGATAACGAGCGAATATCTGCGCAAATCATTTCAAAATGATTGACTGATAGCTGAAATACTGCTGTCAACAAATCAAAGATCTCCTAACTTGCTATCTGCTATTTAAACAGAAGTGTGATCACCTACTTCTCTATTCAGGTAGCTAGCTAGAAAGCTACTTGCTTCAATGTTCTTGTTAGAAATCTGCCCATTTTGCTCATCTGGCTTGGTTGTCGGTGATGCTTCCAGATGATTCTTGTACTGAAGAAGAAAGTTTCAGAAATGGCCCCCAAATTCTCAAAACCCATGATGCATGGTGAGTCTTCCGACTCAACTTTGGAAAGTAACTGCATCCCGCAGTACAAATACTCTTCTTCTGTAGCCATGACTTCTCATATTCTACGAAGACGGCATGTTGTCATCCTGTTCCTGATTCCGTGTCAGTGCTCACTGAAGCAGCTGTGTGTTGTAGCTTGCCTCCAATGTTGGGGAAACTACTCAGAAACCATAGTTGTATAAATTACCAATTACTTCACACTGAAAATAGCCAAGCTACCCGAAAGGGAAATGTGCCTTCTAAAACTACAATTACTCAAAAACGTAGTTCAAAATACCTTGTAAAAAATTATCAAAAAAAGATCATGATCATGTTGCCCAGACATGATGCATATGTGAGCAATGACTTATTTTTTTGCATATGGGGAGAACCACTATTCAGCTCAGTGGGTAGAACCAGCAATGTGTGGCAATGGGCAGTTGACTTTTGGCAACTATAGTGGAGCGTAGTGCTTCTCACCAATCAGGATTAGAGGGAAAAGAGAGAGACGAGATGGTCAAAGGGATTTGGAAAATATATTTTTAGGGCCAAAAGTAGTTGGTAGTACCAGTAGTGAACTGCACCTCAAAATGACAAAAAAGTAATTACAGTAACTACTGCAACCCCTACACAAATTTGAATGAACCAGCAAACAGATGCGTAATGAAAACTACATGCAGTTAAACTACTCCCCAACACTGCTTGCCTCTCAGTAGAAGTTCAACTGAGTACTGGGCTTGGAACCGAGTAATATTCTCACTCGAATCATACCATACCTCCCATTCTCCTTACCTCCTGAGTAAAATAAACTGCTTGCATGCACTAACTATGTTTCACCAGCAATGACAGATAACACGTTTGTGCAGGCAGGCAGCAGGTGACTGTGACTGAAGCCAAAAAAAAGCATTTTAGTACTATTAGAAAATCATGGATGAAGTCACAGATCTTGAAAATGAGAATATTTTAAATGTTGAAATGCCTCAACGGTATTATTGGTGGATACACAAATTTTCGGCCTATGATTCGGCCAATCATTAAAATGCCACATTGAAAATATATTTCTCTAATATCTGATTGGTTGATTTGGCCATATAAAAGATGGAGATGCAGCGAGAGAGAGAGGTCAGTTTCTTCGATAAATCTATGCTATCTCTTCTTGAACTAACTGTTACGCATTGCTTAGGATATAATATTCGCTAGCCTAGCTTACTCAGTGAGTTGAGGATAGTGGCGAGAGTCTCCAGCTGGGAGATTCGATTTTAAATAGATTGATTATGTGCTGCATCTAGCCTAGTTGTTATAGCTGCGATTCTGCGAACATCTGCAGCATTGCATTAGCTGGCTGCACGTGTGTGTGTGTGTGTGTGTGTGTGTGTGTGTGTGTGTGTAAGCTAGCCTACTGCTGCGTGTTGGCTAGTCAGTCTAACTTTCCTAAAACTTTGGAATACTTCACATATACTAAAATGCCTATCATATTTGTCTCTTTCTCTCTCTCTCTCTTACATTCTCTATCACTCTCACTTTGTCATGGTCTCCTTCCTATTTCTCGCTTTCCACGCCTAAACCACGTTTCCGATCTATCGGATTTTCCGCGTTCCGCTGCGGGATTTCGTTTTACCCAGGTAATTATTCCTTTCACCTGGCTTACCTGGCGCCAGGTATTTAATCAGAGACCCTCCCCCAGGGGGAGACAACAATCATAGGTCTAAAACGCGTAATGCCTGGGGTCTCGACAGTGAGACCAAAGGCTGTTTCGGGCTGTATTTTTTTAATGGAAGTCAGTGGAGAAGATCCCTTAGCACCCTGAACAAGCTTCTGTTTTGTGGACACTGTTCATGGCATAATAAATTGACTGCCTTGTCGCTCATCTTCAACATGTTTGTCATCACATACTCATTTTGGAGCAAGCTATGATGTGTCTACTACGAAAAAAATACTGTTTTGTGAGATGATAGACAGTAGGGAATGTTGCAGCAGTTAGAATTCATTTACGACACTACAGGCCCAGCGTCTCCGAGCTAGCACCCAAACTGTGGGATAAGTATCTCAAATCGATTGCTCCATGCCTGTATACCATTGTTTAATAATAAAATATAAATCGGTGTTAGGTTGTGTGTCTGTTTGTTAGCGAGTCCGTTTTTGAAAGGATGTTTAACGGTAACTTATACCATCGCTAGCTGGCTAATTAGCTACATAGCTAAACATCCAAATTTGCGCTCTTTTTTCTACTCTGGGAATTGTATTCCACAAACATTCTACCAAAATATCAGTGTATAGATCACATCGCCATGCCACGTCTACGTGCAGCTGTAACGTTAAATTGCAATAATAGGTTGAGGCAAGCACTTTTTTAAATAATTTTTTTATTTCCTTCCGATGATTTACAGTAGGCCCACGTTACATAGGCTAGCTAGGTAGCGCCTGTAAAACGGTTTCCCTTCCCACAAACATTCTACCAAAGCATCAGTATATTGATCACATCGCCATGCCACGTCTATGTGCAGCGGTAACATTAAATTGTAATAATAGGTCGAGACAAGGACTTTTTAAAATTTCCTTCCGATGATTTGCAGTAGGCCCACGTTACATAGGCTAGCTAGGTAGCACCTGTAAAAACGGTTTCCCTTCCTAATGCAATTAAAGTGTGGCCATGTGTCTTTGGTAAACACTGATATTTCAGTGTAACAGTGGTGATAAGTAAGCAAATCACTCTTTATAGGTGCATGGAGTGGTAATATCATAAATGGTCGTTTTTCATGTCTTTCAAAATATTAACGGGTGCGTGCAATACTATATTGCCAAATGCCGTAGATAACTGTCGAAAAACTCTGAAGAGTCTCACTGACGTCAATACTTTGAAACGATTGACTAGCAACGGTGCACGTGATCCAAGCTAAGCTACTACTAGCCGTTACGCTTTTCACAATGCAAAAGACGCGGAGTCTCCCATCTCCCCCTATAAGAAAATCTCTGATTTAATCCCCTGAGTTCTGTTTCCGGGCGCTTCGAGATCATTTTGTTTTCCCACGAATGTCAGGTCTTTCAGTTATTTCTCTATCTGCTTAAAGATTTGTTCTTTTGTTTTTGCAGTAGAGCTTATACTGCCTAAAGCTCAGGGGATTGTTTTCCGTTCCCTTACTTTTCTTTCGTCGTTTCCTCTCCCACTCTCTTTGTCTCTGAGAGTTTGAGTCACGTTATAGTCACGTTCCGAAGGTGCCTTGTTTTTTCCTGTTCTTGCCTTTCCTCCTTTCTTTACTTTCGCCAGTTTCTTGGCTATCCCGTTTTATTAGGGTGTTTATTGTTTGGCTCTGCAGAGGAGTTTTCTTCCTCCAATACCTCTGCCCGTGTTTCGTGGCTATCCCGTTTTCTAAGGGTGTTTTTTATTTGGCTACGGCCGGGAGGTTTTCATCCCTTTTTTCTTTGTCGCGTTTGGCTCATCACAGCAGCGCTCCAAACCTTCATACACTTCTCACGGCGAAACGGCAGCTGTCAACAGAGGCAAGCCCCCCGGCGCCTCAGGCATAAAATATATATATAAAAAAAAAAAATATATATATACAGTCATGGACGAAAGTGTTGGCACCCCCTGTAAAGATGAGCAAAAAGGGTTATAAAAAATTCACCGTTTGGTGAATTAGCTTAATCTCACACTGAAAAAACAAAATCCCACATCAAGAAATAATGATTTTTAACAAAACCACATTGGCCACAATTATTGGCACCCCTGCATTTATATATAGAATAAAGTAATAATTTTTAATATTTGGTCACATATCCTTTGCATGCCATGACTTCCTGATGTCTGTGACCCAACAACATCAAAAGACTCTTGATATCTTATTTTCTGGTACTCTTACAAGCGATACTATAACATCTCTGCATTTGAATGGATCTCTATGGGAATTGGGGGGTGGGACTAGATTTAACTGTAAATTATGCTGGAACAGTATGGAATACATGGTTGGTAAAATGGCTGTAAGTCAACAAGGGTCTGAGGTATCAAACAAGCCTTAAACAATCACTCTGCTGCCAGATATGCAGTAGATATGGATGGATCACTTTAAGGGTTGTTTCTCCTGACAAATTTTCCTATTGAACTCTATGGAAATTTTTTTTTTTTTTCTCATAATAAATTAACGTCAATTAAAGGTTGGATTCTTCTTGTTTTTTCAGTGTGAGATTAAGCTAATTCACCAAACGGTGAATTTTTTATAACCCTTTTTGCTCATCTTTACAGGGGGTGCCAACACTTTCGTCCATGACTGTATATTATATATACTGTATATAAATGAAATGATGAGCCAATTACTGTACCTTAGTACATGTAAATAGAAAATAGCACAAAGAGACTGAAATGATGAAGGAATAAGTAAGCTTCTATAATAATTTGATTTAATTTAATTGGGCAAAGTTGATAAAGTTGTCCTCCATAAGGGGGGGGGGGGGGGGGTGGCTAAAATGAAAATGATGAGCAAGTTACAGTAACGTAGTTTCACATATAAATAGAAAATAGCACAAAGAGATGAAATGATGAAAGAATATAGTTCATCTTTAATATACTTGTTTCCATATAAGGTTAGATAATGATTTGGTATTATTGGGCATAAATAAACTTGTCCTCCTGTAAGATGAGGGGGGTGGAGGTGGGTTTAAAATGTAAAAAAATTATCTTATCCACTACTGATTAGCCTATACTTTAGCTTTGTATGAAAGCATCTCAAATCTCATCTAGGGCTTTGAAAAAGCTTCAAAATGTTCATAAATTAAACATTTTATTTTAGAAAATTCCCTGTGTGAGGTTGTGTAGAAATGCAGGAAATTAGTTTTAAAAGGCTCAAATTTTCTGGGGGAGGACCCCCAGACCCCCCGCTACTTCGTCCCCCTCTTGTGCCCCACCAACATCTCTTCATGCCCCCCCAATCGAAGCAGTCTAGAAACAGCCCTGCGGTGAAGTTCTCCTTTCAGTATCCTCCCAAATACTTCACTCACATCGGTCCATCACTTGGACTTGGCCTGGAGACTTAAAACCACTCTTGCACACAACAGGAAATTGATGTGAGTGAAGTATTTGTTGTGAAGGCACACAGTCAGGGGAGACACAAAGTCTATTTACAGAGCACAGCTGCAGAGTTTTGTTCCAGGCCACAGTTTGGGCAGATGGGAAAGTGGTCCTTTGAAATGGCTCCCTCACACTGCAAAAATGATTTGGCTGCCAAAAATTCACTTGAGGTACTGTAACCATCAATAAATAATATTTCCTTCAGGCAAGAGAGATTGTGTGTCTTCTTTATGTGGCTCCAGCATCACGGCACGACTACAACCAAAAGAATGGTTTGATTTCTTTAACGTCTGTCATGAGGCTGTACATTCATCTCTGTGAGCCCTCACATCTACAGTATCCAGTGTCTACAGTATACAAGCACAATTTTCCATTCGATCCTTAGACTATATGTATGTAGTAGTAATCCAGGCTAATCATTTTCAAACTTATTTCTATAATGTAATATTTTCTCCTTGAAAACCAAATTCAGTATCCATCCTTTCTCATCCTTGCCCATCTCCAGCCTTGTGGGTAAAGTGTATTTTAAAAAGTGAATAAAAGTTTTTTTTATCAGATATTTCAATTTCTATCTTGTGGATAACCTTTTGAGTTTTTCTTAATGTACTTTAATCAGGGTCTAAATGAGGTGAAACCTCTGGTTCCACCAGCATAATTTCCCCAGGGCCTCTCAGATACATAACACTGAGAGAATTTCCCCACTGGTGAAGCAAGGATATCCAATAGCTCTTTTTCTTTTGTGCAGATCATCTGTGGGGTGTTAACACTCCATTAAAGACAGGTTTCTTCTCATCCCTCTGTGATTTGATTGACAGGTTGAAGAACACATTTGCCAGTCAGCTCCGTTCTGTCCCAGAGCTACCTGTTGCCATGGAGACACACGTTGTCAAAAACTGGCTTTAGTGTCTCAAATCCTCCAAGTGTCCCCAGATGACCTATGTTAGTCATTTTCAGACTTCAGATTTCTGTCCAATCCAATGAACATCTGACAGTATGGGTGCGGTATGAATATGTATGTGACCTGTGTCACAATCTTCACAGGACAGATGCAAACCTCACACAGTGATAACAATTAACTCTATGCAAAAGTGCAAAAGTCTTAAGCACCCTATATTTTTTATATAAATGTTTTCTTAGATGTTTATTTTTTGTCTTCTGCATTAGTGTGTCAGTAGAAAATAGCTAATTTTAGACAATACAGAGGCTTTCTGGGTGGTTACTTTATCCCAAAAACAAGAAAAGAAAAATGTTAGTTTAATTAGTACTTGGTAAACAAAATTCAAAAGAGTTCCATTAACATATCTACACAGCCTGGACGTATGTTTGTCCATAGTGCTGTGCAATTTCTTAGACTGGAGTTGCTTTATGTATTTTATTCACCAAGTAAAGGGGTACAGGTTTACTCTTCAATTGTGCTTTTAGTCTTAAAGACTACTAGGGCAGTAATGCAATCGCTAGTATGCTTCAGTGTCTCACCTGCTCAGCTAACATTGCAGGATTATCATATAGATGAGGTGTCCATCAGTGCCGTTGCTATTCTGATTGGATGACTCAATATGATATAATGCTATGTGATGGCCGATGAAGGTGTCTGGAGGGGCGAAGCCTGCAGCGAGCCTGTCAGGTTACAGTAGAAGGCATCCTGGGGACTAGGTTCCAATTTAAGAAAGGGGAGGGAGTAATTATATTCTCTCACTCCCTTGTTTATCCTCCCTTCCACCAAGGGTATAAAATGCAAGCTTCCAGCAAGAAGGGAATCCCACAATGGATTGGATAGCCCGCAGGAACCTGGGCGGGACCCTGGGACACGATCTTAACAGTTCGGGCATGAGCCCGAGTTACGTGAACTTCTGTGAGGTTATGTTTAGGGGTTGGGAAAAGGTTGATGCTAGATTAACAACCAATCTCAGCAGAGCGTCCCTCCCAGGGTCCTGCCCAGGTCCCTCCGGGCTATCCAATCTAGCATCAACCTTGCGAGGGCCACTCAGTTCTATTTTGGTTTATTCCAATAGCTCACCGGACAGCAAGGGAAGGGAATGTGTTAAATTGAATCCGAATGCAGCCCAGAAGGTGTTTGTTAGTCTTCCACCTGACGTATGGAGATTTGTCAGGGACAGTAAAGTAATTTCTTCTTCTTTTTTTTGCAGTTCATTGTATGAAAATGTGCTATTCAAATACACATTATTAGTAGTAGTAGTAGTAATAGTAGTACTAATAGTAATCTATTTTATGCAGTTAATTGTCTGGGATTGTGGCAAGATGAAGCTCGTAAACAGTCTGGTCTAGCATCCTGATGTTTTATTAGCCTGCAGTACAACTAGAGAGGGCTTTTGCAAGCGATGAAACGTTTTAACAATCCTGCATCGGTACTTTGTCGTTTTCTTCAAGCTGTAATGTATAATTTCTGAGAAACATGCATACTGTAATTGGGACGGATAAGACTACCACTAGGGGGGCACAGTGGATAGGGCAACTTCTCAACTAATTTTGTGAAATTTAACTTGTTATAAACGTGAGACCATTGGGCTGCACGGTGGTGCAGTGGATAGTACTGTTCGAATCCCAGACGGGACCTTTCTGTGTGGAGTTTGCATGTTCTCCCCCTGTCCGCGTTGGTTTCCTCTGGGCACTCAGGGTTTAAAGCTAGTAGTTCCTGGTTAGAGGGTGTATTTTACGATGAGATAGGGCAGAATTCACAACAAAATTCTCAAAACTGTATTTTGCAAAATCACAATATTCAAACTGTCATATCTGCAGAAATATTTACTCAATTTATATTTACTCATCAAGTAATACCTCATTTTGTAGCTCTGTTTCTATAATTTAATGTGAAATGAAAAACTCAAAAAGTCAAATTTTGTATCTGAGGCAGGGATCCAGTCACAAATGCTACTTGCTTTGCAGAAACCATTACCCAGGGATACATACATACATACATATTTACTGAAGCAATTCAAGCTTTTGCTTTTAAATCGGTCAGCCCCCAAAACTGTGTAAGGCAGTGCCTCCTTACTACCCTCAACCTAGAAACGAAGGAAAAATAATTACATTTTCTGAGTGACACCATGCTGGCCTAAGCCAACCGAGAATGTATGTGAGTTCAGTGAGTTCAGTGAGTTCAGCAAGAACGTCCACTACAGAATGTGATATCACCCGTGTAGAAGCAATAAGACTGTGATTAGTTCCTTTGGCATGGGACCTTGGTCTTCAGCACAGGGAGCTAACCATATCTCTTGTTGTTCAAAGCTGCTGGCTAGGGATGCGATTTAAAACCCACAGCAGGCCAACTCCCATTAAATAATCCCCCCAAGACAATTCATTTTTGTCCAGTGTAGGGGACATGAGTCTCTGGTCTTAAAGTGATACTGCAGTCAAAAACCAACTTTTCCGGTTGAAAACCGATGTTTTGGGTTAGATTATAATCATACACAACTGTCTATGTCCGAAAATCTCATGTTTAGTCAAAATAGTTTTATATGAGTTTTTGTGAAGGCTTACCAAAATGCTGGTTTCCGGGGATTCGTGACGTCACGAGATCCTTAACATAAAAATGGGTGGAGTTTAGGTGGTCCTAGGGGTGGTCTCGGTTGGGCACGTGGTATAAAAGCAGAGACCAACAGGTTTTTTTTTCCTCTTTGAGACTGAGACCCTTGTACTGTTAACTAGTTAGTTCAAGTTCAAATGCGAATTGCTTTGTATTACTGCTAACGCTAATATTACGACTTCTATCGAGCTACTAAGGCTACGTTCACACTGCAGGCCTTATTGCTCAGATCCGATTATTTTTGTTTGGCTGTTCACATTAATTTTTTAATGTGGCCCATATCTGATTCCAGTGTGAACCGATTGCTCTCCTCAAATGACCCGTGAAAATTAACAAAAACAAAAGACATAGCGCCTGTTACACAGCCTGCAGAAATAAACAACAACAAAAAGGAAGTCATCAAAGTCACAGCTTCTGCGTTAATTTTAAAGTTGATGTGCAGTGGAGCTAATGATAAGGGTGAGGAGACGGGAAAAAATCCAAGGTTTTTACTAGCTTTTTGTGCTGCCATGGCTGCTACTGTGCAGAGCGACTCGTGAATGCGAGATCGGAGCCAGGAATGGGGGGACCGTGACATGGGCGGTTTAAGTGAAACTCAAGCAAGGCATGAAATTAACCTCGCTCACTCGCCTGGGCGAGGACGGGCGAGTTAAGAAAATGGAGCGCTTGGCCGTTTGGCTAGTGAGACTAGTCGATACAACATTTATAAAACGGATAGTTCCGGGATGCAGATTGGTCAATACAGCGTTCCAGCCGTGTTAAAATACACAAAAAGCTATCACACGACACATCTGTTCAACTTCATGTGTAACGTATAGCCTAGTATGCGCACCCTTAGATTAAACTATTGACACACTATTGGACCGACAACCATAACGTTCGGTAAGCAGCTACATGAGAAAACCGTGAATAATGAATACCGTGCAACAAACCAAGACAATAATATGGACAGTTCTAACATTATTTTAAATCACAAAACGGGTAACGCAGCTGTCCGCGAATGATATAAAAACGTTGCTTACACTTCTGACTTATTATGGTGTATCGTTTGTGCCCAAAAAAATCCACTGCTTTGCACATTTCCCACTTATCTAAAATGACAACACATGATAATATAATGTGAATCTGTTGATAACCTACCCTGCACAATAGCGAGTTAACTAGCCCGTGCGCTAACGTTCTAATGCCCTGCTAGCTGCATCAAAAATTACGGTAAAAAGTCACATTAATTCCGATCTGACAGACTGCGGTCGCTTTGACACAATCGGTTATGTAGCAACATCTTCGCGAGGAAGAGTCTTCCACCACGAAGGAATCCTTTCAAACTCCTCCACCTCAAAACTCCCTGCAGTACTGCTGTCACTCTTGTCGCTTGCCATTTTGTTGTTTGTTTAGGTGGGGAGAGAGCAGGAAGGGGGCTGAGTTCAGTGGGGGTCTGAGTCAGTTCACCAAGACACACCCTTTCACTCCTTGACCGTATGAATATTCATAATATGACTATGTGACACCATCGTCATATGACCACACCTACTCACGAGTTCCAGTTCAAATTGAAGCAGTAAAAAAGGCCTTAGAAAAGCCTCTGCGGTATCTCTTTAATCTCAAGAAGGATATATAATACTATGCTGAAACTAACAATGCAAGGGACATAATAAAATGTTGGTCCAGATAGTTCACACCTTAAAGGTAATGTTTCATAATTCAGTGTACCAACAAAATGTAAATCAAGCCAAATCCAATATAAGCCACTTTCACACATAGAACAAATTATGTTTCTTTCTGCAAAAAAACCGTAACAGTTAGCTACAAATTCATCCATATCAAGAGCCGGTATAATGGTAATGGCCTTCTCATGAGCAAGAATAATCGCCCGTGCAACATGATGCGGCGGAAGGGGGTTAAGACGCAATATCAGTTTCACTCTCTTGCCTAATGAAGGTAATGTTTAGGTAATTATTAGCACGTTTGTGCTTTAACCCTCCTATTGCATTCGGGTCAAATCTGACAATTTACAATTTCCTAAACCATAAATATTGTATTTTTCATCTGATTGTCTCAAGACTATATGTTATCCTCCACACTAGACATTTGAACATGTAAAAAAGCTGATCACCACTTTCATAAAATTTTGAGTGGTTTATTCAACTTTGTTACACCTGTGGTGTTCCCGGTATATTATGTTCATCCAGCAGATGAAAACATCCCCATACACACACCCACACATCCACAACCATAACCCCCTCACCCCCACCCACTCCCCCACTGCCCCCCACTCCTTCCTGCACACACACACACACACACACACACAGGGGTGGGCTTGGTTCTCAATGAACTTATGTGCCCAGGTGAACAACACAAGACAAAACAATTTGTGTTTGTTATGTCAGGTTTAGGTTAGAAAATTGAGAACCAAACGCGACAGATAAGGATTCAGAAAGCGTATCTAAAAAGACACGCCACAGAAGCGGAATTAAACCGCACCAGGGGAAGAAAGGGAAACTGAAAAGCGGGAACAAAACTTCCCCAGCACAAGGCTAACACAAAACAACCTCAAACGGAGGCGAGAAATCGCCAAAACAGCGAGAAACAAACAAAAAGAAAGAACCTCACGCCCTAATTGATCTGCGTGTATAAGAGGTCGAGAAAACTGAAAAGAAACGAACACAATAGCAAGCCTGCAACTACAGCTCAGTCGGCTAAGGAGCTGAACAAAGAATAAACAGGCTGCAGGCAAAAATAAAAGAATAGAGGACGATAGGAAAGAAAACCAGAAATTCTAATCCTATAACTAATACAAATAGCTGCGTCTCTGTATAACACCAAACAGAGATACAGAAGCTAAAGTCTTATACCTATACCAATACCAATACCAGCTTCCTAGTAATAATGCCACAACAATCTAGAAGCACCGGAAAGCAGAAGTTAAGCTCTATTTATAGCCGACGGAAACCAAACACAGGTGTCGGAGATAATGACCCGGAGAGATCCAAACACCGGGACGGAGGAAGAAAAAATCCGATAGAGCTTCAGACGACGCCAAACAGAAAACAATGGTAGAAACAAAAGGAGACAGCCACTAACCATGACATGTTATGAGAATTTTGAAGTTTGCTGTCTCTTTCTCACGCTTATGTGCCTATCCCTCTGCGTGAACCACAATTTCCAGACAAAACAATGCATCATACCTTCTCACAGACCATATATATAAAGCTTTCTTTGTACCTTGATCTTATTTTACTCTGTGAACACAATGAGTAAGCGACTGTCTGTCAGAGAGAATTGTTATTTACAAAAACATTTTCAGTGTGTTCTTTGTATATTCACTGCAATTACTCATGTTAACCACTAATTGAAGACATTGTTTAACAGCTTAAAAGGTGTTAAACAAAATTTGGTGATGATTTATGGTTTTTCTGTTAATATAAGAGCAGTTAAAACCGACCGGCCAAATTTGGCCGGGAACACTAAAGTAAGTGGGGTAACAACGAACACTGGAGGAAGGTTAATAAAAAAATGCAAACAAATCTACTCGCTGTAGTTCGCTACCTGGCTATACCCAATGACGTGCCTATACTGCAACATGAGCCACATCTGGGCAGATAAAGAAAAAAAGATAGAGATACAAAAACCATGTAATGTAACAAAGAAATCATACCGAAAACAGCTGATGGTTTTGAAGAGCTGTATTGTAATGTTCCACCTGTTGTAATGTTCCACACCGCATTTTCAGCACTCCAGAACAGATGTCCGTCTATTGCAGTGCATGTGAGTTTCAGAATATTGTCCCTCTGGAAGATTGCAGGAACTATTGGCCAATATAAAATTGTAGCTTGATCAGGATTATTTGCGAACATATGTGTAACCTAACCTTATATGTAGCATCGCAAATCTTCTAGATGTTAATGGAGTGGGCTCCTTAAGTTTCACATATAAGAGCGTTCTCTTCTGGGGCAGAACCCCAGGAAATCCAAAGTCTGCCAACTCCTGTTTTACCTGTGAACTCCAGTGTGGACTCCTGTATAATAATAATACTATTACCATTAATTGTTAATTTCACAGCTACGGGGAGTGCATATAAGGACAGCAGGAATTTGTCTCCAGCTCGGATAAATGCAATCTAAGGTGCCATTCCCCGTTCCATTGGTGAGGAACAGGTAGGCCTATGTGGTCCTTGACCGATGGACCCCTTTATTATTATGCATTTCTTGATATACGCAATACTAATATTTAACATTGTAATCTTGATATTTTTATGCTTGTTTGTGCGCACCCCTGTGTGTGTCTAATTAGTCTATTTAGATGTATATTACTATCTTAATATTGCGTCGTTAAAAAAACATTGAAACAACTGCGACATGACTTAAGACCAGGTTTGTGGTGGTTTTTGTGCAAACACTTTTTGCTGCCTCAAAATAGCAATACACCCCAAATTACTGACCACACATCATCTTAAGACATCACACATCACCAACACGCTCCGTTCCAAAAAAAAAAAAAAAAGACCAGTAAAATGACAACTACGTTGGTCTGAAACTAGCAAAGACACGTTTGGATTAGCTGTTCGTGCCCACTCCACGCTGCCCCATCTACCGCTCCCCGCTCCTCCTCTGCTTCACCTGCCCGGATTCCTGCCCATCCAGTCCCTGGCCTCTCCCGCTCTCCCACTGCTGATCCATGACTGGTTTCTGTTTGTCTGTCTAACGACTCCCTATGCTTCAGAAGTTCTGGTCGAAGCAATAAATTATTGGATTATTGGAATCCCTTGTGAGTTGTGCATTTTAGTCCAGTCCCTGCTCGGAGTCGTAACAGAATGAACTGGCCCTACAATGGACTCAGCCGACTCAGTACAGATTCATCACGCACTCGCCTGCCAGAATGCTGTCATCAATCAACATGGCCTCCACCTGGAAGATGTCCAGGAGACTCTGAAGAATCTTTCGGACCAAATGAGTCAGATGGGTTCGATGATTGGCCAGCTGACGGTTCATCTACCCCTTCCGGGGGTTCCTGCCAGTGCTGCACCACCAACCCCGGAAACGCAGCCCACAGTTTCACCACCTCTCTTTGGCAGAGAACCAAGTGTGCCGCATCCAGAGCGCTACCTGGGGGACCTGGGAAAGTGCCAAAGTTTCCGTGACATAGTGTTCCGCCTGCAACCTGCCTCCTACACCTCAGATACAAGCAAAATCACCTTTGTGATGGCCTGTTTGGGAGGGAGTGCACAGGAGTGGGCTACAGCTCTGTGGGACAGCCAGTTACCCACCTGCTTCCATTTCGCCTCCTTCACTGCTGAGATGCATCGGGTGTTCGACCATCCGGTCTGTGGGCGTGATGCTACCCAGCGCTTACTCCAACTGCGTCAGGGCAACCGCAGCGTGGCAGAAATGGCGGTCCAATTCCGTACCTTGGCAGCTGAAGCGGGGTGGAATGACCCCGCCCTCCAAGGATCCTTCATTCAAGCCCTTAGTGAGGAACTTAAAGATGAGCTGGCGACCTGCAAAGAGTCCAGTTCGCTGAACACCCTCATCACCCTCGCCATCTCCATTGACAACCGGCTCCGGGCCCGAGCCCGGGAGAGGAGGGGCCAACGGGGTGCATCTCCATACCCACCACGCTCATGAGTCTTGTCACCTCCAAGTAACCGTTCTCCTTCGATGCTGGGCCCACCAGAGGAGAAACCGATGCAGTTGAACCGCCCCACTATTGATGTCGGCGAACGTCGTCGAGGAGTGGTCTCCGGTTTCTGCATCAATTGTGACCGTCCGGGCCATCCTGTCCCACTCGGCCAAGAAGGGATGGTTCGCCGGTAAGACGGGGCGTACTGGCGAGCCCTATCTCCACAACTCACTCAGCTCAGAACCGGGTTGAACTGAAAGCAAACATTTTGTGGAACACCCAAGCCTCGTCGCTGTTGGCCCTGGTCGACTCAGGAGCCGATGCCAATTTCATTGATTCAAGTTTTGTCAAGAAAGCTGGAATTCTGGTTGAGCCGCTGTCTAATCCTATCTAATCCTGCACTCGCCTTGGACGGAAGAGTTCTGGGTCGAGTCACTCACTCTAATATTCCTCTCCAACTCGTGTTGTCAGGAAACCACCGAGAGAATATTCAATTCTACCTCATCCACTCTGTTCAGTCTCCGCTGGTGCTCGGCCAAACCTGGCTTCGTACTCATAATCCAGACATTAACTGGCGTACAGCTCAAGTGCAGGATTGGAGCTCACACTGCCTTGCAAATTGCCTACGCTCTGCCCTACCTCCATCTGGGACCGCCAGGGCTTCCTGTATTGCTCCTAAACCTGACTTATCTTGTGTACCTCAGCAGTATCACTATTTATCACAAGTGTTCTGTAAATCCCGTGCTGTGTCTTTGCCTCCCCATAGACCCTACGACTGCTGTATTGATCTACCGGCCGGTGCGAAACTGCCATCGGGTCGCCTCTACAGCCTGTCTGGTCCCGAAAAAGCTTCCATGGAAGCTTACATCCATGACTACCTGGCGTCAGGTATTATTCGACCCTCATCATCGCCGGTAGGGGCAGGGCTTTTCTTCGTGGCAAAGAAAGATGGTTCGCTCTGACCGTGCATCGATTACTGAGGCCTTAATGAAATAACGGTACGTAACAAATATCCTCTGCCCCTAATAAATTCTGCCTATGAACCCCTGCATGATTCCACCATCTTCACAAAACTGGACCTTGCAAGGCCTACCACCTCGTCCGTATCCGGGAGGGAGATGAGTGGAAGACGGCGTTTAACACCCCCCTCGGACACTTCGAATACCTGGTGGTCCCGTTCGGTTTAACTAACGCTCCAGTGGCGTTCCAGTCCCTGGTGAATGATGTGCTACGGGACCTCCTGGGTTGGTCAGTGTTTTTCTATATTGATGACATCTTAATATTTTCTAAAAATCCCCAGGAGCACGTTATCCATGTCCGCCAGGTTCTCCAGAGGCTGCTGGAAAACAAGCTGTTCATCAAGGCTGGAAAGTGCAGTTTTCATGCCTCGTCCGTTCCGTTCCTGGGTTACATTGTGGAGGAGGGGAGGATCCGGGCTGACCCTGCGAAGATCCAAGCAGTTGCTGACTGGCCCCAACCGGCCGCACGTAAGCACCTGCAGCAGTTCCTGGGCTTTGCAAATTTCTACCGCCGGTTTATCCGGAATTACAGTTCGATTGCCGCACCTCTGACTAAACCAACCTCCACTTCCGTCCCCTTCCGTTGGAGTTCCAAGGCTAACCAGGCCTTTGACACCCTTAAAACTAGATTCTCCACGGCCCCCATACTCTGTAACCCGGACCCCGATCGCCAGTTTGTCGTCGAGATGGACGCCTCCGACACTGGCATTGGGGCTGTTCTGTTGCAGCGCTCAGCCCAGGACAACAAGCTGCATCCCTGTGCCTTCTTCTCCCGGAGACTCACCCTGGCAGAACACAATTATGATGTCGGGGACCGGGAGTTACTGGCAATTAAGCTCGCATTGGAGGAGTGGTGGCACTGGCTGGAGGGGGCAGGTAAACCATTTCTTGTCCTGACTGACCACCGCAACCTCCTGTATATTAAGTCTGCAAAAAAACGTAATGCCCGTCAAGCCTGTTGGTCCCTGTTTTAACTTTCCGTCACGTTCCGTCCTGGTTCCCGTAATGTCAAACCCAATGCCCTGTCCCGTATTTTTTCCCCTCATGCCAGATCTGCTGATCCGGATCCCATCATCCCTCCATCCTGCGTGGTGGCTGCGGTCTCCTGGGAGATCGAGGGCGTAGTGAAGGCCGCCCAGGCTACCCACCCGGACCCCCGCAATAACCGTAACTCTTGTCTGTTTGTCCCCGATTCCATCCGCTCCCAGGTCCTCCAGTGGGCCCACACCTCCCATCTGGCCTGTCATCCAGGGATCATGAGGACCACCGCCCTTGTCAGGAGGAGTTTCTGGTGGCCCACCCTGAAGGGGGATACCCGTGCCTTCGTCCTTGCCTGCCCGGTGTGGGCCAGGAGTAAGGCCTCCCACCAGCCCCCTCCCTGTCCCGGGCCGTCCTTGGAGCCACATAGGGGTGGATTTCGTCACCGGTCTGCCCCCATCGGATGGCAACACCACCATCCTGACCATTGTGGACCGGTTCTCCAAGGCGGCCCACTTCGTCCCTCTGCGCAAGCTCCCGTCCGCGTTGGAGACAACGGAACTCCTGGTGTTGCACGTGGTGAGGCTGCATGGGATTCCCTGTGACATCATCTCGGACCGTGGGCCCCAGTTCTCCTCCCGGGTCTGGAAAGCGTTCTGCGCTGCGCTGGGCGCTTCAGCCAGCCTGTCCTCAGGATATCACCCCCAGTCTAATGGCCAGATGGAGCGGACTAACCAGGACCTGGGAGCTGCCCTGCGGTGCGTGTCAGCTCGCAACCCCTACTCCTGGAGTAGGTTCCTGCCGTGGGTGGAGTACGCCCACAACTCCCTGAGGAGCACCGCCACCGGGATGTCCCCGTTTGAGTGCTCCTTGGGGTACCAGCCACTCCTGTTTCCAGTCCAGGAGGCGGAGGTTGCCGTTCCATCCGTACGGTTCCACCTCCTCAGATGCAAGCGTGTGTGGAAGCTGACGCACACTGCACTCCTCCGCACCACCTCCCGTACCCGACGCCTGGCGGACCTTCACCGGACCACAGCCCCGCAGTACACTCCCGGACAGCAGGTCTGGCTGTCCACCTCCACCATCCCACTCTAATCCACTTCAAAAAAACTCCAGCCCAGGTTCATTGGTCCCTACCCCATCCTCACCATCATCAATCCCGTCACTGTAAAGCTCCAGCTTCCCGCCTCACTCAGAATTCACCCCACCTTCCATGTCAGTCAGGTCTACACGGTAAGACGTGTGCTGGACATCCGCCGCAAGGGCCGGGGTTTCCAGTATTTAGTGGACTGGGAGGGTTACGGTCCAGAAGAGCGGTCCTGGCTACACAGAAGACTCATTCTCGATCCCTCCTTCATCCGCCAGTTTCACAGAAGATTAAACCAGGGTGAACGCCAGGAGGCGTTCCTTGGGGGGGGTACTGTGACACTCTCATTCCCGTCGCCTTTGTGTCCCGTGTCTTACCTGTTTCCTCTCGTATCGTGTTGGTTTGTATTCCTGTTTGTTTCTCCTCATGCTGCAGGCTGGGCGTGGTTTTTTCCTTTCGTGTCACTCTGTTCCCTTGCTCTGTGTCCGCCTATCTCTTTCCTTCTCTCCGCATGCATTCTGCACACTCTCTCCTCCGCTAATCACTCACGCATACATTCGCACGCTGCACATTATTGATACCTATTAACTCTTGTATTTAGTCTCCCGGTGTTCTTTGTCCTGTGCCAGTTCGTTAAGTCTCGTTGTAGTAATACTCTGGTCTTGTCTCGTCTGATACTTTGTATCTAGCTCTGTCTTGCCTTGCTTAAATTAACTCTTGCTAGAAGCTGCGTTAACTCGCCGCTTATCCAGTCTTGCCTTGCTGTCAATTAACTCTTGTCTGCTTTCCAAGTCTACCAGCCTGCAGCTGTTCGTGCATATCCTGTCTGTGCTCCAAGTCTACCAATCTTCAGCTGTTCGTGCCCACTCCACGCTGCCCCGTCTCCCGCTCCCCGCCTCCCGCTCCCCGCTCCTCCTCTGCTTCACCTGCCTAGATTCCTGCCACCATCCAGTCCCTGGCCTCTCCCGCTCCCGCTCTCCCACTGCTGATCCATGACTGGTTTCTGTTTGTCTGTCTAACTTCTCCCTATGCTTCAGGAGTTCTGGTCGAAGCAATAAATTATTGGATTATTGGAATCCCTTGTGTGTGAGTCGTGCATTTGAGTCCAGTCCCTGCTCGGAGTCATAACAGCCACTTAATATAATATACAACATTTTAAGAATATCTACATACCTGTAATAAGTAACACAAATATGCTTGTTAAAATTTTATTTATTGATTATTAACCAACTAGCATTAATAAACTATTAACTATATAACTGGTCATCTGTTCATGTTGTACTTAGAAATTATTTTTCACCTTACAAGCTTACAAGCTTAATTTTACTTAATGGTTTTGCAGGATCAAATCTGATGTTAATTACCTTGTTACTTACCGTTGTAAACATTCCTAAATTATTAGTAAAACATTATCAAATGTTTTACTAATGCTTTACTAATGGTCTATTGACAGACAGTATTCTAAAGTGTTGCCAAGGCTAATTTCAATGTGGAGAAACAATAGTATCCTATGGTGGTGAATGGACAAATTTTCAGAGCAGAAGAGCTTACCTGTCAAAGCTGAGAACAGAACTGCCTTCTTCTACTGCATCACAAATGTTAGTAGACGACCACAAAAAAGACCACCAGAAGGGAAAATATGGCCTGGTTTTTCCCCAGTGTTCTTACTGTTTACTCTGTGAAGTGTCTTTGTGCCACTGTGTCTCTGTAAAAAGTGTTATACAAACAATAATTAAAAAATTGTATTACCATGTAAAAGGCCACTAAAATGCCTTTACTAAAAACCAAATTTACTACTGCCACTCTCAGAATTATCACTTTGCCTGACATGTGCACCAAACTGCTTTTTACCATGACTTCAAGTGGTTAAATTATATATAAAGTTCAAAAGATCCTGAGTAATTACAATAGCAAAGCATCCGGCAATTATCTAAATGACTTCACAATTCCTTATTTCCTTTTGAAAAGATTCCAGTGTTATTTCAGAAGGGTCTGAATGATTCAAATGTTTTTGTGTGCACATGCACAATGTTCTGGACCCAGAACGAGTAATTGCTTTCTCTCTGCTAAGCACCTTTCATGCCAGTCTGTTTATTTTAACAGAAGTGCTCTCTGGGGCTCGCTACAGACATACAGATTATCCCTCTCTAAACTGGAGCCTGTGCTAATTATAACTTCAGGTCATAAACCCATCCATTAGGAAGATTGCTTGCTGGGGTGCACATCAATTACCTGGCTTTTATTTGCTGTTGTGTGGTAATGAAAATTCTCTCCACACATCAGGTAAAAATGCTGTATGTGTTTGCTAGCACTTTAGGAAGGCCTTGTGGGATTGGATTTTTTTTTTAATTCCACATGCTCTTATAATGTACAAGGAGCAACTGCCATGTCCAATTTGAGGACATGTATGTGCACGGTATATACATTTAGGGGAAAGTAAACCAGAGTGGTGACATGCAGTCATAACAAGTATGCAACAAATTACAGCTGCTCTGCTGGTTCTGAACAGGAGGAGTGGTCACATTTTTCTTATTTTCAGATTATTATGAATACTCCCTATTTCAATTCAATTCAATTCAATGAAATTTTTTTTGTATAGCGCTTTTTACAGAGAACTGTCACAAAGACACTGCACAGCGAAACAGAAGGAAAATTGAGCAAAAAACCAGGCCTTAGCCTCCAACCAGCAAAACGAGGTAAAAAAAACTCCCCGATAGGGGAGAAAAAACACTGAACAGTGGCGAGAAAAAACTCCCCAGTGGGAAGAAATCTCGGAAGGAACCTGGCTAGAGAGGGGGTGCCCATCCTTCGCTGGCCGGCCCGGTTTACACTAAAGGTGGACTGAATGGTAATAGTCAATTCAATAATCAATTCAAAGGGGCGGGGTGGTGCATCTGGGACTCCGGTTGCGTCAAGTCGGGAGGATAAACCAAAGGAGGGACAGGACTGGAGCAGTCTGCAAACTCAGGGTGAGGGGCATGACTGGAGCAGTCTGCAAACTCAGGGCGAGGGGGGACAGGCCGGAGTAATCTGCAGCTCAGGGTGAGAGAGCAAAAGAGAAGGTTTGGGTCATCCAGGCCTTTACATCTTTAAGACAGGTCTCTAGTTTAGACAACTAGTCAACTTCACCTGGCTTAACTGATATATAAAGTTGTGTGTCATCTGCGTAGCAGTGGTAGTTAAAACCATGTCTGCTTATAATGTTCCCAAGAGGGAGCATGTAAAGAGAAAAGAGCAGAGGACCCAAAACCGATCCTTGTGATACTCCAAAGTTCACCCTAGAAAATTCAGAGGACTGATTTTTTACGCTAACAAACTGGGATCTATCATAGAACCACATAAGACCATGCCCGGTAAGACCAAAAAAATGTTCTAGCCTGCAGAGGAGAATATGATGGTCTATATTATCAAAGGCAGCGCTCAGGTCAAAACAAGAATAGAAATACAGCCACAATCCAGAGAGAGGAACAAGTCATTCATTACTAGGGCAAGGGCGGTCTCAGTGCTATGGTGCTTCCTAAACCCAGATTGAAACCTCTCATACACGTTATTAGTATGTAAAAATGAAGAAAGCTGTTGCACTACACATTTCTCAAGAATCTTTGATAAAAACGGGAGGTTTGAAATGGGTCTATAATTAGCCAGGACAGTGGGATCCAAATTTGGTTTCTTAAGTAGTGGCTTGATTTCTGCCAATTTAAAGGATGTAGGAACATGGCCCGATAGCAATGATGAGTTCATTAAGTGAAGAATTGGTTTGATGAGCATAGGCAATAGCTCCTTCAATAACTTTGTGGGTATCGCTCTCAAGTATGGGAGTAAACGATTCAAGACATTCAGTGTGTCTAGGAGACATTTGAAATAGAAGATGTCTATCAATGATTTTTTCTGATTTATGAATTCTGATTTTCTAAGCGTAAATGTATCCAGTCTCTGGACCCCTGTTTATAATTTAAATATTGTTGTCCATAAAGGTTCATAAAGGTCTTTCAATAAATGTTACATACCATTTTTCTTTACTGAAAATATTTGTAAAGTAGGCCTACTGAAAAAATATTTTTGTTTTATCCTTGCACCTGTTTGTGGATTATGTAAAGTGATGAAATCACTCGTAGGCCTAATCCATTTATGCTCAAAACATGGTGCTTTTTCACATACTTACTTTTTCAGCATTCTGTTGTATCTGGCCCCTGCAGTAATTGCTGCTTGCAGCTCTATTCTGCATTTGAAAAAGGTTCAGTATTGACCTCTGTGTGGAGCTGCAGAGAGGCAGGAGATGGCTTCTCCCACAGCGCAAGGGCACTGGAAGCACATACAAAATGGTATAGAACAGGTATTTAAATACAGTGGTTTTGCATCATTTATTGACGTCAACTGATTTGCTTCATCCCTCGACTGTCCTGTTAACTCTCTGTAATGTGGAGTGAAAGATTCGGAGAACCAAACGCCACAACCAAGGAATCTGAAAGCGTAATTCGTTAGAAATATGCCACTAAGCGGACAGCTCCGCAGTAACGGGAAATAAAACAAAATAATGGGAATAAAACCCTCCCGGCGTAAGCCAACGCAAAACAACCCCAAAAGAGGGCAACTCGGCGATAGCGAGTAGTAAACAACAAAGGAACCTCACGCACTCACACAAGAGGCGTATAACTAGAGGTCAGAGAAAAACAAAAGAAAGCCCGTGTAACAAGGGCGAAAGAAACGTAATAGAAAAATAACCTGTTACCTACAGCTCTAGGTGTGAACGAGCTGACAAACAGGTAACAGGTAGAGGAAAATAAAAGGATAAAGAGAGAAGGAAACAAAAAGACTAAATAAATCTTTACCCTAACTCCTTAACCGGACTACCTATGTTTCTGACGAGTAACAACCAGAAACATAGAGACCGCTATCCTTTTCCTTACCACTCCGATAGTCAAAAGCTAAGACAATCTCGAAGCGTCGGCAATGCGGAACACCTGTGCTATTTATAACCGGCAGGAAATCCAAAACAGGTGAAAGGAATAATTGCCGGGCGAGATTCAAAGACCGAAACGGATGCAGAAAAATCCGATAGATCGCCCCGATGTCGTCAAACAAAAGAACGACCGCAGAAACAACAGCAGGCTGCCAGAAACCATGACACTCTCTTTCCAGGTTGCATTTGTGTGTGTGTGTGTGTTTGTGTGTTGGGGGGGGGGGGGGGGGGGCTCTGTGCTTGGTGCTCTCCTCTTTTTTTTCCCAATATACCAATGCAAGACTGAAGACTCACCTCGCACCATCAATCAATATTTATTTATATAGCGCATTTCACAACAAGTTGTCACAATGAATTTCACAGCAAAACAGCAAAACCCAGCCTAAACTCCCCACAAGAGCAAGCCAAAGGCAACAGTGGCAAGGAAAAACTCCCTGGTGTAACTAGGAAGAAACCTTGGAAGGAACCAGACTCAATGGGGGAACCCATCCTCCTCTGGTCGGCTCAGGGTCTAGGGCTTAAGGACCAACATGGTCAAAACAGCCAATGTCCATGATAATATAATTTGCAGCAGCTAGATGACAGTCCAGATGTGGCGGCAGTGATGGTGGGGAACCGGGCGCCGATGGCACCCCTGACCCCCTGTAGATAACCTCTTTTTCTCTTTATTTCTTTGGACTTGAATAGTGTTATAGTTATATCTGTCTAGTGGTACTTTATTTAGCTACTATACAAATTGTTGTTTGTTAGGTTAACATTACACTTATTGATTATTAATGGGCCTCTTAGCCTTCTTGGTGGTATTGCAATTTTGTATGCCTGAGAGTTACACTGATGTGGTCCACTTCTGTATAAGATAAGAAGATTATAATGACTTCAAATGATCTTTTGTGTGAATCATGGGTTTTTGTTCCCAGAAGTAGGAAATGATTTGATCATTGCATGGGTAAACGTTTCCCTTCCATTACAAGATTACAGTCCATAATTGTGCTAGTACTTGTGTTGTACATGTTATTACTGAGATTTGTACTATACCATAGCCATGCTTTCCAACATACTATCATTTTATATTTCATTTTGGATATCATCCTGATAGAGTGTAGCCTTTAATGTGCATTTACAGAAACATAATTTCACTCAGCTGTATGAGATGTTAACAGTGTTTTCTCTCTATGACAGGTAGGTATAAATCAGGGTGCAGTGCAATGTCACGCAGCCAGGTTTTTAATGCTGCGCATCGTTCTGGGGTTTACACTGTCACACCCTCCCTAATTTCCTTCACTCTTGTCAGAGGACTTCTACCAGGGGAAAAGGAAACAATGAAAATTGGCTCTAGCAGGCAACACTGTTGGCCATATATTTCATTTTCCTGTGTTCATATTTCTGAAAAGACTTACTGTGTTTTAGATAATGCTGCAGGTAAGATTAAGGTGGATGTGGGTAAACCTGACTGACACCTTCTGCGCATGCTGGCATGGAAATGTTACTTCGGGAATGGATGTGGTCAGACCTGTGGGAGAATAAGCATTAAAAACCTTTTCTTTCCAGAATGGAATGAGAGAATGAGAGAAAGAGAGAGAGAGAGTGAGAGAGAGATGCAGTTGTTTACATTCAATATAGTTTCCATTATAACTGTCCCTTTTTCCAAAAATTGCGAATGAATATCTCATAATAGAAAAATTAGTTCTAATTTGTTCTAATGTTCTACCGTCAGAATTTAAAACATTAAACGTTGCCTAAATGCATATTTATCATGTCCCAGATAGCTTAAATGTGCTAAGCTATAACTAAAACATACACAGTAAATTCACAGCAAAATGTCCAGTGTTCATTCAACTCTAACAGTGCTGATTCAACTCTAGCAGTGTACATATGAGCCTACTCTGGCCAGATCAGGCTCATATGTACACTGTTAGAGTTGAATTAACACTGGACATTTTACAGTGTAGTGATAATAGTATCTTGAAGTTTTAAGCAAAATGAAACTAGGGAAGATCATAACAATGCCAATGATGCTGTTCACAGCATTAAAATGACTCGGTAGCTCAACTGTTACTCAAATGCAAGAAAAAATGATAAAGCACAAGTCCATCATTAATTTACAACAATGCAGTTGCCACTCAAACAAAAATGAATAAATAAATGAACAAAATAATAAAACATTATATAGACATTTTGTGTTGCCGGACCTGCCCGCATCGCGCAACCCATCCCGCACTACCCCGGCCCACTGCCCCAAAGGCCTCCGCGGCAGCAAAAAGGCAACTCCCCCCATGAAGACCTTCAGCCAACCAGTACCCCTGGGTCGCATTTACTTAATTATTTCTTCCCGTTTACCCATTTCATTATTAATTCATGAAATCACTATTTAATACTATAGTCCCATTTAATTAATTGACCATAATGCTCTCTTCATTCAGGAAAGCTCAAGGCCCGCATCATCTTACCCCATACATACTGGAACTGTATGATATTTTTCTTGTCCATTGCTAAACTTTCTTAAATCTTTAAATAATAAAGCATAAGTAGTTTACACTGCTGAAAACGTGATAGATGTTGATTAGCAGTTCTTTAAAAAACAGGACCATCCAACCTGTTGGGTATTTTGCCTCACTGTCATAAGTGGCATTGTGCAATAAACAGAGTGATGGGGTAAATGTAATCTTGACCTTCAAAAACAATATTAAACCAGATCTTGCGTTGAGTCCATACCAGTCTGACCTTCCAGAATTCCCAGAATGACTGGAATATGGAGTCAGTTTTTATTTGACATTTTAAACAATTACCATATATACTACTGTCAAACTTGTGGACTGACTTCCTTGTATAATATATTCTGGTTATCAATTTATATTGTATTA
Source organism: Synaphobranchus kaupii (assembly GCA_029718625.1). Lineage (NCBI taxonomy): Eukaryota > Metazoa > Chordata > Actinopteri > Anguilliformes > Synaphobranchidae > Synaphobranchus > Synaphobranchus kaupii. Next base: position 23,745,886 of record CM056381.1, read on the forward strand.
ACTGTACATTTTAATTTACTGTTAAGTGAATGAAAATGTATTTCTCAAACCTTCTGTCCATTTCTGTGCGATATCTGTTCTCCCAAAATATTTTTCCCACAGCTTAAAGCAAAATTGAACTTTGGTAGAACTTTGGGTTGTGTAGTTAAGGAAGCAGATTCTGCCAATACAAACAATAACCAGTCCTCTTACGTATTTTGTTTCTTATAATTAAAATTATTTATAAAAGTACTCTTTTCTAGGTTGTTAGCAAGCTATCAGAAAAGACTAGTAACATGTCGCCAGGTCGTTTTGTTTCCTACCAGTAGCGCTTGCTTCCGTGGAAATTTGGACCAATGAGTGGTTTCTGGTGCAAGAACATACCTACGGATCTACGTTCCAAATTAAATACGAAAAAGCAAGGAAAGGGCCATTTGATTTTCTCAAAAAAATGCGTAAGAGGACTGGTTATTGTTTGTATTGGCAGAATCCGTTTAGTTCGCATTCATATACATGCTAGAAGTGTCATGGAGAGCGACAAATACCCTATTCTGGATTATCACCTCAGGGGAGCACAGAGAAACTAATGAACATATTCCACCACCATTTGGACTCATATCATGGCCAGGTAACTCCACAACACAACGTTCTACCTAAGTTAAATTTTACTTTAAAAATCTTTTCAAAAAATGTATTGCTCTCATATGTTCTCTGTAATAATTTGTCTCTGTAATAACTGCCCAGTGATTCAAAAAGACATATAAGTCACTATTTCTATCAAAATTACATACATCAAAGTTTTGGCAAATAACATTTTTTAATTTGAATATATTTAAATGTTTCTTGATTAGTCAATCAGTACTTTTTAACTCTGAGAATGGCATTACCTGATTTTTAACAATAAGGTGTCTTCCATTTATTTAAAAAATGTGCCAGTGAATAGTACTATCATGCAGAGCAATCCAGTCATTATTCCACAATTCAGTATTTTTTGCAATTGCCATTGGCTCCTTTAGAATCTATTTAAATTTTGACCTAGTTTTTATTGTATTATTTATTATAAAATTATTATAGTAATTCTCACTTTCTTTTTTGAGAATAGACAACTAAATAAATTATTAGAATAAACTTTATTAATAAATGAAGTATTTTCCACCTCAATCCATTGTTCTTGTTTAGAAGTATTTACTATGTCATATAAATAATATCCTTGTGTAGCCAAGTAGTATAGTTCTAGTAAGTCTGGAAGATGTAATCCACCCTATGATTTTGGGAGGTGTAAAAGTTTTCTTATTAGTCTATGTGATTGGTTAGACCATATAAAATCTGTTATTATGGAATAGGCCGATTTGAAAAACATCTTGGGTTGAATGACTTGAATTAGTGAGAATGTATACAAAGATTTTTCTAACAAGATTTATTCTTCCTGTTATATTAATTGGGAGATTATTCAATTTTTGGAACTCATCTTTCATCTCTTTTAAGGGTGGTTTTAAATTATCTTTATACTGTATAACTGTTCTTGTTTGTTCTTATATTACATCCCAAGTATTTAATCCCCCTAATTGGCCGTTTAAACCCCTTAAGTGTTTCTGGAATGTCTTCTGAGGTTTTGTTAGTCAACATAATACTCTGATATTTTGGAGTATTCAGTTAGAATAGACATGATTTGGGGGATTTACTTCTTGATATTAGTAAGCAGAGGTGTAAAATCCAGGTTCAGAAAGTAAATGTCCTCCCGAGTATTTTGTTCCAATCACCTGGATTTACTAATTATCTCCAACCTTCAGCCAGGAGTTGGAACTAATGAGTGAAATCAGCTGGCTGAGTTCATGGGTAGAAGAAACACATGGCAGGACTTTTACTTTCTGACCCCTGGATTTTACACCTCTGTTAGTAAGATATAGAAGGAGGTCATCTGAAAATAATACACCAAAAGTAATGGGAACAGGCTTTCTGGAGGTCGACAGAACAGGGTTAAAGTCCAGCAATCAGTGCAATACAGGCAAGGCAGGGGTCAGTGTCCAGCAAACAGGGCAATGCAGAATGAGAAAAATCGAAGTCCAGGAACAGGCAGGGGTCAGAACCAGGGAATCCGTCAGAGCAGGGGATCAGGAGGGCGAATGGCAGGAGGAGAGCTAGGACGGGGAAGGGCAGGAGAGCTAGGACGGGGAAGGGCAGGAGAACACGAACTGGACGGGTAACACAGGAACGAGGAGCAGGCAGGAATCAAACGCTGGAAAGACTGTCATGGTTTTCAACCCTGTTTTCCCATGCGGTCGTTTTCCTCGGTGGCCACGCGAGGGCGCTGCCCTTTTGGTAGATGCTTGCTCCGCCCTGCTGAGTTGGCGGAGTTTCTGTTAAGCATTTACACCTGTTCGTAGTCACCTGAGAGTTATATAAGCCTACCGTTTCCTTCGTTCGGGGCTTCGACATTAATTGTTCATTGTTCATTGTTTTGTACTGTGGTGTTTTTGTTGGCTGTGAGTTCTCGTACCATTTTGGCTACTCGCCCATTTTTAACGTCTCTTTAGAGAGGCAGGGCTTATTTCTTGCTGGCTTGGTAGTTGATTATCTCGTAGAAGTTTGGGACCGTAAATCTCTGCTCTATTTAGCCTTTTTGGTGCTTTTTCTCCGTGTATGGAGTTTTGGGGATTCTGTTCGGAACAGTAGTTCTGCTCGCCCTTCGGCACATGTCTTCCCATAGGAAGATCAGGCGTTTCCCTTCTACTTAGTTTCTTAGCTCGTAGAAGTATAGAGTAGCAGTTTCTCTGGTCCATTTTTCGCCTGTTATTTGGTTTTCTTACTGAGAGACCTGGCGTTTTGCTTCTACTCAATTCCGTGTTACTGTGAGCCAGTAAGTAGCCTTGGTACGTTTTTCCCTGTTTGGTCTCCTTCTCGTGGACTACGTTTCCCCTTTGTTGTGATTCAGGGTTTTTATTTATATTGAGGCTGTCGTGCTATTATGTTTGCGTAGGTCTTTTGTTGCAGCTGTCCTGTTCGCCTTTTCTGCCTGCGAGACGATTTTGTTGTGAACTGTTGTTCTGTTTTGTTCTCCGGGTGTGTTGTCTCCTTATGTGGAGCTTGGGCGATGTTGTGGACGTGTCTGTGTTTGACTGCGTGTTTCTAATAATAGCCTCGGAACGTTAGCTCTCTGTTCCATTTCGCCTCGTTACATTCATTCATTTACTGAGAGGCTAGGGCGGTTGTTCCTATTTAAGCTTGCATTAGTCTGTGGATAGTAAAGTTATGGGACGACGGTGCTCCGTCGGCTCACCTGTAAAATGTTTCTCTCTCCTGGGAGATCGGGTGTTTACCCTCTTGGTTTTCTGCATTGGACTGCGAGCCTTTTTATTTTGCCATGGAACGTTAAATCTCTGTTCCTGTTCGCCTCGTTACATTTCCCCTTATTGAGAGGCAGGGCTTATATTTGTGTTTGTGTTAGTCATATAGCCGATAGTTTCGGGGCAGCTGTCCATTCGTCTTTTGTGCTTTTTCTCCGGGTATGGAGATTTGGGCGATTCTGTTCAGAACTGTAGTTCTGTTCGCCTCTCGGTGCACGTCGTCTCATGTGGAGACCGGACGATGTTGTGGACATGTTTGCGTGTGACTGCTAGCCTCAAACTATGCCTTGGAACATTAATTACCTGTTCCTTTGCCTCGTTTCATCTCCTGTCTGAGAGGTTAGGGCGTGGCTATGTTTTAAGCTTGGTCATTTTTGCTGGTAAGGTTATGGGACTGTGGTTCTCCGTCGGCTCGCCTGTAAAATGTTTCTTCCCCCTGGGAGATCGGGCGTTTACCCTCCTTTAGGTTCCACACATGACTGTTAGTTCTAGCTTATGGAAATATCCACGTAACATTGTATCTGTTCTTTCGCCTCTCTTATTAAATAATATCTTTCTTCATTTGTTGACTATTTATTTGTGCCTTTTCGCTACTCGCCCGTTTATTGTGTCTCGTTGCCGAGACAGGGCGCGTATTATGTCTGGCTGTTCTGATCCCTGTCATTACGCTCTACTTAGCGTTTGACGGTTAGCCGGTTAGTAGCGTCTTAGTGTGTTTGTTGTTCCTTGTCTTGTCTCCTCCCTTATCTGCGGGTATTCCGCCTTAGTGGCCTAAGGGCTTAATGATTCCCCTTGCTGCGTTTGGCTCCTCCTTCCTCACACGTCACGCCCCATTACAAAGACAAGCACGAATGTAGGGCACAAGACGATCTGGCACAGAACAAAAAAAATGGGAGACTATATGCCAGACTAATGAAGAGACAACGAGGAACAGGTGAGATGAAACACAATTCAGGTGCGGGGAGCGGAGACACAAAATGGGGAGAAATGGAAAACATGAAACGGACTACGAATACTGAAAATACATATAAACGGAAAAACCAGGAACAGACTAAGACGTGGAGGCACGGGACGTGACAATTGTTCTCCTGTCTTATCTTCTCTGCCAATGGTTCAATAGCAATAACAAACAATAATGGAGAGAGTGGACAACCTTGTTTGGGTCCCCTTCTCGATTGGGAATAGATTAGACAAAGTATAATTTTTATTTTATTATTTTATTTACCCGGGCTTTCCTATATAAACCCTAAAGGAAAGCCAAAGGCATGTAATGTGTGAAACAAAAAGCTCCTGTCATGGTTTTCGGCAGCCTCGTTTTATTTCGGCGTTCGTTCTTTCTTTTAGCAGCGTCGTGCACTCTATCGGATTTTTCGCCTTCCGTTCCGGTGTTTTCATCTCGCTCTGCAATTATCCTCCGCACCTGTTTGTGGTTTCCTACCGGCTATATTTAGCTCTGGGTTTCCGATTTCCGGTGCTTTGAGATTACTTGCGTTTGACACGAAGCCGGTTAAGGTATAGGAATACAGAGATTGCTGCCTTGCTATTCTTATAGTAAAACAGAATTATTCCAGTTAGAGTTAGGGTTTAGATTTCTTGATCTTTTCTTTTCCCTTTCTCTACTCTGTTTGTTAGTCTTCCTTCGTTTCTGTTTTCTTTTAAAGAGGCATTCCTATATTTTATGCTTCTTTCTACTTCCTCTTATTTTGTTACTTGCTGAAGTTGTGAGCTGGAGGAATTGTTTTTTCCTTTGTCTGCACTCGTATCTACGAGCTTATTTTTTCCAGTACCACGGAAATATTATTTTCAGTCCTGTTTTTCTCCCTTTGTTTAGTCTCTTTTCTACTGAGACTCAAAGGTAATTTCTGGTTTTCTATTTTCTGCTCAATGTGTTGAGCCTCGCCCTGTTTTTAGGGTTGTTTTTCGTTTGGCTTTGCGCCGGGAGTCTTTTGCTCCATTTTTTGTTATCCTTTTCTCTCTGTTTGTGAAATCTTTCACTCTAGTGGTGTTTCCGATTTTCGGAGACACTTTTTGATCTCTCTGTTGCATCTGGCCTTCCGAACCCAACTCCCCCCATTACAGAATCTCGAAGCCAGTATGCAAAGACCAGCAACTCCACAGAGAGTCGAGGAAATGCTGACAGCTCATGAGGAGACCATTCGTGTTCTCCAGGCCAGTCAGCAGGCCCTGCACACACAGCAGGGTCAGATGATGCAACAGTTGCGCCATCAGGGAGAATATCTGCGGGATTTAGCAGACAGTCTCCGCGCGCTGACCATTTCAGCTACTGCCCCAGTTACACAAGCACCCATTAACCCTGTTCCCGTGCCACTTACTCCTAGGGAGCCCAAACTCCAGCTACCATCCCGTTATAGTGGGGAACCGGGGAGATGCCGGGGTTTTTTGGCTCAGTGCCTCTTGTATTTTAAAGCGCAGCCATCCCGGTTCACGACCCAGGAGTCCCGGGTGGCTTTTATTTTGTCTTTGTTGGCGGACAATGCCCTCGCTTGGGCGGAACCGCTTATTTCATCCAACGCCCCGGTTATAAGGGACTCGGATAGCCTGATGGAAGAGATGAAGTTAGTTTTTGATCATGACGTCTCAGGTCAAGAGTCAGCCATGAGACTAACTCGTCTTCGCCAGGGTACTGACACCGTAGCGGCTTTCAGCATTAAGTTCCGGGCACTGGCAGGAGAGACTGGGTGGCCCGACGAACCACTTAAGGCGTTATTTCTTAACGCATTGTCAGACCCCGTCAGGGACGCCCTGTCCGTGCTCGAGCCGCCTGCCACCTTTAGTACTCTGGTCACCATGGCTATTCGAGTCGACAACCGCGTCAGGGAGCGGGAAAGGGAACGCAGAGTTCGCCCTGTTCGTTCCTCTTCTTCGCTATCGGCAGAATCTCCAGCCTACTCCTCCACCTACTCCTCCTTTAGTCGGGAGGAGCCCATGCAGGTGGATGGGTCATCCGTCCGCGGCCCTAGGGGGCCAAGACCATGGGAGAACTTGTGCCAATATTGCAGACGCAGGGGTCACACCAAATATCAGTGTCCTAAACTGGAGGGAAACGAGGGGTCTCGTTAGGGGAACTGGGGTTCTTAACGAGACAAAATAGTGTTCTTCCTCGTACCCTTTTGCCAGTCCAACTGCTTTGGAATAAGCGGTCTGTTAACATCAATGCATTTATTGATTCTGGAGCAGTTGGATGTTTCATCGACGCAAAGTGGGCCAGGGAGTTTAAAATCCCCATACATTCTCTCACTCGGCCTCTTTTTGTTACTGCTCTCGATGGCCGTCCGTTGGGCTCCGGGACCATTAAGGAGTCCACAGGGTCTTTAGTTATGTCCCCTTCCTACCAGGGTCACTCTGAGAGGATAAAATTTTTTTTAGTTGATTCCCCAGCTTACCCGCTGGTCCTGGGACACTCATGGTTAGCCCTTCACGGTCCTCACATTGGGTGGGGTGGGGACGGAGGGGTTATTCGCCAGTGGGGTCCTCAGTGTAAATCTCACTGTTACTCTTCCATTAACACCTCTTCAGGTGGTACTTGTGACAGTTCCGCTTTCTGCTCCGACAGTGATAATGAGGAGGTTGAATGTTCTCCTGTCCAGGTTAATCCGGAGGCTCACTCTGAGACAAAAGAGGAGAGCCTGTCTTGGGATTCGTTTGCGGATGGGAATACTATTTGGGAGGAGGATCCTTCTGAGTCCGTATTTGATTGGGAATCATCACATGAATCTCTTATTGATCCTGAAAATTCGGAGGTGATAGGGGTGCTCAGATTTTGTTTGCCTACCAATGTACCAGGGAGGTACACCGACCTCGCTGAGGTTTTCAGTAAGCAACGCGCCACCACCTTGCCACCTCATAGGTCTTACGACTGTGCCATCGAGTTATACCCGGGTACGGTTCCGCCTAGGGGCTCTCTGTATTCCTTGTCAGTCCCTGAGAGCACTGCAATGAGGCAATACATTGAGGAATCTCTAGCTAATGGCTTTATTAGACCTTCCACCTCACCGGCTGGCGCTGGTTTTTTCTTTGTCAAGAAAAAAGATGGAGGGTTGAGGCCTTGTATAGACTATCGGGGTCTAAACGACATCACCATCAAGAACAGGTACCCTCTTCCACTGATGAACTCCGCTTTTGAGCGCCTGCAGGGGGCGTCGATATTTACTAAACTCGATCTTCGCAACGCTTACAACCTGGTGCGCGTGCGCGAGGATGATGAGTGGAAGACGGCATTTAACACCCACCACGGTCACTACGAGTACCGGGTGATGCCGTTCGGGCTCACTAGCACCCCCTCTGTCTTCTAGGCGCTAGTGAACGACGTTCTCAGAGAGATGCTGGAGAGATTCGTTTTCGTTTACCTCGACGATATTTTAATTTTTTCTCCGAATCTCTCATCTCACGTCGGCCATGTTAGGCAGGTTTTGGAGGCACTTCTGAAGGCACGACTGTTTGTAAAAGCCGAGAAGTGCATATTCCACACTAACTCCGTTTCTTTCTTGGGGTTCATTGTGGCGGACGGTAAGGTCCTTATGGATCCTGAGAAAGTTTCGGCAGTTAAGAACTGGCCTACTCCTACATCAGTAAAGCAGGTACAGCGCTTCTTGGGCTTTGCTAATTTTTACCGGCGGTTTATCCGCAATTTTAATACAATAGCCGCTCCTATCTCAGCCCTCACCAAAAAGACATCTCCTGCCCGCTTACAATGGAACTCTAGGGCTGAGGCAGCGTTCACGGAGCTAAAAAAGAGGTTCAGCTCCGAACCTATCCTGGTAACTCCCAATCCCTCCCTCCCCTTTGTGGTAGAGGTAGATGCATCAGAGCTGGGAGTGGGTGCCATTCTGTCCCAGCACTCGCCTCTGGACCGTAAGATGCACCCATGCGCATATTTCTCTCGTGCTTTAACACCGGCCGAGAGGAATTATGACGTAGGGGACCGGGAGCTGCTTGCGGTCAAATTAGCATTAGAGGAGTAGCGTCATTGGTTGGAGGGAGCTGAGCATCCCTTTACGGTCTGGACAGACCATAAGAATTTGGAATATGTCCAACAGGCCAAGACACGGAACTCCCGACAAGCCCGGTGGGCATTATTTTTCGCCCGGTTCAGATTTCTTCTAACTTATCGCCCGGGATCGAAGAATGTTAAGCCGGACGCTCTGTCACGTATTTACGACCACACTGACAGGGAACCGCATCCTGAGCCCATCATATATATCAGTTAAGCCAGGTGAAGTTGACCAGTTGTCTAAACTAGAGACCTGTCTCAAAGATGTAAAGGCCTGGATGACCCAAAATTTCCTCTTATTGAACTCAGATAAGACTGAGATATTAGTATTAGGTCCCAAATCCCTTCGAGATAAATTCTTACAGCTTCCCTTAAATTTAGATTGCTTCTCTGTCTCCCCTAACAAGGTTGTTAAAAACCTTGGTGTAATTATTGATTCAGATCTCTCCTTTCAGCCCCATATTAACAATATCACAAGAATGGCCTTCTTCCACCTGAGGAATATATCTAAATTAAGGAAGGTGTTGTCCCTGGAGGATGCTGAAAAAATGGTTCATGCCTTTGTAACCTCTCGACTAGATTACTGCAATACATTATTGTCTGGTTGCACTGGCTCAGCCCTGAATCGCCTCCAACTTGTACAGAATGCAGCTGCTAGGGTTCTTACTAGAACCAAGAAATGGGAGCATATCAGCCCGCTGCTCAAAACTCTTCATTGGCTGCCTGTCAAATTCAGAATTGACTACAAGATTTTACTTCTAGCGTTTAAAGCTTTAAATGGCTTGGCCCCTGAATAGCTGAGTGACTTACTAATTCCTTACTGTCCTCCTAGATTACTCCGCTCTCAAAATGCTGGCTATTTGAAAATTCCTATTATATCTAAAATTACAATGGGTGGCAGAGCCTTCTCTTACAGAGCCCCTTTTTATGGAATAATCTTCCCATGTATGTACGGGCTGCAGACACACTTTCTGTCTTTAAGTGTAGGCTAAAAACGTACCTCTTTAGTCAATCCTATAGTTAAGGATGTCGGGGGGGGGGGGGGGGGGGGGGGTGGGGGGCTAACCTTCTCTTTTCCTCTCTCACTCTGAGCTGCAGATTACTCCGGCCCGTCCCCCTCTCACCCTGAGTTTGCAGACTGCTCCAGTTATGCCCCTCACCCTGAGTTTGCAGACTGCTTCGGACCCGTCCCTCCTTTGGTTTATCCTCCCGACTTCACGCAACCGGAGTCCCAGATGCATCACCCCGCCCCCTTTGAACTGATGATTGAACTGATTATTGAATTGACTATTACCATTCAGTCCACCTTTAGTCTAAACCGGGCCAGCCAGCGAAGGATGGGCACCCCCTCTCTAGCTAGGTTCCTTCCGAGATTTCTTCCAACTGGGGAGTTTTTTCTCGCCACTGCTCAGTGTTTTTTTTTTCTCCCCTACCGGGGAGTTTTTTACCTCATTTTGCTGGTTGGGGGCTATGGCCTGGTTTTTTTGCTCAATTTTCCTTCTGTCTTCCCTGTGCAGCGTCTTTGTGACAGTTCTCTGTAAAAAGCGCTATACAAATAAAAATTGAATTGAATTGAATTGAATACCTGTTGCCCAGATTGTAGCCCCGGTTATGTGGGAGATCGAAGCAGCTGTACAGAAGGCATTGCGTTTGGATCCGGGCCCAGGTGGGGGTCCGTCCCACTGTTTGTTTGTTCCGCCCCGGCTTAGATCTCGGGTTCTCCAGTGGGGCCACTCTTCTCAGCTGGCGGCCCATCCTGGCATCCACCGGACTAGGGAATTTTTGTCCCGATGCTTTTGGTGGCCTAAAATGGAGAGTGATGTGCGGGACTTTGTTGCCGCCTGCCCTGTCTGCGCCCGTAGCAAGGGTTCACGACTCCCACCCGCGGGTCTCTTGCGCCCCCTGCCTATCCCCAGTCGTCCTTGGAGTCACATCGCCCTCGACTTCGTTACCGGGTTGCCGGCTTCCCAGGGTAACACTGTGATCCTAGTGGTTGTGGACAGGTTTTCTAAGGCAGCTCATTTTATTGCACTACCTAAACTACCGTCAGCACTGGAGACCGCTCAGCTGATGGTAGACCACGTTTTTAGGATACATGGCATTCCTCTGGACGTGGTTTCCGATCGCGGCCCTCAATTCGCAGCCAAGTTTTGGCGCTCCTTTTGTACCCTGCTAGGGGCATCTGTCAGCTTGTCTTCGGGTTTTCACCCGGAAACCAATGGACAGACAGAGCGTACCAATCAGACGTTGGAGAGTACCCTTCGGTGTTTGGCCGCCTCCAATCCTACGTCCTGGAGTCGCCATCTCACTTGGGCGGAGTACGCCCATAATACTCTACGCAATGCCTCCACAGGGCTCTCTCCTTTTGAGGCTCAGCTGGAATATCTACCCCCTCTATTTCCTGAGTTAGAAAGGGAGGTGGAGGTACCGTCCGCAGGGGCTTTCATGCGGAGATGTCGTTCTGTCTGGAGGCGTGTGCGCGCTTCTCTCCTGCGTGCCTCTGCTAAACAAAAGGCTGCAGCCGACACTCACCATCGCCCAGCTCCCTCTTATCGGGTGGGGCAAAGAGTGTGGCTTTCCACACGGGATCTACCATTGCGAGTGGAGTCCCGCAAACTCGCACCACGGTTTGTGGGTCCCTTTAAGATCATCAGGAGGATCAACCCGGTCACTGTGCGCCTTCAGTTGCCACGTTCTATGTGTATCCATCCCACCTTTCACGTCTCTCGGTTGAAACCAGTGCTGGTGAGCGCGCTTGCTCCTACGGACAAGCCTCCGCCTTCCCCCCCGGTTTGTGGAGGGAGGTCCGGTTTATACCGTTCGGCGCATTTTGGCTGAGAGGCGTGTGGGCAGAGGGTGCCAGTTTTTGGTGGACTGGGAGGGTTATGGTCCTGAGGAGAGCTGCTGGGTACCTTCCAGGAACATCTTGGACCCCACTCTTATTAGGGACTTCCGCAGAAATAAGGCTGAGGGATCGTCTGGGGTCGTCCCTTAGAGGGGGGGTTCTGTCATGGTTTTCGGCAGCCTCGTTTTATTTCGGCGTTCGTTCTTTCTTTTAGCAGCGTCGTGCACTCTATCGGATTTTTAGCCTTCCGTTCCGGTGTTTTCATCTCGCTCTGCAATTATCCTCCGCACCTGTTTGTGGTTTCCTACCGGCTATATTTAGCTCTGGGTTTCCGATTTCCGGTGCTTCGAGATTACTTGCGTTTGACACGAAGCCGGTTAAGGTATAGGAATACAGAGATTGCTGCCTTGCTATTCTTATAGTAAAACAGAATTATTCCAGTTAGAGTTAGGGTTTAGATCTCTTGATCTTTTCTTTTCCCTTTCTCTACTCTGTTTGTTAGTCTTCCTTCGTTTCTGTTTTCTTTTAAAGAGGCATTCCTATATTTTAAGCTTCTTTCTACTTCCTCTTATTTTGTTACTCGCTGAAGTTGTGAGCTGGAGGAATTGTTTTTTCCTTTGTCTGCACTCGTATCTACGAGCTTATTTTTTCCAGTACCACGGAAATATTATTTTCAGTCCTGTTTTTCTCCCTTTGTTTAGTCTCTTTTCTACTGAGACTCAAAGGTAATTTCTGGTTTTCTATTTTCTGCTCAATGTGTTGAGCCTCGCCCTGTTTTTAGGGTTGTTTTTCGTTTGGCTTTGCGCCGGGAGTCTTTTGCTCCATTTTTTGTTATCCTTTTCTCTCTGTTTGTGAAATCTTTCACTCTAGTGGTGTTTCCGATTTTCGGAGACACTTTTTGATCTCTCTGTTGCATCTGGCCTTCCGAACCCAACTCCCCCCATTACAGCTCCATTATAATCTGCCCAAAGCCTTTTCCATGTCACCTGCCATTAATTCCAAATTGATGTTCTTTTTACATTAATTGAATTAAACTCAAACAGGTCCTTGTGTTCGTTTGAATATGTCTTTTTTTATGATTCCAGTTTGATCGTAATGATTCGCATCAGGATTCTGCATGAACTGCTGTGTGTAAAATAGCCACAGGTACGAGCGATCGTGGGACCGCGCACACTTCAGCTGAATTGTTCCTGGTGCAGTTGTAGGTGGCAGAGCAGAAATAGAGGCACAATTGGTCAGTCCAAATTTGGGAGATCAGTGTTTCGAATAGTGGACTCATGGATTAATTTGAAAACCAGATAAATGCTTACGAGGAATCCTTGTATGAGTGACCATACTCTAAATGAGATACAATCAGGAAATGATTCAATCCTACTTCTAATCATTATGCCAGCCAGCCCAGAGTGTTTCATCCAGTAGTTGGCTAAGAAAAGTAACCATTATGATGTGATTATACTGAGAGTTTGGGATTATCCTGCAGGTCTTACGTTATCAAGTGATGATGGTATTGCCCTGTCAAAAGTGACAAGAAAAGCGTACATGGGACGAAGTACTGTGAATAATGTTGTATTCTTATATTCAGCACAGGTAAATTTGCTACTCAGGCCCATCTTGGTAGGTCCGCTCATAAACATGCACCCTCAGACAGGCTAGTTCTCCTGGGACACAGGCAATGCCCAGAAACTTCTCCAGAGGGGCGCAGGTTCAACCACTAATGAGTGAACGCTCTACAGAAAGAACCGCAGCACAACATTCACAGTCTGCGATCAGCCTCTCGAGCAAATTGACCTTACCGAATGACCACAAAGCAACCCCTTCATATCAGAACCTCTGCTTTCATGCATATTTCATGATCTCTACTGTATATATTATTTCTGCATGCCCCGGTGGATTGATTTGCGCCGGGAAACATAAGCATTCTGCCCCATTGTTCACCCAGAAAACCAGCTGCAGAGGGCTAAAAAGACATCATTAATATGAAACAGATCTCTCCCAAATGTGTTAGGAAGGAGGCAAATGAATACACTCTGAATTTCTTACAGAAATCTGTGCGTGTCACATGACTATACACTGGATAGTTCTTGATTGCCAAATAGAATTGTTGGATAATAAGCTTGTTCTTTGAGTTATATCAACTGAGATTCTGCTCTCTGTTATGTGACGGGCTAATACAGTAAAATTATTCTTTGGACTGTCAGTAGATTTAAATACCATCTTACCTGAGTAAAGATTTTCCCTTCCTGATGGCCATGCATGCCAATGACACCATACCAGCTTTTAATATTTGTCCATACTTATTTATTACTTAGTGGCGGTGGGACATAAATGGCAACTTTACCCACATATAGGCCTATATCCTCCTGTTGAAATTATTAATTTTCATTCAGTTTTTTTTTTTACGGTTTCATATTGTGTGAATATTATTAAACATATTTTACTATTACTTTTTATTAAGTGATTTTTATTTTTGTTTATTGGTTGCAGCTTTGAGCTTCCTCTGCATTGTACTGTGGCTCTGATTATTTATTTCAATCATGTGTAGAGACGCTACCAAACGAAGGGTAGGGGGTGCTGAATTACGCCTTGACAGTGACCGGTTCAGATCGTGGGTGGAAACGAATTGTCTATAAGACTGAACCAAGGACGTTGAACTGACACTAAGAGAGGTGGATTCATTATAAATAAAACTATTTTCAAAATTAGTTTGCATGGGGTGGTGGGGATTGGTATGAGTTTGCATGGGGTGGTGGGGATTGGTTAAGGAGGGACGGTGGAGTCTGTAAGATGATTGGAGCGGAGTGACAGGTAAGCATGGACTGAGGATATGCCCTGATCTTCAGTAATGCAGAGTGTGATGCTCTGCCCAGCCATCATGAATAAAATAAATCAGCTCCTCGGGCTCAGACAGTCTGGGAGGACAGCCTCAGCCCCCTTGGATTCCTCCTCATCCTCTGGTTACTCTGGATCACACGAGCCCTCCTTTTTTTTAATCTTCCAGCGATCTATGAGATACAGGCCCTGGAGTCATATTTCTCCAGCCTCAAGCAATTTTTAAAACTTAAAACTTTAAAAAAAAATCATGTACGGAAGATTGATGCCATCCACCTAAACTCTCTCATTTCAAACCCACTCTGTTGCTGTGAGGAAATGATGATCCGGCCGATATGGGATTTTTGAGACCGATACTGATGCCTGATTTTAGATTGGGGGGTGGGGGGGGTCTCCAATTACTGATATAGTGAATTTCTGAGCTAGAATTAAAATAGATCTTAGATCTGTGTGGATTGGGCACCGATATGACAATGCAAAGCTATTCAGAAGATGTTTTTTCTTAAACAAATAACTTTTATTAAATAATATTTTGTTATTAACATTATGTCATCCGATTCTACATTGAACATTGACCATCAACACTGCCAGTCAGTTAGTGGCCACCGATTATAAAACAAGAAGTGTAGCTTCTCTGCATCTGTTTCTAGGTTTAGAAACATGATTACTGTTGGCTAGAAGTAAGAGAAAATGAACGGTGGTTCAACAGTAGCCTGCCAAATATAATCTGTGAAAAACAAGCGCCAACTGAGTGGCATCTGTGAACCACTGACTGTTTCTGCCATTGCTAGTGGATCGCTTGTGACTTGCTTAAAGCCTCATTTATACGTCTTTGCATAACGCTTTCAACAAATGATTAATAGCTGGATGCAAGCAGAAATGCCAGTAGAGTATTCTGGGGGCAATTGTAACAGGGGTCAATTGTAACACAATTTTTTGTTACAACTGCCCCCAACCCTGAACACATGAAACTAGCTAGCTGGCTGGATAGAATCTCAGCTCTAGCTTGTTTCAGATTGGTGCAATTTTATGGTGTTGCAATTGCCCCCTGTTACAATTTCCCCCAGAATACTCTACTCTCTTCCGAAAAGACCGGGCTCAATTTAAGCACAGCTCTAGTTAGAGGATCACAGGTCATCAAACCAAAGAAAGAACATAAAATGTATAAAGATGTTATTAAATAGGGTGGTCAGATGTCTGTCATTGAGCTGGACAGTCTGGTATTGATCCAGCTGTCTTCCAACCGGTGCAGCCTCTTGTCAGGCGCATATTGATCAAGCATTTGTGACAGTAATGTAAACGAATGTACATACAACAGCAACGTGTTGTATTCTGAATCTTATTGGCTCAGATTTACATCAGACAAATTTTAAAAGGCTTTCTAACTTTCTATCTTCATTGTAGAGTTTGTGCTTTCGTCCAACTAATTAAAATTTTGTTCTATAAAAGATTTTTGTCAGCAAAACTCTATGGGTTTCTCATGGTTGCTGAAGGAGCAACAGCTCAAGGCAACAGCTCAAGGCAACAGCTGCAGCAGGAACTGGGGGGGGAGAATGATAAGCTCAACGAAACAATAAAACAATATAACAAGTCCTTAAAACCACTGAAACAAGAAAATGAGCAAGAAAATGGGCAAGACAGAAAAGACAGTTAAAACTAGTCAGTCCAATCCATCGGACTTGTCAGAAATTCTGGAAAGCCTGGAAGATATCAAGGTCCAACTGAAAGAAATAATGAAGACAAATGAAGACATAAAGAAGGAGTTAAAAGAACTCAAAGAGGAAAATGTCAAGAAAGACCAGCAAATTAAGACTCTAACATACAAAGTGGAGGAGTTTGACCAGCAAGGGAAGCTCAATGATGTGATCATCACGGGTCTCAGGATAAAACCAAGGAACTATGCCAGGGCGATGGGGACCCACGATGAGACAAACGAGGCAGACATCCAATCCGTGGAAATACAGGTGGAGAAGTTTCTAAACTACAAAAACATCGACCTGGATCTCACCAATGTGGATTTTTGCTATTTGCTTCCCAAAAGAAAAACCAGCGAAGGCAGGGACAACGAAACCCGCGCAGTGATGCTGAGATTCATCAGTAGAAAATACAAAATTGCTCTACTGAAGCAGGGTAAAAATCTGAAAGGATCTAACGTGTTCATCAATGAAAATCTCAACAAAACAAACGCCACCATCGCGTGGAAAGCGCGTCAACTGAAGAAAGGGCAAAAATTACAGAACACCTGGACGGCAAATTGTAAAGTTTACATCAAACCAAATGGGTCTTCAGAAAACACCAGACCGGTGCTGATCAGGGCGTTGGATGAGCTGGAGAAATATGAATAGTAAGGTACGTGAAAACTAAGTTAAAACGCCATGAACTCAGTACAACCAAAAAGTAAAACTGCACTGATTAAAATGAATGAATTGATGGACAAAATTACTGACTATGAAAAAGGGAGTAACTTTTCAGTTGGACCTCACCAGAACCTAACATCAAAAGACCCGAATGAAGAAGTTGATCCAGACAGACACTTTTACTATAATGGAATAAACAAATGTGGATATTACTTGGAAGATCAGTACAATGATAATTTTAACATGGATGGAAAGCTGTCAATAATCCACTTCAACAGCAGGAGTCTATACGCGAACTTTGAGCAGATACAGGAGTATCTAAGTACATTTGTCAAACCATTTAACATCATTGCTGTGTCGGAAACGTGGATTAACGTTGAGAAATGCATGGATTTCCACATGGAAGGATATAATTTTGTGTGTAAGAGCAGAATCAACAAATCTGGTGGAGGGGGTAGCATTGTTTATTGACGAGAGCATAAATTTTGAGATACTGGAAAGCTTGTCAATTGTCATTGAAAATGTAATGGAGTGTGTAACAATTGAATTTTCAACGCCGAAAGGTAAAAAAACTGGTATATGCAGCCTGGTCTCACTCCCAAGTCGTCACATAGCGACGCTTGGGCAGCTCCTACGGCGCAGAAGGAGGCCTTTTGCGTCATTATTTGACGCACTCGTCTCAAATTTACGAATCCTACTATGGCGAAGGCTTTGCTCATGATAACCGACTGCGAGCATGCCCGCTCAGTCTTCGCCGTGTGCGCGGAGATCTTTCTGAGTTCGTGATTCCCGTACCCCACCCCCAACCCCTAAACATAACCTCACAGGAGTTCATGTAACTCGGGCTCATGCCCGAACTGTTAAGATAGTGGGCGAGCCCAACCACAAGAGTTCACGTAACTCTCTACCAGATGAAGAAAAAAAAAGAAGAAAAAAGCATAATATTGAAGTGCCACAACCAAAGACAAATTATGTGGCCACAACCGTCAATATACGACGCAAAAGGCTGCGTCAATATACGACGCAAAAGGCTACCTTTGGCGTCACATAGCGACGCTTGGGCAGAAGCGTCGCTATGTGACGAGTCCGCGTGAGACCACGTTGGTATATGCAACGTTTACAGAGCTCCCAGCTCAAAAATAGACATATTCAACAATTGCATGGGAGAAATATTAACAAAAATAAACCAGAGAAATGTTTTTATATGTGGAGATTTTAACATAGACATATTAAATCCAAACAATAACAAGCTGATTGAGGATTTCGTCAACACAATGAATGCAAGCGGAATGCGACCACTAATCACCCAGCCAAGCAGAATCACTAAACATAGTGCCACACTAATTGACAATATTTATACAAATATACTGGACAAAGAAATAACAAGTGGTATTATGATAAATGATATTTCTGATCACCTTCCAGTCTTCGCCATCTGTGACTGGAAACACACTTTAGAGCAGAAACCAGTGACAAATATCTTAAAAAGAATTAAAAACGAAAAGAGACTTAAAGATTTTGAACAAGATATGATAAATCAAAAATGGAATGACGTATGGACGGAAAAAGACACAAACAAAGCGTATGAGGCCTTCTTAAACACAATAAACTCAATATATGACAAGCACTGCCCGGTAGTCAAATATTCGAGTAAAGACAACAATGTCAAAGTAAAAAAAAATAGGCCATGGTTCACCAAGAACATAGAGAATGCCTGTAGGAAAAAAAACAGCTTATATAAACAGTTTTTAAAGGAAAAGAATGTACAATCATATGCAAAGTACAAACACTATAGAAACAGAGTGACATATTTGTTGAGGAAACATAAAAAAGAC
Source organism: Synaphobranchus kaupii (assembly GCA_029718625.1). NCBI lineage: Eukaryota > Metazoa > Chordata > Actinopteri > Anguilliformes > Synaphobranchidae > Synaphobranchus > Synaphobranchus kaupii. The sequence continues at coordinate 23,764,086 of CM056381.1, forward strand.
TATTATGACAAGTTACTAACAGAAAACAAGAACTACACCAAAAATCTTTGGAAAATAATAAATTCCGTCTCAGGCAGAAAGGCCAAACGGACATTCTCCGACTATTTCAATATAAACAATAGGAGGGAAGACGATAAGAAAGTGATAGTCGAGAGCTTCAACAAATACTTTGTTAGTGTAGGTTCAGAACTAGCCAAGGCCATTCCATCCTCACTCCAGCAGTGGGATCACTGGGATAGGGGCGGGGAGACAAAACAAGAGTCTTTATTTTTAAATCCTGTCACACAAAATTAAATCAAAACAATCCTGAGAGACTGTACAGCTAAGACATCCATTGACGCAGATCAGATAGACATGACATTATTAAAAAGGATATCAAAAGCGATCATACCTCCTTTAACATATATATGTAATTTATCTTTCTGCAATGGCGTGTTTCCCGATAAAATGAAGATAGCAAAAGTTCTTCCTCTGTACAAAAGTGGAGACAAACAGGAGTTTTCAAATTATCGTCCGATTTCAATTTTACCACAGTGCTCAAAAATTATTGAAAAGCTCTTTAATGTTAGATTAGATAAGTTCATTGATAAACACAAGCTGCTATGTGACAGCCAATACGGATTCAGGAAAAAACATTCAACAGCAATGGCCCTAACAGAATCCATAGAATTTATCAAAGACGCGCTAGACCGTAAATTATTCACCATAGGGATTTTCATTGACCTGAAAAAAGCTTTCGACACGATAAACCACAGCATATTGATCGAAAAATTGTACAGATATGGAATTAGAGGAATCGCATTACAATGGATTAAGAGTTACCTATCAAATAGAGTTCAATTTGTACAGATAGGGGACAACATATCAACATGCCTGAACATCAACTGTGGGGTCACACAGGGTTCAGTCTTAGGACCAAAATTATTTATACTATATATCAATGACATAATCAAAGTATCTGACGTTTTAAAATTAATTTTATTCGCGGACGACACAAACATCCTCTGCTCAGGAAAAGATCTTAATCAAATGGTCACATCAGTGAACAATGAAATGTCAAAGCTTCACACGTGGTTTAATATTAATAAACTATCACTAAACCTTTCAAAGACAAAATTCATATTATTTGGGAAAAGAGGCATGAAGGAAAACATAAACTTACAGGTAAATGGTATCAACATTGAACGAGTGAACGAACATAAGATTCTGGGGGTTACGGTAGATTGCCTCCTGACATGGAAACCACATGTGAAGCTAGTTCAATGTAAGTTGGCCAAAAGTGTGTCTATTTTGTGGAAAATGCAGAAATTACTAAATCAACATTCACTTAGGACAATTTACTCAGCACTCATAACACCTCACCTGCACTACTGTGTTGAAGTATGGGGGAACACTTATAAAGAAACTACAGAGATGCTGTTTAAACTTCAAAAAAGGGCATTGAGAGTGGTATATGGTGTCCCATATAGAGACCATACAAATGACTTGTTTATAAAGGCAAAGTTTCTTAAGTGGCAGGATATAATTAAATATAATACCATACAAATATTATTCTTAGCATCCAAAAATCTCTTACCCTCAAATATACAGAAACTGTTTCAAAAGAGAGATGACATGCATAACTTAAGAGGAAACATGATATATAAACAAAAAATTATAAAGTCAACTCTCAGAGGTCATTCATTATCCATTGTGGGGGTTAAGCTCTGGAACGGTTTACACGATGAGCTTAAAATGTCTATAAACCTAAAGACCTTCAAGAGTAAGATAAGATGTAAGATGGTAGGAAATTATCAAATGGGGACTGTCTGCTGTTGAAATGAAACAAATGAAACAAATTGTTTTGACTAATGTATGACATGTATATTCAAATTCGACTTATTTGGACTTTAATGTCTATTTTATTTTACTTTAGCTTATTTTTTCTTTCTCAAACTGTTTTGTTATAAAGAAAATTCAGTTATGCTGTTGTGATACAAAAAAATTTGTTTTAAACAAATGTATATTATGAACATGTAAAATAATGAGGGAAATGGGGCGGGACTATGATAAGCAGGCTGCTTTTTCCCGTATCCCTTTTCGGCAAGTAATGTGTTTTGTCAGGGCATATTACAGAAATTGTGATAAAGTGTAACTATATGCATGCCGAAATAAATAAATAAATAAAAACGACTGATTGTACATTCACTTAATTTTGTATAGGTTTTTTATAATAAAAGTTGTAATAATAATTGAAAATGTATTACATTTTTAGGTTTATGAGAATTATCTTACAAAGTAGTTTGAACTACATTTTTTTCAGTAATTGTATTTTCGCAAGCTTCATTTCTCTTTAGGGTAGCTTGGCTGTAGTTCAACTACATTCAGTGTGAAGTAATTGGTAGTTTGTACAACTATTTTCCCCACCGCTATTCCACAGCTTTGGGTAGCTATCCCAGTTGTAATGCAGTTCTGAGGTCTAGAGATTTAAACCTGAGGTTTAAATTCTAGCTAAGCACACTGCAACTGACCCACATAATCTCTTCCACAGTTCTCCAGACAGGAAAAAAATCTTTGTCTAAGCCCATCTCAATCCCTTTCTCCTATGAAAGAAACATAACATAGCATTATTTACAAACGTGCTGAATCGCAGATTACAGATTCTGGTTAGACTGGAATTTACTGACTGCAAGTAATGTAAATTACAGGAAACTAGCATGCTTATGTAATCATATATAGCAAGTTACTAACAATGTGTAGCTACATGACAGTTACATAATAGTTAATTGTAATTATACTGTGCTGAGGTATTAAACGAGCCTCAAACCATCACTCTGCTGCCAGATATGCAGTAGATATGGATGGATCACTTTAAGGGTCCTTTATCAACAACGACCCTTAAAGTGATCCATCCATATCTACTGCATATCTGGCAGCAGAGTGATGGTTTGAGGCGTGTTTGATACCTCAGGCCCTTGATGGTTTACAGCCATTTAGCCAACCATGTGTTCTATACTATTCCCATTTAAGTTACAGCTTAATCTAGACCCCCCAATTCCCATAGAGATCCATTGAAATGCAGAGAGGATATATTATCACTTGTAAGAGTACCTGAAAATAATCTTTTGATATTGTTGGGTCACAGACATCAGGACGTCATGGCATGCAAAGTATATGCAACCAAATATGAAATATGATGACTTTATGTTAATTACCAAAAAACTATGTGTAAAAATGGCTACAATTGTGAAAGTAGAAATAGAATTAAATATAAATAATAGTTTATAACATTAACAATGTCTTGACTGTATTTTTTGATCAATTGAATGCTACCTTGGTGAATAAAACAATCAAAATGCGTTATAAAAAAATCACCGTTTGGTGAATTATCTTAATCTCACACTGAAAGAATTTTAAAAATCCAACCTTTAATTGAAGTAAATTTATTCTGAGAAAAAAAATTCCCTCATCAAGAAATAATTATTTTTAACAAAACCACATGTGCCACAATTATTGGCACCCCTAGAAATTCTTATGAATGACTTGAGCTTATTCAGATACATTTTATAAAATCAAAATATTTTGTTGTTAATAGGTCTGTAACTATTGACTTAATAATAAAGAATTCTAAATAGAAACCTCTTCTGCATATAGTGCCCTCCACAATTATTGGCACCCCTGGTAGATGAGTGAAAAGGGTTATAAAAAAACTTGATGCCAAACTCTAGTGCTAGCTTGTCATCTTATGTTTAAAAGCTTCAAAACTGTATTTGTACTCTGAGTTTGGCATTAAGACATACAAATCATGAAAGCCAAGATGTTTTTCCAGTAAAATCAGGTGAATAAGGTTAGCTTGTAGCCACGAAAGCAAATGGAAAAAATGCTTCAGTTATATTTTGTTTATATTATGTTTATATTCAAACGGTGAATTTTTTATAACCCTTTTTACTCATCTTTACCAGGGGTGCCAATAATAACTTGAAGGGTTTCTTCTCCTGACTTATTTTTCCATAGAGTTCAATAGGAAAATTTGTCAGGAGAAACAACCCTTAAAGTGATCCATCCATATCTACTGCATATCTGGCAGCAGAGTGATGGTTTGAGGCTCGTTTGATACCTCAGACCCTTGATGACTTACAGCCATTTAGCCAACCATGGGTTACATACTATTCCTGTGTAATTTACAGCTTAATCTAGTCCCAACCCCCAATTCCCATCGAGATCCATTCAAATGCAGAGGTTATAGTATCGCTTCTAAGAGTACCTGGAAATAAGATATCAGGAGTCTTTTGATATCCTTTTATATAGAGTCATGATGGCATCACCTGTTTACCTGTGGAATACCTGTTTACCACATAAGTTGTTTGAGAGAATGACAAGAATGTGCAAGGCCGTTATCAAGGCAAAGGGTGGCTACTTTGAAGAATCTAAAATATATTACTTTTTTTTATTTGTTTAAGACAAATTTGGTCTTTGCATAATTTAATTTGTGTTATCTCATAGTTTTGATGTCTTTACTATTCCAAAATGTGGAAAACAGCAAAAATGATGGAAAAAAACCTTCTATGAGTAGGTGTGTCCAAACTTTTGACTGGTACTGTATATTTACGTATATACAGTCAAGCCGGAAAATCTCCCCACCCCTTTCACCTTCTCCACGTTTTATTACGTTACAGACATATTCTACAATAGATTGAGTTAATTTTTTGTCTCAAAATTCTACACAAAATAGCCCATAATGACAAAGTGAAAACAGGTTTTTAGACATTTGTGCTAATTTATAAAAAATCAAAATGTAAAATATCATATGTACACAAGTGTGCACACCCTTTGATATGACACCCAAAAGTGAGCTGAGGTGCATTTTGTTTCCACTGATACTGCTTGAGATGTTTCTACAACTTAATTGGAGTCCACCTGTGATAAATCCAATTGATTGGACATGATTGGGGATTTCCAACACCTGCCTATATAAGGTCCCACAGTTGACAGTGCATGTCAGAGCAAACTCCAAGCCATGGGGTCAAAGGAATTATCTGCAGACCTCAGGATTGTGTCAAGGCATAGATCTGGAGAAGGGTACGGAAAAATCTCTGCAGCTTTACAGGTCCCAAAGAGCACAGTGGCCACCATCATTCGTAAATGGAAGAAGTTTGGAACCACCATGAATCTTCCTAGACCTGGCCGCCCGGCCAAACTGAGCAATCGGGGAAGACGGGCCTTGGCCAGGGAGGTGAGCAGGAACCCGAGGGTCACTCTGACAGAGCTCCAGCGTATCCTTGTGGAGATGGGAGAACCTTTCAGAAGATCAACCATCCAGGCAGCACTCCACCAATCAGGCCTTTATGGTAGTGGCCAGATGGAAACCCCTCCTTAGTAAAAGGCACATCACAGCCCGCTTGGAGTTTGCCAAAAGGCACCTAGAGGACTCTCAAACCATGAGAATCAAGATTCTCTGGTCTGATGAAACCAAAATGGAACTTTTTGGCCTGAATACCAAGCGTCACGTCTGGAGGAAACCAGGCACCGTTCATCATCTGGCTAATACCATCCCTACAGTGAAGCATGGTGGTGGCAGCATCATGATGTGGGGCTGTTTTTCAGCAGCGGGAACAGGGCAACTAGTCCTGATAGAGGGAAAGATGAATGCAGCTAAGTACACCGAGATCCTTGAAGAAAACCTGCTCCAGAGCGCTCTGGACCTCAGACTGGGGCGAAGGTTTACCTTCCAACATGACAACGACCCGAAGCACACAGCCAAGAGAACAAAGGAGTGGCTTCGGAGAAAGTCTGTGCATGTCCTTGAGTGGCCCAGCCAGAGCCCAGACCTGAATCCAATTGAACATCTGTGGAAAGAGCTGAAAATGGCTGTGTACCGACGCTCCCCATCCAACCTGACGGAGCTTGCAAGGATATGCCAAGAGGAATGGGCAAAAATGTCCAGAAACAAGTGTGCCAAGCTCGTAGCTTCTTTCCCAAGACGCCTTGAAGCTGTAATCGCTGCCAAAGGTGCAGCAACCAAGTATTAGGCTAAGGGTGTGTACAGATATGTAACCCCTAAATAACCTATTTTTGTCAGTAAAATAAAATTGCATATTTTCTTAAAACCTGTTTTCACTTCGTCATTATTGGCTATTGTGTGTAGATGTTTGAGGCAAAAAATGAACTCAATCTATTGTAGTATAAGTCTGTAACGTAATAAAACGTGGAGAAGGTGAAAGGGGTGGGGAGACTTTCCGGCTTGACTGTATATATATATATATATATATATAATTGTTAAATTGATCATTCAAGCATTGACTGTCTTCCAAATGTACAGCAACCAGTACTATGTCTTGTCAAATGGTAAGAGATTTCACCATTTGAATTATGGTGAGAAATAAACATGTTTCACAGTTGTGTCATACTTGTAAACTGAGGATGCTATTTTTTTATTAACTAGATTTATTTACGGTGCTTACCGTTGTTCTGATTAACGTGATTCGGGCGGGCAGACTGTTGGCTATGTCGTCTAGAAAGCAAATGCAACAAACAATGCGCCGATTTCCTGAGCGCTGCATCGAAATGCACCTCCAAATTGGTCCAAACATCTGAGACGCAATTTTAACATTCCAAAGGTTCACTTGTTCACTGACCTCAGGGGCTGAAAATAAATTAATAAACCCATTTGGCTGTCGGACTAAGCTGTAAGAAACATGTACAGCTGATGTGACAGCCTTCTGATAAATGCCAGCTGCCGAGCTCAGGTTATGCTGGAAAGTGCAGATGGCAGTGAAGGGCTGCTGCTGATTTCACAGTGGTAAATACGGTGAGGACCTGGTGGGCTGCTCTCTAAATTTATTTCTGAAGCAATCAGTTGGCAGATTACAGCTGCATCTTCTCCCTGCAATCGCATTGGACTGGTCTACGAAGGGGTTATGCTGCTTATTTGAGCATACGTATATGCTAGGGGTGTTTTCACCTGACACTGCATGATTGAATGACGTACCCCTAGCATAGCACAGCAGCATAACTATTTCTCGACCAGAACAAATATTTAATGAAGAAAAAACCCTCACACACGCATACATGCAAATAATTATAAAGTAAATGCATATTACACAATTTGTTGGGCATATGTCTCATTCAAGGGTATTGACTACCCCACTAACAAAGGCCATGCTTAAATACTTTGGAAAATGGTTGAGTGGTTAAGTGAATGCAGGTTGCATTTCAAATAGCTATTTATTTCAGAATGGTGTGAAAAACACAACATCTACAAAGCAGTCTCATGTGATGGGCTGGCACATGTATAGATAGACACCAACACATGCTGAAACACATATGTCCTGCCCTCAGACAGCAAAAGTGCCCTATTGGCTGCAGTTGTTTTATTTTATAATTATTTTTTTTTTATTACCGCAGCTGCCCTTTTTTATTTTAGTGTATTTTGAGTGCCCTATTGGCTGCAGTGGTTTTATTTTATAAAATTATTTTTACCACAGGTGCCCTTTTTTCCCCTTCTTGCAAGCCTACCAGCCTGCACCATACAGCCTCTTCAACTCATTCAGAACGCGGCTCCCCGGCTTGTCTTCAACCATTCCAAGTTCTCACATGTTACTCCCCTGTTGAAGTCACTCCACCAGGTCCCGGTCACCACCAGGGCCAGGACATAATTCAGCACTACACTCCAGCTGGACCACTCCGCTATGCTGTGGCGTGGCGATTTGCACTTCCCGACCTCCATATGAATGGTTCTCGCTCGGCCCACCTCTCCGTGTGAATGGTTCTCGCTTCTCCACCCTAGCTCCCCAGTGGTGGAAAGAACTCAGCATTCCTCCGTGAACCGCTCAGTCACTACCTATTTTCCGTCATGGTCTGATCACATCTCTTCAGACTCAACCTTAACTGACATTCACACAACACCTCTATGCTGGGCTACCCACCTATTAGGTAGCACTTACAAGATACAAGTGGTACATGAATCTTGTATCCGGATGTTTGCCACTTTTATGTAGTACTTATAACTTCATCCTGATCTTCTATTTCTTTTATTGTGTTTTTTGTAATCATGCCTCACTTCTGTCTTGACTTAGCTCTACTGCGTGAACTAGCTGTTACGTTATCTTAGAATTGTACTTTATCTGATCTGTGCCTGTATTTGTTCCAATGACCTTCGGTACGCACTTATTGTATGTCGTTTTGGATAAAAGCGTCCGCCAAATGAATGCAACGTATCACGGTTTACCTGGAACCGCTTTTCCTTCAATCTACACAAATCAAATAACATTTATTGGTGTTGCTGGAGTATTTTAGAATTAGCATGCTGTTTGCCTTTGTGTTCACAAATTAAACTTGAAATGGAATGACATTTATTTGAGTGATCAAATAATCGCAGAACAATGAACTCAGCACTCTTTTGAAAAGCTGTAAGTTACAATAAATAAAGTAAGAAGCGCCTCAGAGAAAGTGATTTTCATGTTTTTACATTACTGCAGTAAGAGCAGTACACGTCCAGTAGAAATTGTCTTGCCTAATTGCTTTAGTTGATTACAGAAAATAAATCACACCCAATGGGGAGAAATAAAAGAAATATATAAAACTATAAAAGCTCTGTTCTAGAAGGAAATAGCATGCAGCAAATTGGCCATAATTGCAATATGCTATGGCCATGAGTTACTTGCCCAATTGGACAGCTGTCTGAAAGGAAATGTGCTGAATGTGTGTAAAGACTTTATAAAAGAGACTTTGCAACTTCACTACTTCTAGTAAAGTAATGGTAACATTACACATTAAGTTGCACCTATATCTGTGTAGTTAAATTGTAACTAATTTGGTAACAAGAGGTTAATGTAGGTAACATGGAACAGCATTTAGTGGTATTCTTAATTACACATGTGATACAAGGCCAGCCCTGTTACATGTCTCCTGCTGAAATGAAATCATTCCATATCATAAAGACGTATTGTGAAATTAACAGACAAGGTTTATTTGTGTATCATGAAGATGTTGTAACGTTCCGTTCCCGTCCTGTCCGTTTTCCATGTTTTCCTTGTTTCCTTCCGTGTCATGTTGGATCCCTTGTCCGTGTTTCCCTCCTGGCTGTGGACTGGGCGTCTCCCTCGGGTACTTTTGGTTTCATTTTCCACTTTAGCTTCCGCCTATCACTCGCCCCTCTCGTTGCTCACATTCCTCACTGCTGTGCTTCGGCAATCACTCCTGATTTAACATCACACCTGTTTCTCGTTTTCTCCTTCACTTCCTGCACCATTTAAACCCCTGGCTGGCTGCTATTCAGCGCCAGTTCGTTGACTAACCTACCGTGTTTGTTTCGTATCCCGTTTCTGGTCCAGTGTTTGTGAGCCTGCTGGTTCATACCTGTTCGCCTGGTTTCCTGACTGGTAGCTATCTCTGCTAAACTTTCGCTGCTGCATGCATTTACCTGTTTCCCTTCAAAACCTCCAGACGCCGCAGTTCCAGTCTTCCCGCAGCTGTGTTTGTCCTCCCCGGGTTACGTACCTCCCGTACTCGTGTTGCGGTACCAGGACCTCTGCATGCCAGCCGGCTTACGCCAGTATTGCCCGAGCTACGCCGCACCTTCCAACTCGGCGGTGCATTCACCAGCTACAGTCCTGTCACAACACCCTGCCTTTAACCTCTGCTTTCTGCCCGGTTACTCAAGCTACCCGGTCCAGTTTCCAGTCCTGTTCCAGCCCAGTTCCGATCCAGTTTCCTGTCCAGCTCCAGTCCAGTTTCCAGTCCAGTTCCAGTCCAGTTCCGGTGTTTTAGACACCTCCGTTCAAGTCCAGTTCCGGCTTGGGACAAGTTCCGTGCCGTCCCCTGTGTTCCTGAGTGGACCTTCCGGTCCAGCTTCCAGTCCAGTTCCAGTCCAGTTCCGGTGTTTTAGACACCTCCGTTCAAGTCCAGTTCCGGCTTGGAACAAGTTCCGTGCCGTCCCCTGTGTTCCTGAGTGGACCTTCCGGTCCAGTTTCCAGTCCAGTTCCAGTCCAGGTCCGGTGTTTCATACACCTCCGTTCAAGTCCAGTTCCGGCTTGGAACAAGTTCCGTGCCGTTCCCGTTTCCTGAGTGGACCTTCCGGTCCAGTTACCAGTCCAGTTCCGATCCAGTTTCCAGTCCAGTTCCAGTCCAGTTCCAGTCCAGTTCCGGTGTTTTTGACACCTCCGTTCAAGTCCAGTTCCGGCTTGGAACAGTTCCGTGTTTCTTCAAGTCCAGCTCCGGCTTGGAGCAGTCCTCAGTTGGACGCTATCCTGTGTTAACTAACTAACCTGTTTTGCTCCCGTGTACAGCTTTGGGACCACCCCAACGCTTAATAAAGTTCCACTTTCTGTAATCTGTCTCCTGGTCGTTGCACTTGGGTTCGTCCCGTATCAGGATCGTAACAGAACGAACTGGCCAACAATATGGACCCAGCCGATCTGGAACAGATTCGCCACGCCTTCTCCTGCCAAACTGCGATCAGCGACCAACAGGGTCGCCGTTTGGATGATGTGCTGGAAGTAGTTAGGGGCATCACGGAGCAAGTATCCCAACTTTCGCTCCACCAACCGCTACTACGGATTCCAGCCAACCCTACTCCTTCCTCTCCCGAACCCCATCCGGAGGCACCGGCTCCCACTTCCAGCCGTGAGCCCCGTGTACAACACCCCGAGTTATATCGCGGGGGGTTGGGGAGATGTCGTGAATTTCTACTTAAATGTGACATAGTGTTTCGGATGCAGCCCTCCTCCTTCGCCTCTGACTCCAGCAAGATCGCGTTCATTATGAGCAGCCTGGGAGGGAGCGCCCTGGAGTGGGCTACATCCATCTGGGACAGCCAGGCTCCGTTATGCAGCAACTTCGCAGCCTTTACGGCAGAGATGCGACGTGTGTTTGAACACCCGACCTGTGGACGTGACGCTACCCAGCGTCTGCTTCAAGTTCGCCAAGGCAACCGCAGTGTCGCAGAAATGGCCATTCAGTTTCGTACCCTCGCCGCGGAGTCAGGATGGAATGACGCCTCCCTCCAGGGGGCTTTCCGCCAAGCTCTCAGCGAGGAACTCAAGGACCAGCTTGCCACTCGGGAGGAATCCAACTCCCTTAATAGCCTCATCAGCCTCGCTATAGCCATCGATAATCGTCTCCGCATCCGGGCCCGGGAGCGGGGAGGAAGTTCCGGGCGTCATTCGCCCTCCGTCGTCTCTACTGTTCATTCACACTCCATCACTGGATCTCGGGCGCCTACGGGCGGGTCCGAGGAAGAGCCCATGCAACTGGGCAGAGTTGCGGTCAATCCCGAGGAGCGTCAGCGCCGTCAGCGCACCAGATCCTGTTTCTATTGCGGCAAGCCTGGCCATCAGATCGCCTCCTGTCCCATTCGCCCAAAAGAAGGGGCTCGCCAGTAAGACTGGGCGTACTGACGAGCCCCATCGTCCCCAACCATGCTGCCCAGGACCGCCTCATGTTCAAGGCTACTCTCCTTTGGAAGGACAAGACCCTATCTTCTTCGGCCCTAATTGACTCCGGAGCTGACGCCAGCTTCATGGATATCACCGTCGCCAGGAGGGCCGGCATTCCCACGGAACGTCTCACTTCACCCATTTCAGCTCTAGCTCTGGACGGTAGGAGTTTGGGGTTAGTTACCCACTCCACCGTTCCTATCCAGTTAATTCTATCTGGCAATCATCGGGAGTCCATTCAGCTATTACTGATTAACTCCCAACAATCTGCTCTGGTTTTAGGTCAGACCTGGCTTCGCCTCCACAATCCCCATATTGACTGGAAAGCCGGTCGCATCCTGGCGTGGAGTGCCCACTGTCTAGCCAGCTGTCTCCGTTCTGCACTACCCCCTCCGGGGCCCAGTAAACCCTGTTCCATGCAACCTATACCGGATTTAACGAATGTTCCCAGCGAGTATCACGACCTCGCGCAAGTATTTTCTAAATCACGTGCTCTGTCCTTACCTCCTCACAGGCCGTATGACTGCGCCATTGACCTACTGGCTGGAGCTAAACTGCCATCGGGACGCCTCTACAGTCTGTCTGGACCGGAGAAACTAGCCATGGAGGAATACATCCACGACTCCCTCGCTTCGGGTATTATCCGTCCCTCTTCATCCCCAGTCGGTGCAGGGTTCTTCTTCGTTGGGAAGAAGGATGGCTCCCTGCGACCCTGCATCGACTACCGGGGCCTCAACCAGGTCACCATCCGTAACAAATACCCTCTTCCCCTCATTAACACCGCCTTTGAAGCCCTCTCTCCAGCTGTGACGTTCACCAAGCTCGACCTCCGGAATGCGTATCACTTGGTGCGTATCCGTGAGGGGGACGAGTGGAAGACTGCTTTTAATACCCCGTTGGGCCACTACGAATACCTGGTGGTCCCTTTCGGCCTTACTAACGCCCCAGCAGTCTTCCAGAGCATGGTGAACGACGTCCTGCGGGACCTCCTAGGGAGGAGCGTTTTTGTTTATATCGATGATATTTTAATTTTTTCTCAATCCCCGCAGGAGCATGTCCGTCACGTTCGAGAGGTTCTCCAGCGGCTGTTGGAGAATCAGCTGTTTGTTAAGGCTGAGAAATGTTCCTTCCACGCTTCCACGGTCCCGTTCCTCGGCTTCATTATCGAGGAGGGCAGTATCCGGGCGGACCCTGTGAAAATCAAGGCGGTGACAGAATGGCCCCAACCCACCTCCCGCAAGCACCTTCAACAGTTCCTGGGGTTTGCAAATTTCTACCGCCGCTTTATTCGCAATTACAGTTCCATTGCTGCTCCCCTGACTAAACTCACTTCCGTTGCCCTGCCTTACTGTTGGAATTCCGATGCCCAGCGAGCTTTCGAGCTACTCAAGGCTCGGTTTTCCTCAGCACCTATCCTCCTTCACCCTGACACTTCTCGGCAGTTTGTCGTTGAGGTGGATGCCTCCGACACCGGCGTGGGGGCCATTCTGTCTCAACGGTCCGCCTCTGATAGCAAGCTCCATCCCTGCGCATTCTTCTCCCGGAGGCTGTCCTCCGCCGAGAGGAACTACGATGTCGGGGATCGGGAACTGCTGGCGATAAAACTGGCTCTTGAGGAGTGGCGCCACTGGCTGGAGGGGGCAGGTACCCCTTTTCTTGTTTTTACCGACCATCAAAACCTCATTTATTTAAGATCTGCCAAGAGGCTCAATTCTCGTCAGGCTAGATGGTCGTTATTTTTTGCACGCTTTAATTTCTCTGTTTCTTTCCGCCCTGGTTCCCGTAATATTAAAGCAGATGCCCTGTCCCGCATTTTTTCCCCTCCCTCCAGTCCTGCTGATCCGGAGCCCATTTTGCCGGCCTCCTGTGTGGTGGCTGCGGTCTCCTGGGAGATTGAGGGCATTGTGAAGGCCGCCCAGACTTCCCAACCGGACCCCCGCAATAACCCTAACTCCTGTCTTTTTGTCCCCGATTCCGTCCGCTCCCAGGTCCTCGAATGGGTTCACGCCTCGTGCCTGGCATGTCACCCAGGTGTCGCCAGAACTATCGCCCTCGTCAGGAGGAGTTTCTGGTGGCCTACCCTTAAAGGGGATACCCGTGCCTTCGTCCTGGCCTGCTCGGTGTGCGCCAGGAGCAAGGCTTCCCACCAGCCTCCCTCCGGTCTTCTCCTTTCCCTCCCCGTCCCTGGCCGTCCTTGGAGTCACATTGGTGTGGACTTCGTAACCGGTCTGCCGTTGTCAGAAGGTAACACCGTCATTCTGACAATAGTGGACCGGTTCTCCAAGGCGGTTCACTTTGTTCCCCTCCCCAAGCTCCCGTCCGCCCTTGAAACCGCTGAGCTCTTGGTGCTACACGTGGTCAGGCTGCACGGGATCCCCTCTGACATCGTGTCAGACCGTGGGCCCCAGTTCTCCTCCCGAGTTTGGAGGGCGTTCTGTGCAGCCCTGGGTGCCTCTCCTAGTCTTTCCTCGGGTTTCCATCCCCAGTCTAATGGTCAGGCAGAGAGGGCGAACCAGGACCTGGGGGCCGCCCTGCGGTGCGTTACAGTGCGCAATCCTGCCTCTTGGAGCCGTTTTCTCCCCTGGGTCGAGTACGCACATAACTCCCTTAAGAGTGCCTCTACTGGCCTATCCCCGTTTGAGTGTGCTTTAGGCTATCAACCCCCTCTTCTGTCGACCCAGGAGGCCGAGATAGCTGTCCCCTCTGTTAGGGCCCATGTCCTTCGTTGTAAAAACATTTGGAGACTCACACGCACCGCACTCCTTCACGCCAATTCCCGCTCCCAACGTCTGGCGGACCTTCACAGGACCGCAGCCCCACAGTATAGGGCCGGTCAGCAGGTCTGGCTCTCCACTGCAAACATCTCCCTTCCCTCTTCATCCAGAAAGCTTCAGCCCCGTTTTATTGGTCCCTTCCCCATCATTTGTCTAGTTAACCCGGTGTCTGTTAAACTTTCCCTCCCCGCCTCCCTCAAAGTTTACCCTGTGTTTCATGTGTCCCAGGTTAAGCCTGTCTCCTCCAGCCCCCTCAGTACCCCTACCATCCCGCCTCCTCCCGTCCGAGTTGTTGACAACGCCCCGGCCTACACGGTGAACCGTGTTATTGATATCCGCCGCAGGGGCCGGGGTTTCCAATACCTCGTCGACTGGGAGGGGTACGGTCCTGAGGAGAGGTCGTGGCTCCACAAGAGCCTGATCTTGGACCATTCAGTAATCCAAGACTTCCACGAACAGTTCCCTGACAAGACCAGGCCTCCGGGTACGCCAGGTGGCGTACATTGAGGGGGGGGTACTGTAACGTTCCGTTCCCGTCCTGTCCGTTTTCCATGTTTTCCTTGTTTCCTTCCGTGTCATGTTGGATCCCTTGTCCGTGTTTCCCTCCTGGCTGTGGACTGGGCGTCTCCCTCGGGTACTTTTGGTTTCATTTTCCACTTTAGCTTCCGCCTATCACTCGCCCCTCTCGTTGCTCACATTCCTCACTGCTGTGCTTCGGCAATCACTCCTGATTTAACATCACACCTGTTTCTCGTTTTCTCCTTCACTTCCTGCACCATTTAAACCCCTGGCTGGCTGCTATTCAGCGCCAGTTCGTTGACTAACCTACCGTGTTTGTTTCGTATCCCGTTTCTGGTCCAGTGTTTGTGAGCCTGCTGGTTCATACCTGTTCGCCTGGTTTCCTGACTGGTAGCTATCTCTGCTAAACTTTCGCTGCTGCATGCATTTACCTGTTTCCCTTCAAAACCTCCAGACGCCGCAGTTCCAGTCTTCCCGCAGCTGTGTTTGTCCTCCCCGGGTTACGTACCTCCCGTACTCGTGTTGCGGTACCAGGACCTCTGCATGCCAGCCGGCTTACGCCAGTATTGCCCGAGCTACGCCGCACCTTCCAACTCGGCGGTGCATTCACCAGCTACAGTCCTGTCACAACACCCTGCCTTTAACCTCTGCTTTCTGCCCGGTTACTCAAGCTACCCGGTCCAGTTTCCAGTCCTGTTCCAGCCCAGTTCCGATCCAGTTTCCTGTCCAGCTCCAGTCCAGTTTCCAGTCCAGTTCCAGTCCAGTTCCGGTGTTTTAGACACCTCCGTTCAAGTCCAGTTCCGGCTTGGGACAAGTTCCGTGCCGTCCCCTGTGTTCCTGAGTGGACCTTCCGGTCCAGCTTCCAGTCCAGTTCCAGTCCAGTTCCGGTGTTTTAGACACCTCCGTTCAAGTCCAGTTCCGGCTTGGAACAAGTTCCGTGCCGTCCCCTGTGTTCCTGAGTGGACCTTCCGGTCCAGTTTCCAGTCCAGTTCCAGTCCAGGTCCGGTGTTTCATACACCTCCGTTCAAGTCCAGTTCCGGCTTGGAACAAGTTCCGTGCCGTTCCCGTTTCCTGAGTGGACCTTCCGGTCCAGTTACCAGTCCAGTTCCGATCCAGTTTCCAGTCCAGTTCCAGTCCAGTTCCAGTCCAGTTCCGGTGTTTTTGACACCTCCGTTCAAGTCCAGTTCCGGCTTGGAACAGTTCCGTGTTTCTTCAAGTCCAGCTCCGGCTTGGAGCAGTCCTCAGTTGGACGCTATCCTGTGTTAACTAACTAACCTGTTTTGCTCCCGTGTACAGCTTTGGGACCACCCCAACGCTTAATAAAGTTCCACTTTCTGTAATCTGTCTCCTGGTCGTTGCACTTGGGTTCGTCCCGTATCAGGATCGTAACAGATGTGGCCTATATGAATGTAAATAAACAATTTCAAAATATGTGTGTAATGTGTAATTGAGAGTACGGCTAACCGTTGTTCCATATTACCTATGTCGGAGTTACTCAGTAATAAACTTATTATGAGACCGTCTTCATACATTAACAATTAATGACAATGAATAACAGTCAAGGCCACCACTGCGAGACACAGAAATAATTGTTTTTGTTCACAGTATGTATGGCCCAGCATAGTCTCCTTCAGAAGGCTGCAAACACAAGAGAAAAGATTCTCACAAATTTCCTTTGCTGTTGTTTTTAGTTAGGAGTAGTTTATGAGTTTTAATAACTTGCTGCCTGCCTTTGCTGTGGATTTCTGGGCTGAGAAGCAGGATCCTGGTGGGATTCTTGGGGGGGTATTATCTCAGAGGCCCACAGGCACACAGGAAGTGCCTCTGCATGAAACGAGACATACAGCAGGTCCCACACCAGAGAATATTCACCAAAATTAATCTGCTGAGAAAATTAGTTTTTAATCTCTGGGCCCCTGCTTCTGTTACAATTATTAACATATAATTCAGAAATAATGTCACGTGAACATCATCAAAGCCCACCTCTAGCGATGTGAGAAATTATATAATATTATATTACACTGACAATCCATTACTTTGAGATTCACCTCTTTTTGCTCAGAGCTTTACCACTTTCCTTTTACAGTTGGTTGGAGCCATTTTTGTTATTGAATGTTATGAATGAAACACAGGAAATGATTGGACAACTGTTGTTTAAATTAGACTTGCACATTTCTGTGAAAAGTTAATAGACTTGTCTCAGTTATTTAAAAATGTATTTTTTGAAAATAATGAAATCATCACAATCACCAATGCAAAATCCCACATTGGAAGACAACTGTAATGTTCCGCCCCATTCCTGTTCGTTTTCCGTGTTTTCCTGTTTTCCCTCCGTTTCATGTCGGATCCCTTTGTCCGTGTTTTCCCCGCTGCTACGGACTAGGCGTTTCCTTTCCTTACTTGTTCGTCTGGTTTTTTGTAGTTACTTCCGCCTTTCACTCCTCTCCCTCTCGTTGCATGCATTCCTCACCTGGTGTTTAGTAATCACTCCCGTTTAATTTCCACACCTGTTCCCTATTTAGGTTTTCATTTACGTCACTATTTATACCCACGGCTGGCTGCCAATCGGCGCCAGTTCGTTAACTATCCTCACTCTGTGTTTGGTTTTGTCGTTCGTGGTCTTCTACGGTTCTGCTCGCTTGGTTGTGGGAATTCAATCCCCTTACAGCGTGTAGTTCGTCTGAAACTACAGTGTGGTAGTTACCCTCCGTGAAATTCCTGTGTTTCATGCAGCTAACCTGTTTTCCCTCTAAACCTCCAGTTACCCAGTCTACCGTGGCAGTGTTCGTTCTCCCTTTGTTTGTTTTGTGTGTTGCGGTACCTCCACCTTCAGCTCACGTAGGATTCCGTGTGGCACTCCGATCCTGGCTACCCTCCAGCTGTTCCTGTCTGGCCGAAGCCGCCCACAACGTCTTCGGTTACGGTTCCGGGAGCACTGGAGACCGGCCAGATCCTACCGGACCTACCTAAGCTACGCCGCACTACCCAGCACTACCGTCCAGTGAGAACCTCCCGGTCCTTCCCGTGCCTCCTTCCAAACTAATCCCCCTCTGTTTTGTTTTGACCAGTACCGGTGTAGTCATCCCGGTCCAGTTCCAGTCCTGCCGTAGTGAGTCGCCCACCTACCTGTCCAGTCCAGGCGTGAGTCACGCATCTTCCGATCCAGTCCAGTTCCGGCTTGGAACAAACCTGTTCCTGAGCCCATAGTCCAGAGTGGACCTCCCGGTCCAGTTCCAGTCCAGTCCAGGCGTGAGTCACGCATCTTCCGATCCAGTCCAGTTCCGGCTTGGAACAAACCTGTTCCTGAGCCCATAGTCCAGAGTGGACCTCCCGGTCCAGTTCCAGTCCAGTCCAGGTGTGAGTGTGCACCTACCGATCCAGTCCAGTTCCGGCTTGGAACAATCCGTTCCTGACCGCGTTTCCTGAGTGGACCTCCCGGTCCAGTTCCAGTCCAGTTCAGGCGTTGCCTACGCCTGGAGTCCAGTCCAGTTCCGGCTTGGAACATTCCGTTCCTGATCTTCCGTTCCAGCTCCGGCTTGGAGCAGTCCGTTCCGGGCTTGCTGACTTTACCCTGTGTGATAACGTGTTTGCCTTTCCTGTACAGTTTTGGGACTACCCCAACACTTAATTTATTAAAAGAAACCCTTCTCTGTGAATCTGTCTCCTGGTCGTTGCACTTGGGTTCGTCTCGTATTGGGTTCGTAACAGAACGAACTGGCCAAAGAACATGGACCCAGCCGACCTGGATCAGATTCGTCACGCCTTCTCCTGCCAATCTGCGGTCAGCGACCAACAGGGCCGTCGTTTGGATGACGTATTGGAGGTGCTGAGGGGCATCACTGAGCAAGTGGCACAGCTATCCCTTCACCAGCCGCTTCCACGAATTCCTGTGGGCCCTACACCTCCCGCGCCGGATCTTCCGGTCGATCCTCCTGCTGCCACTTCTTTTCGAGAGCCTCGCGTTCAACACCCTGAATTATACCGTGGGGGATTGGGCAAATGTCGCGAGTTTCTCATGAAGTGCGACATTGTCTTCCGGATGCAGCCCTCCTCCTTCTCCTCCGACCCATGTAAAATCGCCTTCATCATGAGCAGCTTGGGAGGAAGTGCCCTGGAGTGGGCTACATCCATTTGGGACAGCCAGGTCGCGCTCTGCAACAACTTCGCTGCCTTCACCGCCGAGATGCGGCGTGTGTTCGACCACCCTACCTGCGGGCGAGACGCTACTCAGCGCCTTCTTCAAGTCCGTCAAGGAAGTCGCAGCGTCGCAGAGATGGCGATCCAATTCCGTACCCTCGCTGCGGAGTCCGGGTGGAATGACACCGCCCTTCAGGGGGCCTTTCGCCAGGCACTCGGCGAGGAGCTAAAGGATCAACTTGCCACTCGTGAAGAATCCACTTCACTCAATAGTCTTATTAGTCTGGCTATAGCTATTGACAACCGTCTCCGCATCCGGTCCCGTGAGCGAGGGGGGAACTCCGGTCATCATGTACATATCCGTCCACACTCTTCTGCTGCAGGATCCAGAGCGGCGTCTGGGGTCTCCGAGGAGGAGCCTATGCAACTGGGCAGAGTTGCGGTCAGCGCTGAGGAGCGCCAACGTCGCCTACGCTCTAGATCCTGCTTCTACTGCGGCAAGCCTGGCCATCAGATCGCCTCATGCCCGATTCGCCCAAAAGAATAGGCTCGCCAGTTAAACTGGGCGTACTGACGAGCCCCATCATACCTAGCCATGCAGCTCAGAACCGCCTTGTGTTCAAGGTCACTCTCCTGTGGAGGGACAAGTCCGAAGTTTCGTCGGCTCTCATCGACTCTGGAGCCGACGCTAACTTTATGGACATCTCCTTCGCCAGGAGGGCCGGCATCCCCACCGAAGCTCTACCCTCTCCTATCACAGCCCTCGCCTTAGACGGTAGGAGTCTGGGGTTAGTGACCCACTCCACCGTTCCCATTCAGCTAGTTCTATCCGGAAATCATCGGGAGAGCATTCAACTCCTTCTCATCAACTCCAAACAGTCATCTTTAGTTTTAGGTCAGACCTGGCTCCGCCTTCACAACCCTCATATCGACTGGCAAGCCGGTCGTATTCTGGCGTGGAGTGGCCACTGTTTGGCTAGCTGTCTTCGTTCCGCTCTGCCCCCTCCGGGGTCCAAGGATCCCAGCACCAACCAACCCGAACCCGACCTTTCCAACGTCCCTGAGCAATATCACGACCTCTGCCAGGTCTTCTCCAAATCACGCGCCCTGTCCCTACCTCCTCACCGGCCTTACGACTGCTGCATCGACCTGCTGGCAGGAGCCAAGCTTCCGTCTGGTCGCCTTTACAGTTTGTCGGGGCCGGAGAAATTATCCATGGAGGAATACATTCACGAGTCCCTCGCCTCAGGCATCATCCGTCCCTCCTCTTCTCCTGTTGGTGCTGGGTTCTTCTTCGTGGGGAAGAAAGACGGCTCACTACGGCCCTGCATCGACTACCGGGGTCTAAATCAAATAACCATCCGCAATAAATATCCTCTTCCCCTCATAAACACCGCTTTTGAACCCCTCTCGCCAGCCGTCATTTTCACCAAGCTCGACCTCCGTAACGCGTACCACTTGGTGCGTATACGGGAGGGGGATGAATGGAAGACTGCGTTCAATACCCCGTTAGGCCACTATGAGTACCTGGTGGTCCCCTTCGGCCTTACTAACGCCCCCGCAGTCTTCCAGGGCATGGTGAATGACGTGCTGCGAGACCTGTTGGGGAAGTCCGTCTTTGTTTATATTGATGACATTTTGATTTTTTCCAAGTCCCCACAGGAGCACATTCTGCATGTCCGGGAGGTTCTCCAGCGTCTCCTTGAGAATCAGCTCTTTGTCAAGGCAGAGAAATGCTCATTCCACGCCTCCTCAGTCCCGTTCCTCGGCTTCATCATCGAGGAGGGCAGCATCCGGGCGGATCCTGTCAAGGTCAAGGCGGTGACAGAATGGCCCCAACCCACCTCCCGTAAGCACCTTCAACAATTTCTCGGTTTTGCTAATTTTTATCGCAGGTTTATCCGTAACTACAGTGTCATTGCTGCTCCCCTTACCAAACTCACCTCTACTGCCCTTTCTTTTTCCTGGAACTCCGAGGCCCAGCTAGCTTTTGAGCGGCTCAAAACTCGGTTTTCATCAGCTCCCATTCTTTGTCACCCTGATCCCTCCCGACAATTTATTATTGAGGTGGATGCCTCCGACACCGGCGTGGGGGCCATTCTGTCCCAACGTGCCGCCTTGGACAACAAGCTCCATCCCTGTGCTTTCTTCTCCCGGAGGCTGTCCTCCGCTGAACGAAACTACGATGTCGGGGATCGGGAACTTCTCGCCATCAAGCTGGCTCTTGAGGAGTGGCGCCACTGGCTGGAGGGGGCAGGTAATCCTTTTGTTGTTTTGACTGACCACCAAAATTTAATTTATTTAAAAACTGCTAAAAGGCTTAATGCCAGACAGGCTAGATGGTCATTATTCTTTGCCCGCTTTAATTTTTCCTTGTCTTACCGCTCCGGTTCCCGCAATGTCAAGGCGGATGCCTTATCCCGTGTTTTTTCCCTTCCCTCCAGTCCTGCTGACCCTGAGCCTATTTTACCGGCGTCCTGTGTGGTGGCTGCGGTCTCCTGGAAGATCGAGGAGATTGTGAGGTCCGCCCAGACTTCCCACCCTGACCCCCGTAGTAACCCTAACTCCTCCCTGTTTGTTCCCAACTCCGTCCGCTCCCAGGTCCTGGAGTGGGTTCACGCCTCCTGTCTGGCGTGTCACCCAGGTGTTGCCAGAACGACCACCCTCGTCAGGAGGAGTTTTTGGTGGCCCACGCTCAAGGAGGATACCCGTGCCTTTGTCCTGGCCTGTGCTGTGTGCGCCAGGAGCAAGGCATCCCATCAGCCTCCCTCCGGTCTTCTCCTTCCCCTCCCTGTCCCGGGCCGTCCTTGGAGCCACATCGGCGTGGACTTTGTCACCGGTCTGCCATTGTCAGAGGGTAATTCCGTAATTCTGACAGTGGTGGATCGGTTCTCCAAGGCGGTTCACTTTATTCCCCTTCCCAAACTCCCGTCCGCCCTCGAAACTGCGGAGCTCCTGGTGTTACATGTGGTCAGGCTGCACGGGATCCCGTCCGACATTGTGTCTGACCGTGGGCCCCAATTCTCCTCCCAGGTTTGGAAGGCGTTCTGTGTAGCCCTGGGGGCCTCGGCTAGTTTGTCGTCGGGTTTCCATCCCCAGTCTAACGGCCAGGCAGAGAGGGCGAACCAGGAGCTGGGGGCCGCCCTGCGGTGCGTCACCGCACGCAATCCCGCCTCCTGGAGCCGTTTTCTCCCCTGGGTAGAGTACGCTCACAACTCCCTTAAGAGTGCATCCACAGGGTTGTCCCCGTTCGAGTGCTCATTGGGTTACCAACCCCCTCTCCTGTCGGCCCAGGAGGCCGAGGTAGCAGTCCCCTCTGTTAGATCCCACCTCCTTAAATGCAAACGCATGTGGAGACTTGCACGCACCGCACTCCTGCGCTCCAAAACCCGTTCCCAACGTCTGGCGGACCTTCACAGGACCGCAGCCCCTAAGTATAGGGTCGGTCAGCAGGTCTGGCTTTCCACGTTTAACATTTCCCTTCCCTCGTCCTCTAAAAAACTTCGGCCCCGTTTTATTGGTCCCTTCCCTATTGTTTGTTTAATCAACCCAGTTTCTGTTAAACTCTCCCTCCCTGCCTCCCTCAAAGTTTACCCCGTTTTTCATGTTTCTCAAATTAAGCCTGTCGCCTCCAGCCCCCTCAGTTCCCCTACCCTCCCTCCTCCACCTGTCCGGGTCATCGACAACGCCCCGGCCTACACGGTGGACCGTATTATTGACATCCGCCGTAAGGGTCGGGGTTTCCAATACCTTGTTGACTGGGAGGGGTATGGGCCTGAGGAGCGGTCGTGGCTCCACAGGAGCCTCATCCTGGATCACTCACTGATCCAGGATTTCCACAAACGCTTCCCTCACAAGACCAGGCCGCCAGGTACGCCAGGAGGCGTACTTTGAGGGGGGGGTACTGTAATGTTCCGCCCCATTCCTGTTCGTTTTCCGTGTTTTCCTGTTTTCCCTCCGTTTCATGTCGGATCCCTTTGTCCGTGTTTTCCCCGCTGCTACGGACTAGGCGTTTCCTTTCCTTACTTGTTCGTCTGGTTTTTTGTAGTTACTTCCGCCTTTCACTCCTCTCCCTCTCGTTGCATGCATTCCTCACCTGGTGTTTAGTAATCACTCCCGTTTAATTTCCACACCTGTTCCCTATTTAGGTTTTCATTTACGTCACTATTTATACCCACGGCTGGCTGCCAATCGGCGCCAGTTCGTTAACTATCCTCACTCTGTGTTTGGTTTTGTCGTTCGTGGTCTTCTACGGTTCTGCTCGCTTGGTTGTGGGAATTCAATCCCCTTACAGCGTGTAGTTCGTCTGAAACTACAGTGTGGTAGTTACCCTCCGTGAAATTCCTGTGTTTCATGCAGCTAACCTGTTTTCCCTCTAAACCTCCAGTTACCCAGTCTACCGTGGCAGTGTTCGTTCTCCCTTTGTTTGTTTTGTGTGTTGCGGTACCTCCACCTTCAGCTCACGTAGGATTCCGTGTGGCACTCCGATCCTGGCTACCCTCCAGCTGTTCCTGTCTGGCCGAAGCCGCCCACAACGTCTTCGGTTACGGTTCCGGGAGCACTGGAGACCGGCCAGATCCTACCGGACCTACCTAAGCTACGCCGCACTACCCAGCACTACCGTCCAGTGAGAACCTCCCGGTCCTTCCCGTGCCTCCTTCCAAACTAATCCCCCTCTGTTTTGTTTTGACCAGTACCGGTGTAGTCATCCCGGTCCAGTTCCAGTCCTGCCGTAGTGAGTCGCCCACCTACCTGTCCAGTCCAGGCGTGAGTCACGCATCTTCCGATCCAGTCCAGTTCCGGCTTGGAACAAACCTGTTCCTGAGCCCATAGTCCAGAGTGGACCTCCCGGTCCAGTTCCAGTCCAGTCCAGGCGTGAGTCACGCATCTTCCGATCCAGTCCAGTTCCGGCTTGGAACAAACCTGTTCCTGAGCCCATAGTCCAGAGTGGACCTCCCGGTCCAGTTCCAGTCCAGTCCAGGTGTGAGTGTGCACCTACCGATCCAGTCCAGTTCCGGCTTGGAACAATCCGTTCCTGACCGCGTTTCCTGAGTGGACCTCCCGGTCCAGTTCCAGTCCAGTTCAGGCGTTGCCTACGCCTGGAGTCCAGTCCAGTTCCGGCTTGGAACATTCCGTTCCTGATCTTCTGTTCCAGCTCCGGCTTGGAGCAGTCCGTTCCGGGCTTGCTGACTTTACCCTGTGTGATAACGTGTTTGCCTTTCCTGTACAGTTTTGGGACTACCCCAACACTTAATTTATTAAAAGAAACCCTTCTCTGTGAATCTGTCTCCTGGTCGTTGCACTTGGGTTCGTCTCGTATTGGGTTCGTAACAGAACGAACTGGCCAAAGAACATGGACCCAGCCGACCTGGATCAGATTCGTCACGCCTTCTCCTGCCAATCTGCGGTCAGCGACCAACAGGGCCGTCGTTTGGATGACGTATTGGAGGTGCTGAGGGGCATCACTGAGCAAGTGGCACAGCTATCCCTTCACCAGCCGCTTCCACGAATTCCTGTGGGCCCTACACCTCCCGCGCCGGATCTTCCGGTCGATCCTCCTGCTGCCACTTCTTTTCGAGAGCCTCGCGTTCAACACCCTGAATTATACCGTGGGGGATTGGGCAAATGTCGCGAGTTTCTCATGAAGTGCGACATTGTCTTCCGGATGCAGCCCTCCTCCTTCTCCTCCGACCCATGTAAAATCGCCTTCATCATGAGCAGCTTGGGAGGAAGTGCCCTGGAGTGGGCTACATCCATTTGGGACAGCCAGGTCGCGCTCTGCAACAACTTCGCTGCCTTCACCGCCGAGATGCGGCGTGTGTTCGACCACCCTACCTGCGGGCGAGACGCTACTCAGCGCCTTCTTCAAGTCCGTCAAGGAAGTCGCAGCGTCGCAGAGATGGCGATCCAATTCCGTACCCTCGCTGCGGAGTCCGGGTGGAATGACACCGCCCTTCAGGGGGCCTTTCGCCAGGCACTCGGCGAGGAGCTAAAGGATCAACTTGCCACTCGTGAAGAATCCACTTCACTCAATAGTCTTATTAGTCTGGCTATAGCTATTGACAACCGTCTCCGCATCCGGTCCCGTGAGCGAGGGGGGAACTCCGGTCATCATGTACATATCCGTCCACACTCTTCTGCTGCAGGATCCAGAGCGGCGTCTGGGGTCTCCGAGGAGGAGCCTATGCAACTGGGCAGAGTTGCGGTCAGCGCTGAGGAGCGCCAACGTCGCCTACGCTCTAGATCCTGCTTCTACTGCGGCAAGCCTGGCCATCAGATCGCCTCATGCCCGATTCGCCCAAAAGAATAGGCTCGCCAGTTAAACTGGGCGTACTGACGAGCCCCATCATACCTAGCCATGCAGCTCAGAACCGCCTTGTGTTCAAGGTCACTCTCCTGTGGAGGGACAAGTCCGAAGTTTCGTCGGCTCTCATCGACTCTGGAGCCGACGCTAACTTTATGGACATCTCCTTCGCCAGGAGGGCCGGCATCCCCACCGAAGCTCTACCCTCTCCTATCACAGCCCTCGCCTTAGACGGTAGGAGTCTGGGGTTAGTGACCCACTCCACCGTTCCCATTCAGCTAGTTCTATCCGGAAATCATCGGGAGAGCATTCAACTCCTTCTCATCAACTCCAAACAGTCATCTTTAGTTTTAGGTCAGACCTGGCTCCGCCTTCACAACCCTCATATCGACTGGCAAGCCGGTCGTATTCTGGCGTGGAGTGGCCACTGTTTGGCTAGCTGTCTTCGTTCCGCTCTGCCCCCTCCGGGGTCCAAGGATCCCAGCACCAACCAACCCGAACCCGACCTTTCCAACGTCCCTGAGCAATATCACGACCTCTGCCAGGTCTTCTCCAAATCACGCGCCCTGTCCCTACCTCCTCAACGGCCTTACGACTGCTGCATCGACCTGCTGGCAGGAGCCAAGCTTCCGTCTGGTCGCCTTTACAGTTTGTCGGGGCCGGAGAAATTATCCATGGAGGAATACATTCACGAGTCCCTCGCCTCAGGCATCATCCGTCCCTCCTCTTCTCCTGTTGGTGCTGGGTTCTTCTTCGTGGGGAAGAAAGACGGCTCACTACGGCCCTGCATCGACTACCGGGGTCTAAATCAAATAACCATCCGCAATAAATATCCTCTTCCCCTCATAAACACCGCTTTTGAACCCCTCTCGCCAGCCGTCATTTTCACCAAGCTCGACCTCCGTAACGCGTACCACTTGGTGCGTATACGGGAGGGGGATGAATGGAAGACTGCGTTCAATACCCCGTTAGGCCACTATGAGTACCTGGTGGTCCCCTTCGGCCTTACTAACGCCCCCGCAGTCTTCCAGGGCATGGTGAATGACGTGCTGCGAGACCTGTTGGGGAAGTCCGTCTTTGTTTATATTGATGACATTTTGATTTTTTCCAAGTCCCCACAGGAGCACATTCTGCATGTCCGGGAGGTTCTCCAGCGTCTCCTTGAGAATCAGCTCTTTGTCAAGGCAGAGAAATGCTCATTCCACGCCTCCTCAGTCCCGTTCCTCGGCTTCATCATCGAGGAGGGCAGCATCCGGGCGGATCCTGTCAAGGTCAAGGCGGTGACAGAATGGCCCCAACCCACCTCCCGTAAGCACCTTCAACAATTTCTCGGTTTTGCTAATTTTTATCGCAGGTTTATCCGTAACTACAGTGTCATTGCTGCTCCCCTTACCAAACTCACCTCTACTGCCCTTTCTTTTTCCTGGAACTCCGAGGCCCAGCTAGCTTTTGAGCGGCTCAAAACTCGGTTTTCATCAGCTCCCATTCTTTGTCACCCTGATCCCTCCCGACAATTTATTATTGAGGTGGATGCCTCCGACACCGGCGTGGGGGCCATTCTGTCCCAACGTGCCGCCTTGGACAACAAGCTCCATCCCTGTGCTTTCTTCTCCCGGAGGCTGTCCTCCGCTGAACGAAACTACGATGTCGGGGATCGGGAACTTGTTCACTGACCTCAGGGGCTGAAAAGAAATTAATAAACCCATTTGGCTGTCGGACTAAACTGTAAGAAACATGGACAGCTGATGTGACAGCCTTCTGATAAATGCCAGCTGCCGAGCTCAGGTTATGCTGGAAAGTGCAGATGGCAGTGAAGGGCTGCTGCTGATTTCACAGTGGTAAATACGGTGAGGACCTGGTGGGCTGCTCTCTAAATATTTATTCTATATATATATATAAATATATTCACTGAATTTATTGACCAAAACAGAAATATCTTTTCTGGGCTTTTTCCAAAGCTCCAGCTTTTGTTAAAGATTAACTGCTCATCTTTATCAGCTGTCATTCATGGCTAATGATTGGACAGGAAATGCTGCTTCTATTGCTGGTACTCAGTTCTATTTAAAAAAATGATTAGCTTTATTCACTATTCAAATATATGTTTTTTTTAACTGAGTCTACTCCTGCCAATCAGATTTTAAGACATCCTTTCGCTAACACCTACATTACTCCGACGAATCACTCCGACATAACACAGCCCAGGTATTGCAGGTGGGGGGGGGGGATGCCGGGCCTAGCTGAGCTACAACCCAGCATGGCCTGGCCTGGATTAGAAATGAGATTCTTTTGAAGCCTGCGCTATGCCTGAGTTTGCCACACTGTGCTCTTACTGTACCCACCAACTGTAACACTCCAGTCACTGGGAGAATTCTCCTGCCTATCTCCTGTCTTTATAATAGCTCTGTTTGAATTTACCGGCGCTGGAATACTGACAAGGAATCATGTGCTAAGCTATTGAAAAAGTAAAAATCTGCATCTTATATCTTGGAATAATAATTATTAATAATAATGTCTACCTCTTGTATAATTTCTAAACACCTACACAGTAAAAGGTCCAGTGTTCATTCAAGCCTAAGCAGGCTCATATGAACACTGCTAGAGTCAAATTAACACTGGACATTTTACTGTGAATTTACTGTGTATCTTGGTCTGGCCAGTGATGTAAGATATATTTTTGGTCTGCCATAAACTACTGTAGTCTGACAAACATTTAGGGGAGGCTAAGGCCCCCATTGACCTGATTTGCATCATCAAACCAAGCACCAATGAATATTTATAATACACAAGGAACTTCAGAAAATAGCAAAGTGATATTTTTTGATCAATAGCTGTCAATGACGGGGATAAAATAAAGCACCTTGTGCCCTTGGAAGGATTGTGTTTAATGCCTTTCAGAGCCAATATTTTTTGCACTGCTGGTATGCCCACTAGAGTGTATAATAACTGATGTGCAAATCAAGGGCATATGTTATGGTGCTTTGGGGAATAAAATTCAAAGTGCTTGCCCACACTTGGCCACTGTTAGTTTGTACTTTTAAGTTCTATTTAACTCATATCTCTTTGTGCAGGTTTTTATCCCCGTTTTTCATTATTCCGTGGCCAATCAGAGTGCTTGCAGCCAGCAGCCGTTTCTTTTTACCGTCAAATCTGAGGTGCGCAGTTTTTATGTTGAAAGGCAGCATAACTCATCCCGCCAGGCAGATGGTGGGCTAGAGGAGTCACTCTCGCGCTGCAGGGGTTGGGGGGTGGGGGGGGCTGCACACATCCCCAAGGACGCTATGGCACGGATCAGGATGTGCCATTGGAGGGATGGACTGTGCGCGCTTTGCATTCAATGTGGGTGAAAACGTGAGAATTGGGATAAACAATAAAACCTTGATGTAAAATCCTCAGTACTGCATGAGATTAATAGCCTGTTTTTTTTTTTTTACCTGTGATTCTTAACACAAATACAAGTTCTAAAAATAATAAAATAAAATAAAAAATGTTATACCCTTGGCCTGCTTACATATCGTGCTCTTGCAATTAAAACATACCAGCCTTTTGTAATGAAAGAAAATTACAGTAAATACGTGTGTAAGCTGCCATGTAATGAAGCCCATTTTAACATGTAAACAGGTTTATGTCTGTTTTAATCCAAAAGGAAATTTTTTTTTTGGCACTGGACATGTGATACATTATGGTCTGATTATTCTTCAATAATGAATATCCATTGAAGCAATTCAAATCAGCATTTTACCAGCTTACAATTTCACTTAGGCATTAATGAGGTTTTCTCTGAACTCCTGAAAGATGAATCATGATTACTGTGAGTTATCCTTAAGTGAAGTATTTCCTGCACATCTGCGGAGGGACCATACACTGATTCATTTTACAAATGACAAGTTTGCTGTTGATTTTATAATCGTATGCAAAGACTACATGCACGCACTCATTTCATGTGTGTGTGAGAGAGAAGGATATATAAACTGAGCACAATCTGTACCTGTGATGTAAAGAACAAGGTTATTATCATAAAATACCCAAAAATCACAGCAGAACATCCATTGAGAACTACTGGGCTAGACTGAGCTGAATTAATCCTTCACATGGCATTCTGAATAAAGCGTGTTATGAAACGCAACCTTGAGAAGCGCCATTTATCACTTTTGACAAGGTATGTCATAACATTCTCCTTTAACAGCGGACTGCTTAAAATTATATTTAATTAGTTTTTTGCAACCCTGCTGTGACATCAAAATATTAGATATAATATTTGATTTCACAGTCACTTACGTTAAATTATGATAAATCCACTTCCTTTCCATCTCTGTACAAAGAATTGACCTTCAATTACTTCAGTAAATACATCATACAGTACAGTAAATCATGCATGGAGCATTTCAACTAAGCAAATAATGATATCCACAAAAACAGAGGGACGGGGAAATAATTTATTATTCTTTATAAAGTCTACGGCAAGTTTCATAGTGTTATTTGGTCTCAGTGAACCTAGAGCAAATACATATTTTGTATAAATACAAATAGAGCATAAATAATTACTTTATTCATAGGGTAATTTGCCAAGGGTGGGGTATAAGGACTGAAGAGAAGCCATTATACACAGTAAAATGTCCAGTGTTAATTCAACTCTAACAGAGTAGGCTCATATGTGCACTGCTAGAGTTGAATCAACACTGTTAGAGTTGAATTAACACTGGACATTTTGCTGTGAATTTACTGTGTATAAACACAGAGGCTTTTTCAGAGACTATTTTCAGTAATATACTGTATGCATGTAGCTCTGATCTCAACAGCTCATGAGTTCATATTTCAGTGTGAATATAGTAAATGTTTAATGATCAAGTTCAAACAGTATCAGACACATAAAAAAACCTGATAGTTTGCCAGTGTGCCACCTCGTATATGCTCACATATAATTTTCCCACTGCAGGTACAGACTACCTCCGCCCACTGCTCCTGTTTTAGCCTCTTCTCAGAGTCTTGAGTCCTGCCTTGCTTACACTGCACATCCCAAAGTGATAAGCTTTACATTACACCGTATAACATGTGTTCTGAGAAGCCCCATCTGAATATGGGAAACAGTGTGGCAAAAATAGTAGGTTTGGCTTTCAGTCTTTCTGTCTAATTTGTGCAAGCTGATAATGTTGCATAACCGTGTGTGTGTTTTTTATTTTCTTTTGTTTTTTAAAAATGTCTAGAAACTATGGTCCCCTCTTGGCAGGTATATCTGATAGTCCCCTGTTAGTAACGTGCGTGTGTGTGCATGTGTGTCTCTGTGTGTGTGTTTGAATGCGTATGTGTGGTTTGAGCATGGGTATTTCTGTGTGTCTGCACGTGAGGACTTGGGTGTGAAAATGCACATGTCTTCAATGCGTGCTTTGCACACAAAACCCAAAGGCACCACCACAAAGCATTACTGACTTCACATATTTGTCTGTAACGGACCCATATTAAAATTTCATACTCTCTGACTATGAATGAATTATTCACTCCCATTTCTATGAATATTGAATGATAAATGGGGCATGGGAGAGATGAAAATGTAAAATGAGTCCATTAATCATATTACCCTCAGCTTTTATTGAGAAAGAAAAACGTGTTTCCAGCGGTGATATTTCCGTGGCTGGGGTGACCTGCAGCTATTTGCGTGGTTTGTGAGTCTTCTAATAATTATCAGAGTAATTATTATTAGCAGAAGGAGAACGTCCCTAGGACTCCGTAGACTGGTGGCAGTTCCCACTGGCGTGCCCGTTGTCCCGGAGACAGCCACGTGCCACCCTGTGACGTGTTCGACGAGGACAAAGGCATGACGGCACACATGGTGTGACAATCGGACACGCCGAAAACCATCTCGCGTGGTAACGTGGACAGATCGAAAACTCCGTAATAGCATTGCATGCTTTATTTGGAAGAGGGGGGAAAAAAACAGGATTTATGTTAAACAGCTTCTCTCAGAAGAGCGATGAGCAGGCCTGCTAAAGAGGGCCAAAAAGGGGAAAGATTCTGTCGCACGGATCAGGATTCATGAGAGACGTGAGTGAAAAGTGAATTATTAAAAAGCAGCACTGCTTGAGTTGGAAAATGTGGGAAAAGCTGGGAAACAGTGAGATGAGCATATTAATTTTCATTCACGCATAACGAATATTTTGGAGAAACAGAGCACACAGCAGGAACATACACTTTCTAATTTTATCAGTGCACTGAAGAGGGTAATGTGGGGGTGTGGATTGACAGAAGCATTAGTGCAGTGAAGAAACTAATGGGAATATATTTGTTCCACAAATCTTAAATACGGAACGCAAGCATCATGAATATGAAACATTCAAACATCTCTTGTGTCATCAGTTAACTGATTCCCCATCCACCTCAAAAATGAATCATTCAGCAGCAATCAATGTAGCCCTGCAGTCACGATACTCAGGCAAGGATCAATATAGGCCTGCAGTCACAATACTCAGGCAAGGATCAATGTAGCCCTGCAGTCCTGATACTCAGGCAAGGATCAATGTAGCCCTGCAGTCCTGATACTCAGGCAAGGATCAATGTAGCCCTGCAGTCCTGATACTCAGGCAAGGATCAATGTAGCCCTGCAGTCCTGATACTCAGGCAAGGATCAATGTAGCCCTGCAGTCCTGATACTCAGGCAAGGATCAATATAGGCCTGCAGTCACAATACTCAGGCAAGGATCAATGTAGCCCTGCAGTCCTGATACTCAGGCAAGGATCAATGTAGCCCTGCAGTCCTGATACTCAGGCAAGGATCAATGTAGCCCTGCAGTCCTGATACTCAGTCAAGGATCAATGTAGCCCTGCAGTCCTGATACTCAGTCAAGGATCAATGTAGGCCTGCAGTCACGATACTCAGGCAAGGATCAATGTAGCCCTGCAGTCCTGATACTCAGGCAAGGATCAATGTAGCCCTGCAGTCCTGATACTCAGGCAAGGATCAATGTAGCCCTGCAGTCCTGATACTCAGGCAAGGATCAATGTAGCCCTGCAGTCCTGATACTCAGGCAAGGATCAATGTAGCCCTGCAGTCCTGATACTCAGGCAAGGATCAATGTAGGCCTGCAGTCATGATACTCAGGCAAGGATCAATGTAGCCCTGCAGTCCTGATACTCAGGCAAGGATCAATGTAGGCCTGCAGTCATGATACTCAGGCAAGGATCAATGTAGCCCTGCAGTCCTGATACTCAGGCAAGGATCAATGTAGCCCTGCAGTCCTGATACTCAGTCAAGGATCAATGTAGGTCTGCAGTCACAATACTCAGGCAAGGATCAATTTAGCCCTGTAGTCACGATACTCAGGCACATGTACTTTATAATCAGTGCAATACTGTGTCACAATGTCATAGAGAGGGTCACCCAGTTCAATTTAAAGTCCATTCTGCTTTATATATACACTCTCGGAATTAAAAGTACAGTGGAGGTACGTTTTTCTTCTCTATGGAACAAATTTCCCAAATGTACCCTCAAATTACAATAATCGGTAACACTTTATTTTAAGGTTCTGTTATAAAGAATTTGTAAACCATTAGCAAATGATCAATTAACCATTTATAAATGTTTTGTAATAATGACTTATAAGAACTTATATTTGTAAACCATTAGTTAATAGTTAATATGTATGAAATCATGTATATGACACATTCATAAACTCATAAACTGCACCACCTAAACTAAAGTGGCCACAGTTTATTATGTATTCATATGAATTAAGTACAGATAAGTTAGTAAGACGTAATAATTAATATTTGTAAAGCATTAGTTTGGTTTACAAATTATTTATAACGGAACCTTAAAATAAAGTGCTACCCAATAATGTTCTATTTACGTATGTACTAATAAGCAAAAAAGGTACAAATTAATTATGTATTGCTGCCTAGGGGTACAATTTTATGTATCTATAGGGTACCACCCCAGAGATAAGCGTTTGTACCTTTTTAGGTATTTTTCGTACCTGTTTTTCTGAGAGTGTATGGTAACAGTAGGGAAAACAGTTCTGCTAGGTTTATCAATATGCTTGTCTGCGCTGTTATTAAAAATGCTGTATTCCATGTACCTGTTCAGAATAAAAATAGTTGATATGCCAGAACAGTGTACATTAGTATTAGCATTCCTAATTTACATTATGCGATCTATGAAATTATAATCACTCCAGTGGTGACAGGAAAAAAATAATAATCCGTCAGCACAAGATGCGGTGATTGCTCAAAATAACGGATAACATTTATTTGACATTTTAAAGGAGAAGAGGTCAAAAGAAAGGACTGAACTAATATGCCACAGGTACAGCATTCAGGGAGTAGCCACATTTTTCATTATTTTTAACACAGTCTCAGTAGCAAGTGGCTTTTATAATGAATGCCATATGTATGAATTCAGAATTGTTAAGCACTTTTTTTAAGCCGTGTTTGCCCTTCGGAGATGTATCAAATGCTCTGCCAAATGCTAAACCTATAGGAATGGAAAAATCACAGTAAACTGGTGAGCACAAATACACTGTGTCACATTGACTAGGCTACATGTTTTACGGACATTATTGATTATGGTAATTAATATTGTGTGCTTTAATGGTGTGAGTGGTCATTGGTGTGATTTCCAGAGAAATGCACTGAGAATGCAGACGCAGACAGCGAAAACCGTCACGTTCCGGAGAATTCCGTCAGCACAGCTGAACTTCATCCGTTACCTACGATTGGGGCGGGCGCATGATTAATTAATAAACTCTTGATTGTCTGTTTTTCTGGTTCACAGTCAGATCAATTTGGTTGATTTCATGGGAACACAGACTCACAGATGCACAATCTCCCCGGCTGGGAATAAAAGTTTGGAAGGAAAAAAACTTCCCAGAGATAAATGGATATGCCAAACTGGATAACATAGTCACTTCCCTTCCTGTGCCTCTCTGCTCTGATGCGGTTTGAAGGCTTCTGTGCAGCTTGGTTGTTTTGTGAACAGAGAGCGAGTGCTTGCTCAGTAATTTCATATTCATTCCTCCTCAACGCTCCTCTTGCCTCAGTGGAAACGTTTGATGGGGGAGGTACGTGCTGTATGGCTGCAACATGAGCATAGCCGCTCGGAGGAGATGCCTTTGAAATGCCTTTGGCGTTGGCAACTTGAAAGCAACTTGACCCAACATTATCACAATGATATTTCATTAGCTCAGGCATTCACAGTGCTTACCTGTGTCTGAGAACCCCCACCTTTGATTTATCCACCACCCACTATAAGCTGCAATGCAGTGGCTAAGTAACACACTGGAAGTATGTTGATATTGTGTTGTCATCATATCATGGGTTTGTATATGACTTGTAGATATTTAGTACAATATGCAGGTATAGATAGGTACTTATAGTATCTTTATTATCTCAATATTACTGTAACATTGTTTCTGGAAGTCTAAAATGTAACGCATTTACATGGTGTGGTGCTGTGATTGGAATCCCCCACCCCTGCCTGCGTACGGGCAGCGCGGACGCCTTCTGTTCCTGTCCACGTCAGGGAAATTCAGAACCATGGGCAACAGCGGCAGGACCAGGGGAAACTTCAAGCACCCCTGCTCCCCACTCGACCCTGGACAGTGCCATGAGGACCAATTATTGAATAAGGCAGCCAATTATCTGAAAACCAGAGGAACACCTGAAGCCCATTCAGATAATTGGCTGCCTCCCTACAAAAGGCCCTCCGTCTCCCAGAGAAGCTATTCTTTTCGTCTGAGCTCACTAACATTTAGCACTCTCTCCCATCTACAGAAAGATCGCCAGATCACCCTGTGGCCAAGACAACATCTTGGCACGGCTTCAAACTCTCACCCCGTCTTCCTGCCACAGCTTTCCCCACCTTTGTTTGTTGCACAAGATAAAACTAGTTTATTGTTTAGTGTATTACCCATTGCCTCTTGCCTTGCCTGTGCCACGCCTCTGTAGTCCTGCGCAATGGATATATAAGCAAAATATACTTTTTTATTTTTTGCATTTTGCTTAGAACCTGATGATTTTTTTTTAAATTACTTTTTTCTTGTTATTATCACACAGAGACTAAATGCAGCATGCAAACTTGAAACTATGAAAACAGAGGAATTTTTGCTTTGACAAATTGGTTTTGACACCGCTCCTATGGTGAAGATTACTAAAATGTACGGGCCCCTGGGGTGCAATGAGTGGTTAACTGCTGAGGCGCAGTCTCATCCGTGAATCCAGTGCTGCTGTGTCTTTTAAAAGCCATATAAAACACCTCTGATTGAACCTCACAAAATACCAAGGAGACTGGCCCATTTTAGGAAGCTTGTTTATACCACTTCATGGACCTCAAACATATAGTGGATAGTTATTTCACTTTTAAGTGAAATCCATATGAAATATAGGTATACTATAGGGATGCATTCCAGTGAAAGACTACGCTAAGCAACAGGGTCACTTTGACTGAGTGGGGTACAGCTTTTAAGACAGTAGTCTTGCTCCCCGATTAATGATGAGTCCAACAGTACACATATACACGGTACTTGCTCATACACCTTGCATGATATATTGCAGTAAGGAAGTGACAGAGAGGGATGGAGGTCAGTTGGATTGGAGGAGAGAAGGCTATAGCTTCCTCCTGTCTCCCAAATCTAGGAGGTTTTCAGGGCTGTGAACAGCCTAAACAACAGAGATGCACAGCTGAGGCTGACTGGTAATCAACCGAGGTATGTTTTATTGCCTTCAGTAAGCCCCTGTGCCTTGGGAAAGAGGCTGTTGATGGATTTTGCTGTCACATGAGCAACAGTTCCTGTTGTGTTTTATTTTATTTATGGTATAATGCCACCTGGTATAATGGCAATTGTACAACAAAAACTTGCTCAGAATATAAATACAAAGGCGAGCCAGCAATGAGAAATGGGCACAAACAACAATGAAGTTTTCTAGAACTTTCCCTTGTTGTTACTCATGCCTGTGTCACAGGGTCATGTCTCCAGACTCAAGCTTCTATAGGGAAAAATGAGTCTTCTTAAAGCAGGCACATCAACAGATCAACAGTCATTTCTCCAAACTTTTTTTAGGTCGCTTACCTCCCCACAGATGCAGGTTGCCTAGGCCACACCCTGACTCCTGTGGACAGTGGCTATGAGGGAGTCCTATGCGTTCTCGCGCGTACCTTCAACCTTTACACAAGCATTATGAGTATTCGTCTTTTTAGCTTATAAACGATTCCTTTTTTTTTCTCCAGGAAAATATTTTTTACAATTTCAGAGTCATGTGCTTCAGATATACAGGTATACAAGTGAATCAGGTAGACAGAGAAACAGTGGAGGATCGGGAGGAGCCAGGGGAGAGATCTGAAAGCAGTATAGCAGAGCCAGAAATGCAGTTCTCAGGCAATTTTAAAATGAGCTTGGGAGAAGACAGCAACCCCGCAGTGTCAGAATTCTGTTCAGGATGCCAATAGTTTCAAAGGCGATATGCATTTTTCATTTTTTACAGGGAGTCATAAGAAGTCTGTAAACTAATGATATTTTAATTCTATTACCCTGGTCGGTCGGTATGGAATAACTGGATATTGCAACAATTGATTACATGTAAGGTTGCTAGGCAATTATGCGTGCTACTTTAGTATCCTTTTATTTTTGTAACATCTTTGTGAGGTAAAAAAAAATAATTTACTTCACGAGCCAGCTGCATCCGTAATATTCTCTACTCCCTTCTCGTTCCCATTAAATGCCTTGAGGGCTGGGAGATAGGGTTCAAAAACAACCTGGGCACAAAGGCACCCCTAATGAGCGACGGAAAAGAGTGAGAGGTGGGAAAGACTGGAAGGAGAAAAAACAGGCCATACAACTTCAAAAACATTCAATAAAATGAGCTAGCAATTATGTGTGGTGTATTACTAAAGTAAATGTTCAGTGATTAGTAAAATGAATAAATAATTGCATGCATAGGTGTGTGTGTGTGTGTGTGTGTGTGTGTGTGTGTGTGTGTGTGCACGTCTACCTATCTAACTGTAGTGTTTTTGAGGTGCATTTGATGCATATGCTCTCATAAAGCTTCTTGTTGTAAGATTCAATACAAGCTTCCCATGATCTGCCCCAGTTGATTGGCTTTTCTCATTCGCGAACATGATCTGCCTTCCTCACAGAAGGCAGCTCACAGCTGAATTGCAGAAAAAATTTGTTATGCTGAAATACAACGTAAGAACGATGGACAGTGCCATCACTGAATAGATGCAGAAATAATTGATGTATAATATGGAAGGAAAGAGTAACTTGATCTTGAAACATAAATAATACATGGTAGCTGAAGATTAATGCATTACAATTAAAAAAACGGATTAATACAATGCCGACGCCGCCTAATCACACTCGCCATCTCCCTTGACAACCGGCTTCGGGCCTGAGCCCGGGAGAAGAGGGGTCAACGGAATGCATCTCCTTACCCACCACGTTCACGAGTTTCGTCACCTCCAAGTAACCATACTCCTTCAGTGCTGGACCCACCGGAGGAGGAACCTATGCAGTTGGGCAGTACTACTGTTGATGCCGGCGAACGTCACCGAAGAGTGACCTCCGGTTCCTGTTACTACTGTGGTGGTCCAGACCATCACGTAGCCTCTTGTCCTAGCTGCCCAAAAGGGATGGCTCGCCGGTAAGACTGGCGAGCCCTATCTCCACTTCTCACTCAGCTCAGTCTCCCTTTCAATTGAAGGCAACCCTCTTGTGGGGGACCCAATCTACCTCATTGTCTTCCCTGGTCGACTCGGGAGCCAATGCCAACTTTATTGATTCAAGTCTAGTCAACAGATCGGGGATTCCTATCGAACCACTGTCTGCTCCACTCAATGCCTTTGCCCTGGATGGAAATGTCCTGGCCTGGGTTACTCACTCCACCATTCCTCTCCAACTCGTATTGTCGGGAAACCACGGTGAGACCATCCGGTTCTACATCATCCACTCTACCCAGTCTCCGCTAGTTCTCGGCCAGCCCTGGCTTTGCCTGCACAATCCACACATTAACTGGCAAACATCTCAGGTTCAAAGCTGGAGCTCTCAATGTCACTCTGATTGCCTTCGCTCTGCTCTACCTCCATCCGGGGGCGCCAAGGCACCTACTACTGCTCTGGAGCCAGACTTGTCTTGTGTACCTCAGCAATATCATGACCTGTCTCAAGTTTTTTGTAAATCCCGTGCTGTGTCTTTACCTCCTCACAGACCCTACGATTGCTGCATTGACCTACTGGCTGGTGCTACACTCCCGTCAAGTCACCTCTACAGCCTGTCCGGTCCCGAGAAGGCTTCCATGGAAGCCTACATTCATGATTCCCTGGCGTCAGGTATTATTCGACCCTCTTCATCACCAGTGGGAGCGGGGTTTTTCTTCGTGGCAAAGAAAGACGGCTCGCTCCGCCCGTGTATTGATTACCGTGGTCTCAATGCTATTACTGTGCGCAACAAATACCCCCTGCCTTTAATCAACTCTGATTTTGAGCCCCTGCATGACACAACCATCTTTACAAAGCTGGATCTTCGCAATGCCTACCACCTCATTCGTATCCGGGAGGGAGATGAATGGAAGACGGCGTTCAACACCCCCCTCGGACACTTCGAGTACCTGATGGTCCCCTTCGGCCTTACTAATGTCCCAGCGGTCTTCCAGTCCCTGGTTAATGACATCCTACGTGACCTCCTCGGTCGGTCAGTATTCGTATACATTGATGACATTCTAATATTCTCAAAAAAAACCCAGGATCATGTCAAGCATGTCCGACAGGTTCTCCAGAGGCTGCTGGAGAACAAGCTGTTCGTCAAGGCAGAGAACTGCAGCTTCCATTTGTCCTCAGTTCAGTTCCTGGGGTTCATTATTGAGAAAGGGAAGATCCGGGCTGACCCCGCCAAGATCCAAGCTGTCGTAGAGTGGCCTCAACCGGCCTCCCGCAAGCACTTACTACAGTTCCTAGGTTTTGTAAATTTTTATAGGCAGTTTATTCGTGGCTATAGCCAAATCGCCGCCCCCCTCACTAACCTCACTTCCACCTCCGTTCCTTTCACTTGGTCCCCTGAAGCTAATCATGCATTTGCTACCCTTAAAGCCAGGTTCTCCATGGCCCCCATCCTCTGTCACCCGGACCCCAACCGCCAGTTTGTCGTCGAGGTTGATGTCTCCGACACTGGCGTTGGGGCCGTACTCTCACAATGCTCCGCCCTGTATCAAAAGACTCATCCATGTGCCTTCTTCTCCCGCCGACTCATCCCTCCCCAGTGCAACTACAATGTCGGAGACCGTGAGTTGCTTGCTATCAAGCTTGCCCTAGAAGAGTAGCGATACTGGCTGGAGGGGGTGGGGGAACCATTCATTGTCCTGACTGACCACCGCAATCTAGAGTATATTAAGTCCGCAAAATGCCTTAATTCACGCCAAGCTCGTTGGTTTTAGTTTTTTGCCCTCTTTAACTTCATAATCACCTACAGACCCGGCTCCCGGAACACCAAGCCTGATGCCCTGTCCCGCATGTTCTCCACCCATGCCAGGCCTGTTGTTCCCGACCCCATCATTTCCCCTTCTTGTGTGGGGGTTGCGGTCTCCTGGGAGATCGAGCGGATCATGAAGGCCGCCCAGTTAACCCACCCGGATCCCTGCAATAACCCTAACGGCCGTCTCTTTGTCTCCAACTCCGTCCGCTCTCAGGTCCTCCAGTGGGCTCACGCCTCCTGTCTGGCCTGCCATCCTGGGATCCTGAGGACCACCACCCTGGCCAGGAGGAGTTTCTGGTGGCCCACACTGAAGGAGGATACCCGTGCTTTCGTCCTCGCCTGCACGGTGTGCGCTAGGAGTAAGGCCTCCCACCATCCCCCTGCTGGCCTCCTCCTCTCCCTCCCTGTCCCGGGCCGTCCTTGGAGCCATGTGGGGGTGGATTTCATGACCGGTCTGCCCCCGTCGGATGGCAACACCGCCATCCTGACCATAGTGGACCAGTTCTCCAAGGCGGCCCACTTAATTCCCCTGCCGAAGCTTCCCTCTGCCCTGGAGATAGCGGATCTCCTGGTGCAACATGTAGTGAGGCTGCACGGGATCCCCGTGGACATCGTGTCGGACCGTGGGCCCCAGTTCTCCTCCCAGATGTGGAAGGCATTCTGTTCGGCCCTGGGCACCTCCGCCAGCCTGTCCTCAAGATACCACCACCAGACTAATGGTCAGACGGAACGGACCAACCAGGACCTGGGAGCTGCCCTGCGGTGCGTGTCTGCCCGTAACCCCTCCTCCTGGAGCAAGTTCCTACCGTGGGTGGAGTATGCACACAATTCCCTGAGGAGAACCGCCAGGAGGATGTCCCCCTTCGAGTGCTCCCTGAGGTACCAGCCTCCCCTGTTACTGGTCCAGGAGCAGGAGGTTGCCATCCCATCTGTCCGGGCCCATCTCCTCCGATGTCGGAGGATTTGGAAGATCACGCGCGCCGCACTCCTCCGCACCACCTCCTGCACCCAACGCCTGGCCGACCTTCACAGGACGCAGCCCCACAGTACGTCACGGGTCAACAGGTCTGGCTTGCCACCTCTTCATTCCCCTCCAGTCCACCTCCAAAAAATTACAGCCCCGGTTTATTGGCCCCTACCCCATCCTCACTGTCCTGAATCCCGCCACAGTCAAGCTCAGACTCCCCTCATCTCTCAAAATACACCCTGTTTTTCATGTCAGTCAGGTTAAGCCCGTCTCCTCCAGTCCTCTCAGTGCCCCCGTTGAAGCCCCCCCCCACCCCCCTGGATTATTGTCGCGGATTTCAGTACCTCGTGGACTGGGAGGGCTACGGCCTGGAAGAGCGTCATGGGTTTCCTGCAAACTTATCCTGGACCACTCCCTCACTCGGGAGTTCCACAGAGACCACCCCTAGAAGATCAGGCCTGGTGGTATGCCTGGAGGCGTTCGTTGAGGGGGGGCTACTGTTACACTCTCCGTTCTCTCTCAGTCTCCGTCCCCATTAGTGCTCCGTGTTTTGCCCTTTCCCGCATGTCTCTTGTCTTGTTTTTATGTTTCCCTGTTTGTCTTCCTCGTTGTGCAGGCTGGGTATGGTTTCCCTCCTTGTTTCGCCTCATTCTCTCTCACATTTCCTCCGCCTATTACATTCCTTTTCCCGCTTGCATTCTTCACACTCTTTTCACCGCTTAATCACTCTCGCATACATTCTCACGCTGCATGCACTCATTAGCTCATTAACTCTCCTATATATTCTCCCAGTCTTCGTTGTCCAGTGCCAGTTCATTGAGTCTTGTTGTTGTAAAACTCTAGTCTTGTCTGGTCTCGTATCTACAGTCATAGTCTTGCTTTGTCTAACTAATCTACAGTCATAGTCTTGCTTTGTTCTGCTATCTAACGCTTCATAGTCTTGCTTCACTTTGCCAACTAATGCCTTGTTTATTGTTCTGCTTGCCCGCCAGCCTGCAGCCATCTCCTAGCTCTACGCCACGCTTTCCCTGTCTCCCGCTCTCCCTCTGGTATGCCTACCCAGGATTCAGCCACTATCCAGCCCTTTGCCTGCTCCCGTCTCCCGCTCTGCCCCTGTTCACGCCATCCCAGGATCCAGTCCCTTCCCTTAATCTCTCTATACTTCTGGAGTTGTGGATGAAGTAATAATAGGCTCCCAGTGAGCATTATTGTATTCTGTCTCTGAGTCGTGCATTTGAGTCCAGTACCTCTACGGATCCTTAACAAAATACATTTTGTTAATCCCGTAATTTGTCATTTATTTTGATGTCTTTCCCCACTGTATTTGAATGTATTTCTAACTAGATACATTTTCATGTAGTTTTTCCCCTCTCTCACAGTTATTTTACTTTTAGAGTACTTTTATTGTGATTTATATAAATTCACTGTAAAGTAAATTTAGCACATTCATTATCAAAAGATTTTTATCTAAGGAAAAACTTAAAAACTTGTAGAAAGTTAACAAGCATTATCCCTTCTTGAGAGAATCCAATCTTTTGTGGAGAGCACGGATAATATAGTCCTCCAGACTGGTTAAGCCCCCTCTTTGTTGTTAGGTAGACGTTGTTCAGGTCCCCTATTGGCTAATTTTTTAAAAAACCATTAAAAATGAAATCTCAGTAAATAGTATGAACACATTTATGAACAGCTTAAATTAAAATTTTCCATGTCTCGTTTTTTTAAAGACAATGTCTAGAAACTATGGTCCCCTCTTGGCAGGTATAGAGTGATAGTCCCCTGTTAGTAAGATAGACATGTATGCGTGCGTGTGTGTGTGTGTGTGTGTGTGTGTGTGTGGATCACAATGAGTATACAGGGCAGATACAAGTTGGCAATTAATTCATAGGGAAAATCATGTCCCTATAATGGTACATTTCACTTAAGTGAAATGTGATGGTGACTGGAAACAGGGGTAATGTACACTAGTGAGTAGTTTTGTCCCATTACCCATCTCTTTTTGTTTGATTGGATCCCAAAAGAGAGGGGGGAAATTAAGGTTTATAATAAAATTATTCATTTAACATTGAGGGAGACTCTTTCTCGTCCCCCTGAAATAAAAAAACCTTGATTTTCAAAATCTAACCAAAAGCCAAGAGATTAAAAATGAGATACATTTGAACCTGGGCCTCCTGGAAGAGTCTATTAAGCTTTGGCCTCAAGATCTAAACAGGTACATTCAGCATTGCCCCATTAACTCCTACAAAAAACAAACTACATTGGTAAAATGGATGGTAGCATTGTGTGTTGCAGAGATAAAGAGAACCTATTAGCTGCATTAACAGTGGAGGGCACATCCTGAATAATAATATTTGTGCGGAAGGGCACTATGAATGACAATAGAGTGCTATCTCTTTGAATATTAGTTGTAGCCCCAGAAAATAAATGTGAAAGGAAAACACAAGTGAAGGCTGGACTCTGAAAGCATATTCACAATACCTTTACATTTGCAAGCATTGCACACTTGCTATGACTGGCCTGATAAAGGCTGAATGCACCAATCAATATTTACAATACTTTACATTCCAATCACTTAGCAGACACGCTTATCCAGAGTGATTTACAAATGTGGAGAGAATCAGTGTTAGTCTCGGGAATACCAAAGTGCAATATCATCAGCAAGGCACGGAAGGCCTGTCGATAACTAATATGTGTAGCTTTAAACAAGCAAA
The DNA here is from genome assembly GCA_029718625.1 of Synaphobranchus kaupii. Classification (NCBI taxonomy): domain Eukaryota; kingdom Metazoa; phylum Chordata; class Actinopteri; order Anguilliformes; family Synaphobranchidae; genus Synaphobranchus; species Synaphobranchus kaupii. The sequence goes on from CM056381.1 coordinate 23,807,356, forward strand.
CCAACAGCATTGCAACCAAAATATACCTATATAGCGTACCTATATTTGCACAGCTACTTCATCCCAAAAACAAATCCATAAAGAAAGAAAGGATAGTTAATGACGGTCAGGGGAGACAGTGCAGTGTAAAGCGGTGGGTCTGCAGTTGAGGTTGGAAGACAGATGGGGTTTCGGCTGTTCTGTTCTGACCAAAATAGAATGGGCGGCATGACCTGGAAGTGCAGGCACACAGGGGGAGAAGCCAGGTACCCAGAGGTAGCAACCTTTAGCTGCCCCATAGGCTAGTACCAAGGTTTTTAAATGGACTTATTTAAACCATCGGAGGGAGATGAGTGGTACGCCTCTCCTCCAATAAATGCTAGCTCTCTGCAATGTTTTACAGTGTTGTCTGTCGTGTGAAAAATAGTCACAGGCTTAGTGTTAAGTGCACTGGAGGACTGCACATACTGTATTTCAGCTGTAGTGCTCCCTATGTAGATATGGGTGGCATAGCAATGAGGCAAGAGGCACAGCTGCCGATTCTACACCGGAGAGGAAAAAAAGAGGAAAAAGCAACAGTAAAAAATAAATACATATCCTTATGTATCAGAAGTCCAACTCCCCCCTCTAATTGGGACTGTCCAACTATCTGCAACCGTATCTGCGTTCATGCGCCAACCCCACTGCCGATTCCGGAGTTCTAAACTTGTGGTGACGTCAATCTGCTTCTTTTCACACCACAGACTACAGCTACGCTTGTATAAAGTGGAATCGGAGGAAGACTGTCCTGGCATGCCACCACAATAACAAAATATTTATGCCACTTAAAGCTTAAAATCTTTTTTAAGAAAGATATCGGGGAACAGTCATGCTTATTTGGTAGCAATCATAGAGATGTTGTTCTGAGAGAAATCCAGCACCATAGACTGTGTTTATACCCTATAATTCTGCATTCTAAAAGCAGGGGATTTGGCCCGGATTTTGTTTTCAAAACAAAGTGGCTTATGACATACAGTACCAGTCAAAAGTTTGGACACACCTACTCATAGAAGGTTTTTTTTTTCCGTTATTTTTACTGTTTTCCACATTTTGGAATAGTAAAGACATCAAAACTATGAGATAACACAAATTAAATTATGCAAAAACCAAAAAAGTGTTAAACAAATTAAAAAAGTTTTATATTTTAGATTCTTCAAAGTAGCCACCCCTTGCCTTGATAACGGCTTTGCACATTCTTGCCATTCTCTCAAACAACTTCTGTGGTAAACAGGTATTCCACAGGTAAACAGGTGATGCCATCATGATTCTGACTGGTACTGTAAACCAATCGAAGAGAAAGGGTGGTTCACGTCGCGAACCAATCAACAGTGAGGTTGACCTTGCCAGTTCACCAGCTAGAAATTCCACAGTGACCCGTTACGCTGGCGCTATTTCACGCAAATAAAAAGAAAAGGGAATTGGATAAAGCTAGCTCGAAAACTGGAGTAAACATAGGTTCTCATTTTAGAAGGTGGTGAGATGTTCGGGAGCAGATTGGCTTAAAGACAGACCTGGTGCTCCCATCTTCTACTGGACAGGTAGGTCAAAAGTTTCAACACTAATTTACCTGGACTTTCTGCTTGCCAGCCAATTGTAATTAGCCTACCTATAATGAATAGTAGCTAGGTTGCTATTATTGATAACGTTAATTTATTCGGCAGCCAGTTCTTGGAAGAAGGAAATGTTTGCTAACAATATGTGTTGTATAGATCGCGTTAGCTAGAACCGGCTACTCAGCTATAAGTTACCATGCATGCCAGCTTAGTTCAGACTAACGCTACACAAACTCAGTGTTATGCAATATATTATGCAAAATATTAATTTGTTTTACCTGGACTTTTAGCTGGCATCTTTACTGTAACATTAACTATACCAGTCTGTAATCCTGCAATCGTATATAGAAAACTTCTTGTACATTCACAACAAGGTCTGTGGAAGCAGTGGGGTGGGAGGTGTGTTTCTTTCTCTGTGGGCAGGGCCATGGGATGTTATGAATTTGAAATGTTTTCACGACAAATGCAACCATTGGAAAAAGTTGCGTAGCCTACTCCAGCTTTAAGGTGCTAACCACTTTTTGCAGTTTGGTTAAATCTTTGCTTGTAAGAAACTAGATGTGAAAACTGAATTTGATTTATAAGAACTCAATTTGAAAGTGTATTTCATTTGAATTTTTAACTTCAAATTAAGAGTGAAAATTGAATGCAATGAACACCAAATTAAATTTCAAACCATTACATTCAATTTCAAATACTGAAATATACATATACAAGTTATGCAATAAAATTTTTAAATACGATAATTCAATTTAAACATGACAAATTGTAATTATTGCAATTCAATTTATGCTGGCACTCATTTCTGCCCATACTAGTGACTCCTCATTTCCAAAAAGTAGAATGGAGTTGTGCTCAAGGGGTTGTGGGTGTTAAGGTTCCCGCAGGGGGGGACCGAACCCAAGACTCAGACGGCTCAGGAGAAAACTCCACCAGGGAGTACATTTATTCAGAGACATAGGCAGGGGCAAGACGAAACCAGACACGGGGCAGGAACATGGAGGGGTCTAAGACTAGGAGGGGTCACGAACTAGGAAGGGTCAGGAACTAAGGAGGGGTCAGGCAGACAGGGACGGGCACTCAGGCCCGAGGGTCAGGAATGTGGACGGCACTCCGGCCGTGGGGTCAGGAAACATGGCGGCCCTCTGGCCGTGGGGTCAGGAAACATGGCGGCCCTACGGCCGTGGGGTCAGGAAACAAGGACGGCACTCAGGCCGTGGGGGTCAGGAAACATGGCGGCCCTCCGGCCGTGGGGGTCAGGAAACATGGCGGCCCTCCGGCCGTGGGGTCAGGAAACATGGCGGCCCTACGGCCGTGGGGGTCAGGAAACAGGACGGCACTCAGGCCGTGGGGTCAGGAACGGGTGTGGGCTTCCCGCGGATAGCGCGGGGGCCCGCGGTCTGGGCCAAGCGCGCAGCCAAGGGCTCAGGCGCTCAGCCTGGGGTACAGGAACTCAGCCTGGGGGGAACGAGGGAGCCTGGAGTGAACGAGGGAGCCTGGAGGGAACAAAACCTTAACATGAACAAGACAAGACAAGAAGGGTACGTAACAAGAGGGTACAAAACAAGACGGAACATGGCGAGACAGAACAAGACAAGACCACAAACGGGAAACCCAGCTCACGCGTAAACACGACGAGCAACACAAGACGGTCCGGCCCCGAACAAAGTGACAGGGCAGACTATATACACAACATGACGAGAACAAAACGAGAAACAGGTGGGGGAAGGCTAACGAAGACACGAGAGGAAAACACAATGCAGGTGTGGGGAGTGCAAGACACAAGTAGGAGGGAGAGAGGGAAAACACGGGGTGGACGGTGAGACAATAGGAAAACCCGGGATGGAACCCGGGGACCTCACAGTGGGTTTATGAATAGAAGGTTACCGGTCCAGATCCCTGTTGTTGCTATCTATTGAGCGAGCAAGTTATGTGAATCCAGAATTTATAAATGTCTAGTAAACCTGCGCATGTCACCAATACCGTTGTGACTACCACTCTAGGAGACATATACAATCAGAGCACTTATACAATGTGTAGAGAAATGCTCTTTGAAATAGATGCATGTTTGTGCATATAATCGCGTTACCTAGAAATATTCTGCCTGCTCGTTGATCAAAGATGCTACAGGAGAAATGAAGTGTGTAAATGCTAATCCTCTAATGTAAGTAGTATGTGAACTGTGTTTAGAGGATTACAGATCAGTGCCACCTTGAATGACAGGGTTAGTTAAATAAATAATACTGAATTTTAACTCTTTTTTTCATCAAACATTTCATCATTCCTTTTAATTGGTGAAATACTGTGAAACGGTATGCTCCTGAAAGCCCTAGGATATTTTATGTGGCCATGAAAGCAACATGCATGTCCAATCCCCTCTGTCGTATCCTGTTTCTGTTCAGTACAGCCACATCCATGCTCAGGAATCCTCTGGAAACGCAAAGTGGCTCACGGCATTAAATCTTCCACTAGAGGTTTTTTCTGTGTTTTGTTTGTGACACACATATGCAATAAAAAACTTAATATGATCCACAGTCAGAAAATTCAAAGCGCAAATTCAAAGATACACCTCTCCTAGATTTCTCCCATTTCTCCTTGCTGTGTGCCTTGTAGTGTGTAAAATTGTCACAGATTTGCAGAGTAGTGTTCGACAGGAGCATACGACCCAGCTACACTTCTCCCTGCACAGAGTGACAACGGCAATGAATTACAATCGCAAATCGGGGGGAAAGAGAAATCTTGAAAAGTTCTTGAAAATGTCCAAGCAAAACAAAAAGACTGAAAATAGTTTGAAATATTTTTGATAGCAAAAGAAAAGTTGCTTGCTAACGGCTTTGGCTCAAACTAACGCAACATCATTACCTGATTCTTCCTTCACCCTTGTCCTTGGCCAGAGGCAGACAGTCAGGGATGCTTCCTGTTTGCTCAAGAATTTTAAACTGAAAACCCAGACAGAGGTGTGAGTCTGCAAGTCCGGTTTAAAGAAATCAGCTGAAAAAGGCAACTAGGCTCTCTAATGAGTATCATGCCAACTGCCTGCTCTATACCTGCACAGCAGTATGCTGCCTATAGCACTGCCTGCTCTATACCTGCACAGCAGTATGCTGCCTATAGCACCATTCCACCTCATATTCTCTCTTTACAGACTCGGTAACCATGGCGACTGCAGGCACCATTCTTTCTCACTATTTTAAGAGAGATTCCTTCCTCTTTGGCCCTTTCTCATCAAATGTATGAGCTCCTGTTGTATTTGAGGCACGGTAACATCTGGAGATGTCAGGGTTTTCAGCTTAGTACAATGATAAATAAGCAAATCTCTCTGTTAGCCTTAAACACACCGTCATTCCCCGTTCTTCAAGCTTTAGTGTATGGCATGGTTCCCTGATGGTGGAGTGACCTTCCAAAATTAGCCAGGCAGATTCACCAGCTGTTTCCCACAAATATCTAAAAATTCACCTTTCATATTACACCTCAGTTTTTCTGTTTAACTCAATATTTCTATTTAACCCCTTTGTGCAGATGCCTAGTGACCACGACGGCGGCGCCAAGATTTTGCTCAACTGAGACATCCGTTGCTCCTGCAGCCAAACTATGAATGTAAACCTCAAACTCCGTGTTCTGTCTTTATTAGTACATAATTCATGGCAACTCTGAGATTCTAAGTGTCACAGTTTTCACGTAGCAAGTCCATCTAACAAGCAACCCCCCATCCAGTCTATACCTACCCATGTGTGACATAGTGGACAATAGAGTCTATGTGTGCGTTCATTATTCATCATATAAAATTAGAATTCCGTGATAGCAACAAGATAAACACAACAATAGCCTGATCGTATGACAAAAAAGCAGTGAAAATCCCTGCTCACTCAAATGCAAAATAAACATGTGCAATTATTGTGTCATATACCACTATAAATATCTGCTACTAAATATGAAATAAATATACAATCCTGGCATTGGTTTCAAGCATAGAGATGTCCTTTTCAAAACTCAGTGTTAATTTATTGTCTAATTTATTATCTGTTTGAGAAATACACACCAGTTTGGCTCGTTACTACACAACATCGAACATCTGCGTGTAACACCCCACACTGTACCTGCAGCTCTGAAGTATTCACATGATTCCGGTTTTATTCACAACTGTTTCATCCAATAGTGGACAGTATATAATTTTCAACGTTGTTTGTCATTTTTTCTGGGATGCTTGGAACAATAATTTGCAGCCCAGCATAACATAATTTTTTATCTAGTCAATGTACTATGATGCAAACAGCTAGAGAAAATGCATTCGCTGATGGGAGTTTTTTCTTCTGCGATATGAAAAAAGTACTGCTTGTAATTTGCGGTTCTTCTCTCTGGCTACATATGTACGTTCGTTTTTCCACTCGATCACTGTCTTGTCCAGTAGGTTATGTTAGATATGGTTATTTTCACATTTTGAGTGAATTTCACACACTGTAGTGTAAACATTAATTTCTCAGTCATGTTTTCTGTTTGATGTACCGACTTTCATTGAAGCTAGAACATTTGGCAGCATTTTCCTTTTGGTGGAATATTATTTTATTGTACTGTTGTAGTGTAGGGCAAAATAATACGTACTGTAGTGAAAAGTGATGTTTTATTGAGGTACAAGAGTGAATTATTAGGCTACATATTTAGGTGTGTGTAACAGTGTGATATCAATGTTTTCATCTTAAACCATCACAGGGGGCAAATGTATATGCTTTATAATGGACAAAACTAATTTTCTTCATTTTATGACATGTATTGGACATGCACTTATAAGTCGCTGTTACTAAAAGCGTCTGCTGATGTCATGGTTTATGACCTTTTTCCCTTGCGGTCGTGTTCCTCGGTCGCCACACGTGGGCGCTGCTTCGTTGGTGGAGTTTTGGCTCCGTTCCTTCTTCTCGCGAAGAAGTCTCATCAGCGTTGCACAGCTGTACATGGTTGCCGGTGAGCTATATAAGCCTTCCGTTTCCTTCATTCGGTGCTTCGATATTGATTGTTTGTTGTTTGTACTGTGGTGTGTTTTTTGGCATTATTTGTGCTGTTTTGTGTGTGGTTTATTTAGCCCTTTTAAAGTTTTAAGCTAGTATGTTGATCTAGTGTTTTAAGGAGACCGTATTGCTCCATTGTGCTCAGTCGTGCTTTGCTGGAGTTTTGCGGGACTTGGCTTTGTGCTTTGAGCTTTCAGGTTAAATTCCTGTTTTGTGTGCTCATTTCAGTTGCCGCTTTCTGGTCTGTCCTTTGTTTGTCGTTTTGCCTAGATCGTTTGCCCTTTGCTTTCTCTTTCTCCTCTCTCTGTCTGCTGTCTTCTGTGAAAGCAAGAGGAGTCTTTTTACTAAGAAACCGGGTGTTTTATCATACTGACTTTAGGGCTCTATTTATTCTTAGAGGCAGGGCGTGTATTTTTGTTTGAGCTTGCGCTAGTCTCATAGCCGATAATTACGGTGCAGCTGTCCTTTCGTCCTTCTGTGCCTTTCTCCGTATATGGAGCTTTGGGCGATTTTGAACTGTAGATCTGTTCGCCCTTCGGTACATGTCTTCCCATAGGGAGACCGGGCGATGTTGTGGACATGTTTGCGTTTGACTGCGAGTCTCAAAGTAGCCTTGGAACTTTAATTATCGGTTCCTTTGCCTCGTTACATTTCCCTTTACTGAGAGGCTAGGGCGTTTATTTTCTATTAAGCTTGCGTTAGTCATTTTTGATAGTAAAGTTATGGGACGACGATGCTCCGTCGGCTCGCATGTAAAATGTTTCTCTCTCCTGGGAGATCGGGCATTTACCCCTTTATGTTCTGCATGTGACTGCGAGCTTATGAAAGTAGCCATGGAACGTTATCTCTGTTCCTTCGCCTCCTCCTTACATTCCTCTTTACCAAGAGGCAGGGTTTTTATTCTCCATTAAACTCGTGTTGGTCTTGTAGCCGGTAATTCCGGTGCTGCTGTTTTGTTTCGTCCTTTGTACTTGCGGGACGATTTTGTTCGGAACTGTAGTTCTGTTCGTTCTCCAGGTATGGCTCCTTACATGGAGCTTGGGCATTTTTGTTGACAGGTTTGCGTTTGACTGCGAGTCTGAGAGTAGCCTTGGAACGTTAGATTCCCGTTCCTTTCGCCTCCTGGTATACTAATTTGTATTAGTTTTCAGTGTTTGTTGGTTGTGTGTTTTATGTGTACCTTTTATGCTACTCGCCTATTCTTACGCCTCATTTCTGAGGCAGGGCGTTTATTATTGCTGGCCGTTTAATTACTTAGCACGTGGACGTATGGGGTAGCAGTTCTTTGTTCCCCTTCGCTTTGTTTGGATTTCTTGCTGTGAAATCAGGCGTTTGTGCTTCTACTCATTTGCGTGTTATAGTGTGCCGGTTCGTAGCTTCGGTATGTTTGTTTGTATTTGTGCCATTATGCTACTCGCCTGTTCTTATGCGTCTCGTTGCCGAGACAGGGCGTTTGTTATTTCCGGCTCGTTTCTTAGTTACTTAGCTCCTAGAAGTATGGGGTAGCAGTTCTTTGTTCCCTTTCGCCTTGTTTGGGTTTCTTGTTGTGAAACCAGGCATTTGTGCTTCTACTCATTGGTGTGTAACAGTGGGCCGGTCTGTAGCTGTGGTGTGTGTGTGTGTTCCTTGTCTTGTCTCCTCCCTTAACTGCGGGGTTTTCCGCCTTAGTGGCCCTAGGGCTTAAAGAATCCCCTTGCTGCGTTTGGCTCCTCCTACCTCGCACGTCACGCCCCATTACAGCTGAAGTGACTATATTTTAATTTTGTAAAAGGCATGCCTCTCAACCAGATCAAGGAACAGCCGTAGAGGAGCCAACTGATGTTCACCTGATGATGAAGACTAGCTATCATGACTCAATGCACCTACCTCTCTAAAATTAACTTTCTTTTTCTGTCACAGCCATTGACTACCATGCTGGCAGCTTATGCTCAAATGTAAAGGTTTAGACGAGGAGCCATTATGATTTAAATAATTCTCATTTGTGTCAATTCGGGTATGTTATGCCATAGCTTGCATAACTTGACCAAAATAGCTTGACTGGTTTGAACTGACAAAAATCCCAGGGTTGTACTTTAGCTGCTTAGCTCACTTGCAGAGACTTTTTAATCTTAATTTTTTTTTTTTACATTTACAACTATTTTAGCATTATGGATATTTTATAACCCCAAAATGCCCCACTTGGTATTCCGCCTCTTCTTCCGTTGGCACTTGTTCTCCTGCAAACCTCAGTGGTACAAGTTGTTCTAAAATATCTTCTTTATATGGCCTTAAATTGTGGCATATGGATAACTACATTTTCAAGGTGGCAGAATTTTCTAAAGGGCTGGCTGTAGTTGGAAGTTATTAGCGTGCTAATGCTTGTTCAGATTTCTTCTGGGCATTGCCTGCTAACTGCCAGCATGATTCATAGGGGGTCGGTTCTTGTTTTGTTCAACGTTATATTGCCTTGTTTCCTTCCCTGGTTTTAGTCAGTGGAGGATTGAAAAAAAGACAGAGTGGGGTATGAGAGAGGGGACAGAAAACTGTTGAAATCCAGGATTCTCAAGGATTGTGGGTGTAACTCATGATACAGAGGAGATGAGTTGACAGCCTAAAATTGTAAATTGATTTGCGGGTGTTGAGATTATTAAGCCCAATATTTGTACTTTTAACTTGTAATCTATAAAAGCCAGCTAGTAAGTGTTTTATTTGTATATACACTCATAAATTAATAATGATAAAAAAGAAACCAGAATTATAAGTCATAAAGCTTGCTTTAAATATGTATGTGTGGTTTTTGTACTTTGAAAACTTGTTATATTATGAATTATTGCAATAATAATGTAGGCCTGGGTGTTTTTACTTGCTTAAAAGCTTTAGATGGATTTTTATTGATTTTCCACAAAATATTATTGATTTATGACACTCAGCTATGAGTTAGAAGGTGCTTCTGCACCGATTTTTCCTTTTTCAGTTTTCTCTTGTCAGGTTTTGGGGGATTGTGGCATGTTTGTGGGGGGAGAGGTACCGTGAGTTAACCACCCACTCTTCCCTTCAAAAAATCCTGGGTCCGTGACATTTGAGATTTGCATTTATTGTTTCTGAAAATTTTGTTTAAGATTTTCATTTTTTGTGAAACCAACCAGAAACCACTTTCTGTTTTCAAAACAAAATACAGTTGTGGTTGCTGTCAGTATTGATTTTGTGGGGCATGGTTTCATTAACATTTGTTTAGCATTCTGGGGAAACTGAGTGGGAGTCCACCGTTAACAGTGCACCTGCGAATACTGAAAAGTGCTTATAAATGCCAGGCTGGAAATAAAATATAAAAAAATTGTATATCAAAATAACAAATACTTTGCAAACCACCTTTAAGAGTTAAAAGTATGTCTACATTTAGTTAAGCTACTTTGGGTACACACATGTATATGAAATAAGAATATAGAATGGGGGAAACATAGCAGATAAGCCATCAGGGAAACATCAAAACATTAAAAAAGCAGGCACAGAACACAATGAATGACACAGTGATGATTCTAGTTAGTAACTATGGGAAAGTATTTTGGAACGGCAGTTCTTTCAAAATGTAAGATCATTCCTTGAGAAGAGATCAGTCCTTCTCTCTTAAGTGAAGCTTAGTACAGGCGCTTGTCAGTGGACTCCACTCCTGGCTAATGAATGGTTGACATTTACAAGGTCTCTCCAGGTGCAAGGAGGAAAGCTGGTTAGAAGCTGGGTAGCTCTAAGTAGAATATGATGTTTTAGACTGTTCAGCTCCCTCTGACGGACAGCCCACGACAAGTACAAAGCAGCAGCAAGTATTAAATTAGATCTGGCTCTGCCATTCATTTTGTACTTACTCAACAGGATTTAGAAGGGAACTTGTGATGTAAAGGACACCTCAGCCGATTCTACTGATATATACACTGGGCAGAGTGCCAAGGTTCAATACACTGAAAATGGAGGCTGGGAAGTAAAAAAAAAACCTAAATATACAGTCAAAATCAGACAAAAAAAAAAAATGAATCCTGGATATAGTTCTGGTCTTAACCATCTCCAACCTAGTATCCCAAAACCTGGCCCACCTGCAGTTCACAGAGATTGTGTTCTGATAATGACAGGACATTCAGACCCTTTTAAACTCAAATGGCTCTGCTAATGGCAAACACAATGTTCTGGGGAAGAGAAACTGCCTATCCAAATAGAGAAAATGACAAACAGGCAGTGTGCACTGGGGTTGACAGTTGAAATGGCCACAATGCGGCAGAGCAGCCATGTGGACCGGGGCCACTCAGAGGGACCACATATCTGACCGCATACCTGTAAAATTTTAAAACATGGCTTCTCTGTATGTCGTTACATCTCCACTCCACTTAAAGGCGGATAGCTTAGTAGATTAAACGTTGCGTCGCTTGCTGTCTAGAGCGTATGAACACAGAACACCCCTAGGTCTGCTGCTTCTTTCATGAATTTTTTCAAAGCTGTTATCAGAAACTGCATTCTGATATCAGAGGAAAGATGATAGATTGGCAGCGTTTAAGAGAGCATGCAGAATGTACTAACCCACATAGGTGTTGTAAACTCATGTTTCCTTTTAATTCAATACATCAAGGAAGCACAGTCAAAAAGTGGTGTGTGTGTGTGTGTGTGTGTGTGTGTGTGTGTGTGTGTGTGTGTGTGTGTGTGTGTGTGTGTGTGTGTGTGTGTGTGTGTGTGTGTGTGTGTGTGTGTGTGTGTGTTATCAACACACTGACAAGCAGTAATCCAATTGGAACATAACATTATCACTTGCAAATGGCTGCTTCTACTGCCTTGCTGTCGTTTAAAGAGAGAAATTCTTGGACATGGCTTTGTATTTTTGAGGAGGAAATGTTTATTCTAGAAATCTAGCCTGGCCTCTATAACTTCAAAATGCATGTAGCGATACATGATTATGTGAATGCTTCTTCGTAAGAACACTGCTGTCAGAATAAAGCTCTCGAACGACAGTGCCACCCACACAAGGTTTCACCTCGGCTAAAGTGTGTACACTGCTCCAATACACTCACCACAGGCCGAAAACTATCACATCACATTCTTTTAACAGGCGCTCTTATCCAGAGCGACTTGAATCGTAAGAGAACAAGTGCAAGACCTCGCTAAAAATGTTCCTAGACCAGCGAGTGTATATGCAACATTATTAAAGAACTCATTAAAGTTAACTGTGCTTACCAAACACTGAAAAACCTACAGATTAGATCCAGAGCAAGCTATGAAAAAAAAACCATTAAAATACCATAATCACCCTAATGAATAAATACAATAGGAGTGCTAGAGAGTGGGGATGGGAGGAGAGCTACGATTCTGTCTGAAGAGGTTTGTCTTCAGTCTGTGCTGGTAGATGGCCAATGTTAGCTGGGCAGATGTCCTGACCACCACCGGCAGTTCATTCTACCGCAGAGGGGCCCGTGCAGATAAGCATTGTGACTGTGAAAGTAACCACACAGGGACAGGATAATTAGTTGCTCGGAGATTGCGGAACGTTTGAGATCGATTAGAGGCATGGTTCCATTAACGAGTCAGCTGATACCAGAGTTCCAAACTTGATGTGAAATGTTACAGGTAGCCAGTGAAGTGAGATGAGAAGATGTATTACATGGTCTATGACGTCCTAGAGGAGGAAATTATGCAGGGGTAACCATGCCAACATAAACCTGCCGTATCCCTAGCAACATGAAACCACTTTTGTCCTACCTCTGTGTACTCCCGGATATAGTCAGCTAATGGCGCAGCTGAGGATCAAACCTGTGACCACAGGGCCCAGGTATAGGACCCAGAATAGAAGCTGTGAAGTCTAAGCTACAAGGCCAAGCATGCATTAAGTGGCAAACATCCTTACAGCTAACACAAATTATCAGTCATTCTGAGTTACAATCATTTTCATGCCAAAGAGAATTCAACACCCCCTTCCTGTTTTTATTTGTATGGAACTGTGCTTCGATGTATGATTTTGCAAATGTAAAGGAAAGTAAAAAAGCTTCACAGCTCTGAAAAGCCTTACATACAGTACTGTGTAAAAGTCTTAGGCACATGTAAAATAATTCTGTGAAGCGAAGATGCTTTCAAAAATAATTAAATTAAAAGTTTCTAAATATCAAACAATTGACTATAAAGAGCAGTAAACAGTAAAAAAAAAACTCAGTCAAATCAATACTTGGTGTGACCACCCTTTGCCTTTAAAACTGCATCAATTCTCTTACACTGTAGAAAACTACACTGTTGTGCAGTTTTATAAGAAAATCAGCTGGTAGGTTGTTCCAAGCTTCTTGGAGAACTTGCCACAATTCTTCTGCAGACCTTGGCTGTCTTGCTTGCTTCTGCCTGTCCAGGTAATCCCAGACAGCCTCGATGATGTTGAGATTAGGGCTCTGTGGAGGCCATACCCTGTTGCAGAACTCCTTGTTCTTCTTTTCACTGAAGATAGTTGAATACATTTTTTGGAAAATTATTGTTTGGAAATCTAAAATTTACTCTTTTCACACAAATGCAGAAGACAAAAAATAAACATCGAAGAATGTATATATATATAAATGTATATATACGTATATATATATAGATAAAAAATCTAGGGTGCCTAACACTTTTGCACAGTACTGTATCTCTCAGGTGTTTGCAAAGCAATGCAGAAATAGGTTCAGAGGGCCCTATTGGAACATATACGTAAAGACAGAGCCACATCAAGCGGACTTGATCGAGAGATTAATCACAATGTCAGGAGGATTTAACCTCTGGTCCTCTTCCTATCATAATGCTGTGAGAATATCAGCGTTTGTTTATTGAGCGGCATTAAGACCAGCATAGCACATAAGCCACAAAATTGTATATGACCATATACAGTATATGAGCCCTTTTTTGGGTTACCTTAAACCAATAGGAATGGGGCAACAGCTCATAAAGCTGTGGGACAGAACATTCTCTGCACCGTTCCTGACAATTTAACACTGATACACAGAAAGAAATAAGGACATTTTTTATAACACAGTTTTCATGAGGTAATTTAGTCCACATTTCCAAATTGTATTTCTGAGATGTCTTCACAGTACATTACCTGTGGTAATTAATTATTTCAATTAGTTATGGGACAAAAGGGCAGCTATTCAAATAGAATGAGTCCACTTAATTAAACAGGGATATGGATCCAGATGGGACCATTCATGAGCATGGATAAGGTGAGAAAATACCTCAGTAATACCGGGATGATGCTTTACTGAGCTGTCTATGTGCAGTCAATAAATACCTGCTTCCTTCTGGGAATGCTGAGTTACACCTACACTGTCGATAATTCATTGGACAGTGACACATTTTTTGTTATTTTGGTTCTGTACTCTAGCACTTTATGTTTGAAAGGATACAATGACAAAGAGGTTGAAGTGCAGACTGTCAGCTTTAATTTAAGGGAATTTTCATCCATATCGGATGAACAGTTTAGAAATTATAGAACCTTTTGTACATAGTCCCCCCATTTTCAGGCAGCAAAAAATATTGGATAGTTTAACATAATGAAGGAATAAAGTCATTTTTAATATTTGGTCACATGTCCTTTGCACACCATGACTTCCTGATGTCTGTGCCCCAACAATATCAAAAGACTCTTGATACAGTACTTGATACAGTAATGGATCTCTATGGGAATTGGGGGGTGGGACTAGATTTAGCTGTAAATTACACTGGAACAGTATGGAACACATGGTTGGCTAAATGGCTCTAAGTCATCAAAGGTCTGACATATCAAACAAGCCTTAAACCATCACTCTCCAAATATGCAGTAGATATGGATGGAAAACTTGAGTTCAATAGGAAAATTTGTTAGGAGAAACAACCCTTAAAGTGATCCATCCATATCTACTGCATATCTGGCAGCAGAGTGATGGTTTGAGGCTCGTTTGATACCTCAGACCCTTGATGACTTACAGCCATTTCTCCAACCATGTATTCCATACTGTTCCAGCATAATTTACAGCTAAATCTAGTCCCACCCCCCAATTCCCATAGAGATCCATTCAAATGCAGAGAAGTTATAGTATCACTTGTAAGAGTACCAGAAAATAAGATATCAAGAGTCTTTTGATGTTGTTGGGTCACAGACATCAGGAAGTCATGTATCTGCACTGTAACCCCATGTGAATTGTTTGATTACAAATCTAAAATTCTGGAGTAAACAGCCAAATCAAGAAAAAATATATCTTTGCCCCAAGCATTATGGTGGGCACTGAATATATAAACTGCACTTTTAGATGTTGGCATCTAGTTCAATATGCTGGAAGCTATGGGTAAAAAGTGGCCAGGCATAGCAAAATATGGGTGGAGCCAGTAAGAACAACATTCAGAGATAATTTTCAGTGATAAGCCTGAGGGCTGCTCTTATTGGACCCTGGAGGGTAGAAAACTAAGAACTAAGAAATGTGGAGTGTAGAAGAAATGGCAATTTCAAAAAACAAAAATAAGTAAGAACAGGGAAAAGCAGCATCTGAGCGAGATACTGAGGCTTTGTATCTAGCATCTGTGCATATATTGCTGGGTTTGCGTGGGTTCCCTCAGGCTTCCAGCAGGCAGCAAGCAGATGTAAGCCTAAGCTTTTCCCTTCCAGAGAGACCAGTAGTAGACCAGTATGTTTCCATTAGTGTCAAATTATGTGAATCCTCACTGTGTGTGACATGCCAAATGGAGACCGGCATTGTGAGGACAAAAATGACTCTTCTGTCCACAGCGAATGGGAGGGGGAGAAATCCACGGTGCCGATGTTTGTATTTACGTCACTTTTAATTTCAATCAACCGTGGCTGAGGCTTTCTTGTTGTGAGAGAGGCAGTTCATCCTTTTTAATTCCAAGGACAGCGTTTCTTTAAAAGAACAACGGGTGTTCTTTTTGTGAACTTCTCTGTGGTCTGTTAAAGTAAAAAGGGATTTTTACTGTCTTATATAACTATAGTTCGTCTGAAAATCTGGAGACTCTTTAGGCTTTTGGTATTGAACTGTAAAATCTATTTTAAAAGGTTCATTGAGGACAAGGTTGGACTACATTTAATTTAAGTGTCATGGCTTTATATTTTGCATCGGAGAAAGCGCACTGCAAGGCTACATTACCCAAAAGATTAAAATAAAATTAGCTATGTTTTTAAAGTTAGGTGGCCAAAAGGTTAGATATCCACACTACATTTCTAGACAAGGTATGGTATACTATTAATCATACTAAAGAGGTGATTCTATGTAGGGTGACCAAGGCAGCCTGTGTCTCTGTGCAATGGGAGAGAGGGAGCCTGTGTTTCTGTGCAATGGGAGAGAGGAGTCTGTGTTTCTGTGTATGGTGACCAAGGCAGCCTGTGTCTCTGTGCAATGGGAGAGAGGGAGCCTGTGTTTCTGTGCAATGGGAGAGAGGAGTCTGTGTTTCTGTGTATGGTGACCAAGGCAGCCTGTGTTTCTCTGCAATGGGAGAGAGGGAGCCTGTGTTTCTGTGTCGGGTGACAGAGGCAGCCTGTGTTTCTCTGCAGGGTGACAAAGTGAATAAAAGCAATCTGAAGAGAGAGGAAAACCTCCATATTCGTGTCAGCGTAGCAGTTTATTAATCAAACATTCACCTACACCTTATGGAGTGGAAAAAATAGACTCATAAATAAGATCATAAAATAAACTTTCTTTTCCAGTTGAAACAGGCCTGTCCCCATATTGTGTCTGCTATAAATGAGCCGGGATATACAAGTCCCACTAGACTTGGCTATAGTAGCTTATCCTATCCCCAGAGGAAGCGAGCATGGATGCGCGCGTATTTTTCACACCTCAGAGCACACAGAACACCTAACACAATCGCCCACGAGAGGAAGCAGCACAGCCAGAGAGAGACACAAATGCAGCAGAGAATATGAAGAACAGTCACACTTTCTGACTTACTTTTAGAGTTACACGCCAACCAACACAACTGTTATTCAAAGGTCTGTTCTTAGTTACTGTTAATAGCGTGCAGACAGTTATATCACAGTCTTATGGCTCAGTTGGTAGAGCACTGCGTTCTGCATGAATATGCATTCATATACCGAATGTTTATCAAATGTCTTCTATGCTCAGCAAATTATATAGTTTAAGTGTGATACCATTGATCAGAGGAAAAATAAATATTTAATGTAAAATAAGTTTTATCTAGATGTGTCACAATTATTAAATACATCCCTGTATTTGGTACTTGGTATCCCTGTATTGTGCATCTTCCCTTTGCTAAGATAACAATATTGAGTCTTCTCCTGTAATGTTTGATGAGGTTGGAGAACACATACATGGGCTTTGAGACCATTCCTCCATACAGAATCTCTCCAGATCCTTCAGAGTCCGTGGTCCTCACTTGAGGACTCTCCTCTTTAGCTCACCCTACATGTTTTCAATGGGGTTCAGGTCAAGGCCATTGCAAAATCTTGATTCTGTGGTAAATTAACCATTTTTGTGGAGATTTTGAAGTATGCTTTGGATCATTGTCCTGCTGGAAGATTCAACCATGACCCACTTTTAGCCTTCTGACAGAGGCAGCCAGATTGTGGTCTAAAACCTCCTGGTATTTGAATGGAGTCCATGATGCCATGTATCCTAACAAGGTTCCCAGGGCCTTTGGAGGAAAAACAGTCACGCACCATCACAGATCCACCACCATACTACTGTTGAGCAGAGGAATTTCTCTCCTTATAATGACCAAGCACGACCAGGTAGATCCAAGAAGAAAAGGATTTATTTTTCTGCAGAAAGAGTCCAGTACTTGCACACACAAGGTGGTCAAGCATGAACTGAAGAGACGGAGGCAGTCTCCGCCATATTTAATCAAACTAATACATAGATTATCTTACTTCTGATTGGTGCATAGTTAATACATAGGCATAGAGAGGAATATAACAACATACATAATTCTATCGCTGATTGGTTCATGGTTACACATTAGCATATAGTAAAATATACAAAGTCAATGATTGGTTAGATCATGCATAATAAACGCACAGTGACCCCTAGCCCTTAACTTCACACAAACAGTTTTCAATAACTATTTGGTCTTCGAGAGTTGTCTTGTTTTCAGGAGTGTCTCTACTGGCTCTCTAGCGATAAGATGGCCTTGCGCATGGGATGTAAGTGGGTCAGAGGCCACAGGCCTGCAGTACAGAGAGGAGACAGACAAGAAGGAAAAAGAGAAAGACAGACAGGAAAGAAAGAGAGAGAGAGTGAGAGAGAGACAGAAATGCACGTAGACACAAGCTATAAGCTATATAGCTATATATATTGTCTCTGGTTTGTTTTGGCTGACTGAGAGATAAACCGAGACCTTCCAGTGGCTAAAGAGCCTGCAGTATGCCATTTCTCTGTCTCTTGAGGATTTAGATAATTTAATATACATTTCAATTGGTATGAATATACAGTATATGTATAGAGATCTTTTCTCTATTACTGTGTGAAAACATCCTTCTGAAAACAACCTTCTCTTCACTACACACTGGGGATAAGGCTCTTTTCTGCATAACTATGCCTCTTATTACTCCAAACCCACCTTTTCTTGCCAAAAACTTGTCTGACAATAGCATCCAGTTCCAATATAAATTCCAGTAACATTTAGCTTTAACTCCAAGCGCTTACAGTTGTGGTATGATGACAGCAGAGCCTGTCATCTGACAACCCTTCTAAAATAGTTTATTGGCATAGAAGTGGTGTCTAATTGTATTTTTGGAGACTCGGTGATCCCAGGATGCAACCAACTTCTGCAATTCTCCAACTGTGATTGTTTGAGACATTTTTGCTTATTGAACTGTGTTTGGGGTAAACTACACCTCTTCCAGGTAGTTTCATCACAGCTCCAGTTGTTCATACTTCTTAAATATTGCCTTAATGGTGGAAATAGGTAGTTTTACATATGAAGCTATTTTTCTATAGTGATTGCCTAATTTATCAAGGTTAACAAGCTTTTGTCTCATTTAATTTGTGTGTTCTCCCCCATGTTGATGGATGGTTTTGGGCTTATATATATATCCTCGTGAAACAGAAAGTTGAAAATGACCACATAATAGTTCCTAAAAACTCAGGTGTGCTTAAAAAAAATTAAAATATGAATTGTAATATACTTCAATTAGGGTTTGTTTGTAACTAATTCTAGCATCGCCAATAATTGTGACACGCATTATTTTGAGAAAATATTACATTATTTTATGAAGAATTTTTCTTGTTGAATTATTGTACCTAGATTAAAGAATATATGTGTTATTATATTTTGAGTGTATGGTCATGCTGATAAATGACAAAGACATATTTTCCAGGGTTGCCAATAAATCTGATAGGCACTGTACTGCATAGCAGCTGTAAGGACAAAACATTTTCCCTGATCCTTACAAGGGGTAAAAAAAAAAACATGCTTTGTACACAGTGGGTAAAATTTAATTTAAATTAAGAACATAGGGCAGACAGACATGGACCATTATTCATGTCAGGGTGACCAACAAGCACTTTGTCTGCAATTTCCGCAACTGCATTTTGAGAAGCAGCTGTTTACTGATTTGCTGATTACTGTTGCTCAGCTTGCTCCATATTGGTGTCTGATTATTGGTAAAGTGCCAAGCGGCTAACCCTGCATCAGAGCAGCTGTTCACTCTTGCTTGTGCACTGGAGAAGCGTGATCCTAAAGAGAACACTGTAGGAGGTAGGTGACCATGCACCCTCCCATTTGGGGAATATTCAAGCAGCAGGGACTTTGCCTCGTTCGTCACACGTTCTATTCAAGGAAATGATCTTAAAACTATTGAAGCCGTGGCAACTAATGTGCCACCAGTTTTAGGGGATTTAAAAATTTGTTCCATGTGTTATGAAACACCACTCTATTTTAGGATTTTCTTTGATCCGGGTAATATGATATTTGTGTGCTATAAAGATTACTCAGACAGAAATGCAAAAGAGGAAAAATGGGGTTAGTTAGCGAAAGCCAGGGCCAATTTACAGGAAGACATGTGAGTAATGTTGGGTTAAAAATGTGTTTGTTGTAATTGACCATCATTTCATCACAATAGTTCTATACATAGGTTGATTTTAACAAGTATGTATTTACAGATATATTGAAAGTAGGAATATGCATCACCTGTGTGAGTAATTTGGCTTTTTTTTAACATGGAAATATTTTTGTACAGATGATATTTATATAACAATGGCCTACTTAGTTAAAGAGGATAATTTCCAAAGCCTTTTTCCACAGCCAAATTACAGCAGCTTTTAAAAAGGACAGGCAGTCTACCCACTCAGGCAGACTAATCAGAGAGCCCAGTTTAGGAGCCCATTAGGAGTTTTTCCGCACAACTTACTGACCACTTTTAATTGCACAGTCTCAATCAAACAGCAGGGTACCTCAACCATAGGACCCCACTGCAGTGAGTGTGCGGGAAGATCAAGAAAATTAGTCCAGTGATCTGAATTACAAGACATCTTCATTTGGAGTATAAATAACTACAGGGAATGAGGGGGTTGTACTCAGATCAACAAGCTAAGGCTCACATCTCAGCAGGGGCGTGGTTGTGTCAAACATCGATCACTCACCCTCAGACCAGTACTGTACCTTTGATTTCCTAAACATGAAAAGTATTAAAGGCCGCATGCACTAAGTAGGACACTGTTTACTAGTTTGGACCAAATCCAACAAAAAAATGTTCTAATTACCCCATACAACCTCAACTGTCTATATTATATTTCAATGATTGAGTGGACGTGAGCACATTAACATTCAGTACCTCTGGAACCAAGTGGAGCACAACAGTATCTGTAACTGCTTAGGGAATACAGTTGTAACTCACCTTATATTCAATCTACATTTTTCCTATAACTAGGGCCACAAGTTTGTCTCCCCTTGATTTCTCGCATGGTACTTAAATCCTCTGCCAGCAAGAGGTTACAATCGGCTCTTTGTCAAGCCACTTCTCAAACGATGATCCCATTTGTACCTCAATCATCTAAGTTGATAAAGTAAATTGACACTAATTAAGCACAGTCAATGATTGACAGCAATGTTTACAAGCGACACTATGTCAAATTCAGTTTTATTACTTACTATCGTGGACATGCTGCAATATTTTTAAATGTTGCACAGGCAGGGGCCTGTTAGTTTTAGTTTGAAGCAGTGGGAAATGCAGATTGTAGCAGAGGCATATTAAAACAAAAGATAAATGTAAATTAGTCCAGCTGAAAACAGTGATTATATTTTACGAAGGCCAGGTGTTTAACAATCTCTTTTGTTATTGATTTATGATGCTTGGTGAAAATTTGTCAAAATGAGGACACACATCTTTATGCATGGACTGAGTTTGTTACCACGGGCAAGTATCGTTTTGCCTTTCGACTAAAGTTTGGAAATATTTCTTCAGCTGTATCCCAGAATTCACCCAGTGACACTGCAGTGCTGTTTTCTTGTGCAAATAATTTGTAATTGACCAGTTCAGATCTACAGTTTTTGTAAAAACCCGGAATTAAGTGTAGTGGGAGGGTTGATTCATCGAGTCTGTACACTTGGTTGGGATCAAAAATCCAAACAGACAGAAATTTGTAAGCTGGTTGATAGAAACCTGTTTTATTTTTGAGTTGATCAGGGTTGTAGTATGTTGTGAGTTTCTCTGCAACTTCATTGAAAGTTGACACCTTGGTGGGGTATTGTTTTGTCTGTGCTATGTATCTGCCGAGCAAGTGCACAATTTCAGTAAGCTGTTCGATTGTATTATGGGTTTCATTGATTTTGATGTCACAACTTTCATACCACCGGATCATGTCAAGGAGACGCTTGTCATTTTCAGCGATTAACAAGAGCGGTGTCTCCAAACCCTTATCCCTCAATAAAGCTCTGTTGTAAGGGGGGTCGGGATCGGAGGACCAGACGCGACTGAGAGGGGATCAGAAAGATATCCACGAAATGTGGCTATCCACTAGAAGTAAGGAGAGAGAGAAGAGAAACGGGAAAAAAACCTCCCGGCTAAAAGGCTAAAATAATAACGACCCCAAAAATAGGGCGAAGCTCGCAGACTCGAACAAAAGAAAACAGATAGGGAAAGAACAATCCCTGTGTAAGCCAAAAATAATAGTGACCCAAGAGAATAGGGCAAAGCTCGCAGACTCAAGCAGAGAAATAGAAAGTCAGGGAAAATAATCCCCGGGAAGCCAAAATAATAGCAACCCAGTAGAATGGGCAAACGCTCGCAGACTCGAGCAGAGAGAAAACAAAACAGGTAGGAAGCCTGTAGCTCTGTAAGAGAGCAAAAAACAAAACAAAGGCAAAAGGAGACGAGAAAAAACCAAGGTACTGTCTAGCAGCAGACAGGAGAGGAAAACCAAGGAAGGAAATAGAGTGAAGAAAACAAGAATCCTAACCATAAATCCTAGCACTCAGACAAGTCCCGCGTGTTCTTTTGAATAAAAGGACAAGTGGTTGTCTATATTCCTATACCCGTACTGGCTTTGTGTAGTGGCAATGAAGACACCAAAGCAAGGGAAGCAGGAAGCACCATGCTTATATAGCCAGCTGGAAACCTGAAACAAGTGTGCCAGATAAGTGCGGGGAAGCGGAAAAACCCGGCACAGGCGGCGGAAAAAATAAGGCAGGAGCGCCCTCACGTGGCTCCGAAAGGAAGCGACCACAGAGATGAAAGGAAGGCAGCCAAACCATGACACTCTGTCACCCCAATGGTGTTTTGTGTGATATCTATCTCCATTTCCACAAATCTGGGATGGAAACGTATGTACTTTGAATGGTACCAAAGATGAATACCGACTTCCCCATCTGGTTTTATAGGGTTCGGGGGGGGGGGGGGGGGGGTTATTGACAGAGAAGAACCTTGCACTTGTAATGGGGTGTGACGTGTGAGGTAGGAGGAGCCAAACGCAGCAAGGGGATTCATTAAGCCCTTAGGGCCACTAAGGCGGGATACCCCGCAGTTAAGGGAGGAGACAAGACAACGAACAACGAACACCACTACAGACGCTACTAACCGGCTCACTGTCACACGCCAAGTAGAGCGCAAGGACAGGGGTCTGAATAGCCAGAAATAATGTGCGCCCTGTCTCGGTAACGAGACACACAAGAACGGACGAGTAGTGTAAAGGCACAAATAAATGAACAGTCAACAACGTTCTAGAGAGAGCAAACGTTCCTATGCTACGCGCAGTCACACACAAACATGTCCACAACCTCGCCCAAACTCCACACAAGGAGAAACATACCCGGAAAACGAACCGAACAATAGTTCCGAACAAAATCGTCCCGTTGGTAAAAAGGACGGAGGACAGCTGCAACAAAGACCAACGCAAAAATAGCACGACAGCCTCTCAATATAAACAAAAACCCTGACTCACAACAAAGGGGAACGTAGTCCACGAGAAGGAGACAAAACAGGGAATAAACGTACCAAAGCTACTCACTGGCTCACAGTAACACGGAAATGAGTAGAAGCAAAACGCCAGGTCTCTCAGTAAGAAAACCAATCAAAGGCGAAAAAGGAACAAAGAACTACTACTCTATACTTCTACGAGCTAATAACAAGTAGAAGCGAAAACACCCGATCTCCCATGAGACGACATGCACCGAAGGGCGAACTACAGTTCCGAACAGAATCGCCCAAATCTCCATACACGGAGAAAAAGCACAAAAAAAGGCGAAATAGAGCAGAGATCCGCGGTCCCATACTTCTACGAGATAAGTAACTACCAAGCCAGCAAGAAATAAGCCCTGCCTCAACAAAGAGACGTTAAAATAGGCGAGTAGCCAAAACGGTACGAGTAACTCACAGCCAACAAAAACACCACAGTACAAAACAATGAACAATTAATGTCGAAGACCCGAACGAAGGAAACGGTAGGCTTATATATCTCTCCAGGTGACTACGCACAGGTGTGGGCGCTAACAGCAGCCCCGTAACCTAAGCAGGGCGGAGCAAGCATCCACCTAAAGAGCAGCGCCCTCGCGTGGCCACCAAGGAGAACGACCGCATAGGCAAAAACGGTTAAAACCATGACAGCACTGTAATCGTGTTTCTAATGTGCTATCCATGTTCCGCATTTTCCAGCTCAGACAATGTTTAAAATCTTTCTTGACAGTGGCCACAAGTTGTTAACTAGGGAAATTAGTTGACCAAATACTACTCGCCAGTGTTACAATGTGGGCATCTCAAGTTAAATGCACTTAACTTGAGATGCCCACAACATGCTTTTAGGGATGTCTTTATAGGCTTTTAACATATACGTAAGTCCCATTGTCAGACAGAAATACAGTCAAATTAAAAAAAACATTTTAAAAAAATGGTATAATACAATAAGCATTTATTGATGCTATCCACAACGGATGAGTAATTCACAGCAGTGATGTGCACTGTGTCAGTGCTTTCGGATTGGTTGTGAAGGATTTTAGGATTTTAGATAAAATATGTGAAACACAATTCTCTGTTGATTTGCTGTGAATACAGATATGCTGTCACTTGTTTAAATCAGTACTTGAATTTTTATTTCATGCAAAGTAGCAATCTGCTGCATATATTTCTGTCGAAGCTGTCAACCTGATGGAATCCCCCCCCCCCCCCCCACAAATTAATTACATACTTGTTTAAAAATGCACGTAATTTGGGATTGTTCCAAATGGAATATTTGCACTTAAGAACACATCTGTTAAATTTTGAATGACATCTGGTCGTCATCAAGGTTGTCTTTTCCCCTGCTGACAAATGATTCCACCTCGGTGTTGATCTCAGTGTGTCTTAATCCATGTGTCTTAGTTTTTAAATGTAGGTCTATTGTTATCTTCTTGCAATTTATTTTTAAATTGCAAGTAAACTCACCAAAATAAATTCAATCTGTGGGTACGCAGTGTACCAGACAGATACTGCTTCACTCGTTAATTCAAAGACATGCCTTTCCTAGTGTTTAAACTCCCATCCTTGTTCACTTTCTTTACTCTAACTCTCCCCATATTAGATCAATTTATTGGGCCTCATTCACCAATCACTCTATAAACAAATTTGTTCTTAAGACTTTCTTTAAAACGTTTTTCACAAACATCTCGGGATTAACTGATGTTTGCATTCTGAGCTTCTGTTCTACCCAAGTGTTAGGAACCAGCTTCTTTTCAAATAATCCATGTCAGGACAATGCAGAAACTCACCAATACAAGAAACACTTTACTAGAGGAAGTAAAAGTTTATTGAAAATCACACTGGCCAGCGGGAAGATCACAAAGACACAGCACAAATTGCGGTCCAGCAACCTTTGATGCACTGGTCATCTAGTCAAGCTTTAATACCCTTGGAGGCCTTGAGTTTGATGCAAATCTTCACACTATCTGTGAGAGCATATCTCCCAAATGTTCCCAAATAACATATTCTTTGTTCATCAACACACACTTCATTAGTCACAGCCAATACACTGGGGCGCTTTAATGTCCAGACAGGGGGGGCAGAGACCTATCCACTCTGGCCTCCCTCCTCTGGCTACACAATTTACACCCCAGGCCCAAATGGCCAGCCCTTACCTGCTACTCTAAATCATGGATTAACACAGACATGTCTAACTACGCTTACAGGGCAAAACTGTGAACCCATCACAAGAAAAAATCCCAAATAAGAAAACATTGGTCAATGCCAGAATGTTCATAAAAACGTTTTTAAAAAAGTCTTAAGAGCAAATTTGTTCGTAGAATGGTTGGTGAATGAGACCCATTGTTTTTTTATAAACAACTCACTTCGAAACTCAATTGTATGATTAGTAACTGTGCCGTTGCAGTGTCTATGGGGACCCCAGTAGGATAACCATTGAAATAACAGTTTTATTCCCTGCAGGTCACGTGGAGGAGACAAACTATCTATAACCGAACATAATTGATGTATGAAGCCTCCTGTCAGCCTGCCAAAAAATATAATCTAAAATAACCCTGCTTTATTATTTCTGCAATATGATGCAACATTTATTTGTCTGGAGGAGAAGTGATAATGGAATGCACATAATATAATTATAAACACATAATTCCATTTTGACAGCGATTCATTGCACACTCTGTGTTGTAAACTGTAAAAGGTTATTTGTTAATGCAAGGGGATGAGGACCATTTTTCTTCATTAATTCCCCGGACTGACCTCCATGACACAGATGAGGAATTACAACAAATAAATTGTCGGACATGTCAGATCTCAGCGATGTCCAATTTTCATAGGAAACAAGCAGCAAGTGCTGCAGGTTCCCCTCATTAAAGCTCTGCCAGTTTTCAGCGTTGCCGTAGTGCTTCCTAAAAAAAGTTAGCTCAACGTTGTGCTCTTGTGTGGAGGGCAGGACAGGGCTGCAAAACAAATGCTTCAAAACTTAGGCCCCATAGACCAAACATATTGTTTGCACTGGCTGTGCAGAGTTAGGTCTGGAGAAGCAAGGTTGTAAATGAAGCCATGCCTGAGTTTTCCCTGTGCACCTCTCCATTTCACACCATCCACCTATAATTGAGAATATGGTGGTTGGACATCCCAAAACAACTTAGATTCAATTGCCTCTAAACTCAATTAAGAGCAGTGTTTGGAATAGAGCAGGGATACTCAAATACTCAACCTGGCCATCGTGTCCAGCAGTACTGCTGGTTTTCTTTTCTACCCGATTAATTAATTGTTCAGTTAATGCCACTGATCACAGCTGTTTTACTCCAAGCTTTGTTGACATATACACAAACTCCGCCTCCGCGACTTTTTTTCCATACATGTACAGTCTCTGTTTAGTCACAGTGGAGCACCGAACCCACTCAGCCTCTTCATTCATTGCCTCACTCCTCTCCTGCGTCCTCTTTTTCTTCTTTTCCCTGGTGGCCTTTTGAGGATTGCCTGCAGTCCTGGATCGGTCTTGATATGAAGCCGCTCAAACTCCGGTGAAGATCCGATGGACATTTAACATAACTTTGTTGCCGCAGATCCAATGGACATTCCCAAGTATATGTTATGAATGCGTCTCCACGGTGATGACCATAAACAAAATTGAACCGACTGGATAATTTCATAATAATATTAAAAATAGCAGCAGGAGTGCCCTGAAATTTTTTTTATTTGCTTCCCTATCCTATAACAGACATACCAGCGCATGAAAAAACAAAAGATAAAAGCTTGATACAATAAAACACATTCAAATTAGCAAACACGAAAACGAGAGTCAGCTGGACTAGCTACATGTCGCCATTACAGCGCCACATTCTAGAATAATAAATAATAAACAATAATAATATATTCATCAATAATAATAATAATCAATGCGTATAAATAAACATGCGTATGATCAAATTTGATCGCAAACTGTGCTTAAGAACGTTTCCACAAACATTTAGGCATTCATCATCTGTTTCTTTATCTGAATTTGTTCTTTGGTACAATCAAAATCTGTGTGTGTTTGGAGGCAAGCATAAAGGCATATACACAATAGTAGTTTCAATTTAGAATGCTTTATTATTCATGAAAAGTCAATTTAAGTAGTTACAGACCTCATATTAACATGTACAATTATAGGCCTAAATAGGCTGTTGATTTCAACTACATTAACGAACCTGTCTCATTAACCTCAAATTTTCCAATAGGTTTAATTTAGTTGTAAATTTTGATTTCAATTTCAGTTTAGTGTTAGTTTTAAGAGTGGGTTTGCTAGTTTTTCGTTAGTCTTATTTTTATTTTTTTTATTACATACTTGTTGTTGATAACGCATAATTCATGTAAATTGTGACTGATGATGATTATTGATAATGATACAGTATGTCAAGACCCACAAACATGCAGTCAAACCCAACACTTAGAAATGCTGTATTTTCTGCTTTTGGATAACTTGGCTAATTGTGCCTTGGGGCGAGAGCGCATCTTTAGGAACCACGCTGATATGTTTACAGTGAACGATGAATGGCTGATGTTTGCACATGACCCTGAAGTCGGCACGCCTTTAATTGCTAGGGTGTTTCTTTGTGCTACTCATGTGAACAGACGTGCACATCCAATTTACAAACAATTCACATTCACTGTCATCCATTTCACCTTTAGTTTAAACCGGGCTGGCCAGCAAAGGATGGGCTCCTCTCTCTAGCCAGGTTCCTTTCGAGATTTATTCCCACTGGGGAGTTTTTTTCTCGCCACTGTTTCAGTGTTTTTCTTCCCACCGGGGAGTTTTTACCTCATTTTGCTGGTTGGGGCCTGGTTTTTGCCCAATTTTCCTTCTATTTCTCTGTACAGCTTATTTGTGACAGTTCTCTGTAAAAAGTGCTATACAAATACATTTTAATTGAATTGAATTGTCTGATACACCTGGGATATGCACAAAATCAAAGGTCTGTGCATATTTAATGAAGGGATGTGCCCTTGTACCTTTTAACCTCACCTCAGGTTTGGTGAATGGGGGTGTAGTGGTTGGTTTGCGGGCCTCTCTCCCTGTTGAGGGTGTTACTTTCATTCTTGAGAATGAGCTAGTGGGAGGAAATGTGTGGACGTGTACAGAGCCAATCCCTGAAGTCATTCCTGCCAAAGGAATGTCTTCCCTGTTGCGTGACATTCCTATGGTGGAGCCATTATGCACTAGCCACCTTCTGAAGGACCTAGAAGGACCAGACCTCATTATCCCTCTGATTTGAAGTGGGTGCATTAAGTGGCAAACCGATTTACAGTGCGGCTCTGTGAGCATGGTGTCTACATGTCTTTCTCCCAGGTAACAATTACGGTGGTTGCCTACACTTGGGCGGGGCCTTTAAATGGAGGCCGCTTCCACACTCATACTTTCTCTCTCTCACGGAGCATCTTACATTATCTCGCTGACGGCGTGCCTATTCTGCTTTACAGGACTCATGTAATACTTTTGTGTGTATATATATATATATATACACCGATCAGCCACAACATTAAAACCACTGACAGGTGAAGTGAATATCATTGATTATCTCGTTGTTATTTTGGTTCTGTACTCTTGCACTGTACTCTAGAGTTTGAAAGGATACAATGATAATGAGGTGGGACTATATTTAGCTGTAAATTACACTGGAACAGTATGGAACACATGGTTGGCTAAATGACTCTACGTCATCAAGGGTTTGACATATCAAACAAGACTCAAACCATCACTGCTTCTAGAAATACAGTAGATCTGGATGGATAACTTGAAGGGTTTCTTCTCCTGACTTATTTTTCCATGTAGTTCAATAGAAAAATTTGTCAGGAGAAACAACCCTTAAAGTGATCCATCCATACTTACTGCGTATCTGGCAGCAGAGTGATGCTTTGAGGCTTGTTTGATACCTATGACTGATAGACATTTTACCAACGATGTATTCCATACTGTTCCATCATAATTTACAGCTAAATCTAGTCCCATCCCCCAATTCCCATAGAGATCCATTCAAATGCAGAGAGGTTATAGTATCGCTTGTAAGATGCGATACTAGCGATAATATGCTAGACTGGACGCAGAATCTATGCCATGGCGCATTTAAGCTGTTCTGGTGGCTCGTGGTGGCCCAACACCTTACTAAAATGCTTTATGTTGGTTTTTCTTTTAATTTGTCACCCGTATGAATATATCAGTGCCATGCCGCTGGCTGTAAAATAGGCCTTCTGTATCGTACCTTGATGATCACTCTCAATCTGTTTCTGTCTACTTTGCCTGATTGTTAATCAAACAACTGATTCGCTTAATACCAAAGATCAATAAGTAAATTATTAGGCTACCAATTTATTTTGAGATAGCATTATTTTTCTGTGGATCATATACTTTTGTCTGTTATCATGCGAAGATTCTGACTTTTAAATACTCCATGTTTAAATGTGCAATGTTTTGTAAATTAATTTTTCAATTATGCATTGCGCTCAACGGTTCGCGACACTTAAGAGGCTGTCCTCTTTAAATTTATGCTCTCTAATGTTTCACTCGCTTTTACTAATTTGAGTGGCGTCTTAAAATGAATTACATTCTTTAACGCATTCAGATTATTGCCTGATCCTTTTAAAACAATCTGAAGTTAGTTATCTTTGTCGTTATCTTCTTAATCATTATAGGCTACACAGGGCCGGATCGTGGTCCCGTGAGGCCCCTGGGCACATGCCTTTTGGAGCTGCCCCCCCCATCCTACACACACTTTCCTATATTGGTGTCTTTCTTGCCTTCCTCCTCGCAAAATCATCCAATAGATCGTCAAAATCTGACAAGGTCTGACTCTATTGACATAAGTGACAATGAGCTGAGACGTGTTTGGCACATGCTACTCCGCAGCTCATTTTTTATTCTGCCTAAAAGGGAAAATGTCCGCTCACCGTGGAAGTTTGTCACTGGCAAAGTTTGAAAAGTCCGAAGTGCCCCGAAAACATTGGGGAACACTGACTGCAGATTAAGTGCCTGCAACGTCTCAAACAATTTAGTTGGGCACTTCTCACCCTCAGAGTCAGACATGAAAGACTTGAATTGGATGAGTTTGTTGGCAAAGTTCATGTCCAGGTCTGATGGATATGCAGCAGAGAGTGCATTTACCTTTTCCACTATGACATCACTGTTAGACACCTGATTCGACATAAACAGAACTCCAAAGAAACGCGTCAAACGCTTGTAAGCGTTCAAAGGATGTTCAAGGCATGCCACAAGCTTATCAATGGCCACATAAAATGTTTCTATTTTGAACTTCTCCCTCACCTCACACTTGGCTCTGAGCTCTCAACTGCAAATGTTTTGCGTTTCCTCTTTCACTGAAGATCGTGCTTATATGACTGAGAGACACCTGTCACATTTAAGCCCTTTCAAAAGCCTCAAACTGGTCTTGCTGTCCCGCCACAAAATCCCTCAACGAAGACAAAAGCTGTGCTGCTCCAGAGATGTCAATGTCACTTTTTGTAGGTGCATGCTTGTAGCGTTGAACCGGTCAAGTATAACGTCCGAGAAATGTGCCATGAACACCATCTCTAAGGTGTCCAATTTAGCACATAGTCCAGCAGCCTCAATTCGAGTATCTCTTTTCTCATTATCATCATTGCACATACCACGAAGGCCTCTCTAATGTGGGTGCAATTTCTCCACAGTGCCTTGGTTGACTCTGCCCGAGTACTCCACCGAGTACTGGACAGCGATTTTAATGTCAGTCTGACATCTGTCTTCCGAAAGACTTTCCTCCATCTGTGTGTGGATGAAGAGCAAAATGTGTACAGTGACTGCAACATGTTAAAAAAACTCCTCAGCCTCTGGGCTACTGCGTCTAACACCAACTAAGTTAAGTGAATGCGCTGCGCAAGGCACATACTCGATCACAGAGTTTTTTTGTTTCAGGTGGGCCTGTAGCTCATCCTGAAATGTTGCTAGTGCGGCAGTGTAGTATAATGGTTAACGAACTGAACTTGTAACCGAGAGGTTGCAGGTTCGATTTCCAGGTAGGACACTCTCATGCAAAGTAAAAAAAAACACACGGAAAGAAATATGTGCAATGTCATTATTGCTATTTGCGAACTGTAATAAATAGGCCAATTCAGTCTGAAATTGAGGAAATAGTGTGGTGGTGGGCGTGGGCACAATGGCGCGAGCACGGCAGCATGGGCATGGGTCATTGAAAATCTGATTTCTCACTCTTGCTCAAATCTGAAAGTTGGCAGCCCTGCCTCCAGTATTTACATTCCCCATCAAGTTGCTGCATGAGATCTATAGCATTGCATTGCACTACTGCACTGTCCTTTGTCCGCTGGTGCAAGGCAAGCATGCATGATCTGTGTTCTGCATTCTTTTCGTGTTCCCCTATTCTTTCAAAGGGCTCCCAGTCACTAAACCCCAGACTAAAGCCACGAGCTTGCTGGAGAACAGTTTGCATGCAAAACAGTACACACAACCTGTTGAGGGTGAGTACAGTAGCCACTGTCTAGAAACCGTCTGTTGAAACTTCTAGTCTTTCCACCAAGCGCTCTATCTTGGGACTGCTCCTCTTTCAATAAGCACTGACTTAACAATGTCACTGGAAGTGCTTTGCCATAATGTAGGGTCAGTGACCTCATAGCAGCAGGAATGGCTTAGTTTCTGATTTGATTCTTGTGAACTGCCCAACTGCTCCTGAGGTGGAAATGATGGTTCTTGTATACCATTAGCTGTTGAGGATTCCTCTTCAAAGGATGGCTCTGGGGAAGTGACAACATTACTGGTAGTGCTGCTGTCATCATTATTACTATCAGACGGATTTTGGCAATGAGTGGAACACTTTGATGCAAAACGGCCTCTCTTGCCTCCTTTTATTTTTTGGCTTTCTTTTTGGAAGCACCACTATTCCAACGTTTGTGGTCCATATTTCAGAACTAGTATGCTATTTATATGAATATATTTATAGCATATCTCAATACTTATTAAATAATAATTGAATTAATATATATTAATAATGATAACATCCTTCAAATACTGTTGGTAGTAGTAACAATCAAGTGGTAGTATTTTACAGTCTACTTGTACCTAAAGGCAGCTTTGAGTCGATAAAAGAAAAACACAGAAGAGCACATACTGTTAAAGAAAATAACACTACCCTTTAAAAAGGCTGTTAGAAATAGCCCTTAGGAGGGATTGGTGATAGCCTTGAAAAAGGCACACACAGTTTTAATGACTTCAACCTAAGTGTATGTAAACTTCCAACTTCAACTGTATATACATACATACAGTTGAAGTCGGAAGTTAACATACAATTAGGTTGAAGTCATTAAAACTCATTTTTAACCACTCCACAGATTTCATGTTAGCAAACTATAGTGTTGACAAGTCAGCTAGGACATCTACTTTGTGCATGACACAAGTAATGTTTCCAACCATTGTTTACAGACAGATTATTTCACTTTTAATTCACTATATCACAATTCCAGTGGGTCAGAAGTTTACATACACTAAGTTGACTGTGCCTTTAAATTTTTAATATTTGGTCGCATATCCTTTGCATGCCATGACTTCCTGATGTCTGTGACCCAACAACATCAAAAGACTCTTGATATTTTATTTTCTGGTACTCTTACAAGCGATACTATAACGTCTCTGCATTTGAATGGATCTCTATGGGAATTGGGGCGTGGGACTAGGTTTAGCTGTAAATTACACTGGGACAGTATGGAAACACATGATTGGCTAAATGGCTCGAAGTCATCAAGGGTCTGAGGTATCAAACAAGCCTTAAATCATCACTCTGCTGCCAGAAATACAGTAGATATGGATGGATAACTTGAAGGGTTTCAATAGGAAATAGGAAAATTTGTCAGGAGAAACAACCCTTAAAGTGATGCATCCATATCTACTGCATATCTAGCAGAGTGATGGTTTGAGGCTTGTTTGATACCTCAGACCCTTGATGACTTACAGCAATTTTACCAATAATGTATTCCATACTGTTTTGAACACAAATTCATGCCGGTCTACACACCACATGAGGGTGAGCAGAGATTACACAGCAAAAATCTTGGTGTACATTTGAGACCGTGGTCTCATATAAACACCCTAGGGTGTTAAATGTACACCAACAGTGTTAGATTTACACCAACAGTTTTGCTGTGTATTTTTGCCATACTGATCGATTCTTGTAAGGAGCCACACATGCAAAGTTATTTATTTGTTGTGTCCCTCCCCCAATTTGCAGCTGGGGTAGAGTGCGAGAAAATATAGAAGGTTTAGATAAGGGCTGCCCAACCCTGTTCCTGGAGATCTATCGTCCTGTAGGTTTTCACTCCAACCTTAGCAAAGCACACCTCATTCAACAGCTAGAGATCTTAGCTGCTAATTAGTAGAATCAAATTAGGGTTGAAATGAACGGTAGGACGGTAGATCTCCAGGAACAGGGTTGGGCAGCCCTGGTTTAGATTGTTTTGAAATAACATTATGCAGGTGTGGCAAAGTGAGTGCCACCCCTCGGTTCAAGAGGCGAAAGACAATAGTTCGTTTGGAGATGACTCCGTTTATTTAGGTTCCGCCTTTCACTGGCGGTTTACACAGATACAAAAACACACAAGTTCGTCTCTTGTGTAGTGTCACACACTATGGTGAAAAGTGCGGGAAAATTAGGGAGCTCTGCTGCCAGAAATACAGTAGATATGGATGGATAACTTGAAGGGTTTCTTCTCCTGACTTATTTTAGAGTTCAATAGGAAAATTTGTCAGGAGAAACAACCCTTAAAGTGATGCATCCATATCTATTGCATATCTAGCAGAGTGATGGTTTGAGGCTTGTTTGATACCTCAGAGCCTTGATGACTTACAGCAATTTTACCAATCATGTATTCCATACTGTTCCAGCATAATTTACAGCTAAATCTAGTCCCAACCCATTCAAATGCGAGAGACAGTATAGTATTTCTTGTAAGCGTACCAGAAAATAAGATATCAAGAGTCTTTTGATGTTGTTGGGTCACAGACATCAGGAAGTCATGGCATGCAAAGGATATGTGACCAAATATTAAAAATTTAAAGACACAGTCAACTTAGTGTATGTAAACTTCTGACCCACTGGAATTGTGATATAGTGAATTAAAAGTGAAATAATTTGTCTGTAAAGAATTGTTGGAAAAATTACTTGTATCATGCACAAAGTAGATGTCCTAACTGACTTGCCAACATTATAGTTTGCTAACATGAAATCTGTGGAGTGGTTAAAAATGAGTTTTAATGACTTCAACCTAATTGTATGTAAACTTCCGACTTCAACTATATATATATATATACATGCAAAATGAGCACTGCTGTTGAAAAGCAGTGTTGAAAAATACATCAATGTTACTCTCCTGTCTCCGTGCATAACTGTCATCAGTCACTTCAAGTCATTAGTTGGATTATTTGGTTCCTGCACAATGACCTGCTCTTTACAGGCTTGTTATTGTCCCAGTTCAGGGAATGAAGGTTATTCTTACACCAGACAGCGGAGGGGCTATGTGCCAGGTTGGTTGAGACATCTGCTTATGATAATCCCTGTCATATTCAGTCAGCCATTGACAACAGCAAGTCTGCTCATGTGGAAAATCAGCAATCAGTGATTATTTTCTTCACAAACAGAACCCCAGAGGCAATTTCCACCTAGTTTCTACTAGTCTTATTTAAGTGTCAATATCTCAAAAAATATTCACTGCACACCCATGGTTTAAAGTTCAAATTGAAGAAGAGGCTGTATCATTCAGAAACTTGCAACAGAATACATGTCAAAATCATCACATACAGTATATATGCATAAAATACATAGCATAATGTTTTTTAAATGCGTGGAAAAAAACTTTCAAAAGCATGTGTGATTTTACATAACAACAGCAACATATTACAGCCCTAAGTGCAATAGGTGGTCGCTGTGGAAATGTGGACTGTACAGGACTTTCGCAAAATATAACAAGATAATCTCTTCAGGGTTAATCATAAAACAATTGTAGCTTCATTACCAGGTAGGATATTTGGTTTCATCAACATATTTATATGAGAGATTTTTTAGAAAATATTAAGTGTCTACTAAAACGAAAGTAGCCTACATCACTACATCACATAGTACAGTAAGCAAGGGAAAACGCTGAATGCTTATTTACACAACGTTTAAAAAAAATATTGTTTCTATATCTGAACATGATTTTCTTAGCTTGTATAAACGGTGTATTTTATGCATTTTATAGTCTGTGGCAAGACGAGGGTCATAAGTGATTTGGGCTATTTGTAGCCCTCTGCTATTTTATTGCCCTGCAGTGCAACTGGAGAGGCTGAGGTTTTTGCAAGCAGTGATCCTTTTAAACAATCCTGCATCAAAATTTTGTGGGTTTTCATAAAACTGTAGTTTATAATTTCAGACAAACATGAATACTGTAATTGGGACGGATACGACTACCACTAGGTGGCCAACGTGGATCAGGTAATTTGCTTATTTGAAAGAAATGTGTAACTAATGGATAATGCCTCATAAAATGGCAGAATTTAGGAAAACAACACAAGGGTAGTTTTGTGCCAAACTGTCTCTAAACGGAGCACATTATCTCTGTGAAAGAGTAGGTCTTGTGAAAGCTGTTGGAAGGATGAACAATGGCAGAGTGCTTGAGGTACTTGAGTTGTGGTTGCCATGGAAATGTGCTTGTAGGAAGCTCTGAGTGTTTGTTTTCGCTTCATCATGGGGCTCAGTGGACCAGGCAACCAGCAGTTAATTCAGGGTTCAGAAAGTGAAAGAGGTCAGTAACTGAACAGACAGGCTCCTTATGTTTATCTGTCTTTAGGTAACATTGTGCACGGCTTTCAACCATTAAATTACATTTAACTAATTTTCTGTGCAGATATATTTCTTTACATTGACACCATTTGTACATTACCTACAGAGACAGTAGAGTTTAATACAATAATGCTCCTCTTGTATGACTGTGTGCATGTGTGCATTTATGTATGTGTGTGAGAGATAAATAGTGTCACTCGTATAAGATCAGAGACTGTTTGGCACATATAGATGTCAATTGTAACAATTAACAAACATCCAAATTCCAAGTTTCAAATAGGGTGATGGGGTGGAGATAAAAATGTTGTAACTTAAACTTTTATTCAGTGTAGGCTATTCAACAAAGTTAAAGGTGGTGTATATATCACAAATAACTTTTAAATAATATTCAGTCAAGAAGTAGCATTAGCAATTATACATTTTTAAGCTCCCTCTTACACAATACAATATGCATTCTCTTATTATAACTGATGTAAAAAAAGTGAACATTAAACTTAAACACTAAGGGCCGGATTCAGAGATAGCCAACTTAAGTCATGCGCTTAAGTGCCTCTCCTGCATGGATTTAACGTGGGATGAGATATGACGTACTCTAACCTGCGCTATGCGGGTGTGTTTCTCAAAATGTGGGTGGCACAGGGCATGATATTCTAATGACCTGTTTCTTGTACCTGCCCCCTGGGTTGCCAGCTTTTTACTAAAACAATGTGTGTGGGGGTATACATTTTCAACATGTCAGTGACATTGCCTTTAATAACCGCATTTTCCTCTGTAAAATCCTGCATTGTAGTTGCTCTTGCGTGATGGGGAAGGCAGTGAACATATCAATCCGTCGCATTGATAAAATGATCATAGCTCCTATTGATGACTTGGATATACCCATCAATCAATAAAAAGAAATGATCGCTGGGCAGTGGTTGCACGCAATATTATTACGTAAACAAATACATTGTTGGATTTACTGAAAATCTTTTTTTTAACGATTTACCTAATAAAGTCATGTAGCCTACGGTGGTGTAACACAATAACCTATATGCGACGTCTTCAACTTAATTTCAACAGTAATTTTGGTGAAGCTGTGCTGATACAAATCGTCTCTCTGTCAAAGTGAATATGATCCAGACACTGGCTATCAATTAATCCATCTAATATCGGTCTGGTATGATATACCAGATGGTCAATCATAGCCTACTTGTACATATTTTTCTTTTTATGACAGCTCTTTGATAATTGTAAGTAGGGAAATTGTAAAGGAAAATAAGACCAATATTATTTTCAAGGAACATGCACTCATTCTAATATCCATTTTTGCGAAAGATGCTGTATTTTTCATAATCATCTATTGGCGGTGCTATACATAAACTACCTCATAAACTACCAAAAAAAGTTGCGCAAAAAAAATGATTAAGTGGAAACTCTGAATACGCGTATTTTGCACGATTTGCAGACACGCCTCATTTTCATCAAATCTCCACCCTACTTGCATAATGCCACATATATCCTGCAGAGAAGCTTAAAACAGCGGATAAGTCAAATGTCAGAATCACAAATAGCTTAAGCTACGAGTAATTTCGGTAGTGAGTCCCATTTGCTTGTGCTTATCTCAACTGTGAATCTGGCCCTAAGGGCTTGATTTACTAAGTTTCACTACTTTATAGTGTGCAAAACGTTTTAGCATGCACAAAACTAACAACACAGCCAATGATTGGTGCAAAACAAATACCATGACCAACCATTGGTCATATTATTGGTTTTGCATGTGCTAAAATGTTTTGCACCTGCTAAAGTTCTTAGTAAATCAAGCCCTAAGTCACACTTTCCACTGATAAAATTTGAAAAACATTGATCCCTTCACAAAAACATTACGGGTCTAATATCAAGTTCAAAGTAAGCTAAGGAACAGTATAATAAAATGAAAACATGCTAGGTTATGTGTGTTGCTCAAAACATTGATTAATGCACTTGTTTTAATGCGGTTAATTAGCTATGCTAAAAGCAATTCAAGTTGTCTTTTGTATAATTTGATTTGTTTTTCTTTCATCCAAATTAGTTCTGTGACAAAATAGCATTATAAATTTGGTCTATGGGAATTTATTTTTTTGAACATTTGTCCAGCTTTTAAGAAAACTGTTTGCATTGAGTTTAAGGTTTGAGTCTACAAATATCTGTCTGTTCCCTCTGACTAAATATTATTATTATTTACTGGTAATGTGTTATTAGTACTTAATAGCAATTCATTAATATGCCTACATTCAATCATTCATTCAGTCACAGTTGCTCTGTTAAACAACAATGAAAAATATTATTTTTTCTTTTTAGCCAACAGGGTGTCCAATGGCAACTGAACTAGCCTTCTGGACCCAATCAGCTGGGGCACCTTCTGGAGCAACACAACATGTGTTCATTACTGAAAAAGTGTTCTGGCTTGGCCAGAGCTGATGTGCCAATACAATCAGAGCTGATGTGCTGTCATTTGGCTGGCCACAAACACCAATTTGCGGTCAGCAATTTTAGGAACTTCTAGTAATGATGCCTCTTGTTTCCTTAAAAGTGTACTACACTGTAGCTGACAGAACCTGGTTTATGAGACCCTATCAGAAGACATAATGGCTAAGAAACAAATTTAGGCAGGAAAGCACACTCCCTAATGGGTCCAGATGAAGGGGAGTGAATGAAGATATGAAGGCTGAGTGTCACAGGAGAGAGCGCTCCCTCTGATTCAGAGACACAAAGCTAACAGTCTCTCTGTCTCCTCTTGTTGATACAGTGTCTGTACCTCTGTGCTCCCTAATCCAACCAATTTCTCCAGCTGAGGGATACACAGTGGGGAGTGATTCATAAAAAAAACCTGAGAAAAAGTCTGAGAGTGAATTTTACTCGAGGGCAAAGTGGGGAAAAAAGCTCAAATTCAGATGCAATCAAAATAGGACCATTTATGATCATTTATGCAGAAAAAAATCATTTAGAGCATTTCAGCATTTATTTGTGCTCTCACTGAAGCTCCAGAATGAGTGAACAAAAGATTACATCTGCAAAGAACAGCCAGCAATGTGTTTAAACTAACATTTTTCAAGCAGTGTTTCAATTTCTACTGTGGTTCAGTCATGTCCACAGCTGAACAGTGGTTCTCTCAACAGGAAGGAGTTTGTTTTGCATCATTTTTTATGAAATGCATAAATTACAGCAAAATAACTACTATTCTCTGAATTCATAAAAAAGTGTTCAGAAGAACAGCACTAAGAATATGAATATGATGAAATGACAGACACATCCCCACTTTAAATCTAACTTTATCTCACAGACAAAACTTCCCTTTTAACTGATTAGTGGTCTTAATCATTTTTCAGTCAGTTTCCTTGATTGAATAGGCTACATCAACAATAGGCTACATCAGCGTATAATTCAGCAATTACTCAATGCCATCAAATGTAGCCAGTTCTCCTCAATTAGGCTATTAGGCAAGTAATAAAATGATTTTAACTTGCATCGCAAAATTGTGCGCATTTTAATCAACATCATAATTGTGGATAGGCCTACATGGGCTCTTCGTTCTCCGCATTCTTAAATCCGAAAACATTCATGGAAATTAAACGATCTTAAAGCTCAGCTTTTGTTACATTATTTTTTATTGCAGGTTGTGCTTTTGTGCAGGGGGAAGTTTTCTGCCCCCCCAATTTTCATCTTAGGGGCCGCCACTGCTTAAGACCTTTTTAACTACTCTTATGAACCCACAACACTTACTTCTACTTAAGTTATTTTGTAGAGTGGATTTCCCCACCATTGATTACATGCTTATAGAGAAATGCATGTAATATGGAGCTATTCAGTTTTGTACTAAGAAATGTACTGGTCAAATTGTGGATGGCGTCTTTCTCAGCTCAAAGCTATCTTATGCTCTGCTGATAAACCAACAAGAATAAGGAATTGTCTATGTACAACAAGACTAGTTCATGTTTTTTCAATTTAATTATTGTGAATGACGATCTATTGTTCTTTCATGTACGCGCATGGATAAATTGAGAACTGTGTAGAATATATTGGATAATTGGATTATTATTATTGGATAATTGGATTATTACACACAGGTGTGTTCCAGGCTTCCGCCTATTGTGATATAATGACCTGTTGAACAGATACCATTACTACACCCTGATGAAGGCATACTGCCGAAATATGTTGGTAACTTAACTTACAGAAGCTATCCCTGCATGCATTAGGCGAGAGGCAGGAATGGTCTCCAATCCATCGCAGGGCACACACACCATTCACCCACACACTTACGTATACCTATGGGCAATCTAGTCTCCAATTCACTGAACCTGCATGTTTTATGGACTGTGGGAGGAAACCGGAGTACCTGGAGGAAACCCACACGGACACGGAGAGAA
This sequence comes from Synaphobranchus kaupii, assembly GCA_029718625.1. NCBI lineage: Eukaryota > Metazoa > Chordata > Actinopteri > Anguilliformes > Synaphobranchidae > Synaphobranchus > Synaphobranchus kaupii. Next base: position 23,847,505 of record CM056381.1, read on the forward strand.
CATGCAAACTCGACACAGAATGTGTTTACAAATTGCATTGTTTTGTTCCTCTAGTAAGTGGGACTCTTCTGATTCAACCGGCATAAAGTAAAGGGATTGGTGGTTTCCTCCTAAATCTCATTAAATAATTAGCTGGAACACTGTTATAGAAGGAAACCCTTAGTCCTGACTTTAGTGAACTCAGATGGGCAGGAATCATATTTCATAGCCAACACCACTACATAAGGTTGTAATGGGAGTGGCTGGGTCGGAGGACCAAGCGCGACCGTCAGGGATTCTAAAAGTGTAGGTACTAACACCTACACCACTAAAGCAGACAGATCTGCACTGGAAAGGGTAAACAAACAGTGGGAAACAAAACCTCCCGGCGTAAGCCAAAAATAAAGCAACCCCAAACGAGGGCGAACTCGAGAAACGCGAGTAATCAATAACAAAAGAATCTCACACTCTTTAACGAGTAAACAAATAACAAAATAACCTAACGCTCCTTAACGAGGAGCGAATACAGGAGGACAGAAAAAACAAACAAAAGAAACACCCTGAAGAAATGGGCGAGAGAAGGGGGAGAAACTAAAGCCTGTTACCTACAGCTCTAAGGGAGAACGAGCTGAACAAAAGGCAACAGGTAGGAGAGTATAACGGATGAAGATAGAAAGAAAAGGAAAAACCAAAATAAATCTTTCTTCTAACTCTAATAGGACTTGCTGCGTTTCCTATTCGTGCGAACCAGAATAGCAGCGAACGAATCGAATACCTTTACCGACCTCCTTGTCAATATAACAACGACAACATGGAAGCGTCGAAAATGCGGAAGTGCTGGCTATTTATAACCGGCAGGAAATCCAAAACAGGTGAAAGAAATAATTGCCGGGCGAGATTCAAACAACGAAACGGAGGCGGAAAAAATCCGATAGAGCGTTCAAAAGACGCCAAAAGAAAAACCGAACGCAGAAACAACAGCGGCTGCCAGAAACCATGACAGGACCCCCCTACTAAGGGACGACCCCAGGCGATCCCACAGCCTTGCTTCTGCGGAAGTCCCTAATAAGTGTTGGGTCCAAGATGTTCTTGGAGGAAACCCAACAACGCTCCTCCGGGCCATAACCTTCCCAATCCACCAAAAATTGGAACCCTCTTCCTCTCCGTCTCTCGGCCAGAATGCGCCGGACGGTATAAGCTGGGCCTCCATCTATGATCAGGGGGGCCGGTGGAGGTTGGTCCGCCGGTGCCATAGGACTAATAAGTACCGGTTTAAGCCGAGAGACGTGAAAGGTGGGGTGGATGCGCATAGCGCGTGGAAGCTGTAGTCTCACGGTGACCGGATTAATACGCCGTATGATTTTAAACGGCCCAATGAAGCGGGGAGCGAGTTTACGAGACTCCACCCTGAGGGGGAGATCCCGCGTAGAGAGCCACACGCGTTGACCGACCCTGAATGACGGAGCCGGACGCCGGTGTCTATCTGCCACCCTCTTCTGAGTAGAAGATGCGCGCTGGAGAGCTGTGCGCACTCGTCTCCATACGGACCGACACCTCCGAATGAAAGATCCCGCGGAGGGGACCTCCACATCTTTCTCCAGTTCGGGGAATAACGGGGGTTGATACCCCAGCTGAGCTTCGAACGGTGAGAGCCCTGTGGAGGAATTGCGCAGAGTATTATGGGCGTACTCTGCCCAGGCTAGGTGTCGACTCCAGGACGTAGGGTTGGAGGAGGCCAGACACCGAAGAGTGTTCTCCAGGGTCTGGTTAGTACGCTCGGTCTGCCCATTAGTCTCCGGGTGGAAGCCAGAGGATAAGCTGACCGAGGCACCAATCAGAGAACAAAACTCGCGCCAGAACTTGGCAGCGAACTGGGGGCCGCGATCAGAGACCACGTCTGAAGGCAGTCCGTGTAGTCGGAACACATTATCTACTACCAGTTGCGCTGTCTCAGGTGCTGAAGGAAGCTTAGGCAAAGCAATAAAGTGAGCTGCCCTGGAGAAGCGGTCTACGACCACCAAGATCACCGATTTGCCCAGAGACATAGGTAAACCGGTGATGAAGTCGAGGGCAATGTGACTCCAAGGGCGACTGGGGATGGGAAGAGGACGCAAAAGGCCAGAGGGTGGGAGACGTGAACCTTTACTCCGAGCACAAACCGGACAAGCAGCAACAAAACTGCGTACGTCCCTTTCGAGACTGGGCCACCAAAAACGCCAGGACAAGAAATCCTTTGTGCGGTGCACTCCAGGATGAGCGACCAGCTGAGAATTGTGTCCCCATTGCAATATTCGGGACCTAAGCCTCGGCGGAACGAACAAGCAGTGGGGTGGACCCCCCCCCGGGCCTGGGTCGGAGCGCAGCGCCCTCTGCACTGCTGCCTCAACGGCCCATATAACCGGAGCCACTATGTGGTCAGCGGGGATAATAGGTTCGGGAACAGGATCCCTGTCTGAACGGTCGAAGATGCGTGACAGAGCATCAGGCTTCACGTTCTTGGAGCCGGGACGGTAAGTGAGCAAAAAATTGAAGCGCAAGAAGAATAACGCCCATCGGGCTTGGCGAGAATTACGCCTCTTGGCTTGCTGCACATATTGCAGGTTTTTATGATCCGTCCATACAGTGAATGGGTGCTCTGCCCCCTCCAGCCAGTGGCGCCACTCCTCCAGAGCCAATTTGACCGCCAAGAGCTCCCGGTCCCCCACATCGTAATTTCTCTCGGCCGGTGTTAGTGCACGAGAAAAATACGCACAGGGATGCATTTTGTGGTCCAACGGAGATAGCTGGGAGAGGATGGCTCCCACCCCCAACTCAGAAGCATCTACCTCTACCACGAAGGGGAGGGAGGGATTAGGCGTGATGAGAATGGGCTCGGAACTGAAACGCTTTTTTAATTCAGAAAACGCTGCCTCGGCCCTCGAATTCCATAAAAACCGGGAGGGAGAGGTCTTTTTAGTGAGCGCCGTAATAGGCGCGGCTACCGCACTGAAATTGCGTATAAACCGCCTATAAAAGTTGGCGAAGCCTAAAAAGCGTTGTACCTGCTTAAGGGAAGACGGGGTGGGCCAGTTCTTAACGGCCGAGACCTTCTCCGGGTCCATTTGAACTTTGCCATCTGCCACAATGAACCCCAGGAAAGAAACGGAGTTAGTGTGGAAAACACACTTCTCTGCCTTCACAAAAAGCTGGGCTTTGAGCAGCGCCTTAAGAACCTGCCTGACGTGGAGGATGTGAGTGGGAAGATCAGGAGAAAAAATTAAAATGTCGTCCAGGTAGACAAAAACTGATCTCTCCAGCATCTCCCTAAGGACATCGTTCACTAGCGCCTGAAAGACTGAGGGGGCGCTAGTGAGCCCGAAAGGCATCACCTGGTATTCGTAGTGTCCAGAGTGGGTGTTAAACGCCGTTTTCCATTGGTCACCCTCGCGAATGCGAACGAGATTGTAGGCGCTGCGCAGATCAAGTTTAGAAAAAATAGACGCCCCCTGGAGGCATTCAAATGCCGAATTCATCAGGGGAAGGGGATAACGATTCTTGATCGTGATGTCATTGAGTCCCCTGTAATCAATGCACGGCCTGAGACTACCGTCTCTTTTCTTTACAAAGAAGAATCCTGCCCCTGCCGGCGAGGTCGAGGGTCTAATAAAACCATTGGCTAGGGACTCTTCAATGTATTGCCTCATTGCGGCACTCTCAGGACCCGACAAGGAGTACAGCGACCCCCTAGGAGGAACCGTGCCCGGATAAAGGTTGATGGCGCAGTCATACGGCCTATGAGGAGGCAGAGAGGTGGCGCGTTGCTTGCTAAAAACCTCAGCAAGATCTATATACTGCTGAGGAACATTAGCCGGCAACGAAAAGTTGAGAGCCCCGCCCACCTGAGTGCTCTCACAGTCTGAGAGGGAATCAAGTGAGTTGTCCCAGTCGATCTCAGAATGGGGAGTCTCCTCCCCCCACCCACTGAGACCGTCAGCAAATGAGTCCCAGGAAAGACTCTCCCTGGCATCCAGAGAGGACACCACAGAATCGTGAGACCCAAGGGGAGACCTCCCCTCCTCTTGCTCGCTGTCTGAACTGGAATCGGAGGAAGGACGAAGTGAACCTCCGGATGTGAGCGGTCTAATCTTAGAGCAGTGAGGTCTACACTGAGGACCCCACTGGAGAATAACCGTCCCCTCTGCTCCCCAGTTAATATGAGGCTTGTGCTGAGCCAGCCACGAATGGCCCAGAACAAGAGGGTATGTGGGTGAGTCCACCAAAAAAAATTGAATCCGCTCTGTATGGCCAAGGAAAGAGACAGCCAGATTTAGAACGCTGGTGACCCGCCGAATTTTACCCGTGCCCAAAGGGCGACCGTCGAGTGCCGTTACTAGCCGTGGGGAGAGGAGGGGAAGTGAGGGAATGCCCTGCTCCCTAGCCCACTTGATGTCAATAAGAGACTCGACTGACCCGGAATCAATAAACGCGATGCAGCTGGTGGAGCGCCTCCTCCAACTCAACTGCACTACTAACTGGGTACGAGGAGAGGTGTTATTAGGTCTCACCAGGGGCCCCGATCCCCCTAGTGAGACTGTCCTTTTCCCATTAGCTTAGGACATTGGTCTCTGAAATGCCCTGTGCGTTTACAATATTGGCACCGGACGTCGCTCGACCTGGTGGTTCTGAAATCTCGTACTGCCGTCCCATCTACCTGCATGGGCTCATCTGAAAACGAGGAAAACGGAGTAGCCGCAGAAAGCGGTAAGTAACGCGACGACCGAACCCTGCGTTCCCCTGAGTGTCCCTCTCTCTCTCTCTCTCTAATGCGGTTATCCACCCGGATGGCTGTGGAAACCAGAGCACCAAAAGAAGCGGGTGGCTCGAGTACTGACAGTGCGTCCTTAACGGAATCGGAAAGCGCGTTAAGGAAAAGGGAGCTAAGTGGCCCATCGGCCCACCCAGTCTCCCCTGCCAGAGCTCGAAACGTAATGGAGAATGTCGCCACTGTCTCGTTACGCTGACGGAGACGGGTCAGTCGCATGGCCGCCTCCTGACCGGAGACGTCATGATCAAAGACTGACGCCATCTCCTCGATAAGTCTCTCTGTGGTGGACATAACAGGGGAATTAGCCCTTATTAAGGGGTCTGCCCAGGCGAGAGCAGTGCCTGTGAGTAGAGAGAGGATGAGTGCAACCCGAGCCTCCTGGGTGAAGAAGCGGGAGGGCTGTGCTTTAAAAAAAATCAAACATTGCGTCAGGAACCCTCTACACTTCCCGGCCTCCCCTCCATAACGGAGTGGGAGCTGCAATTTAGGCTCCCTGAGATCCGTAGGAATGGGAATAGCGGCGGGATCAGGAGGTGCTTGTGCAACAGGGATGGGTCCTTGTGTGACTGGAGAAGGTGCGGTGGTGAGAGTCAGGGCGCGGATACCGTCTGCTAAGTCGCGCAGACATTCACTCTGATAGCGAAGCTGGCTAGAGAACTGCGTCTGCTGGGTATGGAGGGTCTGAACGGAAACCTGAAGGGCCCTAATGCCCTCCTCATGGGCGGAGATGGCTGCCCCCTGAGCCGTGAGGATTGTATTCAGATCTGGCGTTGTCGCTGGTACCTCCCTAGAGGCTTCCATGTTCTGTAATGGGAGTGGCTGGGTCGGAGGACCAAGCGCGACCGTCAGGGATTCTAAAAGTGTAGGTACTAACACCTACACCACTAAAGCAGACAGATCTGCACTGGAAAGGGTAAACAAACAGTGGGAAACAAAACCTCCCGGCGTAAGCCAAAAATAAAGCAACCCCAAACGAGGGCGAACTCGAGAAACGCGAGTAATCAATAACAAAAGAATCTCACACTCTTTAACGAGTAAACAAATAACAAAATAACCTAACGCTCCTTAACGAGGAGCGAATACAGGAGGACAGAAAAAACAAACAAAAGAAACACCCTGAAGAAATGGGCGAGAGAAGGGGGAGAAACTAAAGCCTGTTACCTACAGCTCTAAGGGAGAACGAGCTGAACAAAAGGCAACAGGTAGGAGAGTATAACGGATGAAGATAGAAAGAAAAGGAAAAACCAAAATAAATCTTTCTTCTAACTCTAATAGGACTTGCTGCGTTTCCTATTCGTGCGAACCAGAATAGCAGCGAACGAATCGAATACCTTTACCGACCTCCTTGTCAATATAACAACGACAACATGGAAGCGTCGAAAATGCGGAAGTGCTGGCTATTTATAACCGGCAGGAAATCCAAAACAGGTGAAAGAAATAATTGCCGGGCGAGATTCAAACAACGAAACGGAGGCGGAAAAAATCCGATAGAGCGTTCAAAAGACGCCAAAAGAAAAACCGAACGCAGAAACAACAGCGGCTGCCAGAAACCATGACAAAGGTATACATAAAATGTCCTATTGCCCAACCAATCAAACCCTAAGGGAGTGGCGAGAAGATTGGAAGCACATTTAATAGCTAGCACCATCTCCCCTGTTAACCCTCATATTATCTTTATAACTCTTATAACTTGCAAAAAACATAATGCCATGGTTCGAAAGTCATTTACCAACTTTGTATATGAAGGTGTTGTGTGGGGTCATTTGTGGGGTAGCTGTATAAAATGTAAGACAATATACAACCTTTTTATTTTTTATCTCTTCTTTTTTTGGGGTGATTCTGGTGGCACTTCCACATACAAGTTTTAAACTTCACAAACATACCTCAGGCTCTTAAATGAGATGTTGCATCAATTGGGAGACGTACAAAAGTTGAAACAGAACGTGTCAAAATGTTTATAGAACATTAGTTTTGTATAAGTTTTCAGGTCAATTTGACATAATAAAATGTCAAGATAATATGACGGTTAATGCCACTCTTACCTGGTTATTTCAGCCCCATTGTAAAGATGGTAAACACAGACCCAATAAGCAGCAGACTGATTCTCAACTGCAATTATAAAGTTCATGCAAGGTATCATAGTTTCATTCAAAAGATAATGCCTGGGATATAATATTTTAATAACATTTGGATGCATTTCGACCACAGAATAAAGTCCATTCTTTCCCATTAGAAATAAGAAATATACTTAAGATAATCCTATTATTATGTAATGTGGCCCAGACATTGAATTTGGGTGTCTGAGAATCCTTTTTATTTTTTATTACATTTGTATATTTTATTAAATTTTTTGGCAGGAACCAAACACACAAATACTCGTTCCTAGCTCTGATACCATGTGACAGTGCTTTTGTGTTACTGTATGGTCGAGACGGGTCACATTCAAACTTGAGTACACGATTAAAAGTTGCAACATAGAAGATGCTGTTTAAGTGAACTTTTATTAGTAGGACTTTTTAAATTGAAAAAAAGGCACCAAAAAAAAACCCAGTGTTGTTCCGTTCTGTTCTGTTCTATTTCTGGGTCATTATTTTAGGGTATTGATTCACACAGTGGGCAATTTACGCTAAAAGATGGCTGTTTATTTTTCTCTCAAGCTGAATATTATGTTTTTCCTGTTTGGAGCACACCTTGGGTGACTCGCGGGCAATCACCCGCGTAAATGATGGACTGTTTTCAACCGCATTAGTTCTGAGAGTGTTGACAAAGACCCTGGTGGTAATGAATGGGGCCTGTCTTTGATCAGGAGGGTATGGGCTACGCACACGGCCTTCCTCATTAAAAGCGCCTGGGGAACGAATCTGGCCGCGTGCGCACAGGCCGACCTGCGCTCCCTTCACTCGACAATACCTAATGAGAACTCAGCTGCCCCAGGAGACATCAGCCACTTCAATCAGACAGCCCGCTGATACTGACGCAGCCAGGGTATACACACACTCGCATTCGTGCTTGAATGAACGCACGCACACACATGCTCACATGTTCGGATGTATATGGAGTGGTCTCTGAAGACCATCCAAACCCATGACTGACACTGCAGCGAACAGCTGTGGAAGCTAATGGGCTTTGTGCATAGCAAGGGATGCTCTCCGTTTAAAATAATGCTGGTCTACCATATGAAATAGCCTCAGACTATGAGTGCTCTATGAGTGCTTTTCAGAGCAACAGCTCTCACCAATGTCAAAGCGAGGACGGCTTTCACTTTGACCTGGGGCCACAATTTCTGTATGCGGGGTGTCATGGCCTGTTAGGTTTACTTGGCTTGCCATATGTTGCCCTGTACTGGATGACTAGCAGTTGGACACTTACTCAGATCATTGCCACAATGGCAGCATATTCTAGATTGTAAATTGGTATTTTACACAAATTCAAATACAAATTTTCAGTACCTTTGTGCTAGTGATGTTTAGCGGCCAGTGATCTGTTTGATGTGTTCAGAGGCTGTGGAGGCCTTGTTTTTGGAGTGATCCCACTCTCCTGACACAGCCGCAGTATGTGGAAAAGCTCACTCTACCCTGTGATTATTTTGTGCTGTGGTCTGGACAGAAAGCTTGTGGACAAGACAGAAAGAAATTTGAAAAATAGGGATTTTTCCCCCTATTTTGTTTTCTGAACCAAAGAAAACGGTTGTGGAATGCAGGTGGTGACTGTGGCACTGGCAACCCTAAAGTTTACTCGTAGGTCAGTCTAGGGACAGCTCAAACCTCTCTGTCACCCTAGTGAAATATCAGGTCCGGGGTGGGGGGTTAAGTTTGTGGACGGGGAGGGAGCATCCGCAGACCGTAGGGGGGGGTGGAATTGCAACACGTGGATTTGTTTTTTCCCCAAACGGGTGGAATCCCCCCTAGGCGAATATGCTTACGTCACCTATGCCTAGAACCGTCCCTGGGTCAGTGATTCAGACCATCCATCACTCAGTCAGTCAGTTTCCCGAAAATAATCTCTGGTCCCAGCAGGTTAATTTCCCTGTAGGGTCTCCAGGGGGTATGGTCACATTTACTCAGGATTCATATCAATCTGCACTTCCTCTCATCTGATCTGCGCCAAAGTTTTTCTTATCCCTCCTCCGCTGGGAACATATTTTTCCCTGCAGTAATTAGGGGGTTCTCTAAAGCTTAAGTACTTTGGCCGTAAAAAAAAAAAAGAACAACATGCGTCAAAGCAGAACGTGCAAAGAAAGAGGAAGTAGGGACGAGCGAGCCTGAATGGGGAGAGGGGGAGAGAGAGCAGGGCTAATTCTGCAGGCTCATCGCATGGAGCCTGTGCCAGGGTGGGAGCTAATTAAAGCAGCGCGGCGCTCTGAAGGGCAGAGGTGAGAGATTCTTGGGTGGCCAGATAAATCGAGCGCATCATTTACATTTCCCAACCGTGGAATTATGCAGCTCTCGCAGGGCGCCCCCGCGTTGAAACCTCTGCTCCGTAATCAGGTTCTCTGCTTCCTGTCCTAAATGCCCGCATGACTGACATCTTACTGAGGCACAGAGGAGGGGAAGGAGAGAGAGAGAGAGAGAGATATGCTATTGGAGAAGGAGTGCTCCTCAAGAGTGTTGCGCCCGCAGCAGCAGCACCAGCTCTGGTGTGCATGAGCTGAATAACAACATGGAATGACTGGGTAGCAATCCTCTACAAAATCTACAAAATGATTTTGATCTCTTTGTTGATCGCCCCAAAGATGGATTGTATATTGAAACAAGGAGCAAATTGATTGTTTTAATAATGAAGCTTCCTGCTACTTTTCCTTTTTTTATCACACAAATACATGAAATACACATATTTTCCCGTAATTAAGTTATTCTCATCTGACAATAATAAGTTTATTATGTAACATCTGAATCCAGTCATTTTACAGGGGATAATAATGGTTTAACAAATTGTCCTTGCTTTACTGATACTGGTGGTCAGAGGAGGCAAGGGAGGCAACACTTGAGAAGAGAGAAAAAATAAACCCTATTTTATTAATTTCAATTCATGTTATAAGAGGGTATTTGCCAGTTTCTGCTTCGTTTCAACCTTTTAACTAGGTTTCCCTTGTGATAAGACCTGCAAGCCGCTACCGACCCGTACTGATTTAAAGGTGATTGAGAGGGCGGAGGCTAAAAATGCGAGTTTCATTTTAATGAAGAAGAGCTGAAGGCGCTTGTGCAGCGAGTAGCCAAGCACCATTCCATTCTGTATGGCTCACACAGCTTACACTTGGACTGTGTGGGACAACGTCAGGAATAATTTCTCTGGAGTAATTTTTTTAAGTGCTATCTAATAAAGCAAGGCACTACAGGGATACATTACATTGTATTAATTTAGCAGATCCTCTTATCCAGAGCAACTTACAATGAAACGGTGTCCACCAGACTTATGCGAGCAACAGTGCCAGACCTGGCTAACAATATTCCCAGACCAGCAAGCATAACATCAATAAAGTGCTAAGTTAACTTATGTTTCTGTTCTCCTAACCTCTGTAGGAAGTTTATTCCACTACTGTATGGCTAGTATAATCAGGCATTGTGCCCAGGACAAGAAATCAAGTAGGGAGGGGATAGCCAGATGCTCCAAGGTTGTGGCACGGAGAGAAAGGTCTATCTGGTATGTAAGATTTAAGGATAAATGTCAACTAATACCAAGGTTTTAAACTTGATGAGAGCTGTATTTTGCATACTTAATGCACTTGCTAAATGACATTGGAACTTTGATTGTAATTGGTGTTATGGTCAACAGGGACAAAATATTTGCTGTTTGACTATACAGTGCAGTCCGTAAGTATTTGACACATTTTTTGTGGTTTTGGATCTGTAGTCCAGCACATTGGATTTGAAACGGAACAGTGACTATGAGGTCACTATAAAGTGCAGTCTTTCATATTTAATTTTAGCGTTTTTAAATCCATAGCCCCCCCCCCCACCCATTTTAGGCGAGCAAAAGTAATTGAACAAATTAACATAAAATTAAATAAAGTAATCATATTTCATATTTGGTTGCATATCCTTTGGCATGCCATGACTTCCTCATGTCTGTGACCCAAAAACATCAAAAGACTAGATTAAGCTGTAAATTACATGGGAATAGTGTGGAACACATGGTTGGCTATAAGTCATCAAAGGTCTGAGGAATCAAACAAGCCTGAAATCATCACTTTGCTGCCAGATATGCAGTAGATATGGATGGATCACTTTAAGGGTTGTTTCTCCTGACTTATTTTTCCATAGAGTTCAATAGTTCGAGATTTCTTCCCACTGGGGAGTTTTTTCTCGCCACTGTTCAGTGTTTTTTCTCCCCTACCGGGGAGTTTTTTACCTCATTTTGCTGGATGGGGGCTAAGGCCTGGTTTTTTGCTCAATTTTCCTTCTGTTTCCCTGTGCAGCGTCTTTGTGACAGTTCTCTGTAAAAAGCGCTATACAAATAAAATTGAATTGAATTGAATTGAATAGGAAAATTAATCAGGTGTAAGGGGTCGGGTTTGGAGGACCAGACGCGACTTCAAAGGGGATCTGAAAGTTGTCCCACGAAGCGTGAGAACAACCACTAAAAGGGCGAAGGGAGTACGTGAATGGAGCAGAAAGAAATAAACAGAAAGGGAAAATAACTCCCGGCGTACAGCCAAAATATAGCAACCCAGAAAAGTGGGCGAAAACTTGTAGATTTCGAACAGAAAAAATAAACAATAAGGGAAAAGGATCCCAGCATAAGCCAAACAAATAACAACCCAAAAAACAGGGTGAAGCTCGTAGACTCGAGCAAAGAATAGAAATGAAAAGAAAAGAATTGCCTCTAGCTCAATAACTATCAAAGAGCTAAAATAAAATGCAAACATAAACAAGGAGAAACCGAGGTACTATCTCAACAGAGAGATAGGGGAAAGAAAACCAAGGAAGGAAATGAGTGAGAAAGGAAAATGAAATATCTAAAAGGATAGAGAACTCCTAACTCACTAAGGCATACCCCACGTATACTTTTATCAAAAGCAAAAGAACAAGTGGTTGCCAAAATCGCAAGAATGATACAAAAGCACCAAAACAGGAAGATGCAAAGCCTATAAAGGTGGCCGAATGTCTGAAACAAGTGTGCTCACTAAGTGCCGGGCGGCGGAAAAACACGGCAAGGACGCCTTCCTGAAGCTGCGCGAGAACCTTCCACAGAAGAGGAACGGCAACCTGCAAAACCATGACAGGACCCCCCTCTAAGGGACGACCCCAGACGATCCCTCAGAATTATCTCTTCGGAAGGCCCTAATCAATTCTGGGTCCAAGATGTTCCTCGAAGAGACCCAGCAGCGTTCCTCGGGGCCATAGCCCTCCCACTCAACAAAAAACCGAGCTCCTCTGCCCTCATGTCTCTCGGCCAAAATGCGGTGAACATTATTCACCGGACCTCCCCCCACGTTCCTGGGAGGGGGTGGCAGCTTGTCTGCCGGAGCAAGGGTGCTCACAAGCACCGGTTTCAACCAGGAGACGTGAAACGTCGGGTGAATGTGCATGGAGCGCAGAAGTTGCAGACTCACCTTGACCGAGTTGATTCTCTGGACGATCTTAAAAGGGCCCACGAAGCACGGAGCAAGTCTACAATACTCCACCCGCAACGGAAGGTCCCGCATGGAGAGACAAACCCATTGCAAACCCGGTAGGAAGGAGCCAGATGGCGGCGCCTGTCGGCCAAGATCTTCTGTCTAGCCGTGGCGTGCAGAAGCCACGCACGAATGCACCTCCAAACAGCTCGGCACCTCCGAACGAAAGAGCCAGCAGACGGAATCTCCACATTCCTCTCCAACTCGGAAAACAGAGGGGGTTGATACCCCAGCTGAGCCTCGAAAGGAGAGAGACTCGTGGAAGCATTGCACAGCGTGTTATACGCATACTCCACCAAGGCGAGATGGCGACTCCAAGACGTGGGCTTGGAGGCGGCCAGGCACCAGATAGTGTTCTCCAACGTTTGGTTGGTGCACTCCATCTGTCCGTTAGTCTCTGGGTGGAAACCAGAGGACAAACTAACAGAAGCCCCCAGCTGAGCACAAAAGGCGCACCAGAACCACACGGCGAATTGAGGACCATGATCCGACACCACATCCTGGGGGAGACTATGCACCCTAAAGACGTGGTCTACCACCAGCTGAGCGGTCTCCGGTGCTGCTAGGGCGATAAAGTGTGCCGCCTTGGAGAACCTGTCCACGACCACCAAAATCACTGTGTTGCCCTGGAATGCAGGCAAACCGGTGATAAAATCTAGTGTGACATGGCTCTAAGGACAGCTTGGAATGGGTAAGGGCCATTAAAGTCCCAAGGGTGGAAGTTGTCGGCGCAGACCGAACAGGCAGAAACAAACTCCCGCACATATTTCTCCATGCTGGGCCACCAAAAGCACAGAGACAGGAAATCCCTAGTTCGATGGACCCCTGGATGAACCCTATATGGACCCCTGGATGCTGCCAGCTGGGAGGAATGACCCCATTGGAGAACCCGGGACCTCATCCGCGGAGGAATGAAAAGACAGTGGGGAGGACCCCCACCTGGGCCCGGATCAGAGCGCAAAACCTTCTGGACGGCAGCCTCGATCTCCCACATAACTGGGGCCAAAATCTGCACCGCTTGCACAATGGGTCCCTGTCAGCGCGGTTGTAGATGCGTGAAAGCGCATCTGGCTTACCATTTTTTGACCCGGGGCGATAAGTAAGAAATTGAACCGGGCAAAAAACAATGCCCAACGGGCTTGCCACGAGTTGTGCCTCTTGGCAGGTGTCAAGCCACAAGAGAAATAGGCACACAGGTGCATCTTATGGTCCAGCGGAGAATGCTGAGACAAAATGGCTGCTACCCCCAACTCTGAGGCATCCAACTCTACTACAAAGGGGAGGGAGGGATTGGAGTTATAAGGATGGGTTCGGAGCTAAACCTTCTTTTTAGCTTCGGGAAAGCCGCCTCAGCCTTAGGGTTCCACCGAAACTGTGAAGGTGACGTTTTCTTAGTGAGGGCTGTGATGGGAGCGGCTACCATGTTAAAATTGCAGATAAACCGCGATGAAAATTTGCAAAACCCAGAAAGCGCTGCACTTATTTTAAGGAAAGCAGAGTAGGCCAGTTCTTAACACCCGAAACCTTCTCGGGGTCCATTTGGACTCTCCCCTCGACCACTATAAACCCCAGGAAAGAGACCGAGTTGGCAATGAAACAAGCACTTCTCTGCCTTCACAAACAATTTGGCTTCCAGAAGGCTTTTTAAAACCCGTCTGACATGGCCGATGTGTTCTGAAAGATTAGCAGAGAAAATCAGGATATTGTCTAAATAAACGAATACAAATTTCTCTAACATCTCTCTGAGCACATCAATCACTAGCGCCTGAAAGACAGAGGGGGTGCTAGTGAGCCCGAATAGCATGACCCGGTACTCATAGTTATGAGTGTTAAATGCCGTCTTCCATTCATCGCCTTCACGCATGCGCAATAGGTTGTAAGCATTCCGGAGGTCGAGTTTAGTAAATACCGATGCCCCCTAAAGGCGCTCAAATGCAGAGTTCATGAGAGGAAGCGGGTAACGGTTCTTGATAGTAATGTCATTTAAGCCCCGATAGTCGATGCACAGCCTCAAACTCCCATCTTTCTTTTTAACAAAAAGAAGGCAGCACCTGCAGGTGAGGTGGAGGGTCTAATAAAGCCATTGGCTAGGCCTCCTCAATGTACTTCTTCATAGCAGCACTCTCAGGAGCCGATAAGGAATACAGGGAGCCCCTGGGAGGAACCGTACCCTGGTACTGATCTATGGCGCAGTCATAAGGTCTATGGGGTGGCAAAGTGGTGGCGCGTTGTTTACTAAATACCTCAGCGAGGTCCGCAGGTACATTATCAGGCAAAAGAAAATTTGAGCGCCTCTCCCACTTTAGTGCTCTCCAAATCAGGAGGAGAATCAGGTAAAGGTTCCCACAAGATCTCGGAATCAGAGAACTCTTTCAGAGAGCCCTCGTCCCAAAGAGAGCTACCATCAGCAAGACAGTCCCAGGCTAAACTCTCCTTTCCATCCTCAGAGAGAGGAGCAGAGCTATCCCGATCAGGAAGAGAATCAGCCTCCTGAACCAGCCACGAATGCCCTAGAACAAGGGAATAAGCTGGGGAATCGACTAAAAAGAACTGAATACGTTCTAAATGTCCCTCATGGGAAGTGCACATATTCAATGGACCCGTGGTTTCTTTAATGGTCCCGGTACCCAACGGGCGGCCGTCGAGGGCCATAACCAACTGGGGCCGAACGAGGCGGTGTATGGGAATAATTAGGTCCCTAGCCCATTTAGCATCTACAAAGCACTCCACTGCTCCGGAATCGATAAAAGCGTCGACGTTAATCGAACGCTTATTCCAAAGCAATTGGACTGATAGTAACGTCCGAGAAACAGTAGCGTTATGTGTCGCCAGGGTCCCCAGTTCCCCTAGCGAGACCCCCCAGTTCCCTCCAATTTAGGACACTGATATTTCTGCGCCTGCAGTAATGACACCACTCCTCTCGTGGCTTAGATTGCCTAGGCTCAGGCAGAGAAGCACCATCCACCTGCATAGGCTCCTCCCTGTTAAGTGAGGAGTGGGCGGAAAAGGAGGCTGGAGATGTTACCATAAAAAAATTAAACATTGTGTCAGGAAGCCCCGACACTTTCCCGACTCCCCGTCATATCGGAGGAGCAGTTGGAGCTTTGGCTCCCTCACAGTGAGTGGGACGGGAAAGGGGGGAGGACCCTCAGGGACATGTGACACTGGGGTTGTGACTGTGACTGTCAATTGGCGAACACTCTCAGCCAACTCATGGAACCAACCCTCCTGGATGCGCAGCTGATCAACTAACTGGCTCTGTTGTAGTGAGATGGCCTGTTGTTGTGCCTGGAGAGCCCGAATGCCCTCCTCATGGAGAACAACCACTAAAAGGCATTTTGAGCAGAGAAAATAAACAATAAGGGAAAATAAATCCCAGCATAAGCCCAACAAATAACAACCCAAAAAACAGGGCAAAGCTCGTAGCCTAGAAAAGAATTGCCTCGAGCTCAATAACTATCAAAGAGCTAAAATAAAAGGCAAAAGGAAAGGAGGCGAAACCGAGGTACTGTCTCAACAGAGATAGGGGAAAGAAAACCAAGGAAGGAAATGAGTGAGAAAGGAAAATAAAATATCTAAAAGGAAAGAGAACTCCTAACTCACTAAGGCAGACCCCACGTATACTTTTAGCAAAAGCAAAAGAACAAGTGGTCACCAAAATCCTATACCGTCGTTACCTGGTTTAGTGTGGCAAGAATGACACAAAAGCGCCGAAACAGGAAGACGCAAAGCTTATAAAGCTGAAACACCTGAAACAGGTGTGCCCACTAAGTGCCGGGCGGCGGAAAAACACTGCAAGGATGCCGTCCCGAAGCTGCGCAAGAACCCTCTGCAGAAGAGGAACGGCAACCTGCAAAACCATGACATCGGGAAAAACAACCCTTAAAGTGATCCATCCATATCTACTGCATATCTGGCAGCAGTGTGATGGTTTCAGATGGTTGACCTCATATTCACTGTTCCATTTCAAATCCAATGTGCTGGAGTACAGAGCCAAAACAACAAAAATTGTGCCACTGTCCAAATACTTACGTACTGCACTGTAAATGCCAGTGATGGGAAGAAAGCTTATGTTGAAAAGAACGTCATACTTACAGTGAAATTGTGATTGATATTTCAGGTCATGTGGTTGTTTTGCATCTACTGGTCCATGGGCCTTCTTTGGGTTTTCCCACATTTGAACACAATCAACTGAGGATCTTTGAACAAAGATGATAATCCAGGATTTGAAATGTGCCAAGGTTTTTTAAAAATAGAATAAATAAAAATATATTTCTGACAAATGTAATTGAGAAAGTAACAGAAAATGTCTTATCTCCTTTTTTTTTTTTTTTTTAGTGTGGTTTTCTTAGTACTCGATAATAAGCCTTTTCTGCCCAAGGATGATATTAAGTCGCTCTGGATAAGAGCATTTGCTAAGTGATTGTAGTGTGATGTAATGCAATATCTGTGAATCTGGATTTCATACTTGATACCTCCTCAATAGAATTTTTAGTAGAATGGCTCACCTTCCTTCTATAAAATTTACTTTCAGAATTTGCACTGCAGTGCACATGCAATAAAACATTGTTAATGATGGTAAATAAGTCAAAAAAGAAAAAAAGAAGGCAATAAGCAAAGCTTTATTTCTATGTGTCTATCATTTGTCAAAATAATATGATTTTATTATTATTATTATTATTATTATTATTAATAATAATTAATACTTATCATTATTAGGATGAAACACCACAAGAAAACATGGTTTACATGGCAAAGTAAAGTAAGAATAGAGCAGGCCAAACTGCTTAATCTGAAAAAAAAAAATAGAATTTTGTATCGTATTTTTCATACAGCTAACCACTTATGTTGCACTTTCCAGCCAAGTATATAAATATATCATGTGTCTTGTATACATATTTCATAGACTATTAGCAGTTAAATCCTTTCTATAATCGTTTTACAACATTGGCAGTTAAATAGATCCTGTATCGACTCTTCTTAAAATATTCTGACATTGGGATAGCTGCCTGGCTCACTTGTTCATATTCCTCTAAAATCCAAAATCATGAAAATCTTCTTGCACAAAACTCACCACAAAATCCCCCTGTCGACTGGATCATTTGAGGTGTCCTTCCTTCCCAATAATGTGTGTATTTTGTAAGGTACAGTAGAAACAATGTTATCCGTCCCTGTCATCAAAAGAATATCACATAGAGCCATGGGAATTATCGATGCTCCATCCTGCATGTGCAGATTTAGACTATAAAATGTGCTTGTGCAGTGGCCTTTACAGACATTTTCATTACATTTTATGGTATTTTCTCATATTTATGGCAAGTATTTAATTGTAACATTTTTGTTTGCCACTTATCGTGCATTCAATAATAATGATACAATCACTAAGCAGACACTTATCCAAAGCGACATACAAAAGTGGAGAACATCAGTGTATCTATCAGAAATCTGAAAATACTGTGTCATCAAGAAGGCACAGAGGTTAATGCTAATCAAACAAATAACGATTCATATTGCAGCTAAAGAAAGTACCACTCTACACAGCAATAACTAACATTAATCAAAAGGAAATCCAAAGAAAGAAAGGCCATGGTGCAATCTGAAGAGGATAGTCTTCAGTCTGCATGGGAATATGGGCAGAGTAATAATAATAATACATTGCATAACATGATTTAAACAAGACAATAAGTTCATAAATGTTCTGTAGTTAAAGCACCCTAAAATACAGCTTCTCTATCTGCAACTGCACTTCACAATAGCTGACACAATGAAATGACTAAAGGCCAGCTGGCTCAAGCCCTGGTGAAGTGATCACAGCAGATCGGAATCAATACCGTTATCATTCACCGGTGCTTTCAAACTGAAAAGTAATTCTCAAAATCCAATAACAGTCAGCAAAGACAAAGGTGATTATCGCTTTTTCAATAAGGGCATTCACATGAGAGTTACTGCTGATGCCAATGAAGGGCCAAACCGGTCTTAACAGTCCTAGCGACCGTGATAAGAAAAACCTCCTGCAGTCTGGAGTCTGAGAGGTCACCGTTCAGTTAGAAAACCTCAATCACCCGCAGATGGACAAAATTACCAATCAATAGACAGAAAAAGGGCACTGAAACGGTGTTGCCGATTCATCCTCTGTCCAGCCAAGAGCATGCGCGGTCACACTAGAATTACGGTGGCAGGAGATACGAAGTGCTAGTTAGTTAATCTGACATCTTTCCGCAAAGTCATTCTCAGAGCAGATTGGATTGCAGTGCACCCCTAAAGTGAGAAATAAGCGTGTCTACATCTGTATTCTGCAGGGACACCAGTCATTTCACCTTGGCCCTCAGAATCTGAGTCCCACATGCTGCATCCACTCCCACCAAATACAAGACTTCAAATATTTTTGCTGTAATTTCCTGGATTCTTTTTGCCATATGTTTAAGTGTAGTCGCTATTTATTTAGTTACTTTCTTTAGTTCCTTATTCAGATTTGTATTTGTAACATAGAGGTAGAGATGTAGAGTGTGTGACTCACAGTATTCCCTGACAAAGAGCTGTAGAAAAGTAATAAATGTGTTAAAATATAGGCAAAGTGAAATATATAACTGAAAAGGGGCCCTATTTTGGTCACAATGGTAGCACAAACCTAACTGGGCACTAGTGGAATTCTTAATTTTGTCCTGAGGAGGGGGCAAACAGAATATTTTTCACCTCCACTTGGTTTGGTAATTTATGTGTCTGCAATAAAAGACTAGAGTAGCTATGCTACTTTTGTGTTGAAAAGTTCATTTGAATTTCAGACTACCTCTTAATTCAAAATCTATTAATGCACACATATGAACATTGAGCATATAGGGCAGAGAGGTGATCACACAAGACCGCTTGATGGATTTTGAGAAAGAGAGAGAGCAGTAAAACTAGCAGTAATCAGGGGATCATCAGAACTGTCTTTCAACATGTGCATTCTGAACATACATACAATGACCTGCTAAGTTTAGTTTTGTTTGCAAATGGTTTGTTGTCATTTTTAATATCAGAAAGCAGGGCATTTTATTCTTAGCAGCCAACATTAAAGTGACAGTTTGCTTTCTTGGTTTTTTTAAATATTATGTTATATTATAATGAATATATTATATATATATAATATAAATAATATATGTCTTAAGTATTTCTTTCTTCAAAAAGTATTTCTTTCTTTCTTCTTTTCTAGCCAAGAAAAAAAGTCAGGAGCAATCAACACATATGTGGCGCTATCCCAGTTGAATAAATATTCCATTATACACGTTCCACTACATGTAGAGTGCTCTGGTATTTTACTGAACTACACTCACCCTTCAGAGAACTTGCCAAGGTAAGACCATAGAGTACTCAAGTGACTACGTCACGCTGGTTTCGGAAGTCAATTCCCCATTCATGTAGAGCATAGACATTAACTAAAGCTTACTTTTAAAACATTTCTACTGATTATGTCTTACCCTCAATTTCCCGGATTGTTCAATATAACGCCCGTTTAAAAACTCCAAGTCCCATAATTCCCTCCGAACATGCAGCCTTGTCTCCAGACGTTGTCATATAACATTAGCCAGCAGTAGCACACAGCTCCATTTTTAAACACTTTTTTCTAACGTTAACTAGCTAGCCTGAAGGACTAAAAGCTAGAATTGCTTTATGTGGTTAACCGTAGCGCAGTTTCTGACCTTGTCGGGCGGGCTTCTCTACTTAGCAAGCTAATGTTCAGCAGCAGTAGCCTACTCCCATCTGCCAGTCAGACAGAAGAGATGATGATATCTTATTGGTCGAGAACCACCCGTGCGTTGCAGTACTGGATATGTAGTCCGTTAAAGTGGACTACAAGTTGAACTACATTCATTAATGCATTACTTAAAAAAATTTAAATTGGAACATGCGATATATGGAATATATCCTTGTACCACACAGGTACTAATCGAGGAACGTTTCGGCTCATTCTATAAATCAGATTTCAAGAAATAGTCGATAGTCTCCGAAGCCCATCTTCCATAGGGAATTTACTTCCGAAACCAGACTCCGCCCACGACTGACATACTCACTTGAGTACTCTATTCTTTACTGATCGTGGTCCTGGCTGTTTAGAGGGAGGTCCTTTTTCAACCCTTCTTTGGATAGCTGGGCTGGTTTTCCTTTTTAAATCAATTTTTCCAGTTGGCACAGGCAATTGTGCAATCAAGGATACTTTAGATATTTACATAAGTTTCTGATGAGCTGCCAGCTTTCTAATAGCTGGTATCGGGGCATTTGAGGTTCCTGATCTAAAGCAAGAAAATACGTTTTCAAAGCATCAAGTGTTTTCAAGCACATGCTGTACATCAAGCAACTCAAGAAAGCAGTTTGTATATCGTGTCATGTTTCCAGAAATGTATCCTTCATTGCCCACAAAACTACACTAAAACTAAAAACCCCAGAAAGTGAACTTTAGGGTATTACACAGTGGCATGCCAAATTTGCACAACAGAAAAACAAATACAAATAAAATAAATCCAGATACATAGGCGATATAGGCTCATGGAATAAAATACACAGCAAGACATCAACTGCATCGACTGAAATTATTAAGCCATTAAAGATGCAAATGATAAATAATCTGGCAATGCAGAATGTCTTCGATAACACCTTCTTTTGGAACGTCTGAAATTATAAGGACTTGAGAGTCTCTGAAATAAGTAACAGATAAGGTATAAGATCCACGCTGTCTCTGTGGGGCCAATCAGAATGGTGCACACATTTGGATTCTGAAATGCAAAACCAGGATTGCCTCATTTCAGGTAAAAATGCAGAAAACACAGAGAGGTACCTTAGGAGTTTATGTAACGGAGGGCTCCCTGATGGCTGACCAGACCTTAACAGTATAATCCCCTCAAACCTCACTAATTATACATTCTGGGGGATTTCAAAGAAACAGAAACAGCCACAATGAATGCAATTTACTAACCAAAGTGTTCTTAAGTAAATGTCTTATGGGGTTTCAGATGCATGTTCTAAAGAGCAACATCCAACAAATGTAAATGAGTTGTGTTCTTTTGTGGTTTGCTCTTTTGTGGTTTGCTGTAAGGAATATTGTGTTTTTTAACTGAAACCTACAGTAGCACAAGGCAATTTTATAATATCGCTCCTGCATGTAATTTAGCAGAAACTTGGCAAGACCAATGAATGCAACATCAGGCAAAATACAACATAAAAGCAATGTTAAATAAATTAATTGTGTTTATTGTGGAACCACAGTAAATGTCAAAAATTAGGAACAGTTCATCTGTAACGTTCCGTTACCATCCTGTCCGTTTTCCGTGTTTTGCCCTTTCCCTCCGTGCCATGTTTGATTCCCTTTGTCCGTGTTTTCCCCGTTGCTGCAGACTGGGCGTGTTCCTTCCATTTGTTTCACTCCTTTTCCCCACTCCGGTTTCAGCCTTTCCCCGTTGCTGCATGCATTCCTCACACTTCAATTGTTCAATCACCCTCGCTTACATTTGCACGCCTTCTTAATTGTTTCCAATCTCACTTCCCTATTTAACCCTCCGGCTGGCTGCTATTCAGCGCCAGTTCGTTAACGTTGTTCGTTTGTATCCTGGTCCTTGAATCCCTGTCCTGTGCCTCTAAACTTCAGTTTGGTTTTGTCTCGGTGCTTTAATGCTCACTGCCTGCTGTTGTTTGCTAACCAGTCCTGTCTGTTTGCGGTTCTTCCTGCCTGAATATTGCCTGTCTCGTTAACCACCATTCTACTGTTTCTGCCAGTCGGTAGCTGTTTACCACTCCCTGTTTGTGTTGCGGTACCTCTGCCTCCACCTGACGTTGCGCCCGCAGCTGGGTGTTCTGCTTCTCCATACTACAGTGGTTCCTGTCCGGCCGTGGCTACCGCCATTGCTACGGTTACGGTTGCAGCCACCACTGTTGCCCTGCTGCCCCAACTGGGCGAACCTGAGCTCCGCTGCGCTGCTCTGCCTTGCCGTATCCAGCCGCTACCCCTTCCTCTGCTTCCAGTACCTGGTTACCTGTTATAAGTATTCCTCGGCTCCCCCTCCTTCCATTCCATTATATTCCATAACCGGTTGTCCTGTCTGTCCAGATCCGTCCAGTCCAGTTCCTGTCCAGTTCCGGTTTGGAACTTACCTGAGAGACCCGCACAGTCCAGTTCCGGTCTGGAACATTCCAGTGTTCCAGTTGTCCTGTTCCAGTTTAACCCGATCCAGTTCCTGTCAGCCCAGTTCCGGTTTGGAACTTCAGTTTCCCGTACCAAGTCCAGTTCCGGTTTGGAACATCCAGTGTCCTGTACCAAGTCAATTTCCGGTTTGGAACAACTCCGTGTTTCCGTGATCCAGTTCCAGTTCGACTATCCAGTCCAAGTCCAGTCCAGTTCCGGTTTGGAACATCCAGTGTCCCGTGCCAAGTCCAGTTCCGGTTTGGAACAACTCCATGTTCCTGTGATCCAGTTCCAGTTATTCCGTTCCAGTTTCCTGTCCTGCCCAGTTCCGGTTGGAACTCCTGGGTTGCAGCACCAAGTCCAGTTCCGGCTTGGAACAACCTGTTGCCGTTCAAGTCCAGCTCCGGCTTGGAGCAGATTCAAGTTCCGGAGAGATTCCTGACTTTATTATTATTGTTGTTATTATCTGTGTACAGCTTGGGACTACCCCAAGCTATAATAATAAATTACCTTTTTCTGTCCCTCTGCCTCCTGGTCGTTGCATTTGGGTCCAGCCCGTATTAGGTTCATGACATCATCTTTACAATTATGAATTAATATTTTACAAGTTGGTATTGTTTATACGCTCTTCTTTTACAATTGCTAAATCATATTCACTGGACACTATATTCTTCCCCCTTGTGTTAATTTTAGCATAGTAACTTTATGCCCATTCATTGTGATTATAGCTATTTTCTACCTATTATTGTCACGCTTGTTCTGCCAGAAATGTGTTTGTGGCTTGGATTCAACTTCCTTACCTAATCATGCCATGTTAGAATTTGGTTTGGCACTCAATATGGCCACCTGTCACATGAATACATTATTGTATTTATTAGAAAAAGGTTATGGCTGACCAGACTTGTGTATGAATATGCATAAATGTATGTGGTTGTGTTCAAAAGTGTTAAGAGAACCGATCGGAACCACACGCAGACACCAAGATGGAATGAACAGGCTTTATTCAGAATCGACAAAAACGGGTCAAGAGCCAAGAGCAACAACAGTGCAATGCAGGATGGGCAGAATCGTAGTCGGGTCCAGGCAGGGGTCAGAGTCCAGGTAATAAGAGCAATACGGAGAAGGCAGGGCGAAGTCCAGAACAGGCAGGGGTTAGAACCAGAAGATCAGTCAGAGGCTGGAGAACGGGAGGGCGAATGGCTGAAGCAGGGCTAGGACGGAGATGGGTAGGCGGGCAGGAGGACTGGAACAGGGCTGGACAGGAACAGGCAAGGCAGGCAAGAGAACAGGAACAGGACGGGACAACACAGGACTCGAAACAGGGGCCGTCTCCGAAACAGCACTCTTCCACACTGTTGAGTAGCCTTGGGGCGAGAAAGTCACAGAGTACGCAAACATTTTTCAAATTGCAGTAGACTTCAAGCACCCGGATGACACACTTACTTCCGGGCTTTCACTGAGTATATTCGGGAGCACACTTTTCAAGAAGTACATGACCATTTTGGTCACATAACCTTTGTTTTTTTTTAAATAAGGCGCAGCCCTCTTGGCGCAGCTTCGCTGACGTTTTCCTTCGAATACAACAAAAACAACACGTGACATGGCAGCGCAAGGTTGCCAGATCCTGTAAGACTTTCCAGCCAAATGGCGACTCAAAACTAGCCGTTGGACAACTGCACTTTTACATACACTTAGGTTGAAGTCATTAAAACAAATTTTTAACCACTCATGTTTCATGTTAGCAAACTATAGTGTTGGCAAGTCAGTTAGGACATCTACTTTGTGCATGACACAAGTCATTTTTCCAACAATTGTTTACAGACAGATTATTTAACTTTTAATTCACTATATCACAATACAGTGGGTCAGAAGTTTACATACACTAAGTTGACTGTGCCTTTAAATTTTTAATATTTGGTCACATATCCTTTGCATGCCATGACTTCCTGATGTCTGACCCAACAACATCAAAAGACTCTTGATATCTTATGTTCTGGTACTCTTACAAGCGATACTATAACGTCTCTGCATTTGAATGGATCTCTATGAGAATTGGGGGGTGGGACTAGATTTAGCTGTAAATTATGCTGGAGCAGTATGGAATACATGATTAGTAAAATGGCTGTAAGTCATCAAGGGTCTGAGGTATCAAACAAGCCTCAAACCATCACTCTGCTGCCAGATATGCAGTAGATATGGATGGATCACTTTAAGGGTTGTTTCTTCTGACAAATTTTCCTATTGAACTCTATGGAAAAATAAGTCAGGAAAAGAAACCCTTCAAGTTATCCATCCATATCTACTGTATTTCTGGCAGTAGATGATTTAAGGCTTGTTTGATACGTCAGACCCTTGATGACTTTAGCCAACCATGTGTTTCCATACTGTTCCAGTGTAATTTACACAGATGCACAGATGTCCTAACTGACTTGCCAACACTATAGTTTACTAACATGAAATCTGTGGAGTGGTTGAAAATTAGTTTTAATGACTTCAACCTAAGTGTATGTAAACTTCCGACTTCAACTGTATATGGTGTTTCGTTTAATAAGGTGTAGCTGAGGGCAGAGTGTGAAAGGAGCGAGGCCAACAAGGACAGAGAAAGGGCACTCAATTAATTAATTTTTACGCCGGTGTAATTAATTGCTAGCATATACAAAATAAAGACTGATTGAAAGGGTTTATTGATATTGGTAGTTGAGTCATTTTGAAATTAACTTTTGGCTTTTTCCAACTGATTAAAGTGACTCTAAAAAGTAGCAAATAAACACTTTCAAATGTGTTTCTCAATAGGTTTCACAGGTTTGATGAAATGTGCACTGAGACGGAAAACATTTCACAGCAGGTGCAAAAAATAATTGCAGCAATTGTTCTGGCAGGTTAATTCCTGTTGCCTATCAAAAGAATTGTTCATGTAAAAAGGGAAGCAAACCCTACTGATTTGCAAAGTGCTACCACAGTAAAAATAGCCAACAAAATGGTATTATAGTTAGCTTTGCATGTGAAAAATCGCCTTTCATAAGCAGCGAGGAATGATGCTGACAAAAAGGACCTCGAAATGGTGATGAAATTATTTGGCTATAACAAGATTATACAAATCTTTGACTGCCAATTTTATAGGTAAATACACTGGCAGCTTCACGCATGTTCTTAGGAACATGCTGTCAAAAGTGAACTTCCTTTTCAAAGGAAAAATAGTAAATGGTCAATTTTTTTTCTCCATGAAAATACTGCATGAGAAATTTCTAAGCTGAGTTTGTTAATTTTTGCTAAAATTATTACAAAGTCCCTTAACGAGTATAGTTCCTGGTGGAATTCACTGACCAAACACTGGATATTACTGGATATTGTCAATTGTTAAAGTATGGAAAATTAATTTTGCTGATCGAAAATGTCAAAGGAACCGTGGAGTCTGATACTTGCCAAAAATAAATAAATAATAAATACAGCCATTTGTAATGAATAAAGGATGACTATGTTTTGAAGTGTACAAATCATCTTGAAATAAATTAATCTCTAAACAAATAAATAATATCTTTACTTTAATTGGGATGGCAGGTATGCCATCCGCTAAGTAAGTTACGGGTTGGTGGGACATGCCCCATACCTGGCTATACAGCACAGAGTTTGGCACTTTTCAGGGTTTCCTACAGAAGTAACCACAATGACCACAGACTCTCAGCCCTTAAAAACATTAACTTCTGTACGTTCTGACCTCATGTAACCACGCAGCATTCACATACACACATCCACACAATAAAGCCCCAAACTTATTTTGCCGGTTCTTCTTCTTCTTCTTCTTCTTCTTCTTCTTCTTCTTCCTTCTTCCTATTTTTATTGCCTACCTGCCTACGTACCCTCAAGGAATAATAACTGCCTATTAGAAGCTCTGTTTAAAATTGTTTAAAAAAAAACTCCTGTCTACCTACTACACAAACTGTGAAAGTGTCTGTAGATTGGCAGTTTGATTCTCACCTGATCCTAACATTTATTTTTGGTACACATTTTCTAGTACCGCAAGACAAAAGTCTTATTTGGACTGCTGATCTCTGTTAAATTGCTTGGGCCTGTGGTTTGATCCTCTGCCCGGTACCAAAGTGTAATTTCCTTTACGCAGTAAAGGAACACACATCCCATTTACTAGGTACAGACAATACAGTCCTAATGCAAAATATTGTCTGGTTAACATCGCATTGTTGTATTAATGTAAAAAATTCAATAAATAACTGTGTTTCAACAAACGTTTGTTTCACACATGGTCACTAGGCTACTCTCAATCTCATACAAATGCTGTGTCTAGCCTACTTATGTTCTGCTCTTGTGGTAACTGTGTGTGACTGCGGAGACCGAAGTTTCGAGGCTTGCCTCGACCAAGATTTCTTTATTATTTCTTCATTCATTTGCCACAAAAAGTATGTGCACTTCAGCTCTGTTCAGTTTATCCTTTTCACACATAACACAATGTCACCATAAAAATGAAAAAACTACGAAAATTAAGCAGTTACAATAATATAACCCACAAGCCCTAACGGAATCGGATTTATATACCATCACTTCAGCCAAGATATCACTTTCATGGTTAGGCACTTTATTTAAAAAAATTACAATAGCCTCCGAACATGTCATAGTCTGCAGACAACTTATTGCAACTACTATTAATTATAACAATAATCATAATAACAATAATCACAGATTCCTGGGAAATGTGTGCAGTGTGTTGTCCGATTAAGCTTTTGTTAGCTAACGTTTTACCAGAGAAACGTCAGTCAGCTGCTTAGGAAGGAACTAAAAGCTAGGCTACTAAGCGAATCAAAATGCCATATACGTCCATTGCAATACAGAAAACTTCACTAAACCTACATGGTTCGGTAGGCTACCAAAAGATTTCCCACAGGTAATGTTACACTAACGGAACATATTACAATGAAACTGCACTGTACGCTGCGTTCATTATGAACTCGGCAGCTCGTAGCCCCGACATGGAAGCTAGGAGTTACGAGCTCGGAGCGTTCCAGTTGTCACTTGTACCAACCAGTTGTCCAGTTGTCACTTGTACCAACCAGTTGTCCAGTTGTCACTTGTACCAACCATAGCTGAACATGTCCCTAGCGCCTAAAAGCTGCAGACCTAGGCTACTTTGTCACATAGAGGAAGATAAAAACGCCAAAAAAAAAGCCAGTGTTGAATAGCCTAACGTTACATGATGTATTTCTATATAATACTAATAGGCATATCTTAAAAATGTATTTCAATGTCTAGGCTACTTATGCAAACTGTTTAGTCTGTAACCCTGTAGATTGCTTATATTTCCTATGCGTTTTATCAAGTGAAGGATGTGGGCATGCATAAACATTGAAACTACCACTGAATTAAATTGTTTCAAGCTGTTGTTAAGCATTTTCCCATTAAAATACAGATTCATCCATTTTGAATCACGTCACTTTCCTCCTACTCGGCAACCCGGAGCTATGAAATGATACCCGAGTTTCCCACTTGTTATTCCGAGTTAACAGGCCGTTCCAGTGTATTTTCCCTGTTCGGAGTATCCGAGGTAGGCTACCTAGAATGCAGCAATAGGCAGGACAGTAGCCTACTGTATCTGCAGCTACGTTATGGCCTTGCCTGACATCGATGCAGGAGTTCCCAGGTTCACGTTACTTTTTACTGCAGCTACACCACTCATCTTCCCACATGTCACATTAGCAGCTATTTCTACAGTGTACCCTACCCTTTAAAACACCATCGTATGTCTTTCTTTCAGCTAGAATGTGTTCGCATCTAGCCTATTGTGCTTGCATGTCTCCATATTGGTTCATTCATGTACTTGCTTCTTCATGGTCCATAGCTCAGGTGGTGGTGTTCATTGTATTTCATTTGACATTAAATAAATACTTAATCTACAAACTGTTTTAATGTAATTGTGGGCTATCGGTAATAGGAGAAATGTTTTCATTCTTGTCAATAGAGGGCATTATGGTTACGTGAATGTCTTCAGTAGGAGTCTGCATGTATTCTGTATACATGTCTCTCTCCAGCCTGGTCTCACTCCCAAGTCGTCACATAGCGACGCTTGGGCAGCTCCTACGGCGTCATCCTTTAGACGCAGAAGGAGGCCTTTTGCGTCATTATTTGACGCACTCGTCTCGAATTTACGAATCCTACTATGGCGAAGGCTTTGCTCATGATAACCGACTGCGAGCATGCCCGCTCAGTCTTCGCCGTGTGCGCGGAGATCTTTCTGAGTTCGTGATTCCCGTACCCCACCCCAACCCCTAAACATAACCTCACAGGAGTTCATGTAACTCGGGCTCATGCCCGAACTGTTAAGATAGTGGGCGAGCCCGACCACAAGAGTTCACGTAACTCTCTACCAGATGAAGAAAAAATAAAAATTAAAAAGCATAATATTGAAGTGCCACAACCAAAGACAAATTATGTGGCCACAACCGTCAATATACGACGCAAAAGGCTGCGTCAATATACGACGCAAAAGGCTACCTTTGGCGTCACATAGCGACGCTTGGGCAGAAGCGTCGCTATGTGACGAGTCCGCATGAGACCACGTTGCTCTCTCGATGTAATTATAATATATATATTCATGCATTATCATCATTAGTTAGCTACCAAAAATAAGTGATATCTCAACAAAAACACGTTTTCAACTCTCGCATAGATGTCAAAGCAGTCTGTAAGTCCTTAATTCCAACTTGCAAAAACTAGGCCTGCCTTTAAAAGTATTGATATCAAAATGTGGTTAACAAAAGTTGCAACTAACAATATTGCCTATCGTAGCTCACACTAAATAAACTAGCTCTATTCCAAAGCAATGCTATCCAAACTTTCCTAAATTATTTAATGCAACTTGGCCCTGTGTTTTTTCATCTTACCATCTCAAGAGAATGTGGTCAATGAAACTGTATGTGCCACATCAAACTGTGAAAGGAAAATAATTTATAGCGGAAATACTCTGATTCAGATGTGTTGCACTTAGAAATTAAAAAGAAAAATTACTACACTATAGGGTATGTTTGAAGAATTCTTTGCATCCACTGCTTTAGGTCTATGAAAAGCACAGCATGAATAAAAATGTATTATTATTATTATTATGTATTTATTGATTTATTTGGAATATTTGGATTTCTATAGAAACCTGTGTGGTCCTACAGTGCCTAGACATTATTGTGTTCACAAAATTCTGTTCATAAATATCATAAGTATTATTATGTTATGTATGTCTATAGGAAAACTAGTGTTATTACTTATTTGGCATCATCTGACCCAGAAACATACAGTAGGCTACATTAACAGGGAAAACATGTCTGGATACGTTTGCTAAAATGCTATATGTGTCATGTCCTGTGCCTCTGTCCCGATTTCCTGGTTTTCCTCTATGTGTATTCCGTTCCATGTTTTCCCTTTACCCAATTGTGTTCCTCACCCGCAGTACCCAGTCCCCGAGGCTCTCCTTCCTGTCCCTAGCCCTCCTTGCCTGTTTTGGGTTCCTGTCTCCAGTCCTGTATTGTCTCTTTTTCATTGAAATCATATGTTGTTCCATGAGGCAATTTTTGTTATTTGAAATTTAGTTTGAATGACCACAATCTCTTCACATGCTAAGATGAAAAAACAATGGACCAAGTTGCATTAAATAATTAAGGAAAGTTTGGATAGCATTGCTTTGGAATAGAGCTAGTTTATTTAGTGTGAGCTACGATAGGAAATATTGTTAGTTGTAACTTGGCCACATTTTGATATCAATACTTTTAAAGGCAGGCCTAGTTTTTGCAAGTTGGAGTTAAGGTCTTACAGACAGTGTTCTGTAGGCTATGCGTGAGTAACTTGGCATTTATTTTACGCTAAAAACGTGTTTTTGTTGAGATTAACTTATAATAATAACAATTTAAGGAAATATTGAAATACCTGATGTACAAAAGGTCTGCACACCTTTGCAGTAAGAATGATTCTGGGCCCAGATTTTGCATGATACGACATATTCTAACTTAAAGGTGTGCTTTATTAAATGTGTTATTCTATTCTTTTTACACTGCCCAGTTAAAATGTGGCACTTGTTGATAATTATATAAAGGATTGAGTTGAAATTATTTTTAGTTTTTTACTTTGGTATCAAAAAATGTATATTTGAAGCTTCTTATTGCATACTTTGACAGTTGCACTCTTTTGAGAAAAAAATATTCAAATTCCTTTATTACGGATTCATATGACACCACAGAATAGAAAATCCTTTTAGCCAAAAAATAGATGGTCTTTCTGCATTGGTGTTCTTATGGGGGGTCACAGAGTAGTGAATAGACCATTAGCACATTACACAAAGCTCTCAGCATGGCGACCAGAGAAATACATCTGAAGTGTAAGATTATCTCAGCTCTAGTGCATTTAAAAAAAACTAAACTTTTTACAGATTTTTCAGAGAGGGACAGTGTGAGAAAAGATATGGATTTTCTTTTTAACACATCTGGGAAGAGCCTGAACATCAACTCTTCTCTTTCATTAGCTTTCCTTTTATCTGTTTTTCATTGGCATATATGGTGATATAAGGCAGAAAGCTGTCTGAAATCTGAAAACCACTGCAGATGAGGCAGGTATATTTTGAGTTAACCAATCAACAATGAGAATGACCTTGTGCTTTCATATAAGACCAGCTAGAAATTTCATCAATTTCAGCAGAGTGATGGTTTAAGGCTTGATACGTCAGACCCTTGATGACTTAGAGCCATTTAGCCAACCATGTGTTCCATACTGTTCCAGTGTAATTTACTGCTAAATCTAGTCCCACCCCCCAATTCCCATAGACATCCATTCAAATGCAGAGACGTTATAGTATCGCTTGTAAGAGTACCAGAAAATAACATATCAAGAGTATTTTGATGTTGTTGGGTCACAGACATTAGGAAGTCATGGCATGCAAAGGATATGCAACCAAATATTCAAAATGATTACTTTATTCTATATATAAATGCAGGGGTGCCAATCATTGTGGCACACGTGGTTTTGTTAAAAATAATTATGTCTTGAGGGATTTTCTTTTCTCGTAATAAATTTACTTCAATTAAAGGTTGGATTTTTTCTCATTTTTTTCAGTGTTTGATTAAACTAATTCACCAAACAGTTAATTTTTTTATAAACCTTTTAACTCATCTTTACCAGGAGTGCCAATAATAGTGGAGGGCACTGTATATATACACTGCCTGGCCAAAAAAAAAAGTCACACACTCTAATATTTTGTTGGGCGCCTTTAGCTTTGATTACAGCGTGCATTCATCATGGAATTGTTTCAACAACCTTATGCAAGGTCACAGCATTTATTTCCGTTCCAGAGTTGCATTAGTTTGACGACTGGAGAGTCAAACCACTCCGTAAATTCTTCTCCAGCACATCCCAAAGACTTTCAATGGGGTTAAGGTCAGGACTGGCCAATTCATGTGTGAAAATGATTCCTCATGCTCCCTGAACCACTCTTTCACAATTTGAACCCGATGATTCTTGGCATTGTCGTCCTGGAATATGGCCATTGATGGGATAACCTGGTCATTCAGTACATTCAAGTACTCGACTGACTTCATTTTATTGCTGCATAATGTTGCTGAGCCTAGACCTGACCAATTGAAGCAACCCCAGATCATAACACTGTCTCCAGAGGCTTGTACAGTGGGCAGTATGCATGACGGGTGCAACGGCAACTTTTTTTTTGGCCAGGCAGTGTATATACGTATGTATATATATTTTTTTTTTTGACTAAATATTTATTTTTGAAAATTAACATTTAAGATATATATTTAGGACGTCCCTAGCATATGTATTTTGAGATTTGTCAAATACATCTGAAACTATGAACTAAAAGGTTTATTTAGCATGAGTTACATCTGAGCCTATTTAGCCAGAAAATGCCATATTTAGGCTAAATCTGAGAAAGGAAACAGGAAAAGCATGTGATTTACTTGACTTTTGGCACCCCATAATTAGTCTCAGCCTCAGCCGTTCTGACACAGCATCTGATGCATAGGCTTGCATAAGTTGGGTAGGACTGTGGAAAACTGACACTCATTGGCAAGCAGCACTGTCAATCACAGGAGTGTGTGCGTATTTCCGGTATGGCGCAGTGTATTGGGATTTATCAGTCCGCTGGGAAAAAAGTTGTGCTAACTAATTGGTAGCTAGCGAATGCTGCGAATCCATCAAGAACAATTGTTTCAAGTGTTTCTGACCAAGACTAAGCGCTTAACGCTGGATAGAAGAAAGTTTTTGAAGTTCATAACATTTTTACTGAAGATCGCCGTGCCATTTGTGTAAATCATGTTTGTTTCACGCTGGTCTGTTTTCTTGTAGCGCTGTTTCTGAATCGACTGCCCTCTGTACCACCTCAATACGTCATGGAACATAGACGATCTGTGGTTGGTTATATTGCATGTCAATCAAAGGCACCATCTGTCATGGTTTTTGAGGAGTTCTTCCCTTGCGGTCGTTTTCCTCGGTAGCCACGCGAGGGTGTTGCCCTTTTAGTGGATGTTTGCTCCGCCCCGTCTTTATCGCAGAGCTTCTCTCAGCATCCACACCTGTGCGTGGTTACATCAGAGCTATTTAAGCCCACATTTCTTTTGTTCTGGGCTTCTGTATTATTTTGCAGTTTTGTGTTTTGGGTTTGGTATTAGTTTTGCCTTTGTTTGCCTTAGCCGGTATGGTTAGGTCTAGGCTCTGTAGGAGACCTCTTTGCTCCAATGTGTTTTATTGGAGTAATGCGGGACTTGCCTTTGTGTATGTAGCTATTAGGACTCTTCGTCCGTGGCTCTTTTCTGTCTCCGCTTCCTGGTCTGTCCTTTCTTTCTTTGCCTAGACCTGTTGCCCTTTCTGTCTCTCCATCCTCTCTCTGTCTGCTTTCTTCCTTGAAAGCGAGAGGAGTCTTTGTTTGTTTGTGAGTATATTTATATATTCATTTCTTACTAAGAGACAGGGCGTTCATCATACTGAGGCAGGTATTTATCTATACTGAGAGGCAGGGCGTGTATTTTTTACTAGGCTTGCGTTAGTCATTGAGCCGGCAAATGTCCAGAACAGCTGTTCTGTTCGTCCTTCGGTACCTGTCTCCTTACAGGGAGACTGGGCGATTTTATTCGGAACTGTAGTTCTGTTCGCCCTTCGGGTATGTCTCTCCGCACAGGGAGACTGGGCGATTTTGTTCAGACAGTAGTTCTGTTCACCTAATGGTAGGTCTCTCCTTACAGGGAGAATGGGCGATTTCATTGACATGTTTGCGTGTGACTGCGAGCCTATGAAAGTAGCCACGGAACATTAGATCTCTGTTCCTTTCGCCTTCTTGTTACCTTCCCCCTTATTTAGATGTAGGGCCATTATTTTTCGCATGTCTTGCGTTTGGCACACTGCCGGTAGAGGTTAGGACATGGAGACTGCTTCCCTTCTATTCCTGCAGCAAGCAGTACCAGTGTTTCCCTTATATGCACCTAGCAGCGGCGTTATGCCGCTGCTGAAATATGACCACCGCTGCTGAATTTTTATTTTTTAAAACTTTTTTGTAAACAAAACAATCCACTCTCTCCCCTTCAAAATGCCAGAGTAAATGGCCTTGCAGTCGTCTTGTAAATGTGACGCACTTTCATAGAAAAGTTGCTGTCAAACTTATTTGAAATGCGACTGTGTCCAAACTTTCTAAGCAATGCTAACTTTCAGCAACGTCATATATGGCCATCAAATGCTCCGTCTTATCTCTTTAGAAACTATATTATTTTGCACTACGGATGCTTCATATCCAGCTCAATTCACACACTTGTGAGTAAAGCAAACAATAAACTTTGCGCTTACCTAAGTGTAGGCCTAGCTATATGATAATGTCAGCACAACGATTATAACAACAAACACGGGGTAGATGTTGATCAAGCAAGCAATGTTGATCACGGATTCAGGATTATCATTCGCCGAAGGCAAAAGGCTAAGAGCCGGGCCCTCAGCCGCTTGGAGGCTACATTTATTTTTTGTTACATAACTACATAACACATACATTTTAAATAAAATAAAAATAAAAAATGTATTATTGTCAACAGTGTGGGCATAACTGAACAAAATATAGGCCATAGCCTATATTTAAAATGTGTGGAAATATTTTAATTAATATAATTCATATTACGTTGTTTTACTTCAAAAAAAGCACATTGCACGCACGTTCGTTTCCGACGTCAGTTAGCAGCACAGTTCAAAATGAAACAAAAATCGGGTTATATGAAACGTAGCCT
The DNA here is from genome assembly GCA_029718625.1 of Synaphobranchus kaupii. Taxonomy (NCBI): domain Eukaryota; kingdom Metazoa; phylum Chordata; class Actinopteri; order Anguilliformes; family Synaphobranchidae; genus Synaphobranchus; species Synaphobranchus kaupii. The sequence goes on from CM056381.1 coordinate 23,882,313, forward strand.
AAACAAAAAGAACAGCGGGAGAAAATAAAAGCTGCATTAACATGTGTAGCCTACCACTAACTAACTTATTTTTGAAGCATAGGCTAATCAACCCAAGGTGGGCTCAAGTTGAGACTGTCTCAATTTGGAGAACGTAGGCTAATCAACAAGTTTGCCAGCGCAAAAGAATGAAGAATTGAACGACCGCGACCACGTAGACAAGAAAACGCAACGAATGAACTTAATTTTTGACGTATGCTATAACATTTTAAATATACCACATAAATGAATGAATGAACTGAATATTCATATAGCCTAGACCTACTGTGTCAAAATGAACAATTTTGTTTTGTGTAGACAGAAACTTTAGCCTGGCCTACACTTGTAGCTATTTTCAAAAGCAAAATAAGATGAGTTCAGTGCATAGGACCGCATGCAATGTCATATGGAATTGGTTTGTTTTTGTCAGAATAATAGCCTAAAAACATATTCATAAAACATATAAAACATCTTTATTTGCGGACATTAATTAGCTATACGTAGGTAGCCTATACTATTGCTACTGAGTGTATTACTTGCCTGAAGTGATTAATGTTACATCAGCATTTTAGAGAGATGAGTTAGGCTATTTCTGTAGGCTATTGCTGCCTCAAGTGCTCTTCAGAAGCTCCTCTTTCCCAGTTGCCAAATCGTAATTACGAGGTTGACGCATTCACATGCTCCGAAATCGAATTACCAGCAAACATGGATGTCTAGAAAGTAAATGTTTATTTTGATCCTTTAGGAATAAAAAAATACATGGAGAGCTGCTATCACTTCTGCAACTTCTATGTCGGAAACTGACTCGTATTTCCGATAATTCCGACAGCACTTGAATTCAGCATATGGCTGCATTCGAATAGTCAAAAAAATAGCTCCTTTTTCCTTTCCTTGCAACTTTTCCTTGACCTTGCCAGAAAACGTCATGGGGGTCAAGGAAAAGTTGGAAGGAGAGATTTACAAGGAATCTAGGGTGCGTCCCAATAGTCGATAAATGCCACCTTTCCTCCTCCACTACCACTCCTCTACTCCGTGCCCCGGAAACGGATCTTTGTGTTTTAATCTAATGTCGCTGATTACATCTTAATTAATGCTTACATATTAATTAATGTCTTGACGCAAACCGCAATGTTATGTACATTGGATACTGTACATGCAAATACTTGTACTCAAAACGTTCAGGCAGTTTTGCATATTTCCGGGTAGGAGAGGAGTGGTAGTCGGGGAGGTGGGGAGTGAAGAATATTGGGACGCACCCCTACGAAGAATATTAGGACGCACGTCTACTGTGGAATTCGAACTTCCTTCTCTACCTTGCGTCATGGTGCGACAGCCAGTCGTATTGTCGTGACTGTTCAACATAGCGAACTACAACTTCACAAAAAATTACGAAAAAAGGCGCATCATTGCCATTTGCATTTCACTTGAACTGTTTGTTTTATCTCTGCGAAATGTAGCCTCTTAATACATTTGGTGTATTGTCTGGTTGTGTCATTGTTTGTTTACTTTCTATTATAAGCCATTACAAACCAACAATACTAGCTATTCACATTTAAATTTCTGGCATTTCTCAGATGTTCGCCTTGTTGTTCGAATTCAGTAATTCGGTAGGTTCCGGAAAACTCAGATGCTTATGAAAACATTGGCGGCATTGCATTGTGGGGCGCGAATAGCCTACTACCTTCCTCCTGAAAAGGATAGTCCAGAGCATCCTTTGTGAAAGGACGGATAAAAGGAACTGTGAAGCTCCTTTCCTTCTCAATATAAGAAATTCGAAAGGTCCTTAGCATGGCTGCCCGGGAAATATTTCCGGTTCATGCGATCTAAAGGATCCTTCCTTGCTCAAATTTGACTATTCGAATGCAGCCTATGGGTGCATCCCAATATTCTTCACTCCCCACCTCCCTTCCTCCACTCCCCTCCTACCCGGAAATTTGCAAAACTGCCTGAACGTTTTCAGTACAAGTATTTACATGTACAATATATAATGTATCTGATATTGCAGTTTGCGTCGAGACATTAATTCATATGTAACCATTTATACGTAATTAAGATGTAATCAGCAACATTAGATTAAAACACAAATATACGTTTCCGGGGCACGGAGTAGAGGAGGTGGTAGTGGAGGAAGGGAGGGTGCATTTTTCGACTATTGGGACGCACCCTATGTCTCTGGCTCGCCGACATAGGGTCATATACATTTTTTTTTTGCAACATATATTAGGGCCCCGTGCTGACCTAATTTGCACCCCCTGAGCTGATCATGTAGTTACGCCACTGCCTTGTGCTGTATGTACTTAGGCCTCGAGAGCCCTTCTGGTGCCGGCAGACACATAGAAACCTCCCGGCAAGGCGCGCTTTGTGAGCGCACAAAAAAAATTTTTGCACGCGCGTATCGCGCACAGTGCTTCACGTCTGCTGCTACAACTCCATCCTAGGGTAGGGGAAACACTGAGTATGCTCCGTTTAGAGTTAGGGAGTTATTTTTTCGCTTGTTGCCTTCTCCCCTTGCTTAGCTTTAATTTATGTTCCTTCATTTGTGTTACCTCCGAGGCAGCCCTTTCTCTCATTTCACGTTAGCATCTTGTTGTTCTCTGTTTAGTATACTGTTTGGGTATTCAGTGTTAGCTCATTGTGTTTACCGAGCTCGAGATTCGTTGCTCTCGTGTGCTGTTCACCCAGCTATTGAGATGTAGGGCCATTAGTGTTCGCATGTCTTGCGTTTGGCACACTGCCGGTAGGTTAGGACACGGAGACTGCTTCCCTTCTATTCCTGCAGGAAGCAGTTCACTCCGTTTAGAGCTAGGGAGTTATTTTTCGCTTGTCGCGTTCTCCCTTTGATTAGCTCTAATTTATGTTCCTTTGTTTGTTACCTACGAGGCAGCTCCTTCTCTCAGTTCACGTTAGCATCTCGTTGTTCACTGTTTTGTATACTGTTGGGTATTCAGTGTTGTCAGCTCGTTGTTTTTACCAAGCTCGAGATGCTTTGCTCTCTTGTGACGTTCGCGGGGTTATACGGGTCGTTTTCTGTTACGCCCCTTTTTCCTAGTTCCATTATTTCCCTCCAGTCGAGAGTGGGAGCTAGGTTATTTGAGTTGTTAGTTAAAATTCCTTAAATACGGGGTCTCTCCGTCTCAGTGGCTGATAAAAGCTTATAGAATCCCTTCGCTGCGTGTGCCCTCTTCGAACCTCACACGTCACGTCCCCTTACACCATCTTCTTAAAGTGGGCGGCTCTTTACCGCGTTAGGCAAGTCTATGGACCAGACTTTGTGTTTATCACAAAGTCTGGTCTTCGCGACTCTACCCCATAATATATCATGTGTATTCATATTTGCTGTTGAATTTTTTTAAGTCACATTCTAGATCACCTTATTTCAGCCATGTGCACAAGTTATTTGACACTCTGCTTATAAGGCCTTAATAACCATGACATAACAACCTTACAAAGAATTAAACAACCTCCTTATGAAGGTGTCATATCTGTGTTATCTTGGCCTTATGGAATTGCACTTAATGTAATATGAACCTGGCTTTCTTAATAAGACAAGAATAATATATGTACACTGAACAGAGGTAGCTCAATACAGACAATTAGACATTGTCCTCTATCATAAATTGTTACTAACATTTTATATATAACTATTTTCTAGGAATAGTATTTCACAATTGAACAGTTGAGGCCTTCTCCATCATGCCTACTCAGGTGGATTATTTAATTTAAAAGTAAGAATAGGGTTTGTCATGATCATTGCTCTTTCCAGATCAATTAGCCATTAGAGGCAGACAGCATTACAAGAAATATGAGTATAATCTCCCACTGGGCTAGCTTTGCCTAACTGTTCTCTGAATAGTTCCCCTAAGATGAATGGAAGTGCTTTGAACTTGGGCACAGCCTGTACATAGAATTAATTATAAGGTTCCCTGCACAAGAACCAGTCTGCATGGCTGAGAATTCCAAATGACTTTTAAAAAGTATTTTCTATTACATCTTGTTGATTTCTGGTAAAGGAGTTCAGAATAATTGTATAATTTATACTCTTACATGACTTATGTAAACTATAACCTATTGTTTTTGTATTCCCAAATTAGTATTTTACTTTTGTGAGTTCTAAAAATTCTAACACCAATAAATATTACACAGAAACAAAATGGTGACCCAGTGTGAAGAATACTCTTAGGTATATTTGGTACTTTTTGTTGGAATAGAAAATAAGATGTATATTCTGTGTAAAGTAGTCAAGACTTTCCCAAACAATCTGTGAGCATATGAAAAAAACATTAGCTGTTGATATATTAAGAGTCCTGTAAAGGTTGTAATTTGATTCCAAACAATGCATGCAATTAGTGAATTAAAGATTTCCACACACAGACTCACTAGTTAACGCCAGGGTACTGCTCTTGATGATCACCCTTTGGGTTCCGGAATCATTAAAGAGAGAACGGGCCCTGTATTGATGCGCTTTTCTCTCCAGGGTCACTCGGAGAGAATACAATTTTTTGGTTGATTCTCCGTCTTGCCCACTCATTCTGGGTCATTCATGGCTGACGTTACATGACCCTCATGTTGGTTGGGGCAGAGACAGGGTCCCTATTCGCCAGTGGGGTTCTGCTGTGACCAGGATTCTTCCTCTGCTCTCGCAGAGAGTAAAGAGAAGAGTCTGGCCTGGGACCCCTTTGCTGGGGGAGGTTCCAGGGAGGAGGATAACCGTTCAGTTTACGATTTTGAGTGGGAGACGTCATCTGAAGTCAGAGACTCCGGAGGTGGTAGGGGCGCTCCAGTTTCGCCTGCCCACTAACGTACCAGTTTCTCCGATTGTGGCCCCAGTTAGGGGGGCTATTGAGACAGTGGTGCAGAAGGCTATACTGTATGTTCTGAGCCCGGTCCAGATGGGGGTCCGCCCCATTGCCTGTTTGTACCTTCTCGGTTGAGGTTGCGAGTTCTCCAGTGGGGTCACGCCTCTCAATTGGTGGCTCATTCGGGCGTTCACCGGACGAAAGATTTTATTTCTCACCGGTTTTGGTGGCCCAAACTTGAGAGCGATGTGCGGGAATTTGTCGCCGCGTGTTCTACTTGCGCTCATAAGAAGGGTTTGTGGCTTTCCCCACCGGGCCCCATATGTCCATTTCCCGTTCCCAGTCGTGTTCATCCCACCTTCCACGTCTCTCGCCTTAAACCGGTGCTCGTTAGCGCTACCAGTTTCTGGTGGACTGGGAGGGGGTGTGGTCTTGAGAAGCGCTGCTGGGTTCCCTCCAGTAATATCTTGGACCCTGTACTTATTAGGGACTTCCGTAGAAGCATGGCTGAGGGATCGCCTGGAGCCGTCCCTTAGAAGGGGGGTCCTGTCATGGGTATTTTCAGCCCCTGCTGTTTCTGCGGTCGTCTTTCTTTTTGGCGTTGTTGGGACGCTCTATCGGATTTTTTCTGCCTCCGTTCCGGTATTCGTATCTCGACCGAAAATGATTCTCTGCACCTTTTTTGCATTTCCTGTCAGCTATAAATACCTCAGGACTTCCGCATTTCCGCACTTCGATATTGTCTTTGCTATGTTGACAATGAAGTCGGTAAGGTATAAGATTCGGTCGCTGCATTTCTGGTTCATACGAATAGGAAACGCAGCAAGTCCTGTTTCGAGTTAGGAGAAATTGTCTTTTATTGGTTTTTAAATTCAATATATCCAATAAAAGCATTTTCTTTTAAAACACAATTCGACATACATCATTTCATTTTACATTTTTTAAAACACACCTTATCGGGGGGAATTTTTATTTTCCCTTCCCTTTTTTAATTTTCCATTAAAATAAACATAGAACAATCAAGGCACCATAGAAAGAGACATCACATACAGAAATTCACAATCCTCTCCAAACGGAGGGAAAAAAACAGCAAAAAGGATTCAAAGGACATTGAAATGAAGAAAAAATTTAGTTCCCGGGTTGTCGGGCAGGCAAATGTTCAGTTTTGGTTTCTCTCTCTTCCTTGTATAGGGGGGGGGGGGGGGGGGGGGTGGACTAGATGATCAGTTCCTTCCAATGGTCCACCCCCCCATTTCTCTCTCGCCAGACGCTTATCCTTCACAAAGTCCACCATAACGCCGTCCTGGAGGAGGTTCTGTGTCCTCCTCCTGAGAATGACCAGGTCTACAGTTGTTTTTTGATAGACCTTGATGTTCCTCACCTCCCACAGGACCTGCTTAACGGTGTTAACGATCCTCCACTGACGCTGAAGCTCTGGTGTTTGGCATCCTCCACAGGGTCCGTAGAGGACACTCTCAGCAGTCAAGGAGGACCTCGGCAGCAGAGGAAACAACAAGGCCCCAGACCCGTCTGGCCACGGAGCACTCCCAGAACAGATGGTAGACATGTTCTGAGTCAGTGCATCCGTGGGGGCAGCGCTCAGTCAAGGCCAGGTGCCACTTAAACATAAATGACCTGGTGGGGAGACACATGTGGGCAGACATCCAGGCAATGTATTTTTGCTTGTTACTTAAACATTTGTTTAAGACATTTGCCCAGATTATTGACGGGTCCAGGGTCGTGCTGCCCCTCGGGAGTGTCATGATCTGCTTAGATCTTAAGTGAGCCATGATTATTTTGTAATTCCACCAGGTCAGCCCAGCCCTGGGCAATCCCGCCCCAAAAGCAAAGTCCCTCAGGGCTCAATATACATATGGGGGGGTCCCAGCTATATGGTATGGTCAGGTCCAGCGCACACAGGCCCATCGTATCATGGATTATGACCCTTTTTCCCTTGCGGTCGTGTTCCTCGGTCGCCACACGTGGGCGCTGCTCCGTTAGTGGAGTTTTGGCTCCGTCCCTTCTTTTCACGGAGTAAGTAATCAGCGTTCACAGCTGGATGTAATGCCGGTGAGCTATTTAAGCCCATGTTCCTTTTGTTCTGGGCTTCGATATTAATTGTTCATTGTGATTTGTTTGTTGTTTGTACTGTGGTGTGTTTTTTGGCATTATTTGTGTTGTTTTGTGTGTGGTTTAATTAGCCCTTTTAAAGTTTTAGTCGTATGATTTGATCTAGTGTTTTAAGGAGACCGTTTTGCTCCGTTGTGCTATATTGGAGTTTTGCGAGACTTGCCTTTGTGCTTTGAGCTTTCAGGATTAATTCCTTTTTTGTGTGCTCGTTTCAGTCTCCGCTTTCTGGTCTTACCTTTGTTTGTTTGCTGCCTAGATCTTTTGCCTGTTTCTGTCTCTTTCTCCTCTCTCTGTTTGCTGTCTTCCGTGAAAGCTAGAGGAGTCTTTGTTTGTGTATATTTGTATGGTAGTTTCTTACTAAGAGACAGGGGGCCCTATCTTGGCAATCTTGGCGCTTAGTCTATGCGCATGGCGTAAAGTCCATTTTGGGCATGTTCAAGTCCACTTTTGCTATTTTAACGGCGTGTTTTTTTGGCGCAAAGCACGGCGCAAGGTGCAACTGGGCTGAACCTAGTCGCTTCATTAATTATAGGTATGTCTTGGGCGTGACATGCAATAAACCAATCAAAATGTCATATCCCATTCCCTTTAAAAGCCTGCTTTTCCACCTTGGCGGATTGCTTGATGGCGAAACAGACATGCTTGTGCGTGTTTAGTGTGATCAAGGAATAGGCTAAATGGAGTATGATCAATATTATTCGGACTAACCATTAGCCTATGAGTTCCCGGTAATTCCAGACAGGGCTGTTATTTTACAAAATATATGCGGTTAAATTTCGTTAAAAGGACCTGCAACAGCTGAGAATAAGCTATCAATGGCTTCAGTCTCACCTTAGAAAACGCCCAATTAGCCTGCTTGTTCAGCGAATTTCGTTTGATTATGCAATGAAAGTGTCAAACATCAATTCCAAGAGGCTGTTCTCATGGAGTTCTCGAAGTTCAAGCTTCATCCAAAGTTCATTAGGCTACCTGCATAGTAGGCTAATATTGATTAATAACATACATACCGTTATTTTGCCTTAATGATGACACTAAATAGCCTACAATAAAGCTGTCAGGTTCGCAACCCATATGTTCACGCATATTTCCCCTTGTTTAATAATGTTCTGTTTATGGAAATGTGACCAACCTGTTTTACTCGTAGCGTAATCCTTTAAAACAATCCACTTTCCCAGGAAGACCGTGAAACGTGCAACTTAAAGCAGGGGAAACAGAGAACATGCAGTGCACGTGCAGAGAATGGCATTAAAATTCATTGTGAATGAATTGTGTAACGTGCTGCAAATTTGTATTAGTTTCTAATTAGATGCTTAGTTCTCTTTAAAATCGTTTTGTTCAGTTATGGAATAACGGGTGAAATCAGCTGGGTTTTAAACGGTGAGAGTATGGAAACCTGGTCACTGTAATTTAAAAAATATGAAGGACGAAGAATAGCTAAGGTTACAGTTTAGTTAACATGGTGACATCTCCGTTTTTTAACCATAGGCTATCGAAAAAAAACTTATGCACAGCGAATCCGCTGTAGCCTAGGCTATTTGAAAAACAATAAATGCAATATTCACTGGACAAGGTTTTGAACTTTTTTCAGTCACAAACCATTCTATTTACTTACAGGCTGTATTCATAGATAAACAGAGCTGTATTGTAATGACATCTGAAGCGCATTTTCAGAACTTAAATGTCCGTCTATTGCCGTGCGCGAGTTTTCCATTGAATGACAATTCACGCATTAGGTGTAAATGACAATTCGCGCATTAGCCTTGATATAGGTGTTATCAGTTGCTTTTTAATGGATAGCCATTGTCCCGTACCATCGCACATCGCCCGGATGTTGATGGAGTGGGCTGAAAGCAATTTAATGTGCATGGCATTCCCCTTCGCTGAGGGAAAGGTAGGCTATGGACCCTTTTATTATTATGTATTTTTTGATATAGGCTACACAATAATACTATTTCACATTGTAATCTTGATATTTTAATCATGCTTGTGCGCGCCCCTGTGTGTATCAGACAGGAGGGTACGCGCATTGTGCACACGCCTTTGTAGACGCTCTTATAATATGCGCCGTTAAAATAACATGTATACAACTGCGACATGACTTTAGACCAGGTTAGTGGTGGTTCTAGCGCAAGCGCTTTCTGCTGGCTCAAGATAGCAATACGCCAAAAAAAATCCTGGCCATTCCTCATCTTAAGACCAACACGCCCAAACGGCGCAAGAGTACATGCTAGTTAAACGGCGTGAGTGTTAGGCGTTATTATGAACCTACCGCCGGGTGTAAGATAGCAAAGACACTTGCGTTTGGGTTAGCGCCGCTTTGCGCCGGGTGTAAGATAGGGCCCAGGGCGTTTTATCATACTGACTTTAGGGCCTTATTTATTCTTGGAGGCAGGGCTTGTATTTTCTATTGAGCTTGCGCTAGTCAGATAGCCGATAATTCCGGTGCAGCTGTCCTCTCGTCCCTGTGTGCCTTTATCCGTATATGGAGTTTGACGATTTTGTTCGGAACTTTAGTTCTGTTTCGTCTGTCGATGCATGTCTTGTACCTTTATCCGTATATGGAGTTTGACGATTTTGTTCGGAACTGTAGTTCTGTTTCGTCTGTCGGTGCATGTCTTGTGCCTTTATCCATATATGGAGTTTGACGATTTTGTTCGGAACTGTAGTTCTGTTTCGTCTGTCGGTGCATGTCTTCCTGTGGGGAAGATTGGGCGATGTTGTGGACATGTTTGCGTGTGACTGCGAGCCTCCATATAAGCCTTGGAACATTTATTATCGGTTCCTTCGCCTCGTTACATTTCCCCTTACTGAGAGGCTAGGGCGTTTATTTTCTATTTAAGTTAGTCATTCTGCTAGTAAAGTTATGGGACTGCGGTGCTCCGTCGGCTCGCCTGTAAAATGTTTCTTCCTCCTGGGAGATCGGGCGTTTACCCCTTTATGTTCTGCGTGTGACTGCTAGCTTATGGAAGTAGCCACGGAACGTTATATCTGTTCCTTCGCCTCCTATACTAATGAGTATTAGTTTTCAGTGTTTGTTGGTTGTGTGTTTGATGTGTACCTTTTATGCTACTCGCTTATTCTTACGCCTGATTACTGAGGCAGGGCGTTTATTATTGCTGGCCATTTAATTACTTCGCACATGGAAGCATGGGGTAGCAGTTCTTTGTTCCCCTTCGCCTTGTTTGGATTTCTTGCTGTGAAATCAGGCGTTTGTGCTTCTACTTAATTGCGTGTTAGTGTGCCGGTTCGTAGCTTTGGTACATTGGTGTGTATTTGTGCCATTGTGCTACTCGCCTGTTCTTGTGCGTCTCGTCTCCGAGACAGGGCGTTTGTTATTTCCGGCTCGTTTTTTAGTTACTTAGCTAGTAGAAGTATGGGGTAGTAGTTAATTGTTCCCTTTCGCCTTGTTTGGGTTTCTTGTTGTGAAACCAGGCGTTTGTGCTTCTACTCTTTGGTATGTAACAGTGAGCCAGTCTGTAGCTGTGGTGTGTGTGTGTTCCTTGTCTTGTCTCCTCCCTTATCTGCGTGGTTTCCCGCCTTAGTGGCCTTAGGGCTTAAAGAATCCCCTTGCTGCGTTTGGCTCCTCCTACCTCACACGTCACGCCCCTTTACACATCGTCCTCAAGAAGGGAGTGGCATAGTACCTAGCAAAGGTACCAGAGGCCTTCTCGACCTTCTGACTATTCTGGACCAGTGTGGCCAGACCCTGCACCAAAATGATGTTTACTATATCTGGGACCCCCCTGACCCCATTCTTCTCTTCCTTGAGGAGGGTAGCTCTTTTAAGTTTTTCCATAGTGCTTCCCCAGACAAAGCGAAAGGCCATTCTAGTGATGTTTTTACTAGTGGCCTTGTCTGGGGGAAACACCCTCCCCACGTAGAGAAAAATGGGAAGGACTATTGCCTTCATGACCAGGATCTTACCCGTCTGAGTCAGAGGCCGCACGCTCCAGTTCCGGAGTTTACCCTTGGCGGAGGGCTCCCTCCCAGCTCAGCCTTCCCTCACCGTCTGACTGGAAGGTCACCCCCAGGAGCTTGATGTTATCTTTGCGTACAGGAAAGGAAACGGTTAGTGGCTCACTCCAATGTCGAGACAGAAACAGTTCACTCTTGTCCCTATTGACTAGGGCGCCAGTGGCTGCACAGAAGTCATCTAACACCTTGTTGGCAATGGTTATAGAATGACTATCTGTGCCGACAATGGTAATGTCGTCCATGTACGCCATCATCCTAAGCCACTCCCCCTGGGCCCTGGGCAGCGGATACCCAGCCATGCCCGGGTTACCCCTGCTGGCCTGGAGGAACGGCTCAAGGTAGATGACGTACAGGAGGGATGCTAAAGGACATCCCTGCCTGACGCCAGACCTAATGGCAAAGGGGGCGGATGGTTGCTTGTTAACAACCACCCTCCCCGAGATGTCAGTTAGGAGAAAGATTTATTTTTATTTTTCTTTCCTTTCTCTTTTTATCCTTTGTACTCTTCTGCCAGTTACCTTTTTGTTCAGCTCATTTTTACCTAGAGCTGTAGGTATCAGGTTCTAGTTTCATTTTCATTCTCTCGCCCGTTTATACAGGGTGTTTCTTTTGTTTTGTTTCACTACCTCTTGTTACGCCTAATTATTTAGTGCGTGAGGTTCTTTTGTTAGTTATTCTCGCTGTTTATTGAGATCGACTCAGTTTTTGGAGGTTGCTTTGTTTTGCCTTGTGCTATGGAAGTTTTGCTTATCTGTGTTATCTCAGTCCTGGTGCGGCTACTTCCGCGTTTTGGGGCGTATCTTTCTTGATACGCTTTCAGAAATCCCTATTGGTTGCGTTTGGTTCTCCGAACCTTACACTCCCCCTTACACCTTCTTTATGAATATCCGTGGCCTCTTGGATGGCTTCCAAAGGTGTTTACCACTTAGCATCGTAGCTATAGAGGTGCAGAGACCTCAAGAGCAGAATCACATTTGTGTGTCCTTCAAGGCAGCCTAAGAGATGGGGCATTCTGGGAAAGGAACAGCAGTGGGGTTTATTAAAAATGATTTGTGTGTTCAGTGCCGGGTATTAAAGTACAGATTTGTGGGATGTGCATCGGGGGACAGTGGGGTGAGCCTCTGGGAGTCTGACAGAAGCGGTGATTTACGAGATGCATGGGGCCAATCCTGAGAGGAAATTGGAAGGGTTCCTCACAATTAAGGACTCTCAAGAAGTGAAACGTCATAGCAAGGATCGAACACCCCTTATTTTCTCTGTTAAGGTAAAAAGAGACCCTGCGCCCCACAAATGCATCACCCTCTGACGTGTTCATTTTCACCGTTTTGCTGTTTCCTGCTTGGTCTTTGTACTCTTTCAGCCATGTGTGCGTCTACAGGTGTGTATAAGAACAGGGTCCAAAATAGCTCTGTCTATGGAGGCCGAAAAACAGTGTGGTGATAGTGACTCTTCTGGTATATTGTCAGGCTGTGGTATAACCTCACTAACTTCACTAATGATACTTACCACTGAACCACTTTCTGAACTGGGTCCAAGGCCATGCCAAACAAATGCTGGTGAAACCCCACAGTCTGGAACACTTCTCTTCTCTGGTGCTCCAGAAACAATGGAACACTGCCCATTAGCAATATCTATCATTAAGACTACAGACCAGACATATAATAGCTCCATATTAGCAAAGCACAAGTTTATTATCATCAACTAACGCTAGTTGTAGATCAATACAGAAGTACACATTAGAGGATGGGTGGATGTATAAAATAAAAAAAATAACCACAGCAACCAAATCCATTATCACAAATCTGCTGTTTGCATATTCCAAATTAAAAGAAAATAAACCAAACCAAACCAAAAGGTTACTTAAAAAAAGAAGATACATTGTGGAGGATCTGACTGTTGGACTGCATTACTGCCGAGACACAAATGAACCAAGATCTAATTAAAATCTCTATGTATAGGGTACACACTGCTACCGGAACAGGATGTTCTCATTCCTGTAAGTATTCTGTGTCACAAAGCAGTGGGGAAGCATGCACATTCTGCTCAGAATGTCACATCCTAATTTTAGTGCTTGAATGTGGATTATTATCCTCTGTGAGCTATACAGTGTATAGTATGTATCAACTTCTGCTATTGTATGAACTGTGAATTAGCTTTGCCATTTACTTTAGGAGAAAACAGGAAGTGGTGATTCTGAGCTTTAGTTTACTTCAAGAGAACCATAACAAATACACTGCCCGGCTAAAAAAAAAGTCGCACACTGTAATATTTTGTTGGACCGCCTTTAGCTTTGATTATGGCGCGCATTCGTCATGGCATTGTTTCGACAACCTTATGCAACGTCACAACATTTATTTCCGTCCAGACTTGCATAAATTTTTGGCCGAGATCTTGTATTGACGACGGGAGAGTCGAACCACTCCGTGAAGTCTTCTCCAGCCCAAAGACTTTCAATGGGGTTAAGGTCAGGACTCTGGTGGCCAATTCATGTGTGAAAATGATTCCTCATGCTCCCTGAACCACTCTTTCACAATTTGAGCCCGATGAATCTTGGCATTGTCGTCCTGGAATGTGCCCATTGATGGGATAACCTGGTCATTCAGTACATTCAGGTACTCAGCTGACTTCATTTTATTGCTGCATAACGTTGCTGAGCCTAGACCTGACCAATTGAAGCAACCCCAGATCATAACACTGCCTCCAGAGGCTTGTACAGTGGGCACTATGCATGACTGGTGCAACTGCAACTTTTTTTTTGGCCAGGCAGTGTACCTTGCACAGACTTGCAGATTGCCTCACTAAACAATTAAGAAGTACAGTGCAGTCCATAGGTATTTGGACAGTGACACGATTTTTGTTGTTTTGGCTCTGTACTCCAGCACATTGGATTTGAAATGGAGCAGTGACTATGAGGTTAAAGTGGAGACTTTCACCTTTTCTCATATTTAATATTTGGTTGCATTTAATTTGCATGCCATGACTTCCTGATGTATGTGACCCAACATCAAAAGATTTTATTTTCAGATAGTCTTACAAGCGATACTATAACCTATCTGCATTTGAATGGATCACTATGGGGGGTGGGACTAGATCGCAAATTATACAGGAATATTATGGAACACATGCTTGTCTAAATGGCTGTAATACATCAAGGGTCTGAGGTATGAAACAAGCCTCAATCCATCACTCTGCTGCCAGATATGTAGTAGATATGGATGGATCACTTTAGGGTTGTTTCTCCTGACAAATTTTCCTATTGAACTCTATGGAAAAATAAGTCAGGAGAAGAAACCCTTCAAGTTATCCATCCATATCTACTGCATATCTGGCAGCAGAGTGATGGTGTAAGGCTTGTTTGATATGGCAGACCCTTGATGGCTTAGAGCCATTTAGCCAACCATGTTTTCCATACTGTTCCACTGTAATTTACAGCTAAATCTAGTCCCACCCCCCAATTCCCATAGAGATCCATTCAAATGCAGAGAGGTTATAGTATCGCTTGTAGGAGTACCAGAAAATAATATATCAAGAGTCTTTTGATATTTTTGGGTCACAGACATCAGGAAGTCATGGCATGCAAAGGGTATGCGACCAAATATTTACAATGATTACTTTATTCTACATTATGTTCAACTGTCCAATATGTTTTCATGCCTAAACATGGGGGGGACTATGTACAAAAGGTTCTAGACGTTCTAAACGGTTCCTTGGATATGGATGAAAATACCCTCAAATTAAACTGACAGTCTGCACTTCAACCTCATTGTCATTGTATCCTTTCAAACTCAAAGTGCTAGAGTACAGAACCAAAATAACAAAAAATGTGTCACTGTCCAATGAATTATGGTGCTCACTGTATCACACTGCGCAATGTATTGGTCTAAGCCTGTAGATCAAGAAAAGGGCTCCACAAGACAATGTTGTGAAATTGAACCTTTGTCAGTTATTTGATTTCTTCACCAGAGTTCAAACCAACCTGATCTTGACCAAAATCAGGGCTGACACAGATCGTTTATGCCCGTGTCTAATCCTGATTGATTAATTCATATTCACAGCAATTTTCTTTATATGCACACAATGTTCTGAGTTAAAAGAGCAGTCATTTAGCAAATAAATGAATTAAAGCTAATTAAAATCAGTAATAAACTGAAACAATAATAATCAATTAACCGGGCACGTAGTATATGAATGTGACATAATCTGTTAAACTGGAGGCATAGGTTTTTTGCAGCCGAGAACCAACATATCCGTGTAATTGAACAAGTATTGCTTTACACCAAAAAAGGTTTGTCAGAACAGCCACATTCTCAAAATCATCTGCACCGTTGTTTATGAAAGTCTCTTTATCTCTTTATCTCTTGTCAATTTTTCACATCAACATCTTGCAAACATGTGTTTTCATGTTCAGGATTAAACGAATGAACAGCCTCTTGCTGGCGTGTTTCCAGTTTTATTTTGACAGCAACTCCCAAATTCACTCTTACAGCACAAGACAGTCAAAAAACTTTCATATTCCACTAAATCCATTTTCAATTTGATTTAGAGGGGTTGAAGTTTGGAATCAATTAGATTATTTAGCAGACTCATCTCTTTCGTTGACTGTATTTAAAATTAAAATAAAAGAGGCTTTGATTTCTGATAGATGCTAATGCTCTTAGCTATACATTTAATTGCTTACCTATTATCCTTACCTATAACCATCTCTATGATTTGTTCATATTTTTTGTACCTGTTGACTATGACACTATTAGGTCACCATACTTCAGTAATTGTTTTTTCATTATTGTAACTGTTTAAAACATACGTACATACAATGATTCTAACTTAAATTTTCTAACTGGTGAGATTGTGATCTAAGCTCTCTGAGCTTCTGATCTCACCTGCACATGTACATCTTCTTTCTCATTTTATTCTTTCTTGTATTGTCTTTATTTGTGTGCAAATAACCTAAAATAAACATGAAATCCAAAAATAGTTAGCCTAAGTTTGGTCCAAGTTTGTTGGCCTTTGGTGCAATCCGTAATTTGCCCCTGTTCAGTAAAACAATATCTGGTGTGAGAATCCTAAAGCGTGTCTCAAAAGTACATCACTGGGTATTTGCAGTTACATGGGGGAAAATAATATTTTTTAAATGCCATGAATGGCTTTCTTTTCCCCAGAATAAAATGACAAAACAAAATGTCTGTGCTGTTGTGCAGCAGAGATCACCTGCCACAGGCTTTCAAGTTTGCAGCGTTCTCCATTTAAAAAGCAGAACAGGAGCAAAACTGCATTGAATCATGGAAGATCCTGCTGCTCAGGTTTTAGACCAGCATTGTTGACAATGTTAATGAACAGAGCAGCTAGACTATCGCATTGTAACCTGATGCTTTTCTCATGTGCTCTTTCCTATTAACCAAGTAACCCACAGCATCATCAAAACAGTGGAGCTAATAGATTTACCACAATGGAGCCATTTCTTTTGCCGGAGAATAACCGCTGCAACATTATTTTCATGCTGTTCATATCAATGCAGAGAAATGTGATGGTAGATCTTTGACTTTGCATTTACAGTGTCCTCGGCAGTATTAAATCAGGAAGCACATGGAAGCAGATTGAGGTAAATCATCATGATACTTGAGCCTCATTTGATGAATGAATATCAGATTGGCAACTACTGGCACAAGTGAGTGCTGTATGTTTGTTTAAAAAAATACAAGTGGTTTACCAAAACAGAAAAAAACAATTCTTCAACAAATCATCAAAAAATTATGTTTCACAGCTACAATGGAGCATAAAACTAAAGGATAAATAAAACGAATTAGCCTCAGCCACCAAGGGAATAGTGGGAGTCCTTATCTACCGCCAACAGGTTTTAATGATTGCACTTTTAAGTCAATCTACAAAAAGGATCCTGTAAGTGTGAGATAACAGTCTATTTGCTTTGCTGATGCCCTTATCTGGGGTTATGTGTTGTGTGATCATTTGTCATCTGGAACCAATTCACCCCGGTGTGATTGTTCTGGGGAAATCTACTCCTGTGTGTAGTACTGCGCCATAAGTTACACCTTCGGTATGCTGTGTGTCTCCCCGAATTTTAAATGCACGTGACGCCAAAAAAAAGGATGAAGTGCCCAAAGTAGCATTATATTTTATCACAGTGTCCACTTCTATTGACTAGGGATAGAGTCCTCTTTTTATGACACAGCGATAGTGTCCTCGTCTATCAAATAGGGATAGAGTCCTCTTTTTATGATGCAGCGATAGTGTCCTCCTCTATCAAATAGGGATAGAGTCCTCTTTTTATGACACAGCGATAGTGTCCTCCTCTATCAAATAGGGATAGAGTCCTCTTTTTATGACACAGGGATAGTGTCCTCGTTTATCAAATAGGGATAACGTCTTAGTGTGTCACATAGGATAGTGTTGTTGTTTATCACATAGGAATGGGGTCCTCATTTATCACATGGGGATGGAATCCTCTTTATTACAGGGATAGTATCTTTCACCAGAAGAGTCCCATGTACCAGTCCCCTGAGTGGAGGTGGGGCGCGTGGCGCCGTACGGAGCACGCACGGCGTTTTAATTTAATTAGCATGCAATACCTAAATGAAACGTACCTCATAAGACCTCACCCTGCGGCATTCTTTTTCTAATTATCTAATTGGCTTGAGGGCTTGACAAAATGTTCCTTTGCCGAACAAAACTGAAACTGGCTTTTAAGCCCATTTCTGTAAATGTTTCCTGGCACTTAAGTCTAGTACAAAGGGATTTGGAACCATAATATGAATATTAAAAGCCAATTTCTAAAAACAATATGACTGTTACAACCGCGCACAGATCAAAATAAGAAGCTTTAATTCAGAAAACTGGAAACATATGCACACTCAAACATAATGGAAAAAGAGAGCTGCAATAATGGTGAAGAACTGTAACCTGTTGTTCTTGAGTTCCTTTCTATCTTCCCCTGTACTCAACCAAAATGTACAGATGGAAATAGAGAGAGCAGGGAAGCTGTGCACCTTCTTTGCATCATTATCACCAACTTATCCCTCTTTTCTTTGTGCAGACCACTGCTGGGACAGTGTGCGATTACTAAAGCACACACTCTCTTCATCTCATTAGCTTCATGATTACAGAAGGAAAAGGAGGCGAAACACATCACAGCTGCAGCATCTTATATGAATTTTATATTTGTGGAGTCCTCATGAAAAGTGTATGAGCTTCTTCTTGGGGCGGCAGTGTAGTTTAATGGTTAAGGAACTGGACTTGTAACTGAACTGAAAGGTTGCAGGTTCAATTCCCAGGTAGGACACTGCCGTTGTACCCTTAAGCAAGGTACTTAACCTGGATTGCTTCAGTATATATCCAGCTGTACAAAATGTAATAAGATGTAATAAGAAGTTGTGTAAGTCCCTCTGGATAAGAGCATCTGCTAAATGCCTGTAATGTAATGTTTTTCATGAACGCAGACAATGATGTTGTATAATGTTTGACGGGCCATGTTCTTTGGCTTTACCAGGTGGGTAAGACTTGTTTTAAAGGCCTCAGCTGATTCATCTCCAAATTCCTTTCTGCTGTTCAGAGCGCTTTATATTTTAACTGTAGGAACATGGTGAAACAAAACATTCATACCATGTTTGTTAAACAAAGATTCCTTTATGTTTAAAAAATATAGGTAATATAGATTTAACGTGCTATATCGGTTCAGGACACGCACTATCATGTGCATTTTCTGAAATATACAGCTAGCTGCTTCCCCTTTTCCCTCTGCACTCCACTAACCAGCTATCTACTGCTAATGTACTGGAGCAGCGGTTCCCAATCTTTCTTGAGAGCTGAGCAAAAGGACTCACTTGTGCAAATGTCTTTTCTGTGGATCGCCCCTTGTGATGTGATTGCTTTAATGGATTATGAATGGTTTCAGAGGATATAATTATGGCTTCAATGGTTTATGAATGGATTCAGAGGAGTTGATTATCAAATTCTACGGATTATTACTGATTTGAGAGGATGTGATTATCACTTCTATGGATTAGGAATGGTTTATGAGGAAGTGATGATTGCTTCAATGGATTACAAATGATTTCAGAGGATGTGATCATCGCTTAGCTGCACTGCATGAGTAGTGGCGACTCCCACACCAATTATTGATCGTACTAACGGATAAAAGCTCGCAGATTTACTCAATTTTAACTCTTGATCCTGCCATTACCATTTAAATATATGTATTCTCTTGAGCTGACTGGAAAAATTATTCGGTCGGTCATTCCAAGTACAAAAGTTAATATTTTTCAGAAGTCAGTAGAAGGTGCCTATTATGGGTCCTGCGGAAATATGTGTGTGTGGTGTATGTGTGTGTGAGACAGAGAAAGTGTGTGTCTGTGTGTGTGTGTGTATATATATATATATATATGAGTGTGAGAACATGAGTGTGTGTGTGTGTGTGTATGTGTGTGTGCATGCTCAAATATGTCTACGTGCATCACCTTTTTAGAACTAATTTCCAGTTCAGTCTAAAATATGCAAGACTGCCCTAACCGCCCAGTGTAATTTCCACACACCCATCTGGCGATTGCAGAGGTGGGTAGAGGAGGTCAGCTCCCCATGTAAGAACACTGACACCCGGGGTCTTTGCCTCAATTAATCCTCTCAATCTGATGTGCTGTTGCGCCTGTGGAAATACCAAGTCTTTCATTAAACAGGTGTCAATCAGACCTACCCCTCTTTGAAGAACCAAAGGCGGGAGCACAAACAAGGAGGGGAGATTTAGCTGGTTTAGCAGCATTTTCAAGAGGATTTGCCAACCAATTCCACTGAAAGAGAAGCCTAGCGTTTTCAGCTAGGAGGCGTCGCGCACGTTGTGCTCCAGAAATGATAACTCTGGATGAGGTGGAAAGCCCGCTCGCCCCGCGCAGATACGGAATGCCAGTTCTAAGCCTCCATTCCGGCTCGGCTTTCTCCTGTTCGGCACGCGGACATGAGAGAGAAAACGTGCGCCTTTGTAAATTATTGCACGTACGAGCTAAGAAGCAGCAGAACAGAAAGCTGAATAACATGTGAGTGGTTTCTCACCCTACGCTCTGATTCTCAGAGCATATCGCCTCCGTTATGCACAGTGCCCGTCATATGCGAGTGAATTCCATTAAACTCACATGAATTCCTGCGTGTATACCTTACATAATATGCATTTACATATGAGAAATGTGCTCACTTCACCAGAAATTATACATATGTTCTCGGGGCTGTCAAAGATAACGTTAATTTGACCGTCCGTTTTTGATTAATCTAGACAAATCCAAATTCGGCCTAGCGTGCCTGTTGCGGCTCGATAACCCGACAAACGTGGGCTGTGAAAAATCATAATGGAGACAGATAATCAGCGAGGCCATTTGCCTGGAAAGTTTAATTTTGTACAGTTCTGTTTCGTTTATGAGCCTGATATTTGAACACCTGACATATGTTGATGCCAGGGATAGATAGACGCATCATAAATCCTGCGGTAGTCCTCCGGGCTACCAAGAAGAACAATGTGGAAGCATCACTGCATGCGCGCACCGCTTCCCAGACCGTGCCGTGCCGTTCCCGTGGCAAATTACTGTGAAATTCAGGATACGTGTGTGTTTCTGGATTGTCCTCAGTGTGAATATGCTGAAGGAGCTCAAACACATAGAGCCAGATAAGCAGGTGCGCTGGATGTCATGGCGCCGCTGAGCTTCTGAGAAGGATGCGCCGCGCTGTTGGATGGTGCTGGACTATGATTTGAGAGTAGGCGGGGCGAGGGGATGTCGCCCGTCAGTCAGCACCCACTTCCAGGGACAAAATAAGCTTGCACTACCCATCCTGTGTCTCTCATATCTAAACATCCCGCCCACTCCCACCCCATCGCCACCATCCCCACTCACCCTCACCCCTATAGGAGGATGGGGATGGCCATGGGAAATCAGGAAACCAGACATACTGTATATTTAGTTTGGGAATTAATATAGATACAATGAACATGGATATTGTCTGTTCCCCACCCATGGGGAGGAAATTCCCTGGTCTTTGTGCTTTTTTCAGAAGCGCCAGCCCTGCTAAGGTTCAGCGTAATATCTCACAGCCTCCTCTCCGGAGAGTGAGTATCACTGAGCAGCTCTTAATTGAAGTTTGATGCTTTCTAGACTTCTCTCGCCTGAGGAGAGCCTGGCGCATCCTTTATTAAAGTGTTCTTCTAGTGGAAAAATGGGACGTAAGAGTCCCAGGAAAGCCTGGTGGCTCAACCTATAAACTAAAAAAAGAGGGTAAAAATAATTTCTTCCTTGACAAAGCTCAGATAAAAGGAGATTAAATAAAGTGGCTTCTCTCTTCCCCGTCAAAGAGCACAAAGACCGCTTTCTGCCCCAAAAGTGTGAGGCTTTATGACTAGAACAATTGGCACGTTCAGCCCGAAGGCGTAGCTCTTAAATGATTAAAGCCAGTTAACGGAGGAACGACAGGGAAGACAAAAATGGCTTTTTCTCAGCTCCCAAGGTTTTTCCGCCAAATCGGGCCACGGGGTTGGAGCGAGGGAGGATGCTGCGACTGAGGAAAAGAGACAGCTGAAAAAGACTGATAAATGAGGAACGCCTTTGGGGTGTCAGCTTTGATTTTTTCTTTGCTTTTATTTTTTTAAAAGCCCATGTCAGAAATATTTATTTCTCTCCTTCCAGCGTTTTAAAACACATCGTGCAGCACAGTCCCGCCCAGCTGCACCGCATGCTGTGACAGTGAGACTAGACGGACATCGGGAGCAGTGGGCATCCTTTTAAAAGTACTTCACTCTCTCTGAAAGGCTTCTCGTGCGACTCTTTTCTGAACAGCTTTTAAACCGAATACAAACCAATGCTGTGTGTGACATTGATGACCCAGACTAACCGAGCAGGAGCTGAGGGCAGTTTAGTCTCAGTTGAAAAAACCTGGGGTCTGATTTATAATATGGTCTTGCAAATTGTACCTTAAATAGTGGCTTATGCAGAAAACCATGACTAACTAGTTATTTATAAAATCCCACTTTCATGTGGATATGATCGTTTCTCTATGTAAATTTTATACTAAACATGAGTTAATTACCTGCTGGTTATGTGGAGGTGGTGCACGTTTGAAGGCTGCATGTGTATCCCCAAAGTGGGCTGTGTTCACACTTATTAAATTATTAAACATTTCATTAATAATCTGGCATGATGAGTGTGTAATGGGGCGTGACGTGTGAGGTGGGAGGAGCCAAACGCAGCAAGGGGAATCCTAAAGCCCTTAGGCCACTAAGGCGGGATACCCCGCAGATAAGGGAGGGGACAAGACAAACGAACAACGAACACAACTACAGACGCTACTAACTGGATCACTGTCACACGCCAACAGAGCGCAAGGACAGGATACTGAACAGTCAGAAATAATACGCGCCCTGTCTCGGAAACGAGACACATAAGAACGGGCGAGTAGCGTAGACAAACATAAAACACAGTCAGAAACACTGCAAAATAATCGATAGAAGCTGAGGAGGCGAAAGGAACAGATCCAATGTTCCAGGGCTAGTAACATAGGCTAGCAGTCAAATGAGGAAAATAAAGAGGGTAAACACCCGATCTCCCAGGGGGAAGAAACATTTTACAGGCGAGCCGAACGGAGCACCGTCGTCCCATAACTTCACTATCCATAATGACTAACGCAAGCTTACTCGAGAACACACACCCTAGCCTCTCAGTAAAGAGACATGTAACGAGACGAAATGGAACAGAGAGCTAACGTTCCGAGGCTATATTAAGA